>CM068880.1:1207500-2407500 GCA_035149815.1 Branchiostoma lanceolatum
TATCACTCCGGTAAACCACAGCAAAAATAACCAGTCCAGAAACACCTGGTTCGGGGATGATTCTAGTAATAAGCCGTGTAGTAATTAGTCTGACATATCCTGTCACTGTCAGCCGGCTTCCGAGAAACAGCATATACCGTCGCTGCATTCGAACGATTGTTTTTTTGTGTTAGGATGTTTTAGCAAACCAAACCCGATCGTTGAGAAGGATTTAACAATATTTTCCGTCACAAATCAGCTGAATGTGCCAAAAGTCTAGCCTCCGTTGCAGGCTCTGAAGCGGCTTTTGGGGGGCTAAATAATACACTTTCTGCAGCCACCCCGTAACTATCAGCCATCCTGTAACTATCAGCCGCTTCAGAGCCTGCAACGGAGGCTACCAAAAGTCCCTCCCAACACGCAGTTTTAAGCACATCATACGAGCTCGAAGGACTCTGACAGGGCTATTAACCATTTGAGTGTGAGGGCTGGTTAGGACTAGGTTTTTACCGTTTTATAATCAACATTTAACATTATGAGGGTTAAACGTTTCGGGCCCAAGGACAGCCCAGGATATCCTCACCGCTGCCACCAGTGTTAGAGCTATAGTGTAACCTGTCAAAAGCTTTGTTTGTTTTGTGAAGACATTACTTAATCTCTACAACTGGATAAAATACGGAGATTATTTCTGGACGTTTAGAGCGACATCCACCACTCTTCTCAGCATCACTAGAAAGAGCTGACATATTGTTACAATCCGCCCATGGCTCCTTGGGTTTTGTACTTCAAACACAAATTTTAGACTAGTCGACTGTTCTTTGTTCTGATTACGTATTGGTACCGCGTCATGTCCTTACAGGCTTACTATCCAATTCTTACTACTGTATCTATGGCTTCCATACGTTTATTATTCTTATTTTTCGACCTTTTTAATTGTAATGTTGCATCAAAGCGGTAATCTTCAGATGATGACATCCATGAAATCCACTTGTAGTTGCCTTAACTATCAGGTGAGTTACTCTCCCCGCCCCGCCCTCCTGCCTTCTCGCTGCTTACCCCCGGACAATGCCGGTGGAACAGCCCGAAGGCAGGTCGGACGTTCTCACGATCGGCAGCGCCAGCCTCGAGACCAGGCTCTGCTGCGGCTTGAAGCACACTAAGACCTGCCCAAGAAGGCCACACAGGGGGCTGATAAAATCTATGTGTACGACACGATGAGATGGATTCTCCAGACCATTTCCAAGCCTTTGCAGAACACGGAAGACCTGCCTCAGAAGACCATTCAGGGGACTGACAAAATTGGGTCTATGTGCGCAGGTACCGGTTGTCACTATAGACAGGGTCAATTTGCAGACGTTTCAGCACTGACATTGTATGGTAATGCTGTTCTATATATGCGTATATTAGGAATCACAGAAGCACGCACAGACACACACACACACACACACATACACACACACATATACACTCACATACATACACACACTTTCACTCACACATCCACAGAGACATACACACGTGGACGGACACACACACATAGATAGATCATAAAATGCGAAGCAAAAAGACAGGTGAAATTTTAAGAAATAGGGAACATGAAAAGGAAACGCTGCAGTAGTAGAGCCTGTTGTGTAGACTACAGCAGTGCGGCATGCAGCCCCGTATGACAGGCTGAACTCTGGGCCGACCGGCATTTTTTAAACACCTCATTAACAAATACCGCGAAGGTCAACCGAGTTCAACCAACGGACTGCTTCTGGCGAGGATAGAGAACAGTGTAGAAACAACCAAAGGCAACCAGAGATGGCTACAACCAAGTCCGGGAAACACACACACATACATATACGCGCGCGCGCACACACACACACACATGGATGTACACACACACACACACACACACACACACACACACGTACACACACACACACACAAAGTCATACACATACGCAGACACACTCACATACATTTGTACACACACACAGGACACACAAGTGTACAGAGCACAGGCTGAATGGAAAGATAGTCACCTTCTTCTGACCAAGCGCTCTGATTTCTGACACTAGTCTAGATCTATTCATCGCGCCTGTCAAAAACCGGGTCGAGTAAAGAATGAAACCATCTCCTCTCCCCGCACCTCTGCTTGGAGAAGAGTCGGGACCACCTGAGAAGTGTGCCCGGGACCGTCTCCCGGCAGAGGTCGTAGTCTCTACCAGACTAAGTACGCCAGGGTTTCACCTGCAGGCTCCGTTCCTAAACGGGCGAAATGTGATCTTCACTGTGGACTGACTCTACTGGCTAATTATTCCCTTTTCTGCAGAATTCTACTATTCATACGCCCGTAAGAGGGCCTGGTGGAGGCTAAGAGGTCGTGCGAGGTCAGCATTGTTCACATTTCTGCCGTGACGCGGACCCGGGCCGGACCTGGCTAGTCTCATCCTGACGTCTGACGGACACCTCAGGACGCTTCGTTAGAACACTCTCGGGCTGTTTGCGTGTCGTGTCAGCGTTTGCATGGCATTAGTGGACGTTTCAAACAAATGTTGTGGCGGTTTGTATGTCGTGCGAGAGTTTGTAGGTCATGCGAAAGCGTTTAACTTGAGTTTTCAACTTGAATAGCAATATAAGACGTTCTTAAACATACGAAACCTTCGCTTGTGTTTTATAAAGAAAAAAATATCATACTGTACGTTTTTCGTGAAAATGCCACGTTCTACGCAATTGGACTTGAAATAAACACAATCAAAGATTGCGGGCATTTCTGACAAGGAAAGACGAACGACACATGTATGGTATCTTTACTTAGATGACAGCTCCTGGACATATTTGGGCTTGTTTTGTATGTCACTAGTGTGTGTTTAGTAGGTCGTAATAGGGCATCAAGGCTAAGTTCTTGACTTGAATGACAACAGCGGACGTTCCTTAAATACATCAGTATTCATCTGTGAGTTATGTGCGTACTTTCTAAGGAATCAGACAAAGGAATTAACAGGCAGACCAGACGACAATGAGCTTTGTCGAGTCGAGTGTAAAGTGCCTTTCTCAAGGACACAGCCCTGGGGCCTGCAAGGGATTCAAACCCAGACCCTTTAGATTCTACAAGACCCTAACCAAGGCCGCTATATAGCGGACTACCTCCTCTGGCATGTTGACTGTCTATTTAGCCAATTTCAACTCTTTCCAGCCACCTCTGGAGCCTGGTAGAGGCTACACCTTTCCACCATTGTCGACACGGAAGACCGACCGCCACATGTGCATCGTCATCCCGTGTAGAACCCGCCCGGCCTTGTTTGCGTGTTGCCCGCATGTTTGTGTGGGATCGGCGGACGTGCCGAGCACATTCGGCGCGGTTTTGTGGCCGCGGAGGCATTTTTCAGCCGTCTGAGATGGACCAAATGGCCGAGCTGAACTACGTACTCTCCAAGCAGAGGAATGGGTCCGGTTGGTTTTTGACATGTTTTTAGGTGTTTTTGTCAGGCTTTGCATTTTGTCCCGTTTTCTTTATGTAGCCTACGGACAAGTACACATAAAGAAAACGGGACAAAATAGAATGCCCAACAAAAACGCCTAGAAATGCGTCAAAAACCAGCCGGCCCCACTCCTCTGCTCGGAGAGGAGCGCTGAACACGGATGATGACCGTCGGACGTAATCTGCAAGCAGATGCAGAAAGGCAGAATCGTAACATTTCTCAAGCTCCAGGTTCCACGGAGAACGTGCACACAGATAAACAAACAGACGTATCAAGGACGAATGTAATCCTCTTGCAACTACCAGAACACAATGATGACCTTTAGACTCAAATTTCAACCTCCAATTGTACACAACGAAAATAACTAAACATACCAATTTTCAGCTTCCACGACCTCGACTTTTGTAGCACACTTTTGTAGACCCTATTCATCCCGCACCCTTTATCTGAACCAAACTACAAATACCAAAACACAATCATGACTTGACCTTCGATCCCACCCATGGAAAAAACAACTCATTACACAAATTTTCAGCTTTAAACTACGACCCTTGCGAACGTTTCAGCCCACTTTACGACTATCCCTGTCTTACTCCTGACATCTGTAATCTCAAACCGCACACATTGAAGTGTTGTACACTTCAGAGGAAGCGCGCTTTAGGTGACTTACAGAACGACAACACCCGGATTTCATAGATTACCGCCCCTCCCTTAATAGGCACATGTAATGTACCTTATCATCGATCTGCCGCTTAACCATTGTCTACAAATCCGGTATCAGAATCTACCCGGATCTGCCGTGGATCCTGGGTTGATGCTAGTATGAAATGCCTTCTGTTGATACACAGCGTTAGGAAGGCTTTAAAAACTTTGTTCCAACATAAAAATAGTGTTCTTAGAAAAACTTCGACTAGTTTGCCGGACCTTCATTTAACTCCCTATCCGAGGGACGTCCCTAGCCGAAGCTAGGTACTCATTCACACTTGAGTTGAGTGAGGAGCAAAGTGCCTTTCCTAAGGGCCCAATATCGGCACCTGTCAGAGATTCAAACTCATCAGTACCTTCAAGATCTGAGTCAACAATCCAAGGTTCAGTTCAAGGCCATCGTTTAGTTTACTTCAGGATAACACAAGATCTGGTAGCTGAAAACAGGTCGAAAATCATGCTGATCAAGAGTCTGTATATACTCTGTAATCTCCAAGCAGATCTGCGGGGTAAGGGCTAAACACTATAGTTATCCCTCCGAGGCCGACTGGATAGTGTTTAGCCATTTGGATACTAGTCTTGCCCCGGTTGATCTGCTTGGAGATTACTGAACCCGTTCTTTTTGTGTTGGAACAACGTTAAACCTTTCATCACAATAGGCTTAGTCTGATACACATAAAGATCCTCACACACAAGCCTTCATTTATCCCCGACCGGTCCGACATGAGATTTCCACCACCACTTTTCTCCCACAGATTGAAGGGAAGATTGCGGATACGAAGATGGCGGACAGAGATAGAGTGGCGACAATATGTCACAGGGCCCTAAAGGCGATGAATCTATCTAGTATCATAGTGTCAGGATAGAGGCTGCAATCTGTCTGTAACCACCATAATCTGTCAGAATCGCCGACTTCCACTTTTCAACTTTGATTCATGTCACTTTTAAGGATTGAGGGTTGGGACTTGGGAGTAGCCTGGAATCTATCCTATTGAAGTTCGAGTTCGTTTCATCTGATAGTATCCAAGAAGAATGTGACTTTCCAGACTAGTAGTCTACTCCTTTATGTGATGGAGAAGGACCCTTCTACCTAAATATCAGGTCAAACCTTTTCTGTAAGATGGATTGAGCAAAATCACATTTCTAGGCCTCTTTCGGTACTTGGCTCCTGTACCATCCCAACCCAGCGCCGACCTTGGTTGGGGGAGTGGTCGGGTGGAAAGTCGTGGGAAAGTTCTGAATGCGCGACATGGACTTAAACTTTCAATAACCAATGACATTAGCGTAATAATGACTTCTACAAACTGTTTGTGTGAACTCCGCTGTGGGATATCCTTGGGAACTTTGACACCTTTGATGACGTATTTACTCTATAATCATGGCCGCCATAATCCATTTAATGCCCAATTACAGTCGCTTCATTCACACCTATTATAAACACACATCTGACCGTGTAGAAATCTACCCAGGTGCTTGAGTACTGTTATCTTGTGTATCCAAGGAGAATAAAGGCCTCCTTGGTGTATCTTATCATTACCTTCATCGGCGTAAACACACGTGTGTTAGGTAGAAACTTTCATAGCCAATCCATCAATCAATAAATCAATAAAACAGAACCCAAGCAGCCTGGATTTATATAGCCTCTGCAAGGCTCCACAGGTCGCTGGAAAAAGGGACCATGTATGGTGATGGACCATAGGTCGCAAACTGTAACTCCTTGAGCGGACTAACTCCTCTGGCATGTTGTCCGTCTATTTTTCCAGCGACCTGTGGAGCCTGGTAGAGGCTAGTGACAAACCCGCTGTAGAAGCCAGCGAACACCGCTGTTATAATAGTCTTGGGAACTTTGGCACCTTCAATGGTGTATACTCAAGGCCGCCCTGATCCACTTAATACCCAATTAGAGGCGTCCGGCTCACACCAAGGACATTATGCACTCATTATTACCTTCGACAGAAGGTTGTGTTTTCGGTTTGGCTAGGGTGGAGCAAGGATTGGGTGGAGTGGCTGTCGATGTATCTGTGTTTTACAGTGTATGTAAACGGCATAACTTGAGAAGCTTTGAAAATATTTCTCCTATTTTGGCCCATTTATACAACTTTCTCAGTCCGACAAGAGGTCTGGTAGGGACTATAGCAAGAACAGATAAAATCCTGAAAATACACATGACAGAAGAGGACACTGAACTAACGTATGTATCGAACTGTTTACGTTCGACTCTGGCATGCAAGAATCACAACAACAACAGTGGTAGCGATGAGTCTGTCGCTCCCGGCGGTATAAAACAATGAGGCCATCACCTGGGCGTACCTGGGGTCTCACCTGGGCGTACCTGTGCACAGGTAATCACAGGTTACATACCTTCAGCGTTTGTCACACTTCCGGTGCGAACAAGGTTTGGTGGGAATCACGGTTACACTAAATAATGCAGCGTTTCCGCCAGACGTCAAATGGCGCGTGTGTAGGGGCAATTGCAAGATTGACAAGTATGGTCAATCTGGAATCTCCAAGCAGATGTTTTGGTTGAAGGTTGTAACGTTTTCTAACTGTCAGAGAAGCCAGCAATTTTTGAAACAGGCCCTACCTGCTTGCATATGAAACAGGGCCGGTTTCTGTACATCAGAAGCCCTGTTACATATTCCTCTTATAAGTCTTAGATCATATTTCTGTTCAAGGGTTCCGTTGATATAAGCCAGTGCGGCACCATTATGAACTGTAATGTTTGGATGTTGTATACACACACACACACAGACACACACAACACATACAGACACACTCACAACCAAACAAACACACACACAAACACACATACACACACACGCAAGACATGGGCAGTTGCATATCTCCACACCTTTCCGTACTCCTGCTTGCATATAAAAAGCACAACAGGACCCGTCCTACCTGAGCGCCATCTCGTCCCCGTTCATCTTCTCCAGCGGCCGCCTCCTCTCCAGCCGGTCGGCGTACCCGGGCGCGCGGAAGCCCCACTGCAGCGTCGCCACCTTCCCGTACGCCGCAGAGTTCAGCTCCAGCGTCCCGTCCTCCGGAAGCAGCGTCGTCCGGCCGCGGCTCGACGTCACCGACGTCACGGCGTCGCCGTTCCTGCTCTGACGGCGCGTCGGTACGTCCAAGTCGGCGTCGGCGGCGTCTCGGTCCCGACGTCGGTACCGCGGCCGCGCCAGCTCGGCGTCGACGTCGTCTATTTCCGCCGCTATCCTGCTGCGGCGTCGCGTAGGCCCGCCATTCTCGTCGGTTTTGTCGACGCCGTCTGTCTCCCTCGTAATCCTGCTACGTCGCCGCGTAGGGGCTCCGTTTTCGTCATTTTTTTCGGCGTCAACGTCAGCTATTTTGCTGCGTTGTTGCGTAGGCCCTCCATTCTCGTCGATTTTCTTGACGCTGTCTGTTTCCCTGGTAATCCTACTATGTCGTTGTGTTGGCGCTCCGTTTTCGTCGGTTTTCTCGGCGTCGACGTCAGCTATCTTGCTGCGACGTTGCGTCGACGCTCCGTTGGCGTCATTCTTATTGACGTCGACGTCCGCTATTTTGCCGCGACGTTGCGTTGACGCTCCATTTTCGCCGGATTTTTCTGCGTCATCTACCTCCGCGCTGTGGGGTACCGTTGACGTTACGTTTTCGTCGTTTTTCTTGACGTCCACGTCAGCTATTTTGCTGCGTCGTTGCGTCACCGCCACGTTTTCGTCATTTTTCTCGACGTCGACGTCAGCCATTCTGCTGAGTCGGTGCTTCACCGCCTCATTTTCATCGTTTTTCACGACGTCAACGTCAGCTTTTCTGTTGCTTCGTTGCGTTGGCGCTCCATTTTCGTCGTTTTTCTCGTCAATGTCAACTATTTTGCTGCGACGTTGCGTCGACGCTCCGTTGGCGTCATTTTTGTTGACGTCGACGTCCGCTATTCTGCTACGACGTTGCGTCGATGCTCTGTTTCCGTCATTCTTCTCGACGTCGACTTCAGCTATTCTGTTACGTCGCGGCGTCGGCGCTCCGTTTTTGTCATTTATCTCGACGTTGACGTCAGCCATGCTGCTGTGACGTCGTGTCGGCGCTCCATTCTCGCCGAAATTTCCTGCGTCATTAACCTTCGCGGCTATCATGCTGCGACGTCGCGTTGACGTTTCCTTTTCATCGGGTTTCTCCACGTCAATGTCTTCTAATATATTGCTCCAGCGCTGCGTCGACGTTCCGTTCTCGCCGCCTTTCTTTTTGTCACCTGTTTCCGCGGTCATTTTGCTTCGATGTCGCGTATGAGCTCCATTTTCGCTATTTTTCTCCAGGTCGACGTCAACGTCCACGTTGCGCCGCCGCTGCGTGGCCGTTTCCTTCTGGATCAGGTTTCTTGCTGGCGTCTTAGTTTCGCCGTTTTCTGCGTCAACGCCGTCGCGGGGGCTGACGTCGTATCGACGCTTCATTGACGTCGACGTTCCATTCAGCCCGACTTTCTCTACGTCTCGGTTCACTTTGTGCCGACTTTGCGTGGTTAGTACCGATTCCCGGTCGTCTACACCGTTACTATCGTCAGTGCGTACCGACGTCGCATCGTCTACGTCTCTGCGGGGGGTAACCTTGTTCCGACGTGGCGCTGGCGTAGGCGTTTCCTTCTTAGCAGGGCTTTCAGTCTTTTCGTTTGCTTTACTCACGTCTTCATCCGACGTCCCGTTCTCGCTAATGTGCAGCTCGTAAGAGTTGACGTCGGGTGCGTCATGACGTCCTACCCGCCTACGTCGCGACGGTGACGGTCTCTTCACCTGTACGTCAACAACGTCAGCTGCGGGCTGAACTCTACTCGACGTCTGTGCCCGCGGAACGGGTTCGCTCTCTCCCTCTGATGATACATCAACAAACACCACCTCAGTCGTGAGGTTCCCTCCGTCTCCTATGTCCGAAGGGTTCCTAATATCGGTGTCCACCATATTTTCTTTGTCATGCGTCACACTCAGAACACTTTCTTCTGCGAACTTTTCTGTGGCAACTTTTGGCGTTGAGATAGAACTCATCTCTGAACGTTTCCCCTCCTCGGGGACTCCGTTCACGAGTTGTCTGTGGGGTTTTGATGTCTTAGACGTTTCTACACCATCCGAAGACGGCGTCGCCTTTTTCAAGACGTTTTCTCTAGACGTTGATCTGGGGAAAGCTCGCGCGGGTGGGTCCGGTGCTCTGTCTGTCCGCTCCCTGATATTTGATGTTTTGGACGTTTCTACGCCTTCCGAAGACGCCGTCGTCTTTTTCAAGACGTTTTCTCTAGACGTTGATCTGGGGAAAGCTCGCGTGGGTGGGTCCGGCGCTCTGTCTGTCCGCTTCCTGATGTCTGATGTCCTAGTTTCTACATCATCCGAAGACGCCGTCGTCTTTTTCAAGACGTTTTCTCTGGAAGATGATCTAGGGAAAACCCGCGCTGGCGGTTCGGGCGTGCTGTCTGTTTGCTTCCTGATATTTGGGCCAAGCCTGTCTTCCATCGTCTTCCCGCGGGAAAACGTCGTTTTTTGATTGACAGTTCCATCGGACGACAGCTTGTGTTTCTCCGCCGCCGCGTTCTTGTCATCCTCGGTGCGAGACAATCTCCCCGCCGTCTTATCCGCTGTCTTATCCTCCGTCTTATCTTGAAGTATCCAGCTGTCGGGGCGCTTCATGCTCGAGTCCTTCCCCCTCCGTCTGGGCGGCGGCGGCTTGTTCTCGCCCTCCCCTGCGGCGCCCCGCTCGAACCTGGCCCGCATAGCCGCGAACTTGTTCCCGCCGGCCCCCACCGCCACCGTCCCCCTCCCCGACTCCTGCACGGCCTGGTTCTTCTGCGGGCGCGTCCCGAACCGCTGGTGGGACCCTCTCTGCGCCTTCACTCCCCCGACTGCCGGCTCCCCCATCATCTCTGCTGTTGAACTTGCGACGGTCTGGAAACAAACACAATGTTTGGTCATGACCTGTCACCTTGGTGATAATGAAAAACAAACAACAACAAGTAAACAGACTGTTAACGGATGCATACAACTCGTCTACACAGAGAAGTCTGGTGGAGATTTACATTTTTAGCAGTCTTTTTAAGGACAGAACACAAAATTATCAAGGATGAAAATAACTTTTGCGTGGGGAGGGTGACCTTCAAATGACCCTGAGTGACAGTCCAGAAAGTGGGGCGTTATGTAATCTTCCTATTGACAACGGCAAAAGTCATGGGAACTGTGGTAAGGCCTTCTACAGCTACATGTATAAACACAAACCGTCAAACGTTATGTAGGTCCCACAGCTAAAGTCAGTAGAGTAAGGGGGGGATCTGTCATTGTTGACCCATTAAATACAGGATCGGGGTCACGTTGTTTGTCGGGACTGACTTTGAATACGAAACACGATATCATAGAAACGGTGATAAAGAACAAGTAAAGAAGCGAAACGGGCTGAGTTGTAAAGCAGCTGTGTCGATTGTCCCAATTCTATCACTTCACATCGACAGCAGAAACGTTTTTGTAAGCAGAAAATTTCACGACATGATTTACAGCAGAAAATGGAATATTTCAAGTTTTAATTTACAGCATGACATTCTGTCGACCTACTTTTGTCCTGCACTTACCCAGACCAACAACAAGACCAGTTTCAACCGACAACTGATGTAATGTACGTGATAACTGATGTTACATGTCTGATAAGTGATGCTGTGTATCTAGCATGGTTGCGGCGAGACAGCAACGTTCAAGCAGAAAATGGAATACAATATTTCAAGATTTTATTTACAACATGCAGACCATTTTTTCCATGCACATTCCCAGACTATTTTCAGCCGACAAATGATGTTGTGTACGCGATAAGTGACGTTACATATCTGATAAGCGATGCTGTGTATCTAACATAGTTGCAGCGAGACACCAACGTCCAGGCAGAAAATGGAATACAGTATTTCAAGTTATAAAATACAGCGTGTCGGCCTTTTTTTTCCTTGCACATTCCCAGGCCACTTTCAGCCGACAACTGATGTTGTGTCCGTGATAAGTGACGTTACATGTCTGATAAGCAATACTGTGTATCTAAAATGGTTGCAGGGAGACACCAACGTCCAAGCAGAAAATGGAATAGAGTACTAGTATTTCCAATTATGAAAACACAGCGTGTCGGCCTTTTTTTTCCATGCACATTCCCAGACCAGTTCTAGCCGATAACTGATGTTGTGTACGCGATAAGTGATGTTACATATCTGATAAGGGTCGTGTATATCTGCTGTGTATCTAACAAGGTGGCGGTGAGGCTTTGTTGTCGCCCCCGTGACGGGGGTTAACATAACGCAGACCTCGCGCCGAGGATAGCACAAAATTGCTCCCAGCGCTCCGGCAATTACCCAGCATATTACCCCGGACACTTGGTGCCCTACACATTGACCTAGCGGTAGCCTCCAACAGGATCCTCCGCGGACTTCGTAAATAACCGAGACCCGGCCTGGCCACAGGCGCGCGCTAGCCTCCAACAGGCTAAACAGGCCAAAGGCGGAGAATGATAGCGTAACCCAAACAAACAAACAAACAAACCCAAAAAAACACAACACAATTACCCAGCATATTACCGTGGACACCCGGTACCCTGAACATTGACCTCGGCACCGGGCCTGGCGACAGGAGGTAGCCTTGAGCAGGCTCCTAGGCTCCTCCATGGACTATAGAACAATTACCTGGCATATTAACCTGGTCACCGGCTCTGGCAACAGGCCGTAGTCTCCAACAGACTAAAATCTGTGAGTCGGCCAAAGACACCCCCCCCCCCCGAAATACACACATACACACAAAATCACTCACACTCACACACACACAAACTCAGAGAGAGAGAGAGAGAGAGAGAGAGAGAGAGAGAGAGAGAGAGAGAGAGAGAGAGAGAGAGAGAGTGAGTGAGAGATAGCTATAGATCAAATCTAAAAGACCGCCAAGAAGTCTGCCCTGGGCTAACATGAAGCAGGTGATAGATAAGAAGTTTTAATAAGACGTTGTCAGACGGTACTGATAGCCTCCTGACCGGGGCGGTGTTTAACTGCGGAATGTGGCGACGCGGAGACAGACACCGGGCCCGTCTGGCCAGCCTGACATCGCGGCAGTCACGGAGTATAAACTTCACACTGTTCCTCTAATATAGCGGAGAAGCAAAACTCGTTCCTTATTATCGCCTTGTCAAGTTCAATTTCATTCTAACTTTCACTTAAACTTCGCACTTTTCGTCCAATATACCGGAGAC
Organism: Branchiostoma lanceolatum; assembly: GCA_035149815.1. Lineage (NCBI taxonomy): Eukaryota > Metazoa > Chordata > Leptocardii > Amphioxiformes > Branchiostomatidae > Branchiostoma > Branchiostoma lanceolatum. The sequence goes on from CM068880.1 coordinate 1,219,866, forward strand.
GCAATCGTTGTTCCGTATTATCACGTTGTCAAGTTCAATTTTCGCCTTAACTTTCACTTATTATCAGGGAGAGCTTGTAAGGTAGATGGAGTTGACTTTTACTCTTTATATTGGGTGTCTGCGGGGAGTGGGGGTGGTGGCTGTTGTACCGTACAACTTGTACGTATACCGCCAACGTCTACGCTAAAATAGCCTGGATGCCAGACCCCCAAACTCTAAAATATATATAGTGTGGGGCACACGATAGATATTTTAGAGTTTTGGGGGTCTGGCATCCAGGCTTACGCTAAAATAAGGAAGAGATAGGCTACGTATTACGCTTAACTCACAGTGCTGGCGTTGCTTGACGCTAAATTCAGGCGCGCTTTGCGCAGATTACTGCATCATTGCATCGAGTGCGGTCTGCTTTAAATTCTAGTGGTCCAGCTACGAATTGCATGGAATGAAAACGACTGATTCATGTGATTGTAGTCTTCGTGAAAGGGCATGCAGGCCCCTTACTCTCATTACACTTTTACAGGGGCCGTTTTACAGTCTAGTTGATCTATTGAGCAAAATCTGGTTCGTGTCTTTTTCTTTCTTTCCTTTCTTGTATACAGATCTGTGGGCCGATAACACCCCGACAGGTGGTCATTATGGTGATTAATGACCGGTGATTATGAGACCTCGATTTGCGCATGCCTGGTTGGCCCTGAAACAGGGTATTGATGACGTGATTATACATCCGGGGACTTAATGACACCCCTAGCCTCGGACGGACGTATTTTTCTCCCAGAGTCAGAAGTTAAACTGTCATTTAGAACAACCATTAGGCCACAGCAAGTAAATCTCATGGATAACATCCACACGCGTCCATTGATTTTCGCATGATCTCGAAAAAAAAGAGAAGAAATTTCGTCCCCCGCCGCATTCAGTGTACTTGCAGAAGTTAGGTAGTAGCCATGAATGTAGATGTAGAAATGAAACTAGTTTGGTACTTTTAAAAGTGACACTGGTGTGATAGCAAACGTAGCAATGACTGTAGTTCAGTTGTGGTGATACCAGTCTACCACCGTACGTTAGTCTCCAAGCAGGCCCAATGGATAGCAAAGACCGTATCCAACTGGAAGAAGGAGCTAATATAGCAATCCAAGTAAATCTTGGGTTGCAAAACGTACTTCCTCTGCCAGTTTGATACGCTCTTAGCAACCTATAGACCTGCTTGGAGATTACAATACGTCACGTTCTGCACTAGTTCTCTTGAATTCAGAGAAGTACAAGACTTGTTGACTGTGATGTTTTGTTACAATTTTCATGGTTTATAGTCTTAGGATTTAGGAGGCATCTTGTTTTTCCCATCTTGTTTTTTCCCATTTTTTCGCGCTCTCGCGTAAGATTCAGAGTCTGTTGATGACGTTATCCATATGATTTACTTGTGGTTGCCTTATCCTTGCATCAGGGTCGGATTCCTACAGATATACCGGGGCTGGAAGGACACAACGGAAGTACAGCAATAGTGGCCTTCCTTTCACCAAGGACCTCCTTGAATTTGCCCCAGGCCGCACGCAATTTGATTTCTTGGTCCTCGGACTTTTACAGGAAAATAATGGAACGGAAATGTGGGCAAAATTAAAATACATGTATAGAAAAACAGAAACTGGGATCCTGTGATAGTAAGAGCCAAACTGGTGCTACCACTGTACAGGAGCCAAAAAGTTAACATACCGGGCTGTTCAAAGTTTCAAACTATGAATGTTAAACTTACTAGTAGATTCAATGGAAAACCTATCACTACCGGTCGTATTCACTATTGGACGCGAGGACTTTCCTCAGTTGGCGGTGCCAGAATCATGTGAGCATTTGGGAGTTGACCCGTATCCTGAGTAGTTTTGAGAGAACCAAGATATAGACTATTTTGGCCTTACCTTCGCCGCGTCGTAACATATGATATGCTGTAGACCAGAGATTACGTGGAGGAACGTGTATATATGATATATCAGTGTGGAGATTGGGATCAGTCAGAGATTCTAGAGGTAGAGATCCCAATCAGAGTCAACAGAGATCACGATCACGATGCTAGGAATGTGTTATGGTTGTCTTCCATTTATAAATCATGAGTTTCAAGGAAATACACTGATCTAAGACCATCAAGTGAATCGAGTTGAAAAGTTCTCATTGCCTTCGATTTACAGACTCCGATCGCTAGTATTTCTGCCAGTCATGTGCAGCCTCTACCCGACAAATTTACCCTTACATATCCATACTCGGCTCCGCTATCCTTGATTCTGCGTGTTTTCATTCTGAGATCAGGTCTAGGAACCCTGAGATCTGACAGCCCGATGTTTCTGCTCGCCGGTTTTGTTGTTGTGAAGTTTTCGCGCCCGCGGCGCCGATAATTGTTGTAACAATATTCGACCCTCTAACGAAGCACAGATATTTTGTCTACCACGTCTGGCCTCCAGACAGCGTACCATTACCAATAACAGAAAAATTAGGACAATAGCTTAAACCAAATGGAACAACTTCGATGAAGGTTAGATACCCAGGTGATAAGATACACAAGATAATAGTTACTCCAGCAGATGTGTCAGTCTGTCCAGTTGCTTGAGCGCTGTAAATGCATTTAAGTTCGCGTGGTTTTTATTTCGCGCTAAGGCGAAAATGGCGTGTTTGCGGTGGTTTTAAGTTTGCGGCAGCGCTGTAGTCACACACTTCTACTGCATTGGACAAAAAATATTCGCGGTGAAACGGTCGCCACAAAAACCGCGAACATAAAACCAACGCGAACGTTTCTGAATTTATAGTACTGTAATTGTTGTCCTGCAAATGGTACAACATTACGAACGTGGTTATGGAAATAATTGTCAGATGCTTACGAATTTTTTGTTGACATTCTTAATAAGTAGGAATATTTGTTACCACTCGTCAAAGTAAATAAATGTTCACAAAAACTATGGCACAGCAAAACTACAAATAATAACAGAACTCCCCCGTGTTTGTATCTAGTCCAAGAGACGAAACTTGATTGTTTGGATCTTGCCCAAAAGTTGAGAGTTTTTGTTTGGCAGCGAATTCCTCGGAGAAGAATGGACTAATTTGACCTTGCCGAACCGGCTCCCCAGGCTCCGAATAATTCTCCCCAAGGTCAGCCACGTCTGGGCGGTTCTCGGCACGCGGGACTCAAATTAGGGGCTAGTCAGGTTTTTATAGTCGGGAAAACTGAAGACAGGGGATACAGAGGGTTTAACAAACTATCCAAATGCTTTGTCACAACAGCGCCCTCCCCCCTCCAACGGAACCCGTGGAATTTACGCCTTAATTCATTCCAAGTTCATGGCTTTAGGGCAGATTGTAAACGCGAAGGTATGTCTGTCTGTCTATGTGTCTGTTCCTCAGCACGATATCTCGAGAAGAGTTAGATGGATTACCCAATAATGTATGTCGCTAGGTCTTGGTGAGACCTCGACCTAGATTTCGGACTTCCTAGCGGCCTGTCATGGTATTGCAACGGAACTTCCGGTTTTGATATTCCGTTTTCTGGTTTGGTCATGACTTTCTAGTGGTAGATAGCTCATGGCGATCTTATAATTTTTTGCTAATCAGTTCAAGTTGTTCTTGGTTTCTTGTGGGCCGCTGATATGCCGTCATAAAAGGAGGCACATTATCATAAGCCCCCCTCCCACCTCCCGGCCCCCCAATCCCTTGTCATGGACCCTGCTAAGGATATTATGAGGTCGTCAACCAATAAATCAGTTCTCTCTCCGCACCAGTGATAACAGTTCGTCCCTCAAGGCGACATGTGCCCTGGATGTCAAAGGCTGTGTCCAGGGCCTACGCAGTCCGGCTAGCTCCTCGGCTCTAGGACGAGTGTCTGTGCTGAAATTTCATCGCGGGCATGTAGGCCTTAGAGCCGAGACTAAGAGCTGGCCTCCAGAATAGAAGCTGGCCTGTCTGTATAGGCCCTGAAAGCAGCCTGCCACCCAGGCTAAGTAGGCTATGAAGCCGTCCGTGCCAGTGATAATAGGCGTAATAGCTCGTCCCTCCCGGCGACACTATGTCATGTCATGTCGGGCCCCGCACTGTCTCATGGTACTGTCTGGTGTTCAGGCAACCGAACAGACGGGTCTAGTGGTCTCCAAGCAGATGTTGGGTAAAAAATTAGGAAACGTTTTGAATGTACAATGACAGTGATACTGATAGTCTGTTGCTCGGCTAACCCAAGCTAGGAAAAGGCAGCAGTAGCTATAGCTTGGAAATTCAGACTTAAAGGGAAAGTTTCGTAGCTAGTAGTTGGTCAACTCAGTAACTTCGAACCTCACGAAAAGCCTGCTGCGAAAGCAACCGGAGAAGCACTGCACTACTAGTCTTTTGAGTAGGCTGCATCGCAGGTTATTTTATAGTTCAGTATTGTCAGAAAATGTTGATCTTGATGCCGTTCCGTTTCGGTAGCACATTTTAGTGTCATATTTGACATCAACGTCCATCAAATGCGTCCACGTTAAAATGGAGGTACGTCGCGTTGGTTTGTGTTTTGGTAGCGGCCAGCTAACTGAGGTCTTCCATCTCTTCTGAAGGGCCTAAAGGCGAAATTATCTGTAGAAATTAGGTCAAATAGATAAGCTTGCTACAGAGAGAGACCAGCTGCTCAAAGAAAGGCCATTTGTATTATTTGTTTGGTGACTTTGGTCCCGAAACGAGTCCGGTGTTGACGAAGTTACTGGTAGTTCCGAATTCTGGCAGTATCGACCGTTGTTACAGAACATTGGCGTAATGACTACAATCACTATAATTACCGTAAAACCACAGACAGAAATCCCAGGAAGAATCACGGAAGGGTCGTCACACCTCCACTTCTGAACACACGTCACAGGTAGTTATAGTTCCTACCGGACTATTAAACTACACTAACTAATGCTAGGGTCACATTTCTTAACCGGGGCCCGGCCGGGTTGTTTGCGGAAACGAAAAATCAAAGTGTATGTCAATAAATTTGCACAAGCTATGCTCTTATATGATTTTGTGTACGTTTTGTGTTTTGGTTGTCTTTTTATATCCTAATTTTCGTTCCCAAAGACTGCCCGGCCGGGCCCCGGCTGGGAAATGTGACCCAAGCATTAGGGAGAATGATTTTGCCAGGGGAGCTTGGGCACTACAGGGTTTCATTTACAGGCGGAGGGGAAAATGTTAACCTCCCCGCAGGCTGTCTCTCCCCTTATTCCCAATTATTCCCTTATTACCGAATTCTACGACCCGTATGAAGGCCTGGTGGAGGCTATATTTTTCCAGCCAGCTACGGAGCCTGGTAGAGACTAGGCGAAGCTAGTTAGAATTGTTACAGAAGATTATTCTAATGACGATAATCACTATAATTACCGTAAAACCACATCCAGAAATCCCAGAAACAAGAAGCTTCGTCACAACTCTTCTGCCAACACGTCACATCGACAGGGCGAGAAGAAACAGACGTCTGGACGGACGGTCTCTTTAAACAACAGGGAAACAAAACACATGTGTTCCTCGTTCCGCGCACGTCGGCAGGGTTTACGTTACGCAGGGTGATTATGAAAATTTGTGGTCTCGGAGCGCCTCGGGCAAAATACTAACACGGAGATCCATTTAGAACCACCCCTCCCCCTTCCTGCGAGTTTCAAAAGCAACAAAACTGCGGGGAACTTCGCGACAGGGGAACCCTACTGTGTTCACCTGTGTTCAGTTCCCGTGACTCTGATGGTGTCTGCTAGACTGAGTTGTTCTAAATAAACATGTGTGTCCTGTTGTCTGCCACAAACCCGCCACACTCATACACCATGTAGCAACTTAGCCCTGTCACAAACTGACACATCAGACCCTCAAACTGACACATCAGCGTTCACACTGATGTTCACCTGTGTTCAGTTCCATTCTGTCGGTGTCTACCAGACCTTGGCTGTTATAGATAAACATGATCAAACGCATGTCCTGTTGTCTGCCACAACACATACACAGACACGGACACACCATGTACCAACTGCCACAACCAGACCAAACCCGCCACACACACACACACATGGCTACACCATGTAGCAACTGTCACAAACTGACACATCAGAGTGCGACATCCCGGCCCTGTCTTGCTACATGTCTGTCAGGGAACCCCGCTCGGAATGCTAATCCCCGCTTACCAGTAACTTCAGCTCGTCTCATGTTTGTTTTGAAGTTTATAAAGTTCTGTAAAATCGCCAGACTACCCAAAACACGTCGGCATGCCTACTAGGTACGGAACACCGAAGCTTGGACGGTCTGACGGGTAAAGTTTCCGACGGGTAAAGTTTCCGACAGGCGACGGTTTTGCTTAGAATCGTGTCTTCAAGGCAGCCAAAGACGCCTCAATCATGTGGCTTCCGACCTCAAGACTCTCCAAGACAAATATCTTTAACTAAACTCTTAGGTGGATCCAGGTGCTTCCGAGACTCCGGAATTTTCCAGGTCGGTAATTTCAAATCTCTCGAGCCGAAATTGTAATGATTAGAACAACAGTTAATGTACTAGTAAACACAAGGATTGTTGAGAATTGCTTGACTCAAAGACAGTCCGCCGCTGATCACACTACTTGAGAAAACTTGATTGTTGACAAGCAGCCAAAAAGTAAACAAAACAACCCGCGACTGTCACAACAACTCCCCTCACCTGTGTAAGACGTTAATCACGTACCTGTGCGGATTGTCTCAGGGTCGCACCTGTTTCCTCCAGGTGGGATTTCCCGTCTTAAAGTGTCCCGGTAAGACGTCGGTAAGACTCCGTGAAATGCGCGTCCGTTTTCCGCAACTGTCGAACTCCTTCTGAAGCTGGTCGCCTCACGGCGCAGGCGCGGAACACTCTGCTGGCTCCGCCCAGCCGAACCCTGTGACGTCACACATTTTTGCATGACGGTCAGGTGACGTCATACCTGCGCACTCACCTGAGGGACCGTCCGTTTTGTATGAAGGTGGGGATGGGAGGAAATGTACCAGTGATGAATAGCATTATAGACTGGGATCTAATACCTGGTTGAAATATAGCCTCTACCAGGCTCCAGACGTGGCTGGCAAGAGTAGAAATTGGCCAAATAGAGGAGTTGGCCAGCCGATTGATACAGTTTGCCACGATTCATTATTGTGTAGTACGTAGAATTTGAATTTAAGATTTGTTTTGCATTACTATTTTGTAGATTGTAGTTAATCGTAGAAAAGTTGCTGTACTTTTGGTCGCATCAACAAGGCTTCTATCTATTTATATCATATGCACATCGTCAATATTAAATAGAATTCATTCTCTGTCTGTAACGACGAACCTGTTCAGATACATAATGTACTGTCCCCGACCGGAAACGGTGGCTGTTACCGGAAGTGTAGGATTATGAGTGAGGTTAATGACCTGTGCGGAATCCGTGACGGGCGCGGGTACTGTCACGCCACATCCGCCGCCAGATGGCGCGGTTAAGCAGTGTGTCTTCATGTCTCCAAGCAGATGTTGGGTACTAGTACGTAGTCTCTACCAGACCTCCTGGTCAACTTGAAAAAGTTGCTGAAATTGAGTGCGTTAGGGGCATTGAGACCAAATGGAGATCTAGAAGATGTTGAGGTGCAAGATCGTAAAGATCACGTTTTTCAACCCAACATCTGCTTGGAAATTATGAAAACAATCTGCTAAGCCACGCCGCCTAGCGACAGATGTGGGTATCATGCCATCTTCTAGCCTAACTAAATTGCGCTTTAAATCGCGCTTTTAAGTAATCTCTACCTCCCAGACCAAACAATTCAATTTTTTTCCCTAGGAAATTGGTCTGCCCTTTGCAGAAAACAATACGCCATTCGCAACACGTCATACCGCCTCTTCCCTCCAAATATGGGCAAAGATATCCAGACTAATCATGGCATTATTGCCCATATTCATGCACCTTGACATTTGCTGTTGTACTGTTCGCCAGTTGTCTGCACAGTACGGTCGAAATGTACGAGCAAGCAGAGCCGGTCCGGTCCCCTTTCTCCGGGCCCGGCAGCGGCCAAACCAGCGAGCCGCCGCCCCAACCCCCTCCTGTCCATCAGGGTGGTTCACGCGGGCGTGGCCGCCATGACAACGGCGCTTCTGACAAGTTGCGAGAAGAGCAAGAAGCGTCTTCACACACGTACGAAGAAGCCGAGGTGGTGAAACGTCACGCAACTGCAGGTAACCGACGCTTTTGTAATGTTGTTTTTTCGTTAAGGAATTTGTACAAAAAACAACAACATAAAAACGATAAATGTACAGTAGAAATTGTACGAATTTACGAATAATTACTTACTTTACATTTTCGGCGATTTGAGAACAATGAATTTGAAATAATCACATGCAATATCAAGGGAGTGAAAATAAAATACATAATGCCACAATCCAAGCAACATAATTCTACCACTCTAAACCTGGGGAAAATGTGTCTTTAACAGACCGCACGTATCCGGGTGGAGCAAGCGGCCGCCGTGGTCTCTGTAGCTTCATCCGCTCCCACCGCAGCTGCATGGCCGCCGGCGTTGCGGTGCTGCTCGCCGTGGGACTCGCCCCTCTGACGTTCACTATTAAAGAGGTAAATGCATTTGTACTACAAAGCCTATTGTCAAGCTATTTTTCTAACACTGATTCTGTTGTGTGTGTGTTTGTTTAGAGAGAGGGTCTATCAATACTAGACAGAACATCTGTTTTTCTTCATTTCGTTTCTTATGTGTGGCATTATGGCATCCGTATATACGTTTATAGGAATTATCTCAGCTGTCCACCACTGTTGACGCCTTGAAGCGCGACCAAGACGACATGACCACCACTGTCGATGCCTTGAAGCGCGACCAAGACGACATGTCCACCACTGTTGACGCCTTGAAGTGCGACCAATACGACATGCGCCAACTGACCACCACTGTTGTCGCCTTGAAGCGCGACCTGGACAAGGAGCGAAGTCGAACCGCCGCCTTGGAGCAGCGTCTTCACGAGATGCGGCCGGGTAAGTTGGGTTTTTGCTTTTATGAAAAAAGTGTGGGACTGACTATCGTTATTTCATTACTTACTATCACTACATCATCATCATCATCATCATTCCAGGGTGTTTTTACTACTAAGAAGGAAGCCTCCCTTGACTGACTCCAGATATTTCCCTCAAGAATGTACGCACTTGTGTACAAATGCCAGTTGTCATGTTTTATCACAGTGTTTTAATGTCTCAGAGTAGTTATCACTAATGATTGCATCAAATAAACCTACACAAAATACATATGTGTGTAATGGGGAGTTGTGTTCTTTTGATGAAATAAAAGTAATGATTTGTCAGTGAAGGAATTCTGGAACATTTTCAAAAACACCAATGTCCATCCCTACGTGTGTTGTTGACTGAAATCGTTTTCCAGCATCTTGTCCTAAGGGTTACACACTGTGGCGTAAGATCTGCTACAAGGCCTTCCATATCAGGAAGACCTTCAGCGGAGCGACCGCGGCCTGTGGTGAAGACGGCGGCACCCTCGCCATGCCCAAAGACGCCGAGACCGACGCCTTCCTGGTCTCCTTGTACAAGTCCGTCAGGGGCGACTGGGCCTTCTGGTTCGGCCTGCATGATCTGCGCGAAGAGGGAAGCTTTGAGTGGGTGGATGGTTCTGCACTTGGTTCGTACAACAACTGGGGACTCGGACAACCAGACAACTATGGGGACGGCCAAGATTGCGTTCTTTACGTAAATTACTACTCATACCAGAAAGACCACTGGACCGACACATATTGCAACAGGGAGTATCGTTTCATATGCCAGGCTGTTCCAGGTACTTATTGCAACCCGTACCATTTCCTGAATCCCCTCCATCTAATAAACATTCTACAGTTTTACAATCCACCACACTAAGCATGTTAGATCATCGTTGCTCCTGTTATAGAGCATGTTAAGAAACATCATTCCACGTCTCATGCCTGCTATTTCTGTTCATTTGTTCCAGGACGTCTGTAGGCGACAGGCGGAACTCTCACCACCACCGTACAACGGCCCTCCGACCATCCGCAGTAAAACCGGTGAAACGTCCATGAAAAAAAATTGAATGATAGTAATGTGTGAAAATAACACGCTGTTTCTGATACATTCTCACTAACGCAATGAAAACGGCACTGCCGCGAAATTGCACTTGGACTCTACTGTAGTCAGAGAACCATGACCATAGCTCGTCCAGAACACGAGATATCAGAAACGGAAGTTTCTTTGCAGTACCCTAGAAGGTCGCATTAGAGTTATTAGAGTTATCGTCGCCTCTGAGGCGAGTTTATTCAAATCAGGCCCGAGCGGGCGAGTCTGCCTAGGCGGGCGTGCATCACTCTCATCACCGTAGAGATACCGGGGAACTCCCGATGGTATCTGGCCACCTGGTTAAAACAAAGTGCGCAATATCACTATCAGATAGACGAAGGAAAGTAGAAACAAACAAACTGTTAAACCCCGATCGATCGATTAATCTGCTTGGAGATTGTTGGAATTCCCGCATCGTGCCAACCCGCGGCCGTGACCTCTTGACCTCCTTCGTTAACATTCCAAGGAAAACAAAGTTATTTCTCACCTTAGAGCGACTCTGGAAGGATGGATTCCAGAAGAAGTTTGTCTTGGCGTTCTAAGCAGTCTGCCTTGACCTAATTGGTAACTCTCTGATGACTTTGAGACCGGAAATTCGCTAGAAAAGGACACTTCCCGACGCCACGCGTTCCTCCTGTCAGGATAGCGGTCCTTGGGTGTCAAAGGTCAGAAGAGAAAGGTCACTGAGACTTTTGCAGCCTGATTACCCAAATCAGACCTCTTTCTACACCGCATGTATGTTTACGTACTTGCAATAAGCCTTGGAGCAGAAACTTGCAAGTAAACTTTCCTTAGTAATGTGGCGGATATTAGACTACGGTAAGAAGTAAAGTGCTAAAGATGGGAAAAACTGAGATTCCAAACAAGACGCTTCTTCGACACTTTTTATTTGCCCGGACAAAACCATGTATATAGATTAAAAAAGGAACCCAAAAAGCGACGGAAGTCCTATTCTGGGTAAGCAGATTTATTATGAACAGCTGTCCTGAAATCGCTTAACATGTTACAAGATTACAAACAACAAATTTCATAAACATCATGTTAGAAGAAACCTGAGAAACTATAGAGAACATTTCTATCGTACAAAAGCTGACAAAGATATCACTGTATACCAGAGATGTGGATTGTGAAGTGGGCAAAAATATATTATTTCCACGATAGACAAACACGTATCTTCTAACTGCCTAGTGCTTATATCACTACAGCAACGCTCCCCTTCACTACTTATATAACCCCACCATTCTTGGTCTGCCTTTTAAAATGCTCAAAACAATACCCAATGCAAGTTACATAGAGGTAGGGAAAGTATTCGTACTCGTAAGGAAAGTATTCGTACTACCCTTGGTATTACATATATAACATATCTAATATCATTTGTTGCTACAGTTAAGATATAACCTGTTGTTCAACTGGGTGTCGCTAGGTGATCACAAAAAAAACAGAGAACGAAAGAAATGGTAACTTAGTAGCTATCTAATATCTTACCTTTTTACCAAAGAATACACGCAAAAATTAAATGTGTGGAACTAAAACAGGGATCAAAGTATACAAAACTATGCGATATATAATCAAACACGTGTGTTTTTACAACAAACTACAACGTAATTATTATACTACAAACAGGGTTTTGGAAAGACTGAAAAATGCAAACATGTAAACTTTCACGTAACTTTCAGACGATCTCTATTTCAGTTTACGGTACGGATTACGTACTCGGATAAATCTTGTCCGTTTGCTTACATGCACAATTCTCCTTGATACGCTCCTTTGTAGGATAAAAAAACTTTCTTCACGTAGAGTTGTAGAAACGTTCTAGAAATGTTCACATAATGTTTGCAAGTTCAAAGTTCGTGTATCTTTGAGCAAATATTCCCCCAACACATCACCGTCATCTGAAGCGACACGCGAATATTCCTTTCTCCAAGAAAAAGAATGTAGTAGAAGCTGCTTGGTAATTAGCATAGTCTTTAGATCTTCTTCAGGCAATTAAGTTTTCTCCTTGCCATGTTTAGCCATGTGGATCTTTAAACGTGGCTTCCGTGCTGCAGAATAGTCGCACTGGTCACATTCTTATAAGACCGTTTGCTAATACACTCCTTTGTAAAAAAAACACACTTTGTTCTCCCCTACACTGTGAGGGCACGTGACGAACATGGAGTTCTAGAAATGTTCTAGAAATGTTCACAAAATGTTTACAAGTTCAAACTCCGTATATCTTTGAGTAAAAGTTCCTCGAACTCATCACAGTCACGAAGTCTTATCTGTCATCTGCTTGTCTTCAACGCAAGGATCATCTTTCCTTCCGCAAGGACAAGATATACTTTTTTCAATGACATAACATGTTGTCGTGTATGATCATAAGCATATATTTCTTGAGATCTTCTTCAGAAAGTCACACGCTCATTTTTTTCTTTGGCATGTTTGGCCATGTGCTTCTTCAGATGAGCATTCCGTGCTGCAGAGTAGTCGCACTGGTCACATTTGTAGGGCTTTACAACAGCGTGTGTGGCGATGTGATTCTTCAAGGTACCCTTCTCTGCTGCCGCATAACCACAAACCTCACATATGTATGGCTTCTCACCCTTGTGTACCCTCATGTGCTTCGTTAAGCGTGATTTGCAGGATGTGAAATAGCCGCATTCCTCACATTGGAAAGGCTTCTCACCAGTGTGTTTAGTCATGTGGGCTTTCAAAGAGGACATATGTGTCGCTGCATAGCCACAAACGCCACATTTGTATGGCTTCTCGCCAGTGTGTGTGGAAATGTGCCGCTGCAAATTGCTGATTTGCACTGTAGAATAATCACAAAGTTCACATTTGTGTGGTTTCTCACCAGAGTGTGTAGCTATGTGGTACTTCAAACCCTGTTTAGTTGCTGCGGAATAGTCGCACAGCGTGCACTTGTACGGCTTAGTGTTTGTGTGTTTAGCCAACATGTGGTCCTTTAGGCTAGTATTCTGTGTTGCAGAATAATCACAGTAAGTGCACTGATAAGGTTTCTCTCCGGCGTGCACAGCCCGGACGTGCTTCTTCAGGGCACCCTTCTGTGCAGCAGAATAGTCGCACTGGTCACACTGGAACGGTCTCTCACCAGTGTGGGTTCTGATATGTTGAGTCATCTGCGATTCATATATAGCTTCATACTCACAGTGCGGACAGCTGTGTTTCTTCCGTTTTTTTTTTACTTTCACTTTCACTAGCATGACCACTTTTCTGATCGCGTCTGGCTGATGTAGCAGACTTTTGGTGTGGTCTCTCACCACTGTGACTCTCGAGTTGTTGTTCTCCTGTCCCTCCGTTGTCAGTTTCTGCACAGCTGGGCTCCTCTCCTGACTGTAGATGCTGATCTTCAGTCGATTCCATCACCTAATTTTGAGCAAGTAAAATGGTTACTCATGGGCATCTGACCTGATATAACCACTCCAGAATTACCATGATTTCAACTTAAGTCCCCATAAAAAAAGTTGTCCTGTTAAATTGTGATCCTCGCTCATTGTAGAAGGAAAGTAGGCCTAAGTACATGTAGGTATGTAAGTACATTGTGGGTGGTCTGGGCGCCTGAACTAAGGCCGGTGCCACCCCCCCCCCCCACCCCTACCGCGCTTTCTCCGTAGCGGGAGGGGGGGCCGTAGCAAAAACCCACTGCCACAGATTGACGTAGAAAACTACAAACCAACATACAACCCCAAACGATGTATTTACTTGGTGATAAGGTTCGAATTCCTGCATGACCTGATTGACCTCTTGACCCCCATCTTACTCATCGGAAGGAAACAACATCTTTCTCACCTTAGCAGCGACTCTGGAAGGATGGATTCCACAAGAAGTTTGTCTCGGAGTTCTAAGGAGTCTGTGCTGCTCTGATTTGTAACCCTTCGAACACCTTGAGACAGAGATCAGAGGCACAGATGGCACTTCCAGACGCCACGCGTTCCTCCTGTCAGGATAGCGGTCCTCCGGTGGCAAAGGTCAGATAGGAAAGGTCACGTAGATTTTTGCAGCCTGATTACCCAAATCAAACTTATTACCTCAGAACAACGGATAACTACTAATCTTAGGAGCATGGAGCCGAAGGACGGGAAAATGGTATTCCAAGCAAGACGCTCCCACAGTTTTTGTTTGTCGCAACGAAACATTCATGAACTCAACGGAAGTCGCAGATTGCTACTGTATAAGTCAACTCTACTCTACTCTGCTCTGCTCTGCTCTACTCTACTCTACTCTACTCTACTCTACTCTACTCTACTCTACTCTACTCTACACTACTCTACTCTACTCTACACTACTCTACATTACTCTACTCTACTCTACTCTACTCTACTCTACACTACTCTACATTACTCTACTCTACTCTACTCCACTACGCACATATTAAGGTGTGGTGGCTCTTATCAGCTAAGAGCCACGCAAATATTACCTGTAAGGTGTGATTCCTGGTGGCTATAAATAAACGGAAAATTAGCAAATAGCAGGGAAAACAAGCAAACGGAACTGAGTATCGAAGTAAGGACTAGATTATACAGGAGTTGGTGGTAGCATCTCATAATTCACCAAGAGGGCATGAGGCAAGCGTAATTTGCAGACAGTTGGTACAATCAAGGAACAAAAAGGACAGACCGGTTTGTGTAACTAAAGATTCCTTTAATATCTATCTTCCTACTACATGCATCTTTAATCTATCTTAAATATCTATCTACAAAAACTACCTTTATGTGTTACCACATGGACGCCAGACTAGCACGCATATAACCACAACCTTCTTTGCTTCTTGCCTAAAAATTACACTACAACTTTATCAAATCTAAACACATCTATAAACGGAGGTATTCGTACTACAGATATAACATCGCTAGCATTTAGATTAAACCTGTTGTTCAACTGGATGTCGCTAGGCGACCACAAACGAACCAGCAGAGAATCGAACGAGTGGAAGTGGAATAAAACAGTAAACAACATGTGAGGATAAAAAGATAGTAATTATGCGGCTTTTAACAAAAAAAAAACGGCCAACAACATAATATTAACCAGAATGGCTTTTGAGAAAGGGTGAAAGAAAATGTAAACATGTCAACTTGCAGTCTAAATTTTGGGTCAAGTTTCCTGTGCAAATTACAGCATTCTTCTTCCATCAATCGTGTCCGTTTGCACACGTCCCCAATACTTCCTGATACGTTCCTTGGTTAATATTGTTTTTACACTACTACTACTACTACCACTACCACTACTACTACTACACCCCTTTTAGGGCACGGACGTAACATAAAGTCCTTGAAATATTTTTTAAATGTCGGAAGCAATCTAACAGTTGAGCAAAAGGTCCTCCAATACAAGACATTCATCAGAGCAACACACAAAGTCTCGTCTGACATCTGCTTATAATTCCAGTCAGTGCGAGGATCATTTTTTTCCGCAATGATAAAACAATTCCTTTCTTCCTAGAAAAGACCAGGAATGTGGTCGAAGTTGCTCAGTCATTAGCATATTTCGTTAGACCTTCTTCAAGCACTCTGGTTTTTGTCTTTTGCATGTTTGGCCATGTGCCTCTTCAGATGAAACTTCAAGGCTGCAGAATAGTCGCACTGGTCACATTTGTGGGGCTTCTCGTGTGTGGCCATGTGCTGCCTCAGGCCACCCTTCACAGCTGCAGCAAAACCGCAAATCTGACAAACGTACGGTTTCTCACCGGAATGTCTAGCCATGTGATCTGCCAAGTTTCCTTTGGTGGCTGCAAAATAGTCACATTCCTCACATTGATAAGGCTTCTCACCGGTGTGTTTGGTCATGTGGTCTCGCAGATAGCTTTTATTTGCGGTCGCATAGCCACAAACTTCACATTTGTATGGCTTTTCCCCAGTGTGTGTGGCCATATGCCGCTTCAAACCATGCATGGCCACTGTAGAATAGTCACAAAGTTTGCATTTGTGCGGTTTCTCACCGGTGTGTCTAGCCATGTGCCGCTTAAGTTCATATTTTCGCGCTGTGGAAAAGTCACAGTGTTCACAGTGGAAGGGTTTCTCGCCAGTGTGATTTGTCATGTGGCATTTCAAATGATACATTGTTGCAGCAGAATAATCACATTTTTCACATTTGTATGGCTTGTCGTTGGTGTGAGTTGCCATGTGATTTTTTAACCATGAATTTGATGCACTAGAAAAATCACAGACGGTACATTTAAAAGGTTTCTCCCCAGTGTGTTTAGCCATGTGCAACTTGAGTTGGCCCTTTTGACGAGAGGCATAACTGCACAACTCACAGCTGTAAGGTTTCTCACCAGTGTGGGTAGTCATGTGCAGCTTTAAGCTTTTTTTTGTGACTGAAGAAAAGTTGCACTGGGTGCATTTGTGAGGCCTGTCGTTGCTGTGTTTAGCCATGATGTGCTCTTTCAGGTGACCCGACTGTTTTGCTGAAAACTCACAAAACTTGCACTGATATGCCCTTTCCCCGCCGTGTATTGTCCGGATGTGCACAAAAAGGCCATCTTTCCTCGCCGCGGAGAAGTCACAGTAGCCACAGTGGTAAGGTCTCTCACCGGTGTGTTTAGCCATGACATGCCGTTGCAGTTGCGTCTTCTGTACAGCAGAATAGTCGCACTGGTCACACTGGAACGGTTTCTCACCAGTGTGGGTCCTTAAGTGTTGAGTCATCGCCGGTTTATTGATCGTTTCATACTCACAGTGCGGACAGCTGTGTCTCTTTTGCTTATTTCTACTTTCACTTTTACCAGCATGACCACGTTTCAGGTCATTCCTGGATGTAGAATACTCTTGGTGTGGTCTCTCACCGTGGTGATACTCGTGTTGTTGTTCTCCTGTCCCTCCGTTGTCAGTTTCTGGACAGCTGGACTCCTCTCCTGACTCAAGATGCTCTTCTTCAATCGATTCCATACCCTGATTTCAAAGAATAGCCAATTAAGAGGTTCACGGTTTCAACTGCGCATGCGCGGCAATATGCATGGTGGGAAGCTGTGATGTCAAAGGTGAAGCCCCCTGAGACATTAAAAAAACACGTGACCTGGAAATGTACCAATCATAGTGCAGACTACAATTGTTTATAAGATAGGGGCTTCACATTTGAAATAATACCCACAATAATATTCGCCGCGCATGTGCAGTTTGAACAATTAATGGGGTAATCATCAAGCGTTTCAAAAATGAAATCTGGGAAATTGTTAGTTACACCAAAAGTCTTTCGCAAAAGTAGACTGTCCCTGCTCAAAGCATACACAAACCCAACGTCTGTAAACCGCCAAACACCGTATGTACTGTATCCATCTGCCGACTGCTGTCTCTTCGCCCCCCTCCCATTGCCAAATCTCTAAGCAGATGTATAAGCTAGTGGCTACTACGCATGTGCACGGGGTTGCTACTACGCATGTCCAGTGTCAAAGGTGAAGGCCCCCGGCTTGAAAACAGTGCTCGCCTCGACATTGTCTCGATTTGCATAACAACGCCCAGACGGGTTTTGTTCACGCCTCGGGGCGTTCACCTTTGACACTGCACATGCGTAGTAGCAACTCCGAACTAGCTTATAGGTGTACGGCTGCTCTCATATTTTACTCAACACTTTCCCTATAGCGGGTAGGTAGCCCTAACAAAGCGCGCACCATTAGTGACGGACGTACAAAATATAGAAACGCAGAAAACTCACACGCAAACAAAACCCCCAACAGATTCATGATCATCTGCTTGTAGAAATTCCCCCCTCCCCCATCTTTATCATACAAGAAAACAAAGTTCTTGCTCACCTCATAGCGCGACTCTGGAAGTATGGATTCCACAAAAAGACAGTCTTAGAGTATTAAGAAGCATGTGTTTACCTTATATGTAACTCTTTGATGACCCTGAGACCGAAATTCTCCAGACAAGGACAATTCCAGACGCCACGCGTTCCTCCTGTCAGGATAGCGGTCCGTAGGTGTCAAAGGTCAGATAGGAAAGGTCACGCAGACTTTTGCAACCTGATTACCCAAATAAAACTTCATTTCTACACCGCACGTACGTTTCTGAAGTTTCCGTCCTTGCAATTAGCCTTGGAGCAGTAACTTGCAAATAAACTTCCATTGATGATATGACGAATATAAGACTACAGTTAGAAGCAAAGTCCTAAAGGTAGGACTAGCTGGGATTCTAAACTTGTAGTATTTGTCCCGGACAAATCTTTTATAAACTCAGACGGTTAGTGTGTGCAGGTGGACAAAGGACGAAAAAAAAAGGACGACGGAAGTCCTGTGTTGGTTAGCAGGTCTATTGTGAACAGCCGTCCCGAAAACACAAAACGCCATAAGATTACAGACAAAAGATTACATAAAGATAGTATTAGAAGAAGAAACCTTGAAACATATGCAGAAAATTTCCTGTCGTAGAAAAGCTGACAAACATATCACCGTATCCCAGAGACGTCGACTGTGAAGTGGGCAAACGGGAGGTGTTTCCCGGGATTGACATGTCTCTGTAACAAAAGTTTCCTTTCATATTTATGTTCTAGCTGCCTTGTGTATGTCTTAACATATCAAATCTCCACTTGAGTACTCATATATTACCCCACCCTTCTTGCTCTATCTCTTAGAATGCCAAAAATACCCAAGTTAAATAGATGTATCGAAACGAATGTAATAATATCTAATATCACTAGTAACTACACAACTGAATCTGAATCTACAGTTAAGATATAACCTGTTGTTCAGTGGGGTATTGCTAGGTGATCACAAAAGAACCAACAGAGAACTGAACAAGTGGTAACTTAGTACTTATCTAACATCTAACTTAAACTTAATATAACAAAGCAAATCAAAAGTGTGGAACTGAAACAGTATGAAAAAACTACACAAAACTGGTGTTTTCCTAACAAACAGACTACAACATACCGATACTACAAACTTTTGGGAATGACTGAAAATGCAAATGTGTCCACTTCCACGTGAGCTTCGGACACTCTCCATTTCACGTTTATGGTTCAGATACCGTACTCAAATAAATCTTGTCAGTTTTCACACGTCCCCAATCCTTACTGACACATCTATTTGCAAAACTACTTTGTTACATCCCCTTGGGAGGGCACGTACAGAACATACAGTTCTAAAACGGTTTACAAAATGTTAGGAAGCAATCTCTAAGTACAATGGTATCATATGTCTAAATAGAAAACCCTCCAATACAACACAGTCATAAGAGGCTACACTAATTTGTTGGTAGCGTTTCTTCCAATGCAAAATCATCTTCAATGATCAAACAGTTCCGGATACCAAGGAGAAGACAAGGAATGTTGAGATTTTCGCCAGGCACTTAAACTTCGCTCTTGTCCTTGGCATGTTTGGCCATGTGCCTCTTCAAACTTGCCTTCTGTGCTGCAGAGTAGTCGCAC
This sequence comes from Branchiostoma lanceolatum, assembly GCA_035149815.1. NCBI lineage: Eukaryota > Metazoa > Chordata > Leptocardii > Amphioxiformes > Branchiostomatidae > Branchiostoma > Branchiostoma lanceolatum. Next base: position 1,239,292 of record CM068880.1, read on the forward strand.
TGGTCACATTTGTAGGGCTTCACAACAGCGTGTGTGGCCATGTGATTCTTCAAGTTACCCTTCTGTGCTGCCGCATAACCACAAACATCACACACGTATGGCTTCTCACCGGTGTGTTTAGTCATGTGCCTCCTTAAGTTTGCGATGCTGGTTGTGAAGTTGTTGCATTCCTCACATTGATAAGGCTTCTCACCGGTGTGCTTTGTCATGTGATTAGATAAGTTTGCTTTTCTGGTTGTAAAGTAGTCGCATTCCTCACATTGGAAAGGCCTCTCACCGGTGTGTTTAGTCATGTGTTCTTTCAAAGAGGACATTTTTGCCGCCGCATAGCCACAAATGCCACATTTGTATGGCTTCTCGCCAGTGTGTGTGGCAATGTGCTGCTTCAGATTGATGATCTGCACTGTAGAATAATCACAAAGTTCACATTTGTATGGTTTCCCTCCAATGTGTGTAGCTATGTGGTACTTCAAACTCTGTTTAGTTACTGCAGAATAGTCGCACAGCGTGCACTTGTGTGGCTTAGTGTTGGTGTGTTTAGCCATGATGTGGTACTTTAGATAAATATTTCGTGCTGCCGAATAATCACAGTAAGTGCACTGATAAGGGCTCTCACCGGTGTGCACAGCCAGAACATGCCGCTTCAGGGCACCCTTATGGGCAGCCGAATAGTCGCACTGGTCACACTTGCACGGTCTCTCACCAGTGTGGGTCCTGATGTGTTCTGTCATCACTGTTTTATATATCGTTTCATACTCACAGTGCGGACAGCTGTGTTTCTTCTGCTTCTTTTTACTACCACTTTCACCTGCATGACCACGTTTCCGGTTGCGCCTCCTTGATGAAGAAGAGTTTTGTTGTGGTCCCTCACCACTGTGAATATTGGCTTGCTGTTCTCCTGTCCCTCCGTTGTCAGTTTCTGCACAGCTGGGCTCCTCTCCTGACTCAAGATGCTCATCTTCAGCCGATTCCATCATCTAATTTTGAGCAAGTAAAATGGTTACTCATGGGCATCTGACCTGATATAACCACCCCAGAATTGCCCATGATTTCAACTTAAGTCCCCATAAATTGATAAAAAAGGTTGTCCTCTCTAATTTTGATCCTCGCTCATTGTGGGTGGTCTGGGCACCTGAACTAAGGCTGGTGCCCCCCCCCCCCCACCGCGCTTTCTCCGTAACGACTGCCACAGATTGACGTAGAAAACTACAAACCAACATATAACCCCAAACGATGTATTTACTTGGTGATAAGGTTCGCATTTCTGCATGACCTGACTGACCTCTTGACCCCCACCTTACTCATCGGAAGGAAACAAAGTTCTTTCTCACCTTAGCAGCGACTCAGGAAGTCTGGATTCCACAAGAAGTTTGTCTTAGAGTTCTAAGGAGTCTGTGCTGCTCGATTTGCAACCCTCCGAACGCCTTGAGACAGAGATCGGAGGCACAGATGACACTTCCAGACGCCACGCGTTCCTCCTGTCAGGATAGCGGTCCTTGGGGGGCAAAGGTTAGATAGGAAAGGTCACGGAGATTTTTGAAGCCTGATTACCCAAATTAAGCTTCTTTTCTACACCGCACGTATACTTCTGAAGTTTACGTACTTGCAACTAGCCTTCGAGCACTAACTTGCGTATAAACTGTCATTGCTAATATGGCGGCTATAAGACTACAGTTAGAAGTGCTAAAGACAGGACAAAATGGAATTCTGAACATTTTATTTGTCCCGGACAAACCTTTTATAAGCTAAGAACGGTAGTGTGTGCAGATGGACAAAGGAGCAAAAAAACGACGAAAGTCATGTTTTGGTTAGCAGGTTTATTATGAACAACCACGAAAACACTTAACAGGCAAAAGATTGGATAAATATGTTAGAAGAAACCTTAAACAATACAGAGAAAAATGGTCTGTCGTACAAACGCTGATTATGATATCACTGTAAACCAGAGACGTTGACTGTTAAGTAAACAAATGGGAGGTGCCCCCCCCCCAATCGACGTGTTTGCGTAACAAAAGTTTCCTTTAATACTTATTTTCTAGCTACCTTGTGTATGTTTTAACACATCAAATCACCACTTGAATACTCATGTAGCCCTTCCCTTCTTGTTCTGCCTCTTTAAATGCCTAAAACAATACCCAAGTTAAATAGATGTGGAAACGAAGGTATTCGTACTACATATCTGATATAATTATGATTAGAAACTAGTTAAGATATAACCTGTTGTCTGGATGTCACTAAGTGATCACAAAAGAACCAACAGAGAACCGAACAAGTGGTAACTTAGTATTAATCTAACATCTAACTTTAACTTGATATAACAGAGCAAATCTAAATGTGTGGAACTAGAACAATAATCAAGGTATAAAAAACTACACAAAATATAATCAAAAACGCGTGTTTTCCTAGCAAACAGGCTACAACATACTGATACTACAAACTTTTGAGAAAGATTGAAAATGCAAACATGTAAACTTTCACTTGACCTTCGGACGCTCTCCATGTATCGTCCAGTTTACGGTGCAGATCACGTACTAAGATAGATCTTGTCCTTTTGCACATCACTTATTTTTGCATATCACTTTGTTACATCCCCTTGGGAGGGCACATACAGAACATAAAGTTCTAAAACGGTTTACAAAATGGCCGGAAAAAATATCCAGGTACAATTGTATCATATTTTTTATGAAAGATCCTCCAATACAACACTGTCATAAGAAGCAAGACTCACTTGTTTTTTGCTTCTCTCTCAATTCGAAGGTCATCTACGAGATCAAACAGTTCCTTTACCGAATTACAAGAAGACAAGGAATGTTGCAATTTTCGCCAGGTACTCAAACTTTGCTCTTTTCTTTGGCATGTTTGGCCATGTGGCTCTTCAAAGGAGCAATCCGTGCTGCAGAGTAGTCGCACTGTTCACATTTGTAGGGTTTCACAACAGCGTGTGTGGCCATGTGCTTCCTTAGGTTACTCTTCAATGCTGCCGCATAACCACAAACCTCACACATGTACGGCTTCTCACCGGTGTGTGTTTTCATGTGGTTCCTTAAGTTCGCTTTGCTGGTTGTGAAGTAGTCGCATTCCTCACATTGGAAAGGCTTTTCACCAGTGTGTTTAGTCATGTGGGCTTTCAAAGAGGACATATGTGTCGCCGCATAGCCACAAATTCCACATTTGTACGGCTTCTCGCCAGTGTGTGTGGAAATGTGACACTTCAAATTGCTGATCCGCACAGTAGAATAATCACAAAGTTGACATTTGTGAGGTTTCTCTCCAGTGTGGGTAGCTATGTGGTACTTCAAATTCTGTTTAGTTACTGCAGAATAGTCGCACAGCGTGCACTTGTGCCGCTTTATGTTAGTGTGTTTAGCCATGATGTGTTTCTTTAGGCTATCATTTCGTGTTGCAGAATAATCACAGGAAGTGCACTGATAAGGTCTCTCACCGGTGTGTACAGACAGGACATGCCGCTTCAGGGCACCCTTGTGGGCAGCCGAATAGTCGCACTGGTCACACTTGTACGGTTTCTCACCAGTGTGGGTCCTGATGTGTGATGTCATCGCAGGTTTATTCGTCGTTTCATACTCACAGTGCGGACATCTGTGTCTCTTCCGCTTCTCTTCACTACCACTTTCACCAGCATGGCAAGGTTTCAGGTTACGCCTCCTTGATGTAGAACAGTTTTGTTGTGGTCTCTCACCGCTGTGAATCTTGAGTTGTTCTCCTGTCCCTCCGTTGTCAGTTTCTGGACAGCTGGACTCCTCTCCTGACCCTATTTGCTCATCTTCAGTCGACTCCATCATCTAATTTTGGGGGGTCAAAAGGTTGATTATAGAAAACGAGTATGAAGTCACAACCACCCCAGAATTGCCAAGATTTCTCCAAGAACCCCGTCAAGGAAGGCTTTTCAATGTTTTAATGTCCGTGGGGCTATGCGGCCTACACTAAAGCTGGTGTGCCCCTTACTACGCTTTCTTCGTAGTGGGAAGGCGGCCCTAGCAAGTTCGCAGTCATATAGACGCAGAAAACTAGAAACCAACAAAATAACCCCGATCGATTTATCAACTTGGAGATATTGTTCAAATTCCTGCATTGCCTGACCTATTGACCTCAATCTTAGACCTATTAGAAGAAAACAAAGTTCTTTCTCACCTTAGCAGCGACTCTAGAAGTCTGGATTCCACAAGAAGTTTGTCTCGGAGTTCTAAGGAGTCTGTGCTGCTCTGATTTGTAACTCTCCGAACACCTTGAGACAGAGATCGGAGGCACAGATGACACTTCCAGACGCCACGCGTTCCTCCTGTCAGGATAGCGGTCCTTTGGTGGCAAAGGTCAGATGGGAAAGGTCACGCAGACTTTTGCAGCCTGATTACCCAAATTAATTTTCATTTCTACACCGCATGTATGTTTCTGAAGTTTACGTACTTTCAACAAGCCTTGGAGCACTTACTTGCAAATAAACTCTCATTGCTGATATGGCGGCTGTAAGACAACAGTTAGAAGTTAAGTGCTAAAGATGGGACAAACTGGGATTCCAAACAAGACGCTTCTTCCGCACTTTTCATTTGTCCCAGACAACACTTTTCTAAGCTCATGACCAGAACGTTGGCGTAGGAAGATAAACAGGGAAGCAAAAAAGCGACAAAAGCCATGGTTGGTTAGCAGATTTAATATGAACAACTGTCCCGAAAACGCTTAACATGTTACAAGATTATAAACAGATTTCATAAAAAAGATCATATTAGTAGGACCTTTGAAAAAATATAGAAAAAAGTTCGATCTTATAAAAGCTAATAAAGATATTAAGTTTGACCCCCTTCTTGTTCTGCCTTTACAAACGAAATGTATAAAATTTAACCCAAGTTAGATATATGCATAAACAAATGTATTCATACTAAATATCTAATATCATAAGCAAATACAGTTCAAAGATATAACACATTCTTCATGTGTACTCATAAATTCTAAATATTAGATTTGCTAAAATTTAAACTGTTAATCGAATATATTTCAACTACATAGTTGTTCAACTGAATGTCGCTAGGCGATCACAAAAGAACCTACAGAGACCCGGACAAACGGTAACTTAGTATCTATCTAATCCTTTTCGTAATATTACAAAGTTGATTAAAATATGTGTGGCACTAAAACATTAATCAAGGTATTCAAAACTATGCGAAACACGCGTTTTTTTACAACAAACAGGCTACAGCATTCTTCAGATACTGCAAACAAGGCAGGTTTTTGGGAAAGACTGAAAAGGCAAACGTGTCAAAGTTCGTATAACTTTAAGACGCTCTCCATTTTAGGTTCACTTTACGGTGCAAATTACGTACTCAGATCAATCTTGTCCGTTTGCTTACAGGCACAATTCTTCTTGATACGCTCCTTTGTAAAAAAAACACGAGAAAACAACAACTTTGTCGCCAAATGATGGCACGTGAAGAACATAGGGTCCTAGAAATGTTCAAAAATGTTCAGAAGTTCCTCCAACACATCACGGTCATCAGAAGCAACACACGAAGTCTCCTTTAATTATGCTTGTCTTAAACACAAGGATCATCGTTCCTTCCGCAAGGATAAAATATCTTTTTTAGAAGACAAGGACTGTGGTCAAAGCTGCTTGGTCATTGGCATATTTCTTGAGATTTTCTTCAGGCACTTACACTTTTTTTTGTCCTTAGCATGTTTGGCCATGTGGCTCTTCAAACGTGGCTTCTGTGCTGCAGAGTAGTCGCACTGGTCACATTCATAGGGCTTCACAACATTTCAACTTGCGGTTCAGGTTGAGTTTGCTATGGAAATTACGTACTAAGATAAATATTGTCAGTTCGCAAACGTCCACAATCCTTCCTGACAGGTCCCTTGGTAAACCACTTTGTTAGACCCTCTTGTAAGGGCACGTACAGAACATGAAGCTATAAAAAGGTTCACAAAATGCCCAGAAGCAATCTAAAACTTCAAAGGTTTCTTAGTAAAAGGTCCTCCAATACAACACTGTCATCAGAAACGGAGTCTCGTTTGTTATTTGCTTCTCAGTGCAAAGTTTACAGTCAATGATCAAACTGTTTGTTTTCTACAGACAAGACAAGGAATGTTGAGATTTCCGGCAGGCACTTACACTCGTACTCCGCTTTATTCTTTGGCATGTTTGGCCATGTGTCTCTTCAAAGGAGCAATCCGTGCTGCAGAGTAGTCGCACTGGTCACATTTGTGGGGCTTCTCAACAGCGTGTGTGGAGATGTGCTTCTTCAGGTTACTCTTCAATGCTGCCGCATAACCACAAACCTCACACTTGTATGGCTTCTCACCGGTGTGCCTAGTTATGTGCCTCGCCAAGCTTGATTTCCTGGCTGTGAAATAGTCGCATTCCTCACATTGGAAAGGCTTCTCACCAGTGTGTTTAGTCATGTGGGCTTTCAAAGAGGACATGTGTGTCGCCGCATAGCCACAAATTCCACATTTGTATGGCTTTTCACCAGTGTGTGTGGCCATGTGCTGCTTCAAATCGTTGCTCTGTGCCGTAGAATAATCACATAGTTCACATTTGTGAGGTTTCTTACCACTGTGGGTAGCCATGTGGTACTTCAAACCATGTTTGGTGACTGCAGAATAGTCGCACAGCGTGCACTTGTGCGGTTTGGTGTTAGTGTGTTTAGCCATGATGTGGTTGTTCAGCTGAATTTTTTTTGCTGCAGAATAATCACAGTAAGTGCACTTGTAAGGTCTCTCACCGGTGTGCCCAGCCAGGACGTGCTTCTTCAGGGTACTCTTCTCTGCCGCTGAATAGTCGCACTGCTGGCACTTGTAAGGTCTCTCACCAGTGTGGGTCCTGATGTGTTGAGTCATCTTCCATTTACATATCGTTTCATACTCACATTGCGGACAGCTGTGTTTCTTCCGCTTCTCTTTACTTTCACTTTCATCAGCATGACCACGTGTCAAGTTACGCGTACTTGATGTAGAAGAGTTTTGTTGGGGTCTGTCACCGCTGTGGATCTCGAGTTGTTGTTCTCCTGTCCCTCCGTTGTCAGTTTCTGCACAGCTGGGCTCCTCTCCTGTCTGCAGATGCTCAACGTCAGTCGATTCCATCATCTAATTTTGAGCAAGTAAAATGGTTACTCATGGGCATCTGACCTGATATAACCAGCCCAGAATTGCCCCATAAAAAAGTTGCCCTCTTTAATTTTGATCCTGGCTCATTGTGGGTGGTCTAGGCGCCTGAACAAAGGCTGGTGCCCTCCCCCCTCCCCCCCCCCACCGCGCTTTCTCCGTACTCCGTGGTGGGAGGGCGTCGCAAGTACCCACTGCCACAGACTGACGTAGAAAACTACGAACCAACAAATACCCCCAAACGATGTATTTACTTGGTGATAAGGTTCGAATTCCTGCATGACCTGATTGACCTCTTGACCCCCATCTTACTCATTGGAAGGAAACAACATCTTTCTCACCTTAGCAGCGACTCTGGAAGGATGGATTCCACAAGAAGTCTGTCTTAGAGTTCTAAGGAGTCTGTGCTGCTCTGATTTGTAACCCTCCGAACGCCTTGAGACAGAGATCGGAGGCACAGATGACACTTCCAGACGCCACGCGTTCCTCCTGTCAGGATAGCGGTCCTTGGGTGGCAAAGGTCAGATGGGAAAGGTCAGGTAGATTTTTGCAGCCTGATTACCCAAATCAAACTTATTACCTCAGAACAACGGATAACTACTAATCTTAGGAGCATGGAGCCGAAGGACGAGAAAAATGGTATTCCAAGCAAGACGCTCCCACAGTTTTTGTTTGTCGCAACAAAGTATTCATGGATTCAGCGGAAGTCACAGATTGCTACTGTATAAGTCAACTTTACTCTAGTCTAGTCTAGCCTAGTCTAGTCTAGTCTGCTCTGCTCTAGTCTAGTCTGCTCTAATCTAATCTAGTCTAGTCTGCTCTGCTCTAATCTAGTCTGCTCTGCTCTGCTCTACTCTACTCTACTCTAGTCTAGTCTAGTCTGCTCTGCTCTGCTCTAGTCTAGTCTAGTCTAGTCTAGTCTAGTTTGCTCTGCTGTGCTCTGCTCTGCTCTACTCTACTCTACTCTACTCTACCCTATGCAAATAAACAAGCGGGCAAAAAAGCGACGAAAGACATGTCTTGGTTAGAAGATTTAATATGAACAGCTGTCCCGAAAACGCCTAACACGTTATAAGATTACAAACAATAGAAATCATAAAGATCATGTTAGAAGAAACCTTAAAGAATATAGAAAAAAATTCGATCTTATAAAAGCTAATAAAGATATCAAGTTTTCCCCATCAACTTGATCACTCATATAACCCCCTTCTTGTTCTGCCTTTACCAACGAAACGTATAAAACTATACCCAAGTTAGATATATGCATAAATGTATGTGTTAATGTATTCATACAACGTATCTAATATGATTAGTAACTACAGTAAAGATTCAACCTGTTGTCCAACTGCATGTCGCAGGGAGACAACAAAAGGACCAACAGAGAACGAACAAAAAGTATAACTACGCAAACTAAATGTGTGGAACAAAAACAGAAATTAAGATGATAAAGGTAAAAGAAATATGTGATATAATCAAGCATGCAGTTTTCAATAACAAACAAACAAACAACCAACAACACACTACTAACCGGAGAGACTTTGGGAAGTAGTGAAAATTTAAACATGTCAACTTGCGGCCTAAATTCTAGGACCAATTTTCTCTGTAAATTATGCACTCAGATAATGCTCTTTCATCCACACACGTCCCTTTTTTTCCTTCTACATCCTCGTGTAAGGGTACGCACAGAACATAGGGTTAAAAAGGTTCACAAAATGTATGAAAGCAAACTAAATGGTGATGTCGAGGAAAATGTACTCCAATACAGCACATTCAACAGAGCAACTCACAAAGTCTCATTTGACATCTGTGAAGGGTCATCTTTCCTTCCGCAAAGATAAAATATCCTTTTCCAAGAAAAGGAATGTGGTCGAAGCTTCCTGGTCGCTAGCATATTTCTTGAGATCCTCTTCAGGCACTTAGACACTGTTTTTTGTCCTTGGCATGTTTGGCCATGTGCCTCTTCAAACTTGGCTTCTGTGCTGCAGAGTAGTCGCACTGGTCACATTTGTAGGGTTTCACAACAGCGTGTGTGGCGATGTGCTGCCTCAAGGTAATTTTCACTGCTGCCGCATAACCACAAACCTCACACTTGTAGGGTTTCTCACTGCTGTGCTTAGTCATGTGCCTCCTTAAATTTGCTTTGTAGGTTGTGAAGTAGTCGCATTCCTCACATTGGTAAGGCTTCTCACCGGTGTGTCTAGCCATGTGCTTCGCTAAGCTGGATTTGCTGGTTGTGAAATAGTCGCATTCCTCACATTGGTAAGTCTTCTCACCGGTGTGTTTAGTCATGTGGTCTTTCAAATGGGATATTCGTGTTGCCGAATAGCCACAAATTCCACATTTGTACGGCTTTTTGCCAGTGTGCGTGAAAATGTGCTGCTTCAAATTGTTGATTTGCACAGTAGAATAATCACAAAGTCCACATTTGTGTGGTTTCTCATCAGTGTGGGTGGCCGTGTGCAGTTTCAAACAGAACTTCCGGTGGGTGGCGTAAGAACACATCTCACACTTGAATGGTTTATCGCCAGTGTGGGTAGCCATGTGAAACTTCAAACTCATTTTGCTGACTGCAGAATATTCGCACAGCGAGCACTTGTGCGGTTTGGTGTTAGTGTGCTTAGCCATGATGTGGTTCTTCAGGTGAACATTTTGTGCTGCAGAATAATCACAGTAAGTGCACTTATAAGGTCTCTCACCAGTGTGCACAACCATGATGTGCTGTTTCAAGTTACCCCTCACTGCTGCCGAATAGTCGCACTGGTCACACTTAAACGGTCTCTCACCAGTGTGGGTCCTGATGTGTATTGTCATCTTCGATACATCTATCGTTTCATACTCACAGTGCGGACAGCTGTGTTTCTTTCGTTTCTTTCTACTTTCACTTTCACCAGCATGACCACGTTTCTGGTCGCGTCTGGTTGACGTAGAAGACTTTTGGTGTGGTCTCTCACCGCTGTGAATGTCGAGTTGTTGTTCTCCTGTCCCTCCGTTGTCAGTTTCTGCACAGCTGGGCTCCTCTCCTGACTGCAGATGCTCATCTTGAGTCGATTCCATCATCTGATTTTGAGCAAATAAAATGGTTACTCATGGGCATCTGACCTGATATAACCACTCCAGAATTACCATGATTTCAACTTAAGTCCCCATAAAAAAAGTTGTCCTGTTAAATTGTGATCCTCGCTCATTGTAGAAGGAAAGTAGGCCTAAGTACATGTAGGTATTTAAGTACATTGTGGGTGGTCTGGGCGCCTGAACTAAGGCCGGTGCCACCAAACCGCCCACCCCTACCGCCCTTTCTCCGTAGCGGGAGGGGGGGGGGGGGGCGTAGCAAAAACCCACTGCCACAGATTGACGTAGAAAACTACAAACCAACAAATAACCCCAAACGATGTATTTACTTGGTGATAAGGTTCGAATTCCTGCATGACCTGATTGACCATTTGACCCCCATCTTACTCATCGGAAGGAAACAACATCTTTCTCACCTTAGCAGCGAATCTGGAAGTCTGGATTCCACAAGAAGTCTGTCTTAGAGTTCTAAGGAGTGTGTGCTGCTCTGATTTGTAACCCACCGAACACCCCGAGACAGAGATCGGAGGCACAGATGACACTTCCAGACGCCACGCGTTCCTCCTGTCAGGATAGCGGTCCTTGGGTGGCAAAGGTCAGATGGGAAAGGTCACGTAGATTTTTGCAGCCTGATTGCCCAAATCAAACTTATTACCTCAGAACAACGGATAGCTACTACTCTTAGGAGCATGGAGCCGAAGGACGGGAAAATGGTATTCCAAGCAAGACGCTCCCACAGTTATTGTTTGTCGCAACAAAACATTCATGAACTCAGCGGAAGTCGCAGATTGCTACTATATATGTCAACTCTACTCTGCTCTGCTCTGCTCTACTCTACTCTACTCTACTTTACTTTACTCTACTCTACTCTACTCTGCTCTGCTCTGCTCTGCTCTGCTCTGCTCTACTCTAGTCTAGTCTAGTCTAGTCTAGCCTAGTCTAGTCTGCTCTGCTCTGCTCTGCTCTGCTCTACACTACTCTACTCTATTCTGCTCTACTCTACTCTACTCTACTCTACACTGCTCTACTCTACTCTACTCTACTCTACTCTACTCTATTCTGCTCTGCTCTACTCTACCCTATGCAAATAAACAAGCGGGCAAAAAAGCATGTCTTGGTTAGCAGATTTAATATGAACAGCTGTCCCGAAAACGCCTAACACGTTATAAGATTACAAACAATAGAAATCATAAAGATCATGTCAGAAGAAACCATGTTAGATCATGTTAGAATATAGAAAAAAATTCGATCTTTTAAAAGCTCATAAAGATATCAAGTTTTCCCCATCAACTTGATCACTCATATAACCCCCTTTTTGATCTGCCTTTACCAACGAAACGTATAAAACTATACCCAAGTTAGATATATGCATAAATGTATGTGTTAATGTATTCATACAACGTATCTAATATCATTAGTAACTACAGTAAAGATACAACCTGTTGTCCAACTGCATGTCGTAGGGAGACAACAAAGGGACCAGCAGAGAACAAACAAAAAGTATAACTACGCAAACTAAATGTGTGGAACAAAAACAGAAATTAAGATGATGAAGTTTAAAGAAATATGTGATATAATCAAGCATGCAGTTTTCAATAACAAACAACCAACAACACACTACTAACCAGAGAGAATTTGGGAAGTAGTGAAAATGTAAACATGTCAAAGCTTGTGGCCCTTAATTGTAGGACCGACTTCCTCTGTAAATATGCACTCAGATAATGCTCTTCCATCCACACACGTCCATCTTTTCCTTCTACATCCTCGTGTAAGGGTACGCACAGAACATAGGGTTCAAAATGGTTCACAAAATGTATGAAAGCAAACTAAATGGTGATGTCGAGGAAAATGTACTCCAATACAGCACATTCAACAGAGCAACTCACAAAGTCTCATTTGACATCTTTGCAATGATCATCTTGCCTTCCGCAAAGATAAAATATCCTTTTCCAAGAAAAGGAATGTGGACGAAGCTTCTTGGTCGCTAGCATATTTCTTGAGATTTTCTTCAGGCCCTTAGATTCTGTTTTTTTTCCTTGGCATGTTTGGCCATGTGGGTCTTCAAATGTGGCTTCTGAGCTGCAGAGTAGTCGCACTGGTCACATTTGTAGGGTTTCACAACAGCGTGTGTGGCCATGTGCTTCCTCAGGTTACCCTTCAATGCTGTCGCATAACCACAAACCTCACACATGTAGGGCTTCTCACCAGTGTGCTTAGTCATGTGATTAGCTAAGTATGTTTTTCTGGTTGTGAAATAGTCGCATTCCTCACATTGGTACGGCTTCTCACCGGTGTGTTTTGTCATGTGTTCTTTCAAAGTGGATATTCGTGCTGCCGCATAGCCACAAATGCCACATTTGTATGGCTTCTCGCCAGTGTGTGTGGCAATGTGCTGCTTCAGATGGCTGATTTGTATTGTAGAATAGTCACAAAACTCACATTTGTGTGGTTTATCTCCAGTGTGGTTAGCCATGTGGTACTTCAAACCCTGTTTAGTTACTGCAGAATAGTCACACAGCGTGCACTTGTGCGGCTTGGAGTTAGTGTGTTTAGCCATGATGTGGGTCTTTAGGCTAGTATGTGTTGCTGCAGAATAATCACAGTAAGTGCAGTGATAAGGTCTCTCACCGGTGTGCACGGCCAGGACGTGCTGTTTCAGGGCACACTTCTGTGCAGCTGAATAGTCGCAATGATCACACTGGAACGGTCTCTCACCAGTGTGGGTCCTGATGTGTGATGTCATCACTTGTTTTCTTTTCGTTTCAAACTCACAGTGCGGACAGCTGTGTTTCTTCCGCTTCTTTTTACTTTCAATTTTACCAGCATGACCACGTTTCAGGTTGCCCCCTCTTGATGTAGAAGATGCTTGGTGTGGTCTCTCACCAGTGTCGATCTCAGGATGTTGTTCTTCTTTCCCCCCGTTGTCAGTTTCTGGACAGCTGGACTCCTCTCCTGACTCTAGATGCTGACCTTCAGTAGATTCCATTATCTATTTTCGAGCAAGTCAAAAGGATGATTATGGTCAACGAGTATGAAGTCACAACCATCCCAGAATAGCCCCTTACTACGCTTTCCCGTAGCGGAAGGGCGCCCCTAGCAAGTACGCTCTGTCACAGATAGACGTAAAAAACTAGAAACCAACAAAATAATCCCGATCGATTTATCAACTTGGAGATAATGTTCGAATTCCTGCATGACCTGACTGACCTCTTGGTCCCCATCTTATTCATTAGGGGAAAACAAAGTTCTTTCTTACCTTAGCAGGGACTCTAGTAGAAGTCTGGATTCCACAAGAAGTCTGTCTTAAAGTTCTAAGGAGTCTGTGCTGCTCTGATTTGTAACCCTCTGAACACCTTGAGACAGAGATCGGCGGCACAGATGACACTTCCAGACGCCACGCGTTCCTCCTGTCAGGATAGCGGTCCTCAGGTGGCAAAGGTCAGATGGGAAAGGTCACGGAGATTTTTTAAAGCCTGATTACCCAAATCGATTTATTTCTACACCGCACGTATGCTTCTGAACTTTTAATACGTACTTGCATCTAGCCAATAATCTTTCATTGATAATATGACGGATATAAGACTACAGTTAGAAGCTAAGAGCTAAAGGTGGGACACACTATATTTCAAACTTTTTATTTGTCTCGGACAAAACATTTATAAACTCAGAACGTGAGTGTGCGCAGATAGATAAAGGAGCAAAGAAAACGACGAAAGTCCTGTCTTGGTTAGCAGGTTTATTATGAACAACCACGAAACAGCCAAAATATTAAATAAAGATGTTAGAAGAAACCTTAAAAAATACAGAGAAAAATTGTCTGTCGTGCAAAAGCTGTCTGTGAACTGAACAAATGAAAAGTGCCCCCCCCCATCGACGTGTTTGCGTAACAAAAGTTTCCTTTAATACTTATATTCTAGCTACCTTGTGTATGTTTTAACACATCAAATCACCAGTTAAGTACTCAAATAACCCCACCCTTCTTGTTCTGCCTCTTTAATTGCCTAAAACAATACCCAAGTTAAATAGATGTGGAAAGGAAGGTATTCGTATTACATATCTGATATAATTATGATTAGAAACTAGTTAATATATAACCTGTTGTCTGGATGTCACTAAGTGATCACAAAAGAACCAACAGAGAACCGAACAAGTGGTAACTTAGTATTAATCTAACATCTAACTTTAACTTGATATAACAGAGCAAATCTAAATGTGTGGAACTAGAACAATAATCAAGGTATAAAAAACTACACAAAATATAATCAAAAACGCGTGTTTTTTTCCTAGCAAACAGGCTACAACATACTGATACTACAAACTTTTGAGAAAGACTGAAAATGCAAACATGTAAACTTTCACTTGACCTTCGGACGCTCTCCATGTATCGTCCAGTTTACGGTGCAGATCACGTACAGATAGATCTTGTCCTTTTGCACATCACTTATTTTTGCATATCACTTTGTTACATCCCCTTGGGAGGGCACATACAGAACATAAAGTTCTAAAACGGTTTACAAAATGGCCGGAAAAAATATCCAGGTACAATTGTATTATATTTTTGAATGAAAGATCCTCCAATACAACACTGTCATAAGAAGCAAGACTCACTTGTTATTTGCTTCTCTCTCAATTCGAAGGTCATCTTCGAGATCAAACAGTTCCTTTACCGAATTACAAGAAGACAAGGAATGTTGCAATTTTCGCCAGGTACTCAAACTTTGCTCTTTTCTTTGGCATGTTTGGCCATGAGGCTCTTCAAAGGAGCAATCCGTGCTGCAGAGTAGTCGCACTGGTCACATTTGTAGGGCTTCACAACAGCGTGTGTGGCCATGTGCTTCTTCAAGCTACCCTTCTCTGCTGACGCATAACAACACACTTCACACTTGTAGGGCTTCTCACCGGTGTGTTTTGTCATGTGCCTTCTTAAGTTTGCTTTGTTGGTTGTGAAGTAGTCGCATTCCTCACATTGGTAAGGCTTCTCACCGGTGTGTTTAGTCATGTGGACTTTCAAAGAGGACATATATGCCGCCGCATAGCCACAAATGCCACATTTGTACGGCTTCTCGCCAGTGTGTGTGGAAATGTGACACTTCAAATTGCTGATCCGCACAGTAGAATAATCACAAAGTTGACATTTGTGAGGTTTCTCTCCAGTGTGGGTAGCTATGTGGTACTTCAAATTCTGTTTAGTTACTGCAGAATAGTCGCACAGCGTGCACTTGTGCCGCTTTATCTTAGTGTGTTTAGCCATGATGTCTTTCTTTAGGCTATCATTTCGTGTTGCAGAATAATCACAGTAAGTGCACTGATAAGGTCTCTCACCGGTGTGTACAGCCAAGACATGCCGCTTCATGGCACCCTTGTGGGCAGCCGAATAGTCGCACTGGTCACACTTGTACGGTCTCTCACCAGTATTCGCACTACATATTCAATATCATTAGTTCCTACAGTTAAGATATAATCTAACTTGCTTAACTTTAACTTACTATAAAAAAGGCAAATCAAAACGTGTGGAACTAAAACAGTAAATAAGGTGTCAAATAAACTACACAAAATATAATCAAAAACGCGTGTTTTCCTAACAAACAGTCTACAACATGCTGGTACAACAAACTTTTGATAAAGACTGAAAATGCAAACATGTGAACTTTTCCGTGAGCTTCAGACGCTCTGATCTCCATTTTACGTGCTCAAATAAACCTTGTCAGTTTGCACACGCCCCCAATCCTTCCTGACACATCTATTTGCATACCACTTTGTAACATCCCCTTGGGAGGGCACATACAGAACATAAAGTTCTAAAAAGGTTTACAACATGTCAGGAAGCAATTTCTAAGTACAATTGTATCATATGTCTAAAAAGAAAACCCTCCAATACAACAGTCATCAGAGGCTACACTCATTTGTTATTTGTGTTTCTTTCATACAAAAAACTTCAATGATCAAACAGTTCCTTTACCGGATTACCAGGAGAAGACAAGGAATGTCGAGATTTTCGCCAGGCACTTAAACTTCGCTCTTGTCGTTGGCATGTTTGGCCATGTGCCTCTTCAAACTTATCTTCTGTGCTGCAGAATAGTCGCACTGGTCACATTTGTAGGGTTTCACAACAGCGTGTGTGGCCATGTGATTCTTCAAGTTACCCTTCTGTGCTGCCGCATAACCACAAACATCACACATGTATGGCTTCTCACCGGTGTGCTTTTTCATGTGGTTCTTTAAGTTTGCTTTGCTGGCTGCGAAAAAGTCGCATTCCTCACATTGGTAAGGCTTCTCACCGGTGTGTTTAGTCATGTGGTCTGTCAAACAGGAAATTCGTGCCGTCGCATAGCCACAAATGCCACATTTGTATGGTTTCACGCCAGTGTGCGTGCTAATGTGATACTTCAAGGTGTTGGTACTTACTGTAGAATAATCACAAAGTTCACATTTGTGTGGTTTCTCCCCAGTGTGTGTGGCCATGTGCAGTTTCAAACTCCACTTTCGATGGGTGGCGTAAGAACACATCTCACACTGGTAAGGTTTCTCCCCAGTGTGGGTAGCCATGTGGTACTTTAAACTCTGTTTAGTTGCTGCAGAATAGACGCACAGCGTGCACTTGTGTGGCTTGGAGTTAGTGTGTTTAGCCATGATGTGGTTCTTTAGGTAAACATTTAGAGTTGCTGAATAATCACAGTAAGTGCACTGATGAGGTCTCTCACTGGTGTGCACAGCCAGGATGTGTTGTTTCAGGGTACAATTCTTGGCAGCAGAATAGTCGCACTGGTCACACTTGAACGGTCTCTCACCAGTGTGGGTCCTGATGTGTTCTGTCATCACTGTTTTATTCATCGTTTCATACTCACAGTGCGGACAGCTGTGTTTCTTCTTCTTCTTTTTACTCCCACTTTTACCAGTGTGACCACGTTTCTGTTCGCTCCTTCTTGATGTTGAAAATGCTTGTTGTGGTCTCTCACCAGTGTAGATCTCAAGATGTTGTTCTTCTTTCCCCCCGTTGTCAGGTTCTGGACAGCTGGGCTCCTCTCCTGACTCTAGATGCTGAACTTCAGTCGATTCCATCATCTAATTTTGAGCACGACAAAAGGTTAATTATGTATGAAGTCTGACCTGTCACAAAGAAGAAAAGTTTTAATGTCCTCTTTAATTTTGATCCTCGCCCATCGTGGGCCGGTCTAGGTGCGCTGCCCCCCCCCCCATATATCATGAATAAACAGAGGTTCAAATAAACAAAGCATTCGATCATGAACTGACTGACCTCTTGACCTCTATCTTTCTCATTAGAGGAAAACAAAGTTCTTTCTCACCTTTGCAGCGACTCTAGAAGTCCGGATTTCACAAGAAGTTTGTCTTGGACTTCTAAGGAGTCTGTGCTGCTCTGATTTGTAACCCTCCGAATACCTTGAGACAGAGATCGTAGGCACAGATGACACTTCCAGACGCCACGCGTTCCTCCGGTCAGGATAGCGTTCCGTAGGTGTCAAAGGTCAGATGGGAAAGGTCACATCGATTTTTGTAGCCTGATGACCCAAATAAAATTTCATTTCTACACCGCACGTTTACTTCTGAAGTTTACGTACTTGTAATTAGCCTTCGACCACTAACTTGCAGATAAACTTCCATTACTGATATGGAGGATATAAGACTACAATTAGAAGTTAAGCGCTAAAGGTGGGAAAGACTGGATTCCAAACTTTTTATTTGTCCCGGACAAATCTTTTATAAACTCAGAACGTTAGTGTGCGCAGATGGACAAAGGAGAAAAAAAACAACGAAAGTCCTGTATTGGTTAGCATGTTTATTATGAACAGCTGTCCCGAAAACACTAAACGTCATAAGATTACAGACATAAGATTACATAAAGATAATATGAGAAGAAGCAACCTTGAAAGATATACAGAAAATCTCCTGTCGTAGAAAATCTGACAAATATATCTCTGTATCCCAGAGACGTCGACTGTGAACTGAACAAACGGGAGGTGTTTCTCGGGATTGACATATTTCTCGGACAAAAGTTTCCTTTGATACTTATGTTCTAGCTGCCTTGTGTATGTTTTAACACATCAAATCTCCACTAGAGTACTCATATATAACCCCACCCTTCTTGCTATATCTCTTAAAATGCCAAAAATAATACCCTAGTTAAATAGATGTATCGAAACTGATAAAACGAAAAGTATTCGTACTAAATATCTAATATAACTATTAACTACACAACTGAATCTGAATCTAGTTAAGATATAACCTGTTGTTCAAATGGATGTCGCTAGGTGATCACAAAGAACCAACAGAAAACTAAACAAGTGCTGGCTTTTATCTAACATCTAACTTTCTTATTAACTTAATATTAAGAACAACAACTTGAACTTAATTAATATACTAAAAACAATCAAATTTTGTGGAACTGCAACAGTGATTAAGGTATTAGAAAAGTACAAAAAATATAATCAAACGCAAACATACTAGGTACTGATACTACAAACTAGGGATACTTTAGGGAAAGTCTGAAATTGTAAACATTCATGTATCAATCAGCTCTCCGATTCAGGTTTAGTTTACGAAGCAGATTACGTCATCAGATCAATCTCGTCCACTTGATTACGTCCTTCCTGATAGGTGCCTTACTTTGTTACATTCCCTTGTGAGGTCACGTAAGGAACATAGGGTTCTAGAAAGATTCCCAAAATGCCCGAAAAGCCATCTATAAGTTCAAATGTCTTGAACTCCTGAGTAAAAGGTCATTCAATACAACACTGTCAGCAGAGGGCTCAGGCGACACTTGAAGTTTCCTCTCTTCAATGCAAAGTTCATCTTCAAGGATCAAACAGTTCCTTTGACCAAAAAAACAAAACGAATGTTGAGATGTTTGTCAGGCACTTACACTCGGCTTTTTTTCCTTGGCATGTTTGGCCATGTGGCTCTTCAAATGAGCATTCTGTGCTGCGGAGTAGTCGCACTGGTCACATTTGTAGGGCTTCACAACAGCGTGTGTGGCCATGTGCTTCCTCAAGGTACCCTTCAGTGCTGCCGCATAACCACAAACCTCACACATGTATGGCTTTTCACCTGTGTGTTTAGTCATGTGCTTCGCCAAGTGTGCTTTGCTGGTTGTGAAATAGTCGCATTCTTCACATTGGTAAGGCTTCTCACCGGTGTGTTTTGTCATGTGGTCTCTCAAAGAGTGTTTTTCTGTTGATGCATAGTCACAAATGTCACACTTGTATGGCTTCTCGCCAGTGTGTGTGAACATGTGTCGCCTCAAATGGCTGCTCTGCGCTGTAGAAAAGTCACAAATTTCACATTTCAGGGGTTTCTCACCGGTGTGTTTAGCCATGTGCCGCTTCAGATCTTGTTTTCGTGCTGCGGAAAAGTCACAGAGTTCACAGCTGAAGGGTTTCTCCCCAGTGTGGTTGGCCATGTGCAGTTTTAAAGAAGACTTGTCCACAGCTGAATAATCACACATTTCACATTTGTATGGCTTCTCACCAGTGTGAGTGGCCGTGTGACGTTTTAAACGCGACTTTGCTGCAGTAGAATAATCACAGTGTTTACATTTAAAAGGATTTTCCCCAGTGTGCTTAGCCATGTGCAACTTTAAATTGCGTTTTCTACTGCAGGCATAACTGCACAACTCACAGTTGTAAGGTTTCTCACCAGTGTGGGTAGTCATGTGCAGCTTTAAACCTTTTTTGCTGACTGAGGAAAAGTTGCACTGGGTACATTTGTGAGGCCTGTCGTTGCTGTGTTTAGCCATGATGTGCTCTTTCAAATGACCCGACTGTTGTGCTGAATACTCACAAAATTTGCACTGATAAGGTCTCTCACCGCCGTGTATTGTCCGGACGTGCACGAAAAGACCGTCTTTTCTTGCTGCAGAAAAGTCACAGTAGCCGCAGTGGTAAGGTCTCTCACCGGTGTGTTTAGCCATATGACGTTGCACTTGCGCCATCTGTGCAGCAGAATAGTCGCACTGGTCACACTTAAATGGTTTCTCACCAGTGTGGGTCCGGATGTGATTTGTCAGCGCCGCTTTTCTTATCGTTTCATACTCACAGTGGGGACAGCTGTGTTTCTTCGGCTCCTTTTTAATTTTAATTCTAGGTTCTGTGTGTTTGAGCATGTGTTTTTGTAAAGCTATCTTTTGAACTGCAGAATAGTCACAATGTCCACAGTGGTAAGGTCTCTCACCGGTGTGCACTGCCTGGATATGCCGTTTCAGGGCACCCCTCTGTGCAGCAGAATAGTCGCACTGGTCACACTTGTGTGGTTTCTCACCAGTGTGGGTCCTGATGTGTTGAGTCATCGCCGGTTTACCTATTGTTTCATACTCACAGTGCGGACAGCTGTGTCTCTTCCGCTTCTTTCTTCTTTCCCTTTCATCAGCATGACCACGTTTCAGGTTACGCGTACTTGAGGTTGCAGACCACAGTATTTCTCCTATAGGGATTTATATAGTTAAGGATCCCAAGGTGAGAAGATTCGACGCTTGAAAATTTATAGAAAGGTGCACAATTAGGGTGCAAGATTTTTATATGTTTGATTTTAAGGTTCAATCTACAAAATATCTGCAAAATGAGGTTAAATTTGCCGGCTCGTTCTCTTTTAAAAGACACTTTGATATGACCCCCAGCGGAGGTCAACGTACTGCAGGCGACTTACAGTAGTCGGGCGGTAACAATATCCAGGCGCGAATCCAACCCGACCGAACAAACATCGTAATCAAACTCGTACTGTCTCAAAACTGACGTATTCCTCTGCCATTCACCACAGTTTCAGCCTTGCTAACGTGCACAGAAAAAAAACTACGGCCTTTTCAAGCAATGTGACGCACTACTTCGTACCCGAACTACTATTGTCCACGGGGGTCGCCCATTAATACTGTGTTCTGCGACCTTAAGACGACCTTGACCTTGGTTTTCTTTTGTTCATGCAATGTAACAGGTTTAGTTGAAGAAGTGTACCAAAGCTTATTGCAAACATCCGAACGGTTTCCGAGATATCGATAGCTTTGCACTTCAGGGCCTGGCATAGGGGTAGACCCAGGGCAAGGCCAATATGAGGGGCCATTTAGTGTTCTCAATATCTGGACAAATTTACTATTCTGGTGGGGTTTTTTTTTCGTGGAAGGGATCATTAGTGTATATTCTTAAGTTCTGAGTGATTTTAGGTTAGGTTCATGGTTAGTTACGACGCAGGGGGGGGGGGGGAGAAGCGGTGTCCGGGTCCACACCAAGTCCTATAGTTAAGGATAGGGGGCGGTCTTAGAGGCCGTTGCCATGGCAACGGCCGGTCTGGCGGCAACGAAAACGACCGATTTCAAGTGAGTCGACGTCAATTACTGATACGCCAGTAAAATTTGACCGAATGCAACGTTTATGGCCAATCCCCGCTGGGGGTTAAGACGACCTTGACCTTGGTTTTCTTTTGTTCATGCAATGTAACAGGTTTAGTTGAAGAAGTGTACCAAAGCTTATTGCAAACATCCGAACGGTTTCCGAGATATCGATAGCTTTGCACTTCAGGGCCTGGCATAGGGGTAGACCCAGGGCAAGGCCAATATGAGGGGCCATTTAGTGTTCTCAATATCTGGACAAATTTACTATTCTGGTGGGGTTTTTTTTTCGTGGAAGGGATCATTAGTGTATATTCTTAAGTTCTGAGTGATTTTAGGTTAGGTTCATGGTTAGTTACGACGCAGGGGGGGGGGGGAGAAGCGGTGTCCGGGTCCACACCAAGTCCTATAGTTAAGGATAGGGGGCGGTCTTAGAGGCCGTTGCCATGGCAACGGCCGGTCTGGCGGCAACGAAAACGACCGATTTCAAGTGAGTCGACGTCAATTACTGATACGCCAGTAAAATTTGACCGAATGCAACGTTTATGGCCAATCCCCGCTGGGGGTTAAGACGACCTTGACCTTGGTTTTCTTTTGTTCATGCAATGTAACAGGTTTAGTTGAAGAAGTGTACCAAAGCTTATTGCAAACATCCGAACGGTTTCCGAGATATCGATAGCTTTGCACTTCAGGGCCTGGCATAGGGGTAGACCCAGGGCAAGGCCAATATGAGGGGCCATTTAGTGTTCTCAATATCTGGACAAATTTACTATTCTGGTGGGTTTTTTTTTTCGTGGAAGGGATCATTAGTGTATATTCTTAAGTTCTGAGTGATTTTAGGTTAGGTTCATGGTTAGTTACGACGCAGGGGGGGGGGGAGAAGCGGTGTCCGGGTCCACACCAAGTCCTATAGTTAAGGATAGGGGGCGGTCTTAGAGGCCGTTGCCATGGCAACGGCCGGTCTGGCGGCAACGAAAACGACCGATTTCAAGTGAGTCGACGTCAATTACTGATACGCCAGTAAAATTTGACCGAATGCAACGTTTATGGCCAATCCCCGCTGGGGGTTAAGGTTGCAGACCACAGTATTTCTCCTATAGGGATTTATATAGTTAAGGATCCCAAGGTGAGAAGATTCGACGCTTGAAAATTTATAGAAAGGTGCACAATTAGGGTGCAAGATTTTTATATGTTTGATTTTAAGGTTCAATCTACAAAATATCTGCAAAATGAGGTTAAATTTGCCGGCTCGTTCTCTTTTAAAAGAAACTTTGATATGACCCCCAGCGGAGGTCAACGTACTGCAGGCGACTTACAGTAGTCGGGCGGTAACAATATCCAGGCGCGAATCCAACCCGACCGAACAAACATCGTAATCAAACTCGTACTGTCTCAAAACTGACGTATTCCTCTGCCATTCACCACAGTTTCAGCCTTGCTAACGTGCACAGAAAAAAAACTACGGCCTTTTCAAGCAATGTGACGCACTACTTCGTACCCGAACTACTATTGTCCACGGGGGTCGCCCATTAATACTGTGTTCTGCGACCTTGATGTAGAAGAGTTTTGGTGTGGTCTCTCACCAGTGTTAATCTTGAGTTGTTCTCCTGTCCCTCCGTTGTCAGCTTCTGGACTGCTGGGCTCCTCTCCTGACTCTTGATGTTGATCATCAGTAGACTCCATTACCTAATTTCGAGCAAGTCAAAATGTAATTATAGAAAAAAGTCCCTAGTTGAAAAGCACCTTGGTGGAACTTGTTGTAACCAAAGCCCCTCAAGTCTAACATCAAGTAAGGCATCCGTTAGTGTCAGGAACTGTTTACAAGTCTGGGGCAAAAAAGATAGAGAAAGGTGGTTTTTGTCAACAAAATCAACAATTATGAGTCTGACCAGTTATGACCACCCCAGAATTGCCAAGATTTCACCGAAAATCCCCTCAAGAAAGGCTTTTTAATGCTCAATGTCCTTTTTAATTTTGATGAGGGCGGCCCTACTAATGCGCACTGCCACAGATGGACGTAGAAAACTAGAAACCAACAAAATAACCCCGATCGATTTATTCACTTGAGATATTGTTCGTATTCCTGCATAACCTGACTGACCTCTTGACCCCCATCTTATTCATGAGAGGAAAACAAGGACAACAACAACAAGAAAACAAAGTTCTTTCTCACCTTAGCAGCGACTCTAGAAGTCTGGATTCCACAAGAAGTTTGTCTTGGGGTTCTAAGGAGTCTGTGCTGCTCTGATTTGTAACCCTCCGAACACCCTGAGACAGAGATCGGAGGCACAGATGACACTTCCAGACGCCACGCGTTCCTCCTGTCAGGATAGCGGTCACTAGGTGTCAAAAGTCAGATGGCAAAGGTCACGTCGATTTTTGAAGCCTGATTACCCAAATCAAACTTATTACCTCAGAACAACGGATAACTACTAATCTTAGGAGCATGGAGCCGAAGGACGGGAAAATGGTATTCCAAGCAAGACGCTCCCACAGTTTTTGTTTGTCGCAACAAAGTATTCATGGACTCAGCGGAAGTCACAGATTGCTACTGTATAAGTCAACTTTACTCTAGTCTAGTCTAGTCTAGTCTAGTCTAGTCTAGTCTAGTCTAGTCTAGCCTAGTCTAGTCTGCTCTGCTCTAGTCTAGTCTAGTCTGCTCTGCTCTAATCTAGTCTGCTCTGCTCTACTCTACTCTAGTCTAGTCTGCTCTGCTCTGCTCTGCTCTGCTCTACTCTACTCTAGTCTAGTCTAGTCTAGTCTGCTCTGCTCTGCTCTGCTCTAGTCTAGTCTAGTCTAGTCTAGTCTAGTCTAGTTTGCTCTGCTGTGCTCTACTCTACTCTACCCTATGCAAATAAACAAGCGGGCAAAAAAGCGACGAAAGACATGTCTTGGTTAGAAGATTTAATATGAACAGCTGTCCCGAAAACGCCTAACACGTTATAAGATTACAAACAATAGAAATCATAAAGATCATGTTAGAAGAAACCTTAAAGAACATAGAAAAAAATTCGATCTTATAAATGCTAATAAAGATATCAAGCTTTTCCACATCAACTTGAGCACTCATATAACCCCCTTCTTGTTTTGCCTTTACCAACGAAACGTATAACCAATAAAACTATACCCAAGTTAGATATATGCATAAATGTGTGTTTTAATGTATTCATACAACGTATCTGATATCATTAGTAACTACAGTAAAGATTCAACCTGTTGTCCAACTGCATGTCATAGGGAGACAACAAAAGGACCAGCAGAGAACGAACAAAAAGTATAACTACGCAAACTAAATGTGTGGAACAAAAACAGAAATTAAGATGATGAAGGTTAAAGAAATATGTGATATAATCAAGCATGCAGTTTTCAATAACAAACAAACAAACAACCAACAACACACTACTAACCAGAGAGAATTTGGGAAGTAGTGAAAATCTAAACATGTCAAAGCTTGTGGCCCTTAATTGTAGGACCGACTTCCTCTGTAAATATGCACTCAGATAATGCTCTTCCATCCACACACGTCCCTTTTTTCCTTCTACATCCTCTTGTGAGGGCACGCACAGAACATGGGGTTCAAAAGGATCCACAAAATGTCTGGAAGCAAACTAAATGGTGATGTCGAGGAAAATGTACTCCAATACAGCACATTCAACAGAGCAACTCACAAAGTCTCATTTGACATCTATGCAATGATCATCTTTCCTTCCGCAAATATAAAATATCATTTTTTTCCAAGACAAGGAATGTGGTCGAGGCTGCTTGGTTACTAGCATATTTCTTGAGATCTTCTTCAAAAAGTCACACGCTCATTGTTTTTCTTTGGCATGTTTGGCCATGTGCCTCTTCAAACTTGGCTTCTGTTTTGCAGAGTAGTCGCACTGGTCACATTTGTACGGCTTCACAAAAGCGTGTGTGGCCATGTGCTGCATCAAGGTACCCATCACTGCTGCCGCATAACCGCAAACCTCACACATGTAAGGCTTCTCACCGGTGTGTACTCTCATGTGCTTCGTTAAACGTGATTTGCTGGTTGTGAAATAGTCGCATTCCTCACATTGGAAAGGCTTCTCACCAGTGTGCTTAGTCATGTGGGCTTTCAAAGAGGACATGTGTGCCGCCGCATAGCCACAAATGCCACATTTGTATGGCTTCTCGCCAGTGTGCGTGGTCATGTGCTGCCTCAAATTGCCGATTTGCACTGTAGAATAATCACAAAGTTGACATTTGTGTGGTTTCTCCCCAGTGTGGGTAGCCATGTGGTACTTCAAACTCTGTTTAGTTACGGTGGAACAGTCACACAGCGTGCACTGATAAGGTCTCTCACCGGTGTGCACAGCCAGGACATGCTGCTTCAGGGCACCCTTCTGTGCAGCTGAATAGTCGCACTGGTCACACTTGAACGGTCTCTCACCAGTGTGAGTCCTGATGTGTGCAGTCATGTTCGATTCATTCATCGTTTCATACTCACAATGCGGACAGCTGTGTTTCTTTCGTTTCCTTTTATATTCCTTTTCACCAGCATGACCATGTTTCTTGTTGCGTCCGGTAGATGTAGAAGACTTTTGGTGTGGTCTCTCACCACTGTGAATGTCGAGTTGTTGTTCTCCTGTCCCCCCGTTGTCAGTTTCTGCACAGCTGGTCTCCTCTCCTGACTCTAGATGCTCATCTTCAGTCGATTCCATCATCTAATTTTGAGCAAGTAAAATGGTTACTCATGGGCATCTGACCTGATATAACCATTCCAGAATTGCCATAATTTCAACTTAAGTCCCCATAAAAATAGGTGTCCTCTTTAATTTTGATCCTCGCTCATTATAGAAGGAAAGTGGGCCTAAGTACATGTAGATATGCAAGTACATTGTGGGTGGTCTAGGCGCCTGAACTAAGGCTGGTGCACCCCCCCCCCCCCCCCCCCCCCCCAACGCGCTTTCTCCGTACCGGGAGGGCGGCCGTAGTAAGTACCGACTGCCACAGATTGACGTAGAAAACTAGAAACCAACAAATAACCCCAAACCATGTATTTACTTGGTGATACGGTTCGAATTCCTGCATGACCTGACTGACCTCTTGACCTCCATCTTACCCTCTCGAAGAAAACAAAGTTCTTTCTCACCTTAGCAGCGACTCTAGAAGTCTGGATTCAACAAGAAGTTTGTCTCGGAGTTCTAAGGAGTCTGTGCTGCTCTGATTTGTAACCCTCCAAACTCTTTGAGACAGAGATCGGAGGCACAGATGGCACTTCCAGACGCCACGCGCTCCTCCTGTCAGGATAGCGGTTCTTGGGTGGTAAAAGTCAGATGGGAAAGGTCACGTAGATTTTTGAAGCCTGGTTACCCAAATCAAACTTATTACCTCAGAACAACGGATAACTACTAATCTTAGAAGCATAGAGCAACAGAACAGGGGAAATTGTATTCCAAACAAACCACTTCCACAATTTGTGTTTGTCTCAGAAAAACGTTCATAAATTCACCGGAACTCGCAGATCGCTACTGTATCCTACCTGACTTGAAATCAACTCAACTCAACTCAACTCCCTCCTCTCCTCTCCTCCTCTACTCTACTATACTCTTCTCTTCTCTACTCTACTCTGCCCTACTCGACTCTATCATACTCTGCCCTACTCTACTCTACTCTACCCTACTCTACTCTACTCTACTCTACCCTACTTTAGTCTACTCTGCTCTACTCTACTCTTCTCTACTCTACTCTACTCTGCCCTACTCTACTCTACTCTATTCTACTCTACTCTGCCCTACTCTACTCTACTCTACTCTACTCTACTCTACTCTGCTCTGCTCTACTCTACCCTATGCAAATAAACAAGCGGGCAAAAAAGCGACGAAAGTCATGTCTTGGTTAGCAGATTTAATATGAACAGCTGTCCCGAAAATGCTTAACACGCTATAAGATTACAAACAACAGACTTCATAAAGATCATGTTAGAAGAAACCTTTGAGAGTACAATGTATATAGAAAAATTTCGATCTTATAAAAGCTAATAAAGATATCAACTTTTTTCACATGAACTTGATTACTCATATAACCCCCTTCTTGTTCTGCCTTTACCAACGAAACGTATAAAACTATACCCAAGTTAGATATATGCATAAATGTATGTGTTAATGTATTCATACAACGTATCTAATATCATTAGTAACTACAGTAAAGATACAACCTGTTGTCCAACTGCATGTCGCGGGGAGACAACAAAAGGACCAACAGAGAACGAACAAAAAGTATAACTACGCAAACTAAATGTGTGGAACAAAAATAGTAACTGGGAAGATAAAGGTTAAAGAAATATTGTAAATATAATGAAGCATGCAGTTTTCAATAACAACCAACCAACCAACAACACACTACTAACCAGAGAGACTTTGGGAAGTAGTGAAATTGTAGACATGTCAACTTGCGGACAAGTTTTAAGACTAATTTCCTCTGCAAATGATGCACTCAGATAATGCTCTTTCATCTGCACACGTCCTTCCCTTCCTTGTACATCCTCTTGTGAGGTACGCACAGAACATAGGGTTCAAAAGTGTTCACAAAATGTCTGGAAGCAATCTAAATGTTAAATATCGAGTTTAAGGTTCTCCAATACAGCATATTCTTCAGAAGCAACACACGAAGTCTCATTTGACATCTGTTTCTATTCAGTGCAAGGATCATCTTTCCTTCTAAGATAAAAAAATATCATATTTCCAAGAAAAGGAATGTGGTCAGAGCTGCTTGGTCATTGGTATACTTATTGACATTTTCCTCAGGCAGTCACACTCTGGTTTTTGTCCTTGGCATGTTTGGCCATGTGGATCTTCAAACGTAGCTTCTGTGCTGCAGAGTAGTCGCACTGGTCACATTTGTGCGGCTTCACAACAGCGTGTGTGGCCATGTGCTTCCTCAATGTACCCATTTCTGCTGCCGCATAACCGCAAACCTCACACATGTAAGGCTTCTCTCCGGTGTGTACTCTCATGTGCTTCGCTAAACGTGATTTGCTGGTTGTGAAATAGTCGCATTCCTCACATTGGAAAGGCTTCTCACCAGTGTGTTTAGTCATGTGGGCTTTCAAAGAGGACATATGTGCCGCCGCATAGCCACAAATGCCACATTTGTATGGCTTCTCGCCAGTGTGCGTGGTCATGTGCTGGCTCAAATTGCCGATTTGCACTGTAGAATAATCACAAAGTTCACATTTGTGTGGTTTCTCCCCAGTGTGGGTAGCCATGTGGTACTTCAAACTCTGTTTAGTTACGGTGGAACAGTCACACAGCGTGCACTGATAAGGTTTCTCACCGGTGTGCACAGCCACATGCTGCTTCAGGGCACCCTTCTGTGCAGCTGAATAGTCGCACTGTTGGCACTTGAACGGTCTCTCACCAGTGTGGGTCCTGATGTGTGATGTCATGTTCGATTTATTTATCGTTTCATACTCACAATGCGGACAGCTGTGTTTCTTTCGCTTCCTTTTATATTCCTTTTCACCAGCATGACCATGTTTCTCGTTGCGTCCGGTACACGTAGAAGACTTTTGGTGTGGTCTCTCACCACTGTGAATGTCGAGTTTTTGTTCTCCTGTCCCCCCGTTGTCAGTTTCTGGACAGCTGGACTCCTCTCCTGACTGTAGATGCTCATCTTCAGTCGATTCCATCATCTAATTTTGAGCAAGTAAAATGGTTAGTCATGGGCATCTGACCTGATATAACCACCCCAGAATTGCCCCATAAAAAAGCTGTCCTCTTTAATTTTGATCCTCGCTCATCATGGGTGGTCTTGGCGCCTGAACTAAGGCTGGTGCTGGTGACCTCTTGACCCCACATCTTACTCATTAGAAGAAAACGAAGTATTTTCTCACCTTAGCAGCGACACTAGAATTCTGGATTCCACAAGATGTTTGTCTCGGAGTTCTAAGGAGTCTGTGCTGCTCTGGTTTGTAACCCTCCGAACACCTTGAGACAGAGATCGGAGGCACAGATGACACTTCCAGACGCCACGAGTTTCTCTTGTCAGGATAGCAGTCCGTAGGTGTCAAAGGTCAGATAGCAAAGGTCACGTCGATTTTTGTAGCCCGATTACCCAAATCTATTCATTTCTACACCTTATGTATGTTTCTGAAGTTTACCTACTTGCAACTAGCCTTGAACTTTGTCGGTTAGCTTGAGTGCCTCCTTCCCCAATTCCTTTGCAAATAACCTTTCATTGCTGATACATGTATGTCGGATATAAGACTACATTTGGAAGCAAAGCGCTAAAGGTGGGAAAAATTGGGATTCCAAACAAGATGCTTCCTTTACACTTTTTATTTGTCCCAGACGAAGCTTTCATAAACTCAGAACGTTGCTCTTGTGTATGTAGATAAACTAGGGAGCAACAAAGCGATTGAGGTCCTGTCATAGTTAGCAGGTATGATGAACAGCTTTCCAGAAAACGCTTAACAAGTTACAAAATGACAAAAAACAGATATGATAAAGATAACGTTAGAAAAAACTTTTTCTCTTAAATTTCTATCGTACAAATGCTAATAAGCATATCTCTCTATACCAGAGACGTCGAATGGGTAGTGGGCAAAGAGGAGGCGTTTTCCGGATTGACATGTCTGTGCAAAACTTTTCTTCCGTCTGTCTAATGTATATTTTGCCACACCAACGGTCCACTTGTGTACTCATACAACCAAACCCTTCTTGTTCTACCTCTAATGTGCCTAAAACAATACCCAAGTTAAATAAATGTAAGATGAAATATATCGAAACTAATTAAAATAACGCATTCGTGCTACATATTCAATATCATTAGTTCCTACAGTTAAGATATAATCTAACTTGCTTAACTTTAACTTACTATAAAAAAAGGAAATCAAAACGTGTGGAACTAAAATAGTAATTAAGGTGTCAGATAAGTTACACAAAATATAATAAAAAAACGCGTGTTTTCCTAACAAACAACTTATAACATACTTATACTTAAATGCAAACATGTAAACTTTCACTAAACCGTCCGACGCTCCCCATGTCACGTCCAGTTTACGGTGCAGATCACGTACTTAGACAGATCTTGTCCTTCTGCACACGTCCCCAATCCTTCCTGACACATCTATTTGCAAAACTACGTTGTTACATCCCCTTGTTGGGAGGGAACATACAGAACATGCAGTTCGAAAAAGGTTTACAACATGTCCGAAAGCAATCTCTAAGTACAATTGTATCATATGTCTAAATAGAAAATCCTCCAATATAACACTATAATCAGAGGCTACACTCATTTGTTACTTGCTTCTCTTCCAATGCAAAATCATCTTCAATGATCAAACAGTACCGGATTCCAAGAAGACAAGGAATGTTGAGATTTTCGCCAGGCACTTAAACTTCGCTCTTGTCGTTGGCATGTTTGGCCATGTGCCTCTTCAAACTTATCTTCTGTGCTGCAGAATAGTCGCACTGGTCACATTTGTAGGGTTTCACAACAGCGTGTGTGGCCATGTGATTCTTCAAGTTACCCTTCTGTGCTGTCGCATAACCACAAACATCACACACGTATGGCT
The DNA here is from genome assembly GCA_035149815.1 of Branchiostoma lanceolatum. NCBI lineage: Eukaryota > Metazoa > Chordata > Leptocardii > Amphioxiformes > Branchiostomatidae > Branchiostoma > Branchiostoma lanceolatum. The sequence goes on from CM068880.1 coordinate 1,270,341, forward strand.
TCTCACCGGTGTGCTTTTTCATGTGGTTCTTTAAGTTTGCTTTGCTGGCTGCGAAAAAGTCGCATTCCTCACATTGGTAAGGCTTCTCACCGGTGTGTTTAGTCATGTGGTCTGTCAAACAGGAAATTCGTGCCGTCGCATAGCCACAAATGCCACATTTGTATGGTTTCACGCCAGTGTGCGTGCTAATGTGATACTTCAAGGTGTTGGTACTTACTGTAGAATAATCACAAAGTTCACATTTGTGTGGTTTCTCCCCAGTGTGTGTGGCCATGTGCAGTTTCAAACTCCACTTTCGATGGGTGGCGTAAGAACACATCTCACACTGGTAAGGTTTCTCCCCAGTGTGGGTAGCCATGTGGTACTTTAAACTCTGTTTAGTTGCTGCAGAATAGACGCACGCCGTGCACTTGTGTGGCTTGGAGTTAGTGTGTTTAGCCATGATGTGGTTCTTTAGGTAAACATTTAGAGTTGCTGAATAATCACAGTAAGTGCACTGATGAGGTCTCTCACTGGTGTGCACAGCCAGGATGTGTTGTTTCAGGGTACAATTCTTGGCAGCAGAATAGTCGCACTGGTCACACTTGAACGGTCTCTCACCAGTGTGGGTCCTGATGTGTTCTGTCATCACTGTTTTATTCATCGTTTCATACTCACAGTGCGGACAGCTGTGTTTCTTCTTCTTCTTCTTTTTACTCCCACTTTTACCAGTATGACCACGTTTCTGTTCGCTCCTTCTTGATGTTGAAAATGCTCGTTGTGGTCTCTCACCAGTGTAGATCTCAAGATGTTGTTCTTCTTTCCCCCCGTTGTCAGTTTCCGGACAGCTGGGCTCCTCTCCTGACTCCTGATGCTGACCTTCAGTCGATTCCATCATCTGATTTTGAGCATGTCAAAAGGTTAATTATGGACAAGTATGAAGAAGAAAAGTTTTAATGTCCTCTTTGATTTTGATCCTCGCCCATCGTGGGCCGGTCTAGGTGCGCTGCCCCCCCCCCCCATATATCATGAATAAACAGAGGTTCAAACAAACAAACCATTCCAGCATGACCTGAATGACCTCTTGACCTCCATCTTTCTCATTAGAAGAAAACAAAGTTCTTTCTTACCTTTGCAGCGACTCTAGAAGTATAGATTCCACAGGAAGTTTGTCTTAGAGTTCTGAGGAGTCTGTGCTGCTCTGATTTGTAAGCCTCCGAACACCTTGAGACAGAGATCGGAGGCACTTCAGGACGCCACGCGTTCCTCCTGTCAGGATAGCGGTCCTTAGGTGTCAAAGGTCAGATAGGAAAGGTCACATCGACTTTGGTTGCCTGATTACCCAACATGAATTTTATTTCTACAACGCATGTATGTTTCTGAAGTTTACGTACTTTCAACTAGTCTTGGAGCACTAACTTGCAAATAAACTTTCATTGCTGATATGGCGGATATAAGACAACAGTTAGAAGAGTGCTAAAGGTAGGACAAACTGGGATTCCAAACAAGACGCTTCTTCCGCACTTTTTATTTGTCCCAGACAATTCTTTTAATAACTCAGAACGTTGGTGATAGAGTATGCAGATCGATGAACAAGGGAGCATAAAAGCGACGAAAGTCCTGTCTTGGTTAGCAAATTTATTATGAACAGTTGTCCACGAAAACACTGAACATGTTATAAGATTACAAATAAAAGATTAGATAAAGATGATGTTAGAAGACACCTTAAAATATAGAGAAAAAAATTCTGTTGCTAATTAAGATATCACTGTATACCAGAGACATTGACTATGAAGTTAACAAATGGGAGGTGTTTGCGTAACAAAAGTTTCCTTCATTACTTATTTTCTACCTACTGTGTGTAACACATCAAACTCCACTTGAATACTCACGTAGCCCTTCCCTTCTTGTTCTGCCTCTTTAATTCCCTAAAACAATACCCAAGTTAAATAGATGTGGAAACGAAGGTATCCGTACTACCTATCTGATATCATTAGAGTTAGAAACTAGTTAAGATATAACCTGTTGGTCAACTGGATGTCGCTAGGTGATCACAAAAGAACCAACAGAAGACCGAACAAGTGGCAACTTAGTATTTATCTAAAATCTAACTTAAACTTTTAAAATATAACAAAGCAAATCAAAATGTGTGGAATTAAAACAGTGGTTAAGGTGCCAAATAAACTACACAAAATATAATCAAAAACGCGAGTTTTCCTAACAAACAACTTATAACATACTTATACTTAAATGTAAACATATAAAATTTCACTAAACCGTCGGACGCTCTCCATGTCACGTCCAGTTTACGGTACAGATCACGTACTTAGACAGATCTTGTCAATTTGCACACGTCCCCAATCCTTCCTGACACATCTATTTGCAAAACCACGTGTTACATCCCCTTAGCACATACAGAACATGCAGTTCGAAAAAGGTTTACAACATGTCCGAAAGCAATCGCTAAGTACAATTGCATCATATGTCTAAATAGAAAATCCTCCAATATAACACTATAATCAGAGGCTACACTCATTTGTTACTTGCTTCTCTTCCAATGCAAAATCATCCTCAATGATCAAACAGTTCCGGATTCCAAGGAGAAGACGAGGAATGTTGAGATTTTCGCCAGGCACTTACACTTCGCTCTTGTCCTTGGCATGTTTGGCCATGTGCCTCTTCAGATGTGCCTTCTGTGCTGCAGAGTAGTCGCACTGGTCACATTTGTGGGGCTTCACAACAGCGTGCGTGGCCATGTGCTTCCTAAGGTTACCCTTCTCTGCTGCCGCATAACTACAAACTTCACACTTGTAGGGCTTCTCACCGGTGTGTTTTGTCATGTGCCTTCTTAAGTTTGCTTTGTTGGTTGTGAAATAATCACATTCCTCACATTGGAAAGGCTTTTCACCAGTGTGTTTAGTCATGTGGACTTTCAAATAGGACATTTGCGCCGCCGCATAGCCACAAATGCCACATTTGTACGGCTTTTGGCCAGTGTGTGTGGCAATGTGACACTTCAAATTGCTGATCCGCACTGTAGAATAATCACAAAGTTCACATTTGTGAGGTTCCTTTCCAGTGTGGGTAGCCATGTGGTACTTTAAACTCTGATTAGTTACTGCAGAATAGTCGCAAAGCGTGCACTTGTGTGGCTTAGTGTTAGTGTGTTTAGCCATAATGTGGTTCTTAAGGCTAACATTCTGTGTTGAAGAATAAGCACAGTAAGTGCACTGATGAGGTCTCTCACCGGTGTGCACTGCACGGACATGCTTTTTCAAGTTACTCGTAAGTGCTGCTGAATAGTCGCACTGCTGGCACTTGAACGGTTTCTCACCAGTGTGGGTCCTGATGTGTTTTGTCATCACTGTTTTATTCATCGTTTCATACTCACAGTGAGGACAACTGTGTTTCTTCCGCTTCATTCCACTGCCACTTTCACCAGCATGACCACGTTTCTGGTTGCTCCTTCTTGATGTAGAAGATGCTTGCTGTGGTCTCTCACCACCCTGAATCTCGTATTGTTGTTCCCCTGTCTCTCCGTTGTCAGTTTCTGCACAGCTGGGCTCCTCTCCTGACTCTAGATGCTCATCTTCTGTAGACTCCATCATCTAATTTTGCGCAAGTTAAAATGTAATTATAGACCAAAAGCACATTGGTGGAACAACTTCTTTTAATCATAGCCCCTCAAGTCTAACATAAAGCAATGGATCCAATAGTGAAGGCCCCTGACTTGTAAACAAGTTCTGGTACAGGGTTTTCCCCTTACCTTCTTCGGATCTAGGCGCCTGCGCCGTAAAGCTGGTGCAGCCACACAACCCCCAGCCAACCCCTACCGTGCTTTCTCCCTAGCAAGTGTGTATATCACGGATGGACGTAGAAAACTAGAAACAAAAAAAAAATATTAAACCCCGAACGATTTATTTCCTTAGACATATTGTTCAAATTCATGACTGACCTCTTGACCTATATCTTACCCATAATTTTCGAAGAAAACAAAGTTCTTTCTCACCTTAGCAGCGACTCTAGAAGGCTGGATTCCACAAGAAGTCTGGATTCCACAAGAAGTCTGTCTTACAGTTCTAAGGAGTCTGTGCTGCTCTGGTTTGTAACCCTCCCAACACCTTGAGACAGAGATCGGAGGCACAGATGACACTTCCAGACGCCACGCGGTCCTCCTGCCTCAGGATAACGGTCCGTAGCTGTTAAAGGTCAGATGGCAAAGGTCAAGTCGAATTTTGTAGCCTGGTTACTCACATCAAACTTATTTCCCAAGTAGAACGGATAACGACTTATCTTATAAGCATAGAGCCGAAGGACGGGGAAAAATGGCATTCCAAATACAAGACGCTTTCACCCTTTCTTTTAATCAACAAAACATTTAACAACAAAACACTTATCAACTCAACGGAACTCGCAGATCGCTATAGTATGAAGATGGGCAAATATATAATAAAAAAATCGACGTAAGTGATGTCTTGGTAAGCAAGTTTATCAGGTAAGTCTACAGTTTGTCAAAAACACTTAACATGTTATAAAATTACAAACAGCAGGTAGATTAAATGGCATTCCAAATACAAGACGCTTTCACCCTTTCTTTTAATCAACAAAACATTTAACAACAAAACACTTATCAACTCAACGGAACTCGCAGATCGCTATAGTATGAAGATGGGCAAATATATAATAAAAAAATCGACGTAAGTGATGTCTTGGTAAGCAAGTTTATCAGGTAAGTCTACAGTTTGTCAAAAACACTTAACATGTTATAAAATTACAAACAGCAGGTAGATTAAATATAATGTTAGGGAAAAAAAAGTATTATTACCGCACAAAAGCTTATTCACACATCTCTCTATACCAGAGACGTCGACTAGGTAGTGGGAAAAAAAGAGGAGTTTTCCCCGGATTGACATGTTTGTGAACTCATATAACCCACCCTTCTTGTTCAACCTTTTATGTGCCTACAACAATACGAAAGTAAAATAGATGCATCGAAGCGAATGAACATACTTATTATCATTAGTGCCTTCTGTTAATATATAACCTGTTGTTCAATGGGGTGTAGCTAGGTGATCTCAAAAGAACCAACAGAGAACAGAACAAGTGGTAAATTAGTACTTATCTAATATACTTAACTTTAACTTAATATATATATAAAAAAACATGTCAAAATGTGTGGAACTAAAACAGTGATGAAGGTATTAGAAAAGTACTAAAATATAATCAAAACGCATTTTTTTAAAATAACAAACAGGCTAGAAGATACTTATACTACAAACTAGGGATACTTTGGGGAAAGGCTGAAAATGCAAACATTCATGTAACCATAATCTCTCAAATTCAGGTTAAGTTTACGTTGCAGATTACGTGCTCAAATCAATATCGTCCGTTTGCATACGTCCCCTACCCTTCCTGACACATCCCTTGGTAAAACACTTTGTTGGACCCCCTTTAACATACAGAACATACAGTTCTGAAAAGGTTTACAACATTTCCACAACCAACCTAAAAGTGCAAAGGTCGTATTTTCTGACTTAAAGTTCCTTCAGTATAACGCTGTCACCAGAAGCACAAATCGAAGTCTCATTTGTAATTTCTTCTCTTTGTTCATTGCAAAGATCATCGTCAATGATCGAACAGTTCATTTTTCACAGATAATGTTGAGATTTTCGTCAGACACTTATGCTGTGTTTTTTTCTTTGGCATGTTTGGCCATGTGGCTCTTCAAATGAGCATTCTGTGCTGCAGAGTAGTCGCACTGGTCACATTTGTAGGGCTTCACAACAGCGTGTGTGGCCATGTGCCGCCTCAAGGTACCCTTCACTGCTGCCGCGTAACCACAAACCTCACACATGTAGGGCTTCTCACCGGTGTGTACTCTCATGTGCCTCGCCAAGCTTGATTTTCTGGTTGTGAAATAGTCGCATTCCTCACATTGGTAAGGCTTCTCACCGGTGTGTTTAGTCATGTGGTCTTTCAAATGGGATATTCGTGTTGCCGAATAGCCACAAATTCCACATTTGTACGGCTTCTCACCTGTGTGCGTAGCCATGTGCTGCTTTAAATTGTTGATTTGCACTGTAGAAAAATCACAAAGTTCACATTTGTGTGGTTTGTCACCAGTGTGTGTGGCCATGTGGAACACCAAACTCTGTTTAGTTACGGCAGAATAGTCGCACACCGTGCACTTGTGCGGCCTGGTGTTAGTGTGTTTAGCCATGATGTGGTTCTTCAGGTTAGAATTCTGTGTTGCAGAATAATCACAGAAAGTGCACTGATAGGGTCTCTCACCGGTGTGCACAGCCAGGACGTGTTGCTTCAGGGCACCCTTCTGTGCAGCAGTATAATCGCACTGGTCACACTTGAACGGTCTCTCACCAGTGTGGGTCCTTAAGTGCTTTGTCATCGCTGATTTATCGCTGATCGTTTCAAACTCACAGTATGGACAGCTGTGTTTCTTCCGCTTCTTTTTACTTTCACGTTTACCAGCATGACCACGTTTTTGGTCACTCCGTCTTGATGTAGAAGGTGCTTGCTGTGGTCTCTCACCGCTGTGGATCTTGACTTGCTGTTCTCCTGTCCCTCCGTTGTCAGTTTCTGCACAGCTGGGCTCCTCTCCTGACTCCTGATGCTGACCTTCAGTCGATTCCATCATCTGCTTTTGAGCACGTCAAAAGGTTAATTATGTATGAAGTCTGACCTATCACAAAGAAGAAAAGTTTTAATGTCCTCTTTAATTTTGATCCTCGCCCATCGTGGGCCGGTCTAGGTGCGCTGCCCGCCCCCCCCCCCCCCCATATATCATGAATAAACAGAGTTCAAACAAACAAACGATTCCAGCATGACCTGACTGACCTCTTGACCTCCATCTTACTCATTCGAAGAAAACAAAGTACTTTCTCACCTTAGCAGCGACTCCGGAAGTCTAAATTCCACAAGAAGTTTGTCTTGGAGTTCTAAGGAGTCTGCTGCTCTGATTTGTTACCCTCCGAACACCTTGAGACAGAGATCGGAGGCACAGATGGCACTTCCAGACGCCACGCGTTCCTCCTGTCAAGATAGCGGTCCTTAGGTGTCAAAGGTCAGATGGGAAAGGTCACGTCGATTTTTGCAGCCTGATTACCCAAATCAATTCATTTCTACACCGCACGTATGTTTATGAAGTTTACGTACTTGCAATTAGCCTTGAAGCACTAACTTGCAAATAAACTTTCATTGCTGATATGTCGGATATAAGGCTACAGTTAGAAGCAGAGTGCTAAAGGTGCAAATTTGGATTCCAAACAAGACGCTTCTTTTACACGTTTCACTTGTCCCAGACAAAACCTGTATAAAGTCAGAACGTTAGCGTGCGCAGATGGACAAAGGAGCAAAAAAACGACGAAATTCTTGGTTAGCAGGTTTATTATGAACAACCACGAAAACACTTGACAGAAAAAAAATAATATAAAAATGTTAGAAGAAACCTTTACAAAGTATAGAGAAAAACTGTCTGTCGAACAAAATCTGATTATGATATCACCGTATACCAGAGACGTTGATTGTGAAGTAAACAAATGTGAGGTGCCCCCCCCCCCCCTATCGACGTGTTTGCGTAACAAAAGTTTCCTTTAATACTTTTTTTCTAGCTACCTTGTGTATGTTTTAGCACATCAAATCTCCACTTGAATACTCATGTAGCCCTTCCCTTCTTGTTCTGCCTCTTTAAATGCCTAAAACAATACCCAAGTTAAATAGATGTGGAAACGAAGGTATCCGTACTACATATCTGATATCATTAGAGTTAGAAACTAGTTAAGATATAACCTGTTGGTCAACTGGATGTCGCTAGGTGATCACAAAAGAACCAACGGAGAACCGAACAAGTGGTAACTTAGTATTAATCTAACATCTAACTTTAACTTAATATAACAAAGCAAATCAAAATGTATGGAACTAGAACAATAATCAAGGTATAAAAAACTACACAAAATATAATCAAAAACGCGTGTTTTCCTAGTAAACAGGCTACAACATACTGATACTACAAACTTTTGAGAAAGATTGAAAATGCAAACATGTAAACTTTCACTTGACCTTCGGACGCTCTCCATGTATCGTCCAGTTTACGGTGCAGATCACGTACTAAGATAGATCTTGTCCTTTTGCACATCACTTATTTTTGCATATCACTTTGTTACATCCCCTTGGGAGGGCACATACAGAACATAAAGTTCTAAAACGGTTTACAAAATGGCCGAAAAAAATATCCAGGTACAATTGTATCATATTTTTTATGAAAGATCCTCCAATACAACACTGTCATAAGAAGCAAGACTCACTTGTTTTTTGCTTCTCTCTCAATTCGAAGGTCATCTTCGAGATCAAACAGTTCCTTTACCGAATTACAAGAAGACAAGGAATGTTGCAATTTTCGCCAGGTACTCAAACTTTGCTCTTTTCTTTGGCATGTTTGGCCATGTGGCTCTTCAAAGGAGCAATCCGTGCTGCAGAGTAGTCGCACTGTTCACATTTGTAGGGTTTCACAACAGCGTGTGTGGCCATGTGCTTCCTTAGGTTACTCTTCAATGCTGCCGCATAACCACAAACCTCACACATGTACGGCTTCTCACCGGTGTGTGTTTTCATGTGGTTCCTTAAGTTCGCTTTGCTGGTTGTGAAGTAGTCGCATTCCTCACATTGGAAAGGCTTTTCACCAGTGTGTTTAGTCATGTGGGCTTTCAAAGAGGACATATGTGTCGCCGCATAGCCACAAATTCCACATTTGTACGGCTTCTCGCCAGTGTGTGTGGAAATGTGACACTTCAAATTGCTGATCCGCACAGTAGAATAATCACAAAGTTGACATTTGTGAGGTTTCTCTCCAGTGTGGGTAGCTATGTGGTACTTCAAATTCTGTTTAGTTACTGCAGAATAGTCGCACAGCGTGCACTTGTGCCGCTTTATGTTAGTGTGTTTAGCCATGATGTGTTTCTTTAGGCTATCATTTCGTGTTGCAGAATAATCACAGGAAGTGCACTGATAAGGTCTCTCACCGGTGTGTACAGACAGGACATGCCGCTTCAGGGCACCCTTGTGGGCAGCCGAATAGTCGCACTGGTCACACTTGTACGGTTTCTCACCAGTGTGGGTCCTGATGTGTGATGTCATCGCAGGTTTATTCGTCGTTTCATACTCACAGTGCGGACATCTGTGTCTCTTCCGCTTCTCTTCACTACCACTTTCACCAGCATGGCAAGGTTTCAGGTTACGCCTCCTTGATGTAGAAGAGTTTTGTTGTGGTCTCTCACCGCTGTGAATCTTGAGTTGTTCTCCTGTGCCTCCGTTGTCAGTTTCTGGACAGCTGGGCTCTCCTGACCCTATTTGCTCATCTTCAGTAGACTCCATCATCTAATTTTGTGGGGTCAAAAGGTTGATTATAGAAAACGAGTATGAAGTCACAACCACCCCAGAATTGCCAAGATTTCTCCAAGAACCCCGTCAAGGAAGGCTTTTCAATGTTTTAATGTCCGTGGGGCTATGCGGCCTACACTAAAGCTGGTGTGCCCCTTACTACGCTTTCTTCGTAGTGGGAAGGCGGCCCTAGCAAGTGCGCAGTCACATAGACGCAGAAAACTAGAAACCAACAAAATAACCCCGATCGATTTATCAACTTGGAGATATTGTTCAAATTCCTGCATTGCCTGACCTATTGACCTCAATCTTAGACCTATTAGAAGAAAACAAAGCTTCTTTCTCACCTTAGCAGCAAGTCTAGAAGTCTGGATTCCACAAGAAGTTTGTCTTGGAGTTCTAAGGAGTCTGTGCTGCTCAGATTTGTAACCCTCCGAGCACCTTGAGACAGAGATATGAGGCACAGATGGCACTTCCAGACGCCACGCGTTCCTCCTGTAATGATAGCGGTCCTTAGGTGTCAAAGGTCAAGACGGAAAGGTCACGACGATGTTATGAAGCCTGATTACCCTAATAAAACTTTTTTTCACAGTACAACGGATAACGACTTATCTTAGAAGCATAGAGCCGAAGGACGGCAAAAACTGCATTTCAAAACAAGACGCTTCCATACTTTTTGTGTGTCGCAACCAAACAATTTATAAACACAGCGGAATTCGCAGAATAATATTGTATCTATCTATCTATCTATCTATCTATCTATCTATCTATCTATCTATCTACCCATCTATATATCTATCTGTCTATTCACCTATCTATCTATTTATCTATCTATCTATCACATTATACTTCTTTTAATTGATATAGAAAAGGAAATTCAAATGTGTGGAATTTAAACGTTAACAAACTGAAATGTAAAACAAAACACGATAGTTTCACAAATATGCAAGTAATCATAATACTACAAACAACGCAGCTTTTTAAGAAAGACTGAAGTTGCAAAATGAAAAAAAATTCAGGTAACTTTCAGACGATCTCAATTTCAGGTTCAGTTTACGGTGCAAATTACGTACTGAGATCAATCTAGCTCGTTTGCTTACATGCACTATACTACTCTTCCTGATGCAAAAAAAGAAGAAGAAAAGTGTTACCCTGTGAGGGCACGTGAAGAACATAATAGGGTTCTATAAATGTTCACAAAATGTTCACAGGTTCAAAGTTCTTGTCTCTCTTAGCAAAAGTTCCTCCAACACATCACAGTCATCATAAGCAACACATGAAGTCTCTTCTGCCATCTGCTTGTGTTAAACACAAGGATCTTCTTCCCTTCCGCAAGGATAAGACATACTTTTTTCCAAGACAAGAAATTTGGTCTACGCTTCTTGGTCATTTGCATATTTCTTAAGATTTTCTTCAGGCACTTAGACTCAGTCCTTAGCATGTTTGGCCATGTGGCTTTTCGGGTGAACATTCTGTGCTGCAGAATAGTCGTACTGGTCACATTTGTAGGGCTTCACAACAGCGTGTGTGGCTATGTGCTGTTTCAAAGTACCCTTCAATGCCGCTGCATAACCACAAACCTCACACTTGTATGGCTTCACACCGGTGTGTACTCTCATGTGCATAGCTAGGTTGGCTTTTCTGGCTGTGAAGTAGTCGCATTCCTCACATTGGTAAGGCTTCTCACCGGTGTGTTTAGTCATGTGGTCTTTCAAAGAGAACATATGTGCCGCCGCATAGCCACAAATTCCGCATTTGTACGGCTTCTCGCCAGTGTGCGTGGCCATGTGACTCTTCAAATGGCTGATTTGCACTGCAGAATAATCACAAAATTCACATTTGTGTGGTTTATCTCCAGTGTGTGTAGCCATGTGGAACTTCAATCTCTGTTTAGTTGCTGCAGAATAGTCGCACAGCGTGCAGTTGTGCGGCATAGTGCTGGTGTGTTTAGCCATGATGTGTTTCTTTAGGCTATCATTTCGTGCTGCAGAATAATCACAGTAAGCGCACTTGTAAGGTCTCTCACCGCTGTGCACTGACAGGACGTGCTGTTTCAAGTTACATCTCACTGCTGCCGAATAGTCGCACTGGTCACACTGGAACGGTCTCTCACCAGTGTGGGTCCTGATGTGTATTGTCATCTTCGATTCAGATATCGTTTCATACTCACAGTGCGGACAGCTGTGTTTCCTTCTCTTCTTCCTACTTTTACTTTCACCAGCATGGCCACGTTTCAGGTTGCTCCTCCTTGATGAAGAAGAGTTTTGATGTGGTCTCTCACCACTGTGAATCTTGAGTTGTTCTCCTGTCCCTCCGTTGTCAGTTTCTGGACAGCTGCGCTCCTCTCCTGACTCTAGATGCTCACCTTCAGTTGATTCCATCATCTAATCTTGAGCAACATTGTCAGTAGGCTTAATAAGCCAGTTCAAAGTTTTAACTGCACATGCACAGCAAGATACATTGTGGGTTATATGTAAATGGTGAATGCCCCTAACTTATAAACGGTTCTTGTCTAGACCACGCTTTCTACACGTCTTTGCCTCATGGGCCTTCAACTTTCGCATGAAATATACTAAGAAAATAAACGTGAAACGACTTATTATCAATGAAACGTTGAGGGCCTGGCGACTGAAACATTGTTAGTTACAATTGAAACCAAAATAGACTGTCCTTGGTTGTACACAGAAAAAAAAAACAGCCCACTGTAAACCGCCAAACACCGCATGTTCTGTATCCACCCGCCAACAGCTGTCTTTGCGCCCCCCTCCCCCTTCCTCAGCCTAATCTCTCTCACGGTGCGCGCTTATCTTTCTAGCCTAGTAGCCTTTTGAGTTATCGCAACCTCGGGAGCGAGCTATAATTAAAATCAGGCCCGTAAAACACCCACCGTGTACTCTTATCTGCCTGGGCGGGCGGCCATCCCCCCAAGCACCGTAGAGATACCGGGGAGCTCCCGATCGTATAGTTACCAGGCTAAAACAAAGTGCGCACTATTACAGATAAACGTAGAAAAGTAGAAACCAACAAACTATTAAACCCCGTCGATACATCTGCTTAGAGATTGTTGGAATTCCTGCATGGCGTGCCTGACCTGTGACCTACATCTTATCATTCCAAGGAAAACAAAGTTCTTTCTCACCTTAGAGCGACTCTGGAAGCCAGGATTCCACAAGAAGTCTTTCTCGGAGCCCTAAGCAGTCTGCCTTGGCCTAATTTGTAACACTTTGATGACTTTGAGAACGAAAATTCGGCAGAAATTTCAAAAGGACACTTCCCGACGCCACGCGTTCCTCCTCTCGGGATAGCGGTCCTTCGGTGTCAAAGGTCAAGTAGTAAGGGTCAAGACGATGTTTTGTAGCCTGATTACCCAAATCTATTATTTCCAAAGCATAATGGATAACGACTAATCTTAAAGGAAAGAGCCGAAGGATGGATAAAAACCGGTATTCCAAACAAGACGCTTCAACATTTTTGTTTGTTGCACGAAAACATTCCTCAACTTAGATTTGCCAGTGTATTTGCTAGTTATCTAGGAAGCAAAAAGCGGCGAAAGTCATGTCTTGGTTAGCAGATTTATTATGAACAGCTGTCCCGACAACGCTTAACATGTTACAAAATTACAAACAACACACTTCAGAAAGAACATGTTAGAAGAAAACTTAAACAAATATAGAGAAATATTTCTATCTTATAAAAGCTGATAAAGATATCAAGTTTTTCCACATCAATGCTCCACTCGAGCACTCATATAACCCCCTTCTTGTTCTGCCTTTACCAACGAAACGTATAAAACTATACCCGAATTAAATATATGCATAAACGTATGTGATAATGTATTCATACAACGTATCTAATATCACTAGTAACTACAGTAAAGATACAACCTTTCGTCCAACTGCATGTCGCAGGGAGGCAACAAAGGGACCAGCAGAGAACGAACAAAAAGTATAACTACGCAAACTAAATGTGTGGAACAAAAACAGAAATTAAGATGATGAAGGTTAAAGAAATATGTGAAATATAATCAAGCATGCAGTTTTCAATAACAAACAAACAACTAACCAACAACACACTACTAACCAGGGAGACTTTGGGAAGTAGAGAAAATCTTCTCCGTTTTTTTGTCCTTAGCATGTTTGGCCATGTGGCTCTTCTAGCATGCCTTTTGTGCCGCAGAGTAGTCACACTGGTCACATTTGTAGGGCTTCACATGTCAACTTGCGACCTAAATTTTAGGACCAATTTCCTCTGCAAATTATGCATATGCACTCAAATAACGCTCTTCTATTTGCACAAGTCTCTCCCTACCTTCTACATCCTCTTGTGAGGTGCGCACAGACCACAGGGTTCAAAAGGGTTCACATAATGTCTGGAAGAAAACTAAAAGTCAAATGTCGAGTTAAAGGTTCTCCAATAAAACACGTTCTTCAGAGCAAGACACAAAGTCTCATTTGACATTTGCTTCTATTCACTGCAAGGATTATCTTTCCTTCCGCAAGGATAAAACAAGTCCTTTTTTCCAAGACAAGGAATGTGGTAGAAGCTGCTTGCATATTTCTTGAGATTTTCCTCAGGCAGTCACACTCTGGTTTTTGTCCTTGGCATGTTTGGCCATGTGCTTCTTCAAATGTGCCTTCTGTGCCGCAGAGTAGTCGCACTGGTCACATTTGTGGGGCTTCACAACAGCGTGTGTGGCCATGTGCTTCCTCAATGTACCCATTTCTGCTGCTGCATATCCGCAAACCTCACACTTGTAAGGCCTCTCACCAGTGTGTTTTGTCATGTGCCTCCTTAATGTTGCTTTGTTGGTTGTGAAATAGTCGCATTCCTCACATTGGAAAGGCTTCTCACCAGTGTGTTTAGTCATGTGGGCGTTCAAAGAGCACATATGTGCCGCCGCATAGCCACAAATGCCACATTTGTATGGCTTTTGGCCAGTGTGTGTGGCCATGTGGTACTTCAAACTCTGTTTAGTTGCTGCAGAATAGTCGCACAGCGTGCACTTGTGCGGCTTAGTGTTAGTGTGTTTAGCTATGATGTGGTTCTTTAGGTAAACATTTCGTGTTGCCGAATAATTACAGTAAGTGCACGGAAAAGGTCTCTCGCCAGTGTGCACTTCCAGGACGTGCTGTTTCAGGGCACCCCTCTGTGAAGCCGAATAGTCGCACTGGTCACACTGGAATGGTCTCTCACCAGTGTGGGTCCTGATGTGCGATGTCATCATATCTTTCCTTTTCGTTTCATACTCACAGTGCGGACAGCTGTGTTTCTTACGTTTTTCCTGACTTTCACTTTCACCAGCATGACCATATTTATGGTCACGCCCGGTTGATGTAGAAGATGCTTGTTGTGGTCTCTCACCACTGTGGATCTTGAGTTGTTCTTCTGTCCCTCCGTTGTCAGTTTCCGGACAGCTGGGCTCCTCTCCTGACTCTAGATGCTGACCTTCAGTCGATTCCATCATCTGGTTTTGGGCATGTCAAAAGGTTAATTATGGACAGGTATGAAGAAGAAAAGGTTTTAATGTCCTCTTTAATTTAGATCCTCGCCCGTCGTGGGCCGGTCTAGGTGCGCTGCCCCCCCCCCATATATCATGAATAAACAGAGGTTCAAACAAACCATTCCAGCACATGACCTGACCGACCTCTTGACCTCCACCTTTCTCATTAGAGGAAAACAATTTTTTTCTCACCTTAGCAGCTAATGTGGAAGTCTGAATTCCGCAAGAAGTTTGTCTCGGAGTTCTAAGGAGTCTGTGCTGCTCTGAATTGTAACCCTCCGAACACCTTGAGACAGAGATCGGAGGCACAGATGACACTTCCAGACGCCACGCGTTCCTCCTGTCAGGATAGCGGTCCTCAGGTGTTAAAGGTCAGATAGGAAAGGTCACGTCGATTTTTGTAGCCTGATGACCCAAATAAAATTTCATTTCTACACCGCACGTTTACTTCTGAAGTTTACGTACTTGTAATTAGCCTTCGACCACTAACTTGCAGATAAACTTCCATTGCTGATATGGAGGATATAAGACCACAGTTAGAAGTTAAGTGCTAAAGGTGGGAAAGACTGGATTCCAAACTTTTTATTTGTCCCGGACAAATCTTTTATAAACTCAGAACGTTAGTGTGCGCAGATGGACAAAGGAGCAAAAAAAACGACGAAAGTCCTGTATTGGTTAGCATGTTTATTATGAACAAATGTCCCGAAAAAACTAAATGCCATATGATTCAGACAAAAGATTAGATAAAGATAATATTAGAAGAAACCTTAAAAGATATACAGAAAATTTCCTGTCGTAGAAAAGCTGACAAAAATATCACTGTATCCCAGAGACGTCGACTGTGTTTCCCGGGATTGACATGTTTCTGTAACAAAAGTTTCCTTTTATATCTATGTTCTAGCTGCCTTGTGTATGCTCTTAACATATCAAATCTCCACTTGAGTACTCATATATTACCCCACCCTTCTTGCTCTATCTCTTAGAATGCCAAAAATACCCAAGTTAAATAGATGTATCGAAACGAATGCAATAATATCTAATATCACTAGTAACTACACAACTGAATCTGAATCTACAGTTAATGTATAACTTGTTGTTCAAATGGATGTCGCTAGGTGATCACAAAAGAACCAACAGAGAACCAAACAAGTGGTAACTTAGTATTAATCCAGCACAAAACTTTAACTTGTTAGTATTAATCCAGCACAAAACTTTAACTTGTTAGTATTAATCCAGCACAAAACTTCAACTTGTTAGTATTAATCCAGCACAAAACTTTAACTTGTTAGTATTAATCCAGCATAAAATCTTAACTTGTTAGTATTAATCCAGCACAAAACTTTAACTTGTTAGTATTAATCCAGCACAAAACTTCAACTTGTTAGTATTAATCCAGCACAAAACTTTAACTTGTTAGTATTAATCCAGCATAAAATCTTAACTTGTTAGTATTAATCCAGCACAAAACTTTAACTTGATATGATAAAAAACTAATCAAAATGTCATTAGAACAGTAATAAAGGTATAAAAAAACTACACAAAATATAAATTTAAAACGCGTGTTTTCCTAACAAACAGGCTACAACATACTGATACTACAAGCTTTTGGAAACGATAGAAAACTCAAACATGTCAACCTTTACGTGAGCTTCAGACGCTCTGATCTCCATTTCACGTTTACGTACTCAAATAAACCTTGTCAGTTTGCACACGCCCCCAATCCTTCCTGACATATCTATTTGAAAAACTACTTTGTTACATCCCCTTGGGAGGGCACATACAGAACATACAGAACATGCAGTTCTAAAACGGTTTACAAAATGTTAGGAAGCAATCTCTAAGTACAATTGTATCATATGTCTAGATAGAAAACCCTCCAATACAACACAGTCATAAGAGGCTACACTCTTTTGTTACTTGCGTCTCTTCCATTTCAAAATCATCTTCAATGATCAAACAGTTCCGGATTCTAAGGAGAAGACAAGGAATGTCGAGATTTTCTCGAGGCACTTAAACTTCGCTCTTGTCGTTGGCATGTTTGGCCATGTGCCTCTTCAAACTTGGCTTCTGTGCTGCAGAGTAGTCGCACTGGTCACATTTGTAGGGCTTCACAACAGCGTGTGTGGCCATGTGTTGTTTCAAAGTCTTTTTTATTGCTGCCGCATAGTCGCAAACATCACACTTGTATGGCTTCTCGCCGGTGTGTTTAGTCATGTGGTCTTTCAAATAGCACATATGTGCCGCCGCATAGCCACAAATTCCACATTTGTATGGCCTCTCGCCAGTGTGCGTGAAAATGTGCTGCTTCAATTTGCTGATTTGCACTGTAGAATAATCACAAAGTTGACATTTGTGAGGTTTCTCCCCAGTGTGGGTAGCCATGTGGTACTTCAAACTCTGTTTAGTTACTGCAGAATAGTCGCACAGCGTGCACTTGTGCGGCTTGGAGTTAGTGTGCTTAGCCATGATGTGGTTCTTCAGGTGAACATTATGTGTTGCAGAATAATCACAGTAAGTACACTGATAAGGTCTCTCACCGGTGTGCCAAGCCAGGACGTGCCGCTTCAGGTTACTCTTCTCTGCCGCGGAATAGTCGCACTGCTGGCACTGGTAAGGTTTCTCACCAGTGTGGGTCCTGATGTGTGATGTCATCACTGTTTTATTCATCGTTTCATACTCACAGTGCGGACAGCTGTGTTTCTTCCGCTTCTCTTCACTACCACTTTTACCAGCATGACAAGGTTTCTGGTTGCTCCTAGATGATGCTTGCTGTGGTCTCTCACCGCTGTGGATCTCGAGTTGTTCTCCTGTCCCTCCGTTGTCAGTTTCTAGACAGCTGGGCTCCTCTCCTGACTCTAGATGCTCATCTTTAGTCGACTCCATCATCTAATTTTGAGCAAGAAAAAATGGTTAATATGACGAATTGCTAATTTAGGCGCCTGGGTTTTCTCTGTAGCAAATGTGCTCTGTCACAGATAGACGTAAAAAAAACTGAAGACCAACAAAATAACCCCGCACGATTTATTTACTTGGAGATAATGTTCCAATTCCTGTCTGACCTGACTGACCTCTTGACCCCCATCTTATTCATTAGAGGAAAACAAAGTTTTTTTCTCACCTTAGCAGCGACTCAAGAAGTCTCGACTCCACAGGAAGTCTGTCTTGGAGTTCTAAGGAGTCTGTGCTGCTCGATTTGTAATCCTCCGAACACCTTGAGACAGAGATCGGAGGCACAGATGGCACTTCCAGGCGCCACGCGTTCCTCCTGTCAGGATAGCGGTCCGTAGGTGTCAAAGGTCAGATAGTAAAGGTCACGTCGATTTTTTAAGCCTGATTACCGAACTAAACCTTTATTTCTACACCGCACGTATGTTTCTGAATTTTTGATACGTACTTGCATCTAGCCAATAATCTTTCATTGCTGATATGACGTAAATAAGACTACAGTAAGAAGCAAAGAGCTAAAGGTGGGACACACTGGATTCGAAACTTTTTATCTGTCCCGGACAAAACTTTTAAAAACTCAGAACGTTAGTGTGCGCAGATGGACAAAGGAGCAAAAAAACGACGAAAGTCTTGGATAGCAGGTTTATTATGAACAACCACGAAACAGAAAAAAGCTTAAATAAAGATGTTAGAAGGAACCTTAAACAATATAGAGAAAAATTGTCTGTCGTACAAAAACTGATTATGATATCACTGTATACCAGAGACGTTAACTGTAAAGTAAACAAATGGGAGGTGCCCCCCCCCCCCCCCCCCCATCAGCGTGTTTGCGTAACAAAAGTTTCCTTTAATGCTTAGGTTACCTTGTGCATGTCTTAACACATCAAATCTCCACTTCAATACTCAAATAGCCCCACCATTCTTGTTCTGCCTCTTTAATTGCCTAAAACAATACCCAAGTTAAATAGATGTGGAAACGAAGGTATTCGTACTACATATCTGATATAATTATAATTAGATAATAGTTAATATATAACCTGTTGTCTGGATGTCACTTAGTGATCACAAAAGAACCAACAGAGAACCGAACAAGTGGTAACTTAATATAACAAAGCAAATCAAAATGTATGGAACTAGAACAATAATCAAGGTATAAAAAACTACACAAAATATAATCAAAAACGCGTGTTTTCCTAGCAAACAGGCTACAACATACTGATACTACAAACTTTTGAGAAAGATTGAAAATGCAAACATGTAAACTTTCACTTGACCTTCGGACGCTCTCCATGTAACGTCCAGTTTACGGTGCAGATCACGTACAGATAGATCTTGTCCTTTTGCACATCACTTATTTTTGCATATCACTTTGTTACATCCCCTTGGGAGGGCACATACAGAACATAAAGTTCTAAAACGGTTTACAAAATGGCCGGAAAAAATATCCAGGTACAATTGTATTATATTTTTGAATGAAAGATCCTCCAATACAACACTGTCATAAGAAGCAAGACTCACTTGTTATTTGCTTCTCTCTCAATTCGAAGGTCATCTTCGAGATCAAACAGTTCCTTTACCGAATTACAAGAAGACAAGGAATGTTGCAATTTTCGCCAGGTACTCAAACTTTGCTCTTTTCTTTGGCATGTTTGGCCATGTGGCTCTTCAAAGGAGCAATCCGTGCTGCAGAGTAGTCGCACTGGTCACATTTGTAACGGCTTCACAACAGCGTGTGTGGCCATGTGCTTCTTCAAGCTACCCTTCTCTGCTGACGCATAACAACACACTTCACACTTGTAAGGCTTCTCATCGGTGTGTTTTGTCATGTGCCTTCTTAAGTTTGCTTTCAAAGAGGACATATATGCCGCCGCATAGCCACAAATGCCACATTTGTACGGCTTCTCGCCAGTGTGTGTGGAAATGTGACACTTCAAATTGCTGATCCGCACAGTTGAATAATCACAAAGTTGACATTTGTGAGGTTTCTCTCCAGTGTGGGTAGCTATGTGGTACTTCAAATTCTGTTTAGTTGACAGATGATGATGATGATGATGATACAAAAAACTTCAATGATCAAACAGTTCCTTTACCGGATTACCAGGAGAAGACAAGGAATGTCGAGATTTTCGCCAGGCACTTAAACTTCGCTCTTGTCGTTGGCATGTTTGGCCATGTGCCTCTTCAAACTTATCTTCTGTGCTGCAGAGTAGTCGCACTGGTCACATTTGTAGGGTTTCACAACAGCGTGTGTGGCCATGTGATTCTTCAAGTTACCCTTCTGTGCTGCCGCATAACCACAAACATCACACACGTATGGCTTCTCACCGGTGTGCTTTTTCATGTGGTTCTTTAAGTTTGCTTTGCTGGCTGCGAAAAAGTCGCATTCCTCACATTGGTAAGGCTTCTCACCGGTGTGTTTAGTCATGTGGTCTGTCAAACAGGAAATTCGTGCCGTCGCATAGCCACAAATGCCACATTTGTATGGTTTCACGCCAGTGTGCGTGCTAATGTGATACTTCAAGGTGTTGGTACTTACTGTAGAATAATCACAAAGTTCACATTTGTGTGGTTTCTCCCCAGTGTGTGTGGCCATGTGCAGTTTCAAACTCCACTTTCGATGGGTGGCGTAAGAACACATCTCACACTGGTAAGGTTTCTCCCCAGTGTGGGTAGCCATGTGGTACTTTAAACTCTGTTTAGTTGCTGCAGAATAGACGCACACCGTGCACTTGTGTGGCTTGGAGTTAGTGTGTTTAGCCATGATGTGGTTCTTAAGGTAAACATTTAGAGTTGCTGAATAATCACAGTAAGTGCACTGATGAGGTCTCTCACTGGTGTGCACAGCCAGGATGTGTTGTTTCAGGGTACGATTCTTGGCAGCAGAATAGTCGCACTGGTCACACTTGAACGGTCTCTCACCAGTGTGGGTCCTGATGTGTTCTGTCATCACTGTTTTATTCATCGTTTCATACTCACAGTGCGGACAGCTGTGTTTCTTCTTCTTCTTTTTACTCCCACTTTTACCAGTATGACCACGTTTCTGTTCGCTCCTTCTTGATGTTGAAAATGCTCGTTGTGGTCTCTCACCAGTATAGATCTCAAGATGTTGTTCTTCTTTCCCCCCGTTGTCAGGTTCTGGACAGCTGGGCTCCTCTCCTGACTCTAGATGCTGAACTTCAGTCGATTCCATCATCTAATTTTGAGCACGTCAAAAGGTTAATTATGGATAAGTATGAAGTATGACCTGTCACAAAGAAGAAAAGTTTTAATGTGCTCTTTAATTTTGATCCTCGCTTATCGTGGGCCGGACTAGGTGCCCCCCCCCCCATATATCATTAATAAACAGAGGTTCAAACAAACAAACCATTCCAGTATGACCTGACTGACCTCTTGACCTCCGTCCTACTCATTAGAGTAAAACAAAGTTCTTTCTCACCTTCGCAGCGACTATAGAAGTCTGGATTCCACAAGAAGTTTGTCTCGGAGTTCTAAGAAGTCTGTGCTGCTCTGATTTGTAACCCTCCGAACACCTTGAGACAGAGATCGGAGGCACAGATGGCATTTCAGACGCCACGCGTTCCTCCTGTCGGGATAGCGGTCCTTAGGTGTCAAAGGTCAGATAGCAAAGGTCACGTCGATTTTTGTAGCCCGATTACCCAAATCTATTCATTTCTACACCGTATGTATGTTTCTGAAGTTTACCTACTTGCAACTAGCCTTGGAGCACTAACTTGCAAATGAACTTTGTCGGTTAGCTTGAGTGCCTCCTTCCCCAATTCCTTTGCAAATAACCTTTCATTGCTGATACATGTATGTCGGATATAAGACTACAGTTGGAAGCAAAGCGTTAAAGGTGGGAAAAATTGGGATTCCAAACAAGATGCTTCTTTTACACTTTTTATTTGTCCCAGACGAAGCTTTCATAAACTCAGAACGCTGCTCTAGTGTATGTAGATAAACTAGGGAGCAAAAAAGCGATGGAAGTCCTGTCATAGTTAGCAGGTTTAATATGAACAGCTGTCCAGAAAACGCTTAACAAGTTACAAAATTACAAACAACAGATATGATAAAGATAATGTTAGAAAAATCTTTTTCTCTTAAATTTCTACCGTACAAATGCTAATAAGCATAGCTCTCTCTACCAGAGACGTCGAATGGGTAGTGGGCAAAGAGGAGGTGTTTTCTCTGGATTGACTTTTCTTCCGTCTGCCTCATGTATATTTTACCACATCAACTTTTACCTTCTTGTTCTACCTCTTATGTGCCTAAAACAATACCCAAGTTAAATAGATGTATCGAAACGAATTAAATTAAGTATTCGTACTACATATTCAATATCATTAGTTCCCACAGTTACGATATAATCTAACTTGCTTAACTTTAACTTACTATGAAAAAGGCAAATCAAAACGTGTGGAACTAAAACAGTAAATACGGTGTCAAATAAACTACATAAAATATAATCAAAAATGCGTGATTTCATAACACAAACAACTTACAACATACTTATACTTAAATGTAAACATATAAACTTTCACTAAACCGTCGGACGCTCTCCATGTCACGTCCAGTTTACGGTGCAGATCACGTACTTAGACAGATCTTGTCCTTTTGCACACGTCCCCAATCCTTCCTGACACATCTATTTGCAAAACCACGTGTTACATCCCCTTGGGAGGGCACATACAGAACATGCAGTTCGAAAAAGGTTTACAACATGTCCGAAAGCAATCTCTAAGTACAATTGTATCATCATATGTCTAAATAGAAAATCCTCCAATATAACACTATAATCAGAGGCTACACTCATTTGTTACTTGCTTCTCTTCCAATGCAAAATCATCTTCAATGATCAAACAGTTCCGGATTCCAAGGAGAAGACGAGGAATGTTGAGATTTTCGCCAGGCACTTACATTTCGCTCTTGTCCTTGGCATGTTTGGCCATGTGGCTCTTCAGACGTGCCTTCTGTGCTGCAGAGTAGTCGCACTGGTCACATTTGTGGGGCTTCACAACAGCGTGTGTGGCCATGTGCTTCCTTAGGTTACTCTTCAATGCTGCCGCATAATCACAAACGTCACACACGTATGGCTTCTCACCGGTGTGTGTTTTCATGTGGTTCCTTAAGTTCGCTTTGTTGGTTGTGAAATACTCGCATTCCTCACATTGGAAAGGCTTCTCACCAGTGTGTTTAGTCATGTGGGCTTTCAAAGAGGACATATGTGTCGCCGCATAGCCACAGATGCCACATTTGTACGGCTTTTCACCAGTGTGTGTGGCAATGTGACACTTCAAATTGCTGATCCGCACAGTAGAATAATCACAAAGGTGACATTTGTGAGGTTTCTCTCCAGTGTGGGTAGCTATGTGGTACTTCAAATTCTGTTTAGTTACTGCAGAATAGTCGCACAGCGTGCACTTGTGCCGCTTTATGTTAGTGTGTTTAGCCATGATGTGTTTCTTTAGGCTATCATTTCGTGTTGCAGAATAATCACAGGAAGTGCACTGATAAGGTCTCTCACCGGTGTGTACAGACAGGACATGCCGCTTCAGGGCACCCTTGTGGGCAGCCGAATAGTCGCACTGGTCACACTTGTACGGTCTCTCACCAGTGTGGGTCATGATGTGTTCTGTCATCTCTGTTTTATTCATCGTTTCATACTCACAGTGCGGACAGCTGTGTCTCTTCCTCTTCTCTTCACTACCACTTTTACCAGCATGACCACGTTTCAGGTTGCGCCTCCTTGATGAAGAAGAGTTTTGTCGTGGTCTCTCACCGCTGTGAATCTTGAGTTGTTCTCCTGTCCCTCCGTTGTCAGTTTCTGGACAGCTGGGCTCCTCTCCTGACCCTATTTGCTCATCTTCAGTAGACTCCATCATCTAATTTTGAGGGGTCAAAAGGTTGATTATGGAAAACACAACCACCCCAGAATTGCCAAGATTTCTCCAAGAACCGTCAAGGAAGGCTTTTCAATGTTTTAATGTCCGTGGGGCTAGGCGCCTGCACTAAAGCTGGTGTGCCCCTTACTACGCTTTCTCCGTAGCGGGAGGGCGGCCCTAGCAAGTGCGCAGTCACATAGACGCAGAAAACTAGAAACCAACAAAATAACCCCGATCTATTTATCAACTTGGAGATATTGTTCCTGCATTGCCTGACCTCTTGACCTCAATCTTAGACCTATTAGAAGAAAACAACGTTCTTTCTCACCTTAGCAGCGACTCTAGAAGTCTGGATTCCACAAGAAGTTTGTCTCGGAGTTCTAAGGAGTCTGTGCTGGTCTGATTTGTAACCCTCCGAGCACCTTGAGACAGAGATATGAGGCACAGATGGCACTTCCAGACGCCACGCGTTCCTCCTGTCATGATAGCGGTCCTTAGGTGTCAAAGGTCAAGACGGAAAGGTCACGACGATGTTATGAAGCCTGGTTACCCAAATCAAACCTTTTTTCACAGTACAACGGATAACGACTAATCTTAGAAGCATAGAGCCGAAGGGCGGCAAAAACTGCATTTCAAAACAAGACGCTTTCAGACTTTTTGTGTGTCGCAGCTAAACATTCATAAAAACAGCGGAATTAGTGTATGCAGATGAACAAGAGAGCAAAAAATCGACGAAAATCCTGTCTTGGTTAGCAGATTTAATATATATAACAGCTGTCCCGAAAACGCTTAATATGTTATAAGATTACAAACAATAAATTATCATATGGATCATAATAGAGGAAACTTCTAAAAAATCTAGCCATCTATCTAGCCATCTATCTATGTATCTATCTATCTATCTATCTATCTATCTATCTATCCATCTATCTATCTATCTATCTATCTATCTATCTATCTATCTATCTATTTTTTCTATCTATCTATCCATCTATCTATCTATCTATCTATCTATCTATCTATCTATCACATTATACTTTTTTTACTTGATATAGAAAAGGAAATTAAAATGTGTGGAATTTAAACGTTAACAAACTGAAATGTAAAACAAAAAACGATAGTTTCACAACAGATTTGCAAGTAATCATAATACTACAAACAACGCAGCTTTTTAAGAAAGACTGAAGTTGCAAAATGAAAAAAAATTCAGGTAACTTTCAGACGATCTCAATTCCATGTTCAGTTTACGGTACAAATTACGTACTCAGATCAATCTAGCCCGTTTGCTTACATGCACTACTCTTCCTGATGCAAAAAAAAGAAGAAGAAAAGTGTTACCCTGTGAGGGCACGTAAAGAACATAATTGGGTTCTATAAATGTTCACAAAATGTTCAAAGGTTCAAAGTTCTTGTCTCTCTTAGCAAAAGTTCCTCCAACACATCACAGTCATCATAAGCAACACACAAAATCTCTTCTGCCATCTGCTTGTGTAAGACACAAGGATCATCTTTCCTTCCGCAAGGATAAGACATACTTTTCTCCAAGACAAGGAATTTGGTCTAAGCTTCTTGGTCATTAGCATATTTCTTAAGATTTTCTTCAGGCACTTAGACTCAGTCCTTAGCATGTTTGGCCATGTGGCTCTTCAGATGAACATTCTGTGCTGCAGAATAGTCGTACTGGTCACATTTGTGGGGTTTCACAACAGCGTGTGTGGCCATGTGGCGTATCAGGTTACCTTTCACTGCTGCCGCATAACCACAAACCTCACACTTGTATGGCTTCTCACCAGTGTGTACCCTCATGTGATGAGTCAAGTTTGCTTTGTTGGTTGTGAAATACTCGCATTCCTCACATTGGTAAGGCTTCTCACCGGTGTGTTTAGTCATGTGGTGTTTCAAAGAGGACTTTTCTGCTGCCTCATAGCAACAGATTTCGCATTTGTACGGTTTCTCACCAGCGTGCGTTTTAATGTGCCGCTTCAAGTTGTTGATAAACACTGAAGAATAGTCACAAACATGACACTTGTGTGGTTTGCTGGTACTGTGTGTGGCCACGTGCTCTTTCAAAATCTGCTTTCGCTGGGTGGCGAAAGGACACATCTCACACTTGTAAGGTTTCTCCCCACTGTGGGTAGACATGTGGTACTTTAAACTCTGTTTAGTTGCTGCAGAATAGTCGCACAGCGTGCACTTGTGCGGCTTGGAGTTGGTGTGTTTAGCCATGATGTGGTTGTTTAGGTAAACATTTCGTGTTGTAGAATAAGCACAGTAAGTGCACTGATAGGGTCTCTCATCAGTGTGCACAGCTAAGACATGCTGCTTCAGGGTGCTATTCAGTGCTGCAGAATAGTCGCACTGGTCACACTTGTACGGTTTCTCACCTGTGTGCACAGCTAAGATATGCTGCTTCAGGGTGCTATTCAGTGCTGCAGAATAGTCGCACTGGTCACACTTGTACGGTTTCTCACCAGTGTGGGTCCTGATGTGTTTTGTCATCTCCGCTTTATCTATTGTTTCATACTCACAGTGCGGACAGCTGTGTTTCTTTCCCCTTTTTCCACTTTCACTTTTGCCTGCATGACCACGTTTTTTGTTACGCCCGGTGTGCCCAGCCAGGACGTGCCGCTTTAGGTGCCCCTTCTGTGCTGCAGAATAGTCGCACTGGTCACATTTGAACGGTCTCTCACCAGTGTGGGTCCTGATGTGTGATGTCATGGCTTGTTTATTCATCGTTTCATACTCACAGTGCGGACAGCTGTGTTTCTTCCGCTTCTTTTTATTTTCACTTTTATCAGCAAGATCAGGGTTGCGTCCTCTTGATGTAGAAGATGCTTGATGTGGTCTCTCACCACTGTAGTGAATCTCGAGTTGTTGTTCTCCTGTCCCTCCGTTGTCAGTTTCTGCACAGCTGGGCTCCTCTCCCGGCTCCAGATGCTGACCTTCAGTCGACTCCATCGTCTAATTTTAAAGAAAAGTCAATAAGGAGATTCATAGTTTCAACTGCACATGCGGAGCAAAATGCATGGTGGGAAGTTATCTACCCTTCCACAGTTTAAAGCAGCCCTGAGACGCGTGAATGCACCTACCTGGCCTCTGACCTCTACTGACCTAATTCTGTTTAACCTTTGGTCCAAGCGAGGGACTGTTGCAACAACACACTGGGAACAAACATGTAGAAAGTATTGCTGAGTTACCCGGCAACACAAGGTATACTAACAAAACAAATCAGAATTGATCAGCAGTAACTGAACTGTCACAGACATGACAGAGCAAGCCTGTAACACCGGTGTTTGGGAACCATGTAACAACTTGGTCTAGTGGCCAGCCAGGTCTTGGGCTTCTTATCTTACGTGTCAACCCGACGTGTCTGTAACCAAAGTGTGCTCTCACCACACTAAGCAAACGGTTTACAGTTTGATGTAATGTTTATTCGAGATATCGCTGTCGATGACATACAACGGACTAACGAAGCTTACTCTTAGGCTCTACCAGCCTCCGCGGGTCGCTGGGAAAATAGTAGAAATTGGCCAAAATGGAGTCAATTGTATGAAGGGAGTCGGCTTCGGAGATAGGCTGCGAATGAAACCCTAGATGGCCAAAGTCCCCCGGCAAATGTTCTCCCTATACCCGGCGTAGTTAGTCTGGTAGAGACTAGCTTACTCTAGCGGATGGAACTTAACAACCAAGAACAATTTAGAAGACACAAATACCTGAAGTTGGCTGATGAGAAGTTGACTGACGGCGGTGACACTACTAGTACTCTAAACCGGCGCTAAGACGGGACTACAGCAGGACAATCCTCGGCTCTGACTGACTTACCGACGACGTACCACGATCTTTATCACATTTCTGGGAGGCGGGGCTGGGCGTGGGCAGGCTGACGTCAGGACGCGCCCGTGTCACGTGCTCTCACCACGTGACCCCGGGCTGTCCTGCGCTAATATGACGCGTGTTACACCATGGTGGAAAGCACAATGGTAACACCAGGAACGGATTGGACTTTGATTTCTGGACTTTGATATTTGATTTGGCGCTCCGGATTTTATTTGTACCCATTGTAGTTTGCCCTCTTTTCCTCCTGTGACTAATGTCTGTGCATATGTTATACTGGGCCCCAATGGAAATCTACTGTCATATATCTGTTTATGCCACCCAGGTGTCTCAAGATGAAATAAATAAACTAGAAATGGAACATTTGCAAGCAAATGTATAATGTTTACCTTCACACGGTTTGGCTTTAGAGAAACTCATGCTGTTTATTCTACTCAAACACATTGATAAACTGTAAATGTATTTACGTTCGCGTGTTTTTTTATTTCGCGCTAAGGCGAAAATGGAGTGTTTGTGGTGGTTTTAAGTTTGTGGCAGCGCTATAGTCACTATAGCTACAGTATTGGACAAAAATGTTCGCGGTGGTTTTAAGTTCGCGGTGAAACGTCGCCGCGAAAACCGTGAACATAAAATCATCGCGAATATTTCTGCATTTACAGTACTTGTACATGGTGACCAGTCCCTCACTCAAGCTCTGTAATGTTTGTTGCTACATTATATAATCGAACACTACGGTGTTTACCAGTAACCATGGCGACAGCCGGCTGGTTCAGGTCGTTGACCCTATTTGTGCGGAGAAGAAGAAGGAGAAGAAACTTGCTACATTATATAATCGAACACTACGGTGTTTACCAGTAACCATGGCGACAGCCGGCTGGTTCAGGTCGTTGACCCTATTTGTGCGGAGAAGAAGAAGAGGAAGAAACTTGCTACATTATGTAATCGAACACCGCGACATTTACCAGTAACCATGGCGACAGCCGGCTGGTTCAGGTCGTTGACCCTATTTGTGCGGAGAAGAAGAAGGGGAAGAAACTTGCTACATTATATAATCGAACACCGCAGTGTTAACCAGTAACCATGGCGACAGCCGTCTGGTTTAGGTCTATCTTTGCCTGGGGAGAAGAAGAAGAGGAAACAGCAAAACAATATGTTTACCTTCTGTGAAGGTGCACATTTACCTTCAATGAACTACGGTAAACATAATGAATTCATCTTTATCATTTCTCGAAGAAACTTCAAAGCTTTTTCTCACCTTACCCGCGACTCTGGAAGTCTAGATTCCTCAAGAAGTCTGTCTGGGCGTTCTAAGAAGTCTGTCCTGCCCTAATGTGTAACTCTCTGGTGACCCCGAGACCGAAGTTCTCCAGATACGGACACTCCTTGTGCCAACACAACGCGTATCTCCCATGAGATAACGGTCCTTAGGTGTCAAGGGTCAGAGTGGAAAGGTTGTGTTTGCGGTGCCATTTATGTGTGTGTTAATGTTGTTGGTGTGTTGGTATAGACAGCTAGCATGACTCGACAAGTGGTGGATGGATGTTTACAATACTAAGTATTTGGTAGGTGGGTAGGGGGCTGAAAACCGAAAATCAATTTTAATATTGGGTCTCCTAGCGACTTCCTAAGGTAGTGTAGCGGGAATTCGGGGGTGATATCTCGTCTCTTGGACCTGCTGTGATCGTGATTTCTGGCGGATAGTGGCCGCCTTTGCAGGCCTTCTTGTAAGGACTCACAGACGGCTCTAACATTAGACCAGCCCAAAAGTGTTTACCTTGCAATAACATATTTATTCATACATACAAAGCGAATATACAGTACTCGTCAAACTCAAATTCGTGAATCTCAAACGAACTCGTCAGTTTTTGCTGACGTTCGTGACTGGTCGGCATTTTTCCGTCAAAGTCCGTGAACGGGATCTGATTCGGAACGCTTCGGCAATCTTCGTAAAAGTCCGTGAACGGCAACTAATTAGGGTCGCTTCGGCAATCTTCGTCAAAGTCCGTGAACGGTAACTGATTCGGAACGCTTCGGTAATCTTCGTCAAAGTTCGTCGTGTGTTTTCGGGCCGGAAAACTCCGAGTGCGAGATGAAGCCGTCGCGGTCTCGGTCCTCGTGCTGGAAGATTTCCCACAATACCTCAGTCATGTTCTTCCCGTCCGGGATCTCAAGACCCTCTGCCACCAACGTCTTCACGTAGCCTTGGACCTTTAAGGAGAGAAATCAAGACGTTAAGTCAAGAACAAGGACAAATGAGCTAAACTGTCCAAGGAAAGCTATCAGTGTACATGGATCAAATGAAATTATCAAAGCAACCCATAGTGCTGTTCTAAGTACAGAGCGCCCTCCCTCCTCCCTTGTCTCACCTCCACAACAGAAAGCAGCTTATCTCCATCCTTGTCGATCTCCGCGAATGCGTCAGGAGCGGGGGGTGAGTCCAGTATATCCAACAGCTCAATGTTGAAGACCAGTGGCGACTCGTCCAACTGTTTACCTTGAATAAAGATAGATGAAATACTGTCAGATTCGCAAAAACATAAACGTCAATAACATGCAAGTCTAAGCAGTGTAGCCAGTGACCTGTTTTTGACAGACATTGCTATGCAGTTCTATTTCTAAACGCCAGATGGCGCGCGCAAGCAGTGCGGCCAGTGACCTACACGTGACAGACATTGCCGTGCAGTTCTATTTTTGAACGCCAGGTGGCGCGCGTGAGCAGTGACCTACATTTTGACCGGCGAGGAAGACGAAACTTCTAGGCCAACCGGGGAGCCCAGGTCTCCAGCGGCGTCGGGAGTGGCACACGTGGCGCGAAGGGGAGGAAAAAACAACACCGCGAATCTCCAAGCAGATGTAGGGATCACGGTGCTAACGTTTTGTGACTGCCAGGAAGAGAAGTTAAAATGCTTCTCTGTCGGCCGTCCATTAAAAACGTGTCGCCTCAGAAAACATTACAATTTTCCACTCCGACATCTGCTTGGAGATTTCCAAAGAGTCGGACATGTCGGAAGGATCGTTTTCTATGGTCAGCGTGTGTTCCCTTTAATGTGTATTATTAGCCTCGTAATTAGGACAGCGCTGCAGACATTAAATGAAGATTGAGTGCATTACCAAAGGTAGCCTTGGAAACAGACTTGCAGGCGTTCCTACCGAAGAAGATTTGTGGGGAAAATCAACCACATATAGACAGCGAATGAACGCGGAATTGAATTCTTAGTCTTACTACTAAGAGCGACAAAGCATGGTTACAAATACCTACTGTAAAACAGATGCTGGAATGCAAGATTCGCACGTTTTGTCTGACTGTCGAGTTTCAACACAGATCATCTCAGAATACGCCACAATCTTCCCTTCATACATCTGCTTGAAGACTAGGCTCCGGAAAGAAGCTTCCCAGCCAAAATATAGCCTGGATTTCAGCCTGTTTCTAGGGCCTACACACCAGTTCCTCGGCTAAAGGGGAAAATATCCCTAAGAAATTTTCCAACAACTATAAAGGGCCTGACTCGGTAGCCTGAGTGCCAGCCTTTTAGCTTCCGTCCGCTACCCAAGCTCCGTTGCGCTACCCAAGCTCCGTTGCGCTACCCAAGCTTGGGTAGCGTACCGAAGCTAAAAGGGCTGGTACTCAGGCTACTGACTCAGGGGAAGCTATGGTAAATTTTCCTCGGGGGCATGTTGGTTCTGGACCCGAGGAGCTGGCTGTGCAGGCCCCGGAGCCGATCGCGAGGAGCTGGCCTGTGTAGGCCTTGGAAACAGTCTGCCATCCAGGCTAGCCACAACACTGCAGGACTGAGTTACAGAATGACACGGTGCTGACACGATTTCACAAGGACCGTGATTCGAACACGAAACATTGCAACACCGAAACCTCCGACCGTCCAAGAAACGATCTGGTTCCCTTCAAGACTGTCGGACGGTTTTCTTCTCCTTGTGAGATTGTCACGTCTTCTTCCGTTGTTTACTATCTTAAGGAGCCCTGCGCGAACTTCAGGTGTTCTTAAGAAACTCAATATCGACTGCTTCTGTTTTTAGTGGGTTTTGATGAAGCCTGAGGTCTGTGTAGGTATGTCGCGGCCAGAAGACGAATCTTTGTTCTGTCCCTTTTGAAATCGTTGAATAGTCACGGTGTCAGGATGCAATATAACCATTACATGTTTCGCGAAGTACAGTCAGCATCAGTTTAAAGTTTCATTTCTGTGAAGATTAGCCTAGCAACAAGTCTCATTGGGCTGGCTTAGTCTGGGTGCCATCCTATTACTACCGGGGCTCCTACACTTTTTCAGGGTAGCGAGTGTAGGAGCCCCGGTAGTAATCAGGTGGCACCCAGGCTAGGCTTGGTTCTACCACCAATTTCTACCATGTACAAAGAAGCGAGAAGAAGTTGACTTTACTAGATTAGCTTAGCTTAACTTATCACTTTCTTCTACCATGTATGTTTAGACAATGTACTGTACATATTTCATTGTATATGTCACTTAGATGTTAGTTAGGTTTGTGTTAAACGACCTGTATCTAGCCCCTCGGGGCACCAACATACAATAAAGGTCTTCATTCATTCATTCATTAAAGCATTTCTCTTTTTGACAGCCTATTGCCCAGCTGGCCTTTCTAATCACTGATTTGTGGGAGAGGAAATAAAAAACCAACACTGAAAAAATTCCAGCGAGTATATATTTATCACGAGGTTGATATCACTGTAGTTTAGAATGACATATGATACAGTATCAACCATAGCAGTAAGTACCTGGCTTCCGACTTCTGAAAAATTGATGATTTTTCTCCTGATGGTATCAACAGCTTGGCATTTTGTTGCCCTCATGTCAGCTTAGAAGGTGGGGCGGTCTCTCTGAACGAAAATCATGCAATAATTCTGTCCTGATCCCATGCAAATCGTGATCTCAGTTGGATACGGTCTTTGCCACCGATAGATCTGCTCGGAGATTATGCAAATCGTGTAGTTTCGGCAGCTCCCGAACCCAGCGGGGGCCGAGTATCAAACCGTCCCGAGGAGCCAGCCCCACATTTGGGACGAGTTTGCACCGCGAGGTTCCCATTATCGGGCCGGTCCCCTGCGGACTCGGGGCCGACGGCCTAGGGCGGGCCTTCCGTCGGTCGCAGGGGACTGTAGCCTGGATACCAGACTGTTTCCAGGGCTTGAGTCTGAGCTAGAACTAGAGTCTAGAAAGGCAAACTCTTCGGCTCCTGGCCCAACAGGAGAAGGGCCGAAGACTAGCCTGCGTGCCAGACTTCAAATCTTAAATACATGTACTTCTATGGTCTTCTATCGTGTGATACCCTGTGTTTACACAAGCTCTGAGTCTCTCAGGCGGAGGTTAATGACCCCCAAGTTGCCCCAACCCAACTAGAGGGCGGTATCCGTCGGGCCGGCCGCTAGGAGCGCTAGGCTATATCGTGTGATATGTTCACCTATATATCTTAGAGATTCATTGGGGGTCTGGCATCCAGGCTAGTGTTAGGCCCTATCAGCCACTTGCCTCAGCTCATAACAAACATCTTCGGCCCAGGTGCCAAGGAGCTGGCATTTGCACACCCTGGAAACAGTCTGGCATCCAGGCTATGGGAACATACACCAAATTTCACCCCTTTAGTGTCAAATGGAACCGTCCTTTCTACATAGAGACCTCCCTACCTGAGTGCAGACCTGGTCCAAGGTACGCCATGTGGGAGGGGTGCGGAGGGATCATCAGTTCGCGCTTCTCCCCGACGCACATGTCCATCAGACCCTGGTCCCACCCCGGGATCATTTGGTCTCGTCCAACCACGAACTGGAGGGGCTGGTTTCGGTGGTAGCTGTTGGGAGAGAAACTTTGTTGTATCATATCATAACAACTTGTATTACAGGGAAGTATCATCTAACAAAAGAAATAGATTGGCTCTAAACGCATAATTCTAACGTTGGTCTTGATCACTTGCACTGAGTTGAGTTGAGTTTATTGACTGAGGATATGAGTAGAGTAGAGTGATATCCATTCACCTTCATCTTTTTTGAGTCGATGTTTTGTTTGGAAACAGGTAACGCTATTATTTCACCTTTAAGTATTGAACAAGCAAAATGAAATCACTGGAAAAGCATTTGGACCTTACATGTATTTCTTTCTATCTTTCTTTCTTTCTTTCTATCTATCTTTCTTTCTCTCCCTACCACCCTCTCTTTCTGTTCCTCCCACTCTTGTTGTAGAACTCTCATTTAATCTTTTCTTCTTCCGATCCCTTCTCATTCCTTCTCTCCCTCATTCTCTCCCTCGGTCTCTTCCCATCCCCCCTCCTCCCCTCTTTCTCTCACTAGTCCTTTTTTTAGTCCTTATTGTAGCCTCTGTTGACCTCTGGTCTCTATCAGTGGAGAATAAAGTAATGAAAGTGATGACGTGTTGATGATCTGTGCCAGCCGCCGTTTAGATTAACTGCTAATCCACCATCCACAGATTATACGCAATTATCCGTTCTTTATCGCCTGTTATCGTCTCAAGTGGCACCGGACGGATTTACGGATTAGGAGGGGTGAATCATCTCGCATGGTTTAGATTAGTGTTGTTCGGTTTTGTTCACAAAGAAGCAATTAAACAATCGTATTTTGTTTTCAAAATGCAAGGACAAGCATAGTCTGGATGCGAGACTGTTTCCAGGATCTACACGGGTCATCTCCTCGGCTCCAGAACCAACATAACCCCAATGAAAGTTTATCCATACGGTCTAATAACTCGAGGAGGGCTATGGTAAAATTTGCTTGGGGGCATGTTGGCTCTGGAACACAGGAGTTGGTCTGTGTAGCCCCTGGAAACAGTCTGGCCTCCAGGCTATTTGCATGTGTAACAAATTAAGAAATAACAGTAACAGATTTGCAGTGCGTCCCGCTGATGTGGCAAACTGTGTGACGGCTCCATGACTCAGACCGACTTTCCCTAGCCTCCGATGCAGACTCCTCCCGGCTGTTTTCTTTTGCAAGTTTAAATACTGTTTTTACATTATCACATTTTTTTCTTCTTATTGCCTTCCCGGCCAGCAATAAGAAGGAAAAACGTAATAGTATAAAAACAGTAAGTTGCAAAAGAAAACAGCCGGGAGGAGTCTGCATCGGAGGTTAGACTTTCCCTAATCTCTACCAGACTATTAAACTACGCCCGTACCGTAGGAAGCCTGGTGGAGGCTAGACTTTCCCGCCGTGAGCAGCCAAAAGGCACAGGCGATACTCATTACGGGTCCGGACCCAACATTCCGCCGTGCTGAACGGATATGGGGTTAGTCTGCAAAGACTAGCGGCGTGCCACTGAATAAAGTATCAGAGTATCAAAGCCTTTACTGATACTTTCGTCCTCACAGGATCATGTACAGACGTCATTATGGTTGGCGTATACAGGATCTCCGTTTGCCGATGTATCTATGTATCAAGCATTGTTCCTATCTATTGCTAGGGTCACATTTCCAAGCCGGGGCCCGACCGGGCTGTTAGAGAAAACAAAGAATAAAAGATGCATGTCAAGAACATGCATAACGTATGGTTAGGAATAATTTTTTAAAAGTTTTGTGTGTTTTGTTGTCTTTTATATCATACTTTTTGTCCCTACGAGCTGCCCGGCCGGGCCCCGGCTTGGAAATGTGACCCTAGCATATGTACATGTATATGCATTTGTCCATCCATCCCTCTCTCTCTCTTTCTCTCTCTGTCTAGCTGTTCTTGTCTCTCTCTACCTTTCTCTTCCTGTCTCCTTACCTTTCTTTCTCTCTATACCTACATGATCCATCCCATCTCGCTCTATCTGTGTGTGTCCCGGCTGTGTCACTCAACCGACATGCACGCTACCGATCGCAGTCCTTAGGACGGGACGTTAAGCTGTGGTCCACTGTTCATTGTGCTTGTCGAAAAGAGCTAGGGGAATTTCCCCGGTACACTGAACCTGTAAATACTGTACATAGCGTCTGTCTCCTCTGTCACGACCAGTGGAAGAGTAGCTCATCTGTTCATTGAGTTCATTTGAGCTAAAACTGGTTCGAGATCCCTTTCCCTTTATCTCTCTCTGCCTCTTTTTCTCCAGTTTCTCACTGTTTGACATTTTTTATGTCTCTCTGTCTGTCTGTCTCTCTAGCCAAAAACCAATAGCAATGCGCGCGGGGCTTCCGTTCATAAAAGCAAGTGATTTCTTTGACCTACTAACCTCCTAGCAGACCCACAGGTCGACAAATAAAAAGGAACAAAGTCAAGAATTCTTTCCAACATCTGCTTCGCTACCAAAACTCCTCAGAAGTCATGTCAACAGTCCTTGAGTCTAACCCAGTCATTTCTAAGAAAAAGATTAGATCTATTTCGGTGCGAGTCGCAAATACAAAGCAGGTGCATATGTACCTTATTTAGGAACGTTGCCAGTTTAACGGCGTTGATAGAAGTTGTTCTAGACACAACGGGGTATGATGGATTTGGGAGGCTAGGTTAGGGGTTCACAGATACCAGCTATTCACTTTTGGCACAGCTAATAGCTTTATTCTACTAGGCGGCACTCCGAAAGGTCAATGTGTATCAAAAACGTCAGTCACTACTAGAATAGTATCTGGAGCTTTTAGAATTTTAGATATGAAACTTTAGGGAGCTTTTCGGTGTATATTAAAGCCTCAGGCGTCGAACACCTTTGAAGGCAAAAGAACCCAACACACTTATGCAATGCAATCATAACCTTACCATCTAAGACAAGCCCAGAAATGTTCAATTTACTTATGTCATGTCCTGAGGCAATTTCCTTGTACATAGGCCAATACATATCTACCTCTTTTCTAAAAAGAAATCGATTGATCTCTGATGCAAACAATTGATGTTTCCTGTGTATCATGTAACATAGTTCCACATATGTATTCTGTATTACTCTTATTGTATACCGTAGTGTTTAGACTTAAGTTTTGTAGAATTCAACAGCATTGTTAATAAGCAAAGACATATATGTATTGACATTTTGTACTGCCTACGAACTTGTACCCGTTACATTTGTTGTGCAATAAACTTTACTTTTACTTATCAAGAAGAGTAGGGGTGACTTACTTAGCTAAATACGCGAGCCATAGCGAAGCCGCATCGCACTACTAGCTAACGAAAAAGCGTCATGCTTCGTCCTCAGTTTGAGGTTGCCAGATTTACTTTATTTCCTACCTCCAGAAACCCCCTCCCACGCCCTCCCGGTGTACGTGCCGGTTTCCCCGGGGCGGCCCCGATAAGCGCGCGGGTTAATTGTGCGCGGCCTCCCGAACATTTGGTTCGGATTTCCCCGCGGCGTCAGGTCAGCACGGCACGGTCTTTAACTCGTCACGACATCTGTCTAGGGAAAACACTGCAGTTTGATCATGTTGATACAGCTTCTCAACAACCAGACCTAATTCAATTCCAATCAGATCTTTGGTAGGACGAGATGACTTACAGTAATTACTGTAAATGCATTTAAGTTCGCGTGGGTTTTACTTCGCGGTAGCTAGGCAGAAAATGGAGTGTTCGCGGTGTTTTACGTTCGCGTTTGAGACAATAGTAGTGCTACAGTCATATATAGGTGGGCAAAAAGTTTCGCGGTGGTTTAAAGTTCGCGCAGAAACTTCACCGCGAAAACAGCGAACATAAAACCACCGCGAACATTTTTGCATCTACAGTATCATACAGCTTTCCAACATTGAGACTTCACCTAATTTCATTACATATGGTTCTTATCTACCAGCAGCAGAAACATCAGATCTCAGGTCAGACGATTGAGCTAATCTGATAATAAACTCATCACGGAATCTGTCCTGGAAAAACACTGGAGTCTGATACAGCTTTTCAAACAATCAGACTTCACCTAATTCCATTTGGTTCTTATTCACCAGCAGCAGAAACTTCAGATCTCTGGTCAGACAAGATGAGGTTATCTTGAACTCATCACGGAATCTGTCGGGGGAAAACACTGAAACAGCTTTTCAACAACTTTGCTAGACTTTATCAGTGTGGGTACCTACTACATAGCCTGATCAAATAGACTACGGAATCTATTCTATTTCGAATTCTGTTCTATTTCGAATTCCGTTCTATTTCGAATTCTATTCTATTCTATTTCGAAACCGATTCTGTTTAGAATTCTGTTCTGTTTCGAATTCTGTTCTATTTCGAATTCTATTTTATTCCGAATTCTATTTTATTCCGAATTCTATTCTATTCCATTCTACCCTAGTACTCGGAAGGGCTGAAGCAAAATATCCTTGAGGGGGATGCTGGCCCTGGAACCGAAGAGCTTGTAAGTTGTAAGAGCCCTGAGAACAGTCTGGATTCCAGGCTAATTCTATCCAAAGCTACTATTTCGAGCATGTGAGTTGAAAACTGGTCTGGTTTTGGATAAGCGATTTTTAAGTGCCACCTGTGACTCTGAATGCAGGTTAACGTCCACTAGAAATGCCTGTGAGTTTTACCAGGATCTACCAATAGCGCCTCTATCGGGGTAACGACTCTCCACTGCTAAATAACTTCGGGGCATGTTGGCCCTAAAGCCACAGAGCTTGTATAGACCCTGGCAAAAGTCTGAATTCTATCAAAACGCAACTATTCTGAGCATGTGAGTTGGAAACTGGTCTGGTTTTGGATAAGCGATTTTTAAGTGCCACGTGTGGCTCTGAATACAGGTTAACGTCCAGTTAGAGATATCTGTGAGTTTTACTAGCAGCTATCCTATCGGTGTTTACGACTCCCAACTGCAAAATAACCTCGGAGTTATGTTGGCCCTGCAGCTGTAAAGCTTGTATAGATCTTGGCAAAATTCTGGCTTCATGGCTAATGTCTATCCAAACGCAACTATTCCGAGCGTGTAGAGGGAAACTGGTGTGGTTTCCGACGACCGCTAGAAATGTCTGTAGGTTTTACCAGTAGCGCCGCTATCGTATTTTTACGACTCCCTCCTGTAAATCTTGGATAACTGAATCGTAAAACATCAGATACGATAACCAGGCTGTATCAACCAGGGATACCACAAAATCTACAATAGGCTGGCTCAGTGCGTGGACATTGTTGTCATGGCTATAGAACACATTGTTGTTGCTTTTATACCAACTTCCAATCAAATGTAGTGTAAGGCTTGTTTTTTACGCATGTTCTTGTATCTTTTGCATATTCTGTAATTCTCTCTCATTCTCACACCTGGTCTCATTCTTTCCAATTCTCTCTCTCTCTCTCTCTCTCTCTCTCTCTCTCTCTCTCTCTCTCTCTCTCTCTCTCTCTCTCTTATTCTCTTGTACTCTCTCACTGTCTCTCAGTGTCTAGAAAGACGTACAAAATTGCCGAAAAAGTCAAGCGACCCTATATCTGCTTGGAGATAACAGGGAGGGCCTGGCGGTGAAAATTGATGTCTTCCCGTCACGGTTAGCTGTGGAAGGTGGGAGGACTTGTCATCACAGGAAACATTTTCTTAGACAGCTCGTATCAAGGGAACGCGTCTGGAAGGAGGTAGTAGGCGTCTTGGGACGTAAGAAAGAGTCTAATCGTTGTGTCTCAGCCGTCATCCTTCTGACACCCATTCAACAGAGTCTAGAACTTGACTTTGCGGCCATCTGGTCAAGGTTAAGGCGACGAAAACGTCTTCACCCTGGGTGACCTTGCAGACCGTGAACTGATTTAGTCCCAAGGAGCCTCAAGACAAACACGCCGTCTTGACAGGAGGTTCTGTACTTCTTGACTTGACATTCGTCAAGGTCAAGTGTGAAGCAAGTGCACAAGGAGAGGTCGCTGACTCCTTGAGCTTACAAGCTGCTATTTATGTCTCCTCGGATCAAACAAGAACGCGGAGCTGTCAGAAAGGAAGCCGTATTGGGAGCGGGGAGTAGAGAGTGTTTACGGTTTAGAAGTAGGGCTATCTTAGAGAGTCTTTAATTGCAAAGAAGGGGGGAGTACATTCTTCAAGCTGAAGCATCTTTGGCTATTTTCATTTAACTGGATGCCGATGCGAGAGTTATGAAAAGCACAAAATAGCCTGACAATAAAGACTAGAATGTTTAGAATAAGGACTTAAAGGAGATAACAACGCTTTACGCTTGATTCATTAGGACCGCGTACGCTTTACCCTAAATTCAGGAAGTTAGCTACCAATATCGCAGATTAAAAGCTTTCCCTACAAATTACGGTCAATCAAAATAGCTTGCCTACACCTTACAAAAAAGGACATCCATAGCCTGTGTACCATCCTCCGTAGTAACCATTAGCTCAATCTGTTCGCTTGCTAATCTTAGTTAGTTTACCCGGGCTCCCATATTCTCCTCTAAGTACAAAGTCTAATAGTTGGTTAGGGCTCTTGGAAAGAGTATGGTAGACCCTACGTAGTCTCTACCAGACAAGCTACGACGGCTATAGGGAGAACATTTGCCAGGGTTTTATTTGCAGATGAAAATGTGATCTTCACCATGGACCGACTCTACCGGGCTAATTATGCCCTTTACTTCCGAATTCTACGATCGGTGCGCCCGTAGGAGGGCCTGGCGGAGGCTGGCCGCTACGATGTTCTGACTAAGATATACAGACCTCCTTTGCTATTTCCGGAGTTACATCTGTCCAAAGCTCGCTTCATGTGTACCAGCTTAGGTCACATTCCCACGTGCTCGCAGTCTGACATGTACAGTATCAGTCTACATCTCTGATATCTATCTGTATGCTCGCCACATTTGTAAGCGATATAGAAAAGGGGGCGTTTCATTGATCACTAGTACCGATGTAGCCTGAGTGTCATCCTGTTTCAGTTCCAGGCTCTACCTTCACCAAAAAAGGTAGAGCCTGGAACTGAAACAGGATGACACTCAGGCTAGTACCGATGGGAGGTATTTCATTAGATATCAAAGGGCGTGAGGTAGCCGGGGCAACAACTATCCAGAATAGTTCTCTATCATTGACATAAAGTAACAAAGCTACATAAGTTCAATAGTGTTACAGTCGTGAAGTCGAATTCTATATTTCTGTAAAAGAGAAAAATAACATTAGTTTCTCCCACCTTGAGTCACCAACTGTAACACGTGTTGCGATTATTGTCTGTGTATATGTTATACTGGGCCCCAATGGAAATTCGCTACCATAGCTGTTTGGGCCACCCAGGCGTCTCAAGATGAAATAGATATATTTTAGTCAGAAAGGTAACATTTGCCAGCAAATGTATGATGTTTACCTTCACATAGCTTGGCCTTAGAGAAACTTCTGCTCTGTTTATTCTACTCAAGCACATTGATATATATGCATGGTCCCTCACTCAAGCTCTGTAATGTTTGTTGCTACATTATGTAATCAAACACTACGGTGTTTACCAGTAACCATGGCGACAGCCGGCTGGTTCAGGTCGTTGACCCTATTTGTGCGGAGAAGAAGAGGAAGAAACTTGCTACATTATGTAATCGAACACCACGGCGTTTACCAGTAACCATGGCGACAGCCGTCTGGTTTAGGTCGTTGACCCTATTTGTGCGGAGAAGAAGAGCAGGAAGAAATTTGCTACATTATGTAATCGAACACCGCGGTGTTAACCAGTAACCATGGCGACGGCCGTCTGGTTTAGGTCTATCTGTGCCTGGGGAGACGAAGAAGAGGAAACAGCAAAACAATATGTTTACCTTCTGTGAAGGTGCACATTTACCTTCAGTGAACTACGGTAAACATAATGAATTCATCTTTATCATTTCTCGAAGAAACTTCGAAGCTTTTTCTCACCTTACCCGCGACTCTGGAAGTCTAGATTCCTCAAGAAGTCTGTCTTGGAGTTGTAAGAAGTCTGTCCTGCCCTTATGTGTAACTCTCTGGTGACCCCGAAACCGAAGTTCTCCAGATACGGACACTCCTTGTGCCAACACAATGCATCTCCCGTGAGATAACGGTCCTTAGATGTCAAGGGTCAGAGTGGAAAGGTTGTGTTTGCGGTGCCATTTATATGTGTGTGTTGCTGGTGTGTTGCTATAGACAGCTAGCATGACTCGAGAAGTGGTGGATGGATGTTTACAATATTTGGTGGGTGGGTAGGGGGCGGGAAACCGAAGATAAAGTTCGACTTGGGACTCCTAGCGACTTCCTAAGGTAGTGTAGCGGGAATTGTGGGGTTGATATCTCGTCTTCTGGACCTGCTGTGATCGTGCTTTCTGGCGGATAGTACCCACCTTTGCAGGCCTTCTTGTAAGGACTTACAGACAGCTCTAACATTAGACCAGTCCAAAAGTGTTTACCTTGCAATAACATATTTATTCATACATACAAAGCGAATATACAATACTCGTTAAACTCAAATTCGTGAATCTCAAACGAATTCGTCAGTTTTCTCTGACGTTCGTGACTGTTCGGCATTTTCCGTCAAAGTCCGTGAACGGGATCTGATTCGGGACGCTTCGGCAATCTTCGTCAAATTCCGTGAACGGCAATTGATTCGGGACGCTTCGGCAATCTTCGTCAAAGTCCGTGAACGGCAACTGATTCGGGGAGTTTCGGCAATCTTCGTCAAAGTTCGTCGTGAGTTTTCGGGCCGGAAAACTCCGAGTGCGAGATGAAGCCGTCGCGGTCTCGATCCTCGAGCTGGAAGATTTCCCACAATACCTCAGTCATGTTCTTTCCGTCCGGGATCTCAAGACCCTCTGCCACCAACGTCTTCACGTAGTCTTGGACCTTTAAGGAGAGAAATCAAGACGTCAAGTGAGGATGAACTAGCTTGATGATAATAATAAAACGTACTCATTTATTTGCGTTCTTTCAACCAATATATTGGTTACTAGTAACATATCGGGTTAGGAATGTGGAAATAATCTTATAATAGAATAGATGTTTTAAGATACTAAGGAAAAAAAGCAGTGCACACTGTGGTTTATCATACTAAAAACGAAGCTAATAAAGCTACCAATATATCATGCTGTTCTAAGTACAGAGCGCCCTCCCTCCTCCCTTGTCTCACCTCCACAACAGAAAGAAGCTTATCTCCGTCCTTGTCGATCTCCGCGAATGCGTCAGGAGCGGGGGGTGAGTCCAGTATATCCAACAGCTCAATGTTGAAGACCAGTGGCGACTCGTCCAACTGTTTACCTTGAATAAAGATAGATAAAATACTGTCAGATTCGCAAAAACATAAACGTCAATAACATGCAAGTCTAAGCAGTGTAGCCAGTGACCTGTTTTTGACAGACATTGCTATGCAGTTCTATTTCTAAACGCCAGATGGCGCGCGCAAGCAGTGCGGCCAGTGACCTACACGTGACAGACATTGCCGTGCAGTTCTATTTTTGAACGCCAGGTGACGCGCGTGAGCAGTGACCTACATTTTGACCGGCGAGGAAGACGAAACCTCCAGACCAGGCGGGGCGCCAAGGTCTCCAGCGGCGTCGGGAGTGGCACACGTGGCGGGGAGGGGAGGAAAAAACAACACCGCGGATCTCCAAGCAGATGGGAGGACGATGCTAACGATGCTAACGATGCTAACGTTTTGTGACTGCCAGGAGAAGATAAAAGGCTTCTCTGTCAGCCGTCCATTCAAAACGTGTCGCCTCAGAAAAGCTTACGTTCTTCCAACCTGACATCTGCTTGTAGACTTCCAAAGAGCGGCTTTGCATATACAGTCGGAAGGATCGTTTTCTATGGGCAGCTTGTGTTCTCCTTAATGTGTGTTATTAGCCTCGAAATTAGGACAGCGCTGCATGCATTAAATGAAGATTGAGTGCATTACCAAAGGTAGCCTTGGAAACAGACTTGTAGGCGTTCCTACCGAACAAGATTTGTGGGGAAAATCGACCACATATATTAGACACCGGAGGAACGCGGAATTAAATTCTACTAAGAGCGACAAAGCATGGTTAGAAATACCAAGGAGGTTAACCTCCTTGGAAAAACCTAGTCTCT
This sequence comes from Branchiostoma lanceolatum, assembly GCA_035149815.1. Taxonomy (NCBI): domain Eukaryota; kingdom Metazoa; phylum Chordata; class Leptocardii; order Amphioxiformes; family Branchiostomatidae; genus Branchiostoma; species Branchiostoma lanceolatum. Next base: position 1,313,725 of record CM068880.1, read on the forward strand.
ACCAGACTAACTACGCCAGGGTTTCACTTGCAGGCTAAACGGGCGAAATGTGATATTCCTTTTTCTGCCGAATTCTACGATTCATACGCCCGTAAGAGGGCCTGGTGGAGGCTAGGAAATACCTACAGTAAAACAGGTGTTGGAATGCAATCAATGCAAGATTCTCACGTTTTGTCTGATAGTCGAGTTTCAACACAGATCATCTTAGCTCCATCAGAATACGCCACAATCTTCCCTTCATACATCTGCTTGAAGACTAGGCTCCGAAAAGAAGCTTCCAAGCCAAAATATAGCCTGGATTCCACACTGTTTATAGGGCCTACACACCAGTTCCTCGGCTAAAGGGGCAAAATATCCCAGGGGAATTTTCCCACACTTAATGCTAGGGTCACAGTTACCAACCGGGGCCCGGCCGGGCTGTTTTCGGTAACGAAAAATCAAAGTGTATGTCAATACATTTGCACAAGCTATGCTCTTGAATAATTTTGGGTACTTTTTTGTTTTTGTTGTCTTTTATATCATACTTTTCGTTCCCAAGGACTGCCCGGCCGGGCCCCGGATTGGAAATGTGACCCTAGCATAAGGGCCTGACTCGGGGGAAGCTATGGTAAATTTTCCTCGGGGGCATGTTGGTTCTGGACCCGAGAAGCTGGCCTGGGCATTCCCTGGAAACAGTCTGCCATCCAGGCTGGCCAAAACACTGCAGGACTGAGTTACAGAATGACACGGTGCTGACACGATTTCACAAGGACCGTGCTTCGAACACGAAACATCACAACACCGAAACCTCCGACCGTCCAAGAAACGATCCGGTTCCCTTCAAGACTGTCGGACGGTTTTCTTCTCCTTGCGAGATTGTCACGTCTTCTTCCGTTGTTTGCTATCTTAAGATTCTCTTAAGGAGCCCTCCGCGAACTTCAGGTGTTTGTAAGAAACTCAATATCGACTGCTTCTGTTTTTAGTGTGGTTTGAGGAAGCGCAAAGGTCTGTCTAGGTATGTCGCGGCGGAAAGACGAATCTTTGTTTTGTCATTGTTGATGTCGGCGACCTGCCATGGTGACCGGAGACGCTATACATCTTATATGTTATCAGTTTGAAGCTACAACTTCTCTCAAGCTTGTATGGCAGGGGTATGTAATGTATATCGCGATGTTGATATCGATGAAGTTAGAATGACACTGTCAGTACTGAAGTAAATGAATTCCAACTTATTGAAACAGTGATGATTCTTCTCCTGCTGTTATCAACCTATTATCATTTATTTGCCCCCATGTCAGCTTAGAAAGTAGGAAATTCATTTATCCGTCTGGACGAGAATATGCAATAATCTTTGCATGTGTCGATACGAAATTCTTCTGGATCCCATGCAAATCGTGATCTCAGTTGGATACGGTCTTTGCCACCGATAGATCTGCTTGAAGATTATGCAAATCGTGCGGTTTCGGCAGCTCCCGAACCCAGCGGGGACCGAGTATCCAATCGTCCCGAGGAGCCAGCCCCACATTTGGGACGAGTTTGCACCGACAGGTTCCCATTACCCGGCCGGTCCCCCGCGGACCTGAGGCCGCCGACCTGGGGCGGGCCTTCCGTCGGTCGCGGGGCCGGGGGACTGTAGTAGTAGGACTGTAGCCTGGATACCAGACAGTTTCCAAGGCTAGAGCCTGAGCTAGAACTAAAGCCTACAAAGGCCAACCCCTCGGCTCCTGGCCCAGCAGAAGAAGGGCCGAAGACTAGCCTGCGTGCCAGACCCAAAATCAAATACATGTACTTCTATCGTGTGATACTAGCCTCCATAGCAGGCTCTGAACCGGCCTTTTGGGGGCTAAATAATACACCTTGCCATACGCCAAATTAAACCCCTTTAGTGTCAAATGGAACCGTCCTTTCTGTATAAAGACCTACTAGTACCTACCAGAGTGCAGGCCTGGTCCAAGGTACGCCATGTGGGAGGGGTGCGGAGGGATCATCAGTTCGCGCTTCTCCCCGACGCACATGTCCATCAGACCCTGGTCCCACCCCGGGATCATTTGGTCTCGTCCGACCACGAACTGCAGGGGCTGGTTTCGGTGGTAGCTGTTGGGAGAAAATAATTTTTCATCACATTATAATAACTTGTATTACAGTGAACTATCATACAAAAAAAAATAGATTGGCTCTATAGATATAAACGCATAATTTTAACGTTGGTCTTGATCACTAGCACTGAGTTGAGTTTATTGACTGAGAATATCCATTCACCTTTATCATTTTGAGTCGATATTCTGTTTGGAAACAGGTATCATTTCACTTTCAAGTATTGAACAAGCAAAATGAAGTCACTGGAAAAGCATTTGGGCCTTATTTCTTTCTTTCTATCTTTCTTTCTATCTTTCTCTCCCTACCATCCTCTCTTTCTGTTCCTCTCACTCTTGTTGTAGAACTCTCATTGAATCTTTTCTTCTTCCGATCCCTTCTCATTCCTTCTCTCCCTCATTCTCTCCCATCCCTCGGTCTCTTCCCATCCCCCCTCCTCCCCTCTCTCTCGCTGGTCCTTTTTTAGTCCTTATTGTAGCCTCTGTTGATCTCTGGTCTCTATCAGTAGAGAATAAAGCAATGAAAGTGATGACGTGTTGATGATCTGTGCCAGCCGCCGTTTAGATGACTTAGATTAACTGCTAATCCACCATCCACAGATACACGCAATTATCCGTTCTTTATCGCCCGTTATCGTCTCAAGTGGCACCGGACGGATTTACGGATTAGGAGGGGTGAGTCACCTCGCATGGTTTAGATTAGTGTTGTTTTTTTTTTCGCAAAGAAGCAAACAATCTTATCTAGTTTTTAAAATGCAAGGACAAGCTTAGTCTGGATGCCAGACTGTTTCCCGGGCCTACACATGCCATCTCCTCGGCTCCAGAACCAACATAACCCAAATGAAATTTTATCCATAGGCAAGGGTCTAACTCGAGGAGGGCTATGGTAAAATTTCCTTGGAGGCATGTTGGCTTAGCCTCTACCAGTCTCCGCGGGTCGCTAGGAAAATATAGAAATTGGCCAAATAGAGTCAATTGTATGAAGGGAGTCGGCTACAGAGAGAGGGTCCTATAGGCTATCCTCCATGGCCAAAGTCCACCGGCAAATGTTCTCTCTATTTCCGACGCGGTTAGTCTGGTATATATAGAGATTATGTTGGCACTGGAACACAGGAGTTGGTCTGTGTAGCCCCTGGAAACAGACCGGCTTCCAGGCTATTTGCATGTGTAACAAATTAAGAAATAACAGTAACAGATTTGCAGTGCGTCCTGCTGATGTGGCAAACTGTGATAACTCCATGTATATATCAGGACGACTTTCCCTAATCTCTACCAGACTAAACTACGCCCGTACCGTAGTGAGCCTGGTGAAGGCTAGACTTTACTAACCTATACCAGGCTCCAGAGGCGGCTGGAAAGAGTAGAAACTGGCCAAATAGACAGAAAAACATGAAAGAGGAGTTAGTCTGCTATAGGGGTACAGTTTGCCGCTTTGGATGGCATATTAGACCCTCTCTCCGTAGCCTACTCTCTTAGCATACTATTCACTCTATTAGGCCAATTGCTACTATTTTTCCAGCCATCCCTGGTAAGACTTTCCCGCCGTGAGCAGCCAAAAGGCACAGGCGATAATCATTACGGGTCCGGACCCAACATTCCGCCGCGCTGAACATATATATGGGGAGAAGTCCGGGAACCCCAGCGGCGTGCTTGTCGATACCACTGAGTAAAGTATCAGGGTAGATTTATCCGTCCAAAGCCTATACTGATACTTTGGTCCTCACAGGATTATCTATCTCTCTTTCTCCCCCTCCGTCTCTCTCCCTTCCTCCTTCCCTTTATATTTCTCTGTCCCTTGCTCTATCTCTATCTCCCTTTCTCTTCCTCCCCCTATGATCTTTCTTTCTTTCTATCTCTCTCTTCCTCCCCTTTCTCTTTTCTCTTTCTTTCTCTCTCTCTCCCTGTCCTTCTTTTTATAGTCTGTCTATCTGTCTGACTCTCTCTCCAGCCAAAAACCAAGAGAAATGCGCTAGGTTTCCATTAATGAAAGCAAATTATTTTTGTGACCTAATAACCTCCTAGCAGACCCACAGGTCGACAAATAAAAAGGAACAAAGTCAAGAATTCTTTCCAACATCTGCTTTGCGACCAAAACTCCTCAGAAGTCATGTCAACAGTATCCGTCGTTTCTCAGAAAACGACTGGGTCTATCTCGGTGCGAGTCGCAAATACAAAGCAGGTGCATATGTATCTTATTTAGGAACGTTGCCAGTTTAACGGCGTTGATAGAAGTTGTTCTAGACACAACAGGGTATGATGGATTTGGGAGGCTAGGTTAGGGGTTCACAGATACCAGCTATTCACTTTTGGCACAGCTAATAGCTTTATTCTACTAGGCGGCACTCCGATAGGTCAATGTGTAACAAAAACGTCAGTCACTACTAGAATAGTATCTGGAGCTTTTAGAATTTCAGACATGAAACTTAAGGGAGCTTTTAGGTGCAAGCCTCAGGCGTCGAACACCTTTGAAGGCAAAAGAACCCAACACACTTATCAAGAAGAATAGGGGTGACTTACTTAGCTAAATACGCGAGCCATAGCGAAGCCGCATTGCACAAATAGCTAACGAAAAAGCGCCATGTTTCGTCCTCAGTTTGAGGTTGCTCGCTTTACTTTATTTACCTACCTCCAGAACCCCCCGCCACGCCCTCCAGGTGTACGTGCCGGTCCCCCCGGACGGCCCGCGATAAGCGCGCGGGTTAATTGTGCGCGGCCTCCCGAACATTTGGTTCGGATTTCCCCGCGGCGACGGGTCAGCACGGAACGGTCTTTAACTCGTCACGGCATCTGTCTGGGGAAAACATTGGAGTTTGATACAGCTTCTCAACAACCGGACCTAATTCAATTCCAATCAGATCTTTGGTAGGACGAGATGACTTACAGTAATTACCGTAAATGCATCTAAGTTCGCGTGGGTTTTATTTCGCGGTAGCTAGGCAGAAAATGGAGTGTTCGCGGTGTTTTACGTTCGCGTTTGAGACAATAGTAGTGCTACAGTCATATATAGGTGAGCAAAAAGTTTCGCGGTGGTTCAAAGCTCGCGCATAAACTTCACCGCGAAAACAGCGAACATAAAACCACCGCGAATATTTCTGCATGTACAGTATCATACAGCTTTTCAACATTGAGACCCCACCTAATTTCATTCCATTTGGTTCTTATCTAGGAGCAGCAGAAACATCAGATCTCAGGTCAGACGATTGAGCTAATCTGATAATCAACTCATCACGGAATCTGTCTTGGAAAAACACTGGAGACTGATACAGCTTTTAAAATGATAAGACTTCACCTAATTTCATTTTGGTTCTTATCTACAAGCAGCAGAAACATCAGATCTCTGGTCAGAAGAGATGAGTTAATCTTAAACTCGTGACGGAATCTGTCTGGGAAAACCACTTGTCTTGAGTCTGATACAAGATTTTCAACAACTTCATTGGACTTTATTGGCATGGGTTCCGTCCTGGATAAATAGATTCCGTTTCGAATTCTGTTCTATTTCGAATTCTATTCTATTTCGAAACCGATTCTGTTTCGAATTCTGTTCTATTTCGAATTCGGTTCTATTTCGAATTCTATCGTATTCCATTCTACTCTAGTACTGTGGCAAAATATCCTTTGGGGGATGCTAGCCCTGGAGCCGAAGAGCTTGTAAGAGCCCTGAGAACAGTCTGGATTCCAGGTTTATCCAACGCTACTATTCCGAGCATGTCAGTTGAAAACTGGTCTGGTTTTTGATAAGCGATTTCTAAGTGCCACCTGTGACTCTGAATACAGGTTAACGTCCAGCTAGAAATGTCTGTAAGTTTTACCAGAATCTACCAGTAACACCGCTATCGGGGTAACGACTCTCCACTGCTAAATAACTTCGGGGCATGTTGGCCCTAAAGCCACAGAGCTTGTATAGACCCTGGCAAAAGTCTGAATTCTATCAAAACGCAACTATTCTGAGCATGTGAGTTGGAAACTGGTCTGGTTTTGGATAAGCGATTTTTAAGTGCCACGTGTGGCTCTGAATACAGGTTAACGTCCAGTTAGAGATATCTGTGAGTTTTACTAGCAGCTATCCTATCGGTGTTTACGCCTCCCAACTGCAAAGTAACTTCGGGGTTATGTTGGCCCTGGAGCCCAAGAGCTTGTATAGATCTTGGCAAAAGTCTGACTTCATGGCTAATGTCTATCCAAACGCAACTATTCCGAGCGTGTAGAGGGAAACTGGTGTGGTTTCCGACGACCGCTAGAAATGTCTGTACAGAAGGTTTTATTTAACAGTTGCGCCGCTATCGTATTTTTACGACTCCCTACTGTAAGTCTTGGATAACTGAATCGTAAAACATCATATACGATAACCAGGCTGTATCAACCAGGGATACCACAAAAGCTACAATAGGCTGGCCCGGTGCGTGGACACTGTTGTCATTGCTCTAGAACACATTGTTGTTGCTTTTATACCAACTTCCAATCAAATGTAGTGTAATGCTTGTTTTTACGCATGTTCTTGTTTCTTTTGCATATTCTGTAATTCTCTCTCATTCTCACACCTGGTCTCATTCTTTCCAATTCTCTCTCTCTCCCTCTCCCTCTCTCTCTCTCTCTCTCTCTCTCTTTCTCTCTCTTATTCTCTTTCACTCTCTCACTGTCTCTCAGTGTCTAGAAAGACGTACAAAATTGCCGAAAAGGTAAGCGACCCTACATCTGCTTGGAGATAACAGGAAGGGCCGGGCGGTGAAAATTGATGTCTTCCCGTCACGGTTAGCTGTGGAAGGTGGGATGACTTGTCATCACAGGAAACAATTTCTTAGACAGCTCGTATCGAGGGAACGCGTCTGGAAGGAGGAAGTAGGAGTCTTGGGACGTAAGAAAGAGCCTAGAACTTGACTTTGCGCCATCTGGTCAAGGTTAAGGCGACGAAAACGTCTTCACCTTGGGTGACCTTGCAGACCGTGAACTGATTTAGTCCCAAGGAGCCTCAAGACAAACACGCCGGCTTGACAGGAGGTTCTGTACTTCGTGACTTGACATTCGTCAAGGTCAAGTGTGAAGCAAGTGTACAAGGAGAGGTCGCTGACTCCTTGAGCTTACAAGCTGCTATTTATGTCTCCTCGGATCAAAACAAGAACGCGGGGCCGTCAGAAAGGAAGCCGTATTGGGAGCAGAGAGTAGAGAGTGTTTACGGTTTGGAAGTAGGGCTATCTTTGAGAGTCTTCAAGGGAAAAAGCAGAGCTCGAGGCATGTCGAATTTTCTAACCCGATGCGAGAGTTTGAAAAACACAAAATAGCCTGAACAAAAATACTAGAATGTTAGGAATAAGGACGCTTTACGCTAAATTCATTATTTGCAGATGACATGTGATCTTCACCTAATCTCCAAGCAGATCCACGCCGGGCGCGAAAATCGTAGTATGCTAGCCAGAGAGGGTCCAGTCAGCCAGAGAGGGTTCATCAGCCCGGGCCCTCTCTGGACCCTCTCTGGCTAGCATACTACGATTTTCGCGCCCGGCGTGGATCTGCTTGGAGATTAATCTTCACCATGGACTGACTCTACTGGCTAATTATTCCATTTTCTGCCGAATTCTACGATCCGTACGCCAGTAGGAGGGCGGTGGAGGCTGGCCCCTTCGATGTTCTGACCAGGATGGCACCCAGGCAAAGATATACAGGCCCCCTTTGCTATTTCCGGAGTTACATCTGTCCAAAGCTCGCTTCATGTGCACCAGTTTAGGTCACATTCCCACGTGCTCGCAGTGTGACATGTACAGTATCAGCCTACATCTCTGATATCTGTCTCTGCATGTTCGCCACATTCGTAAGCGATATAGAAAAAGGGGGCGTTTCATTGATTACTAGTACCGAGGGGGGGGGGGGTATTTCATTAGATATCAAAGGGCGTGAGATAGCTGTGGCAACTACACCAGAATATTTCTCTATCATTGACATAAAGTAACAAAGCTACATAAGTTCAATAGTGTTACAAATTTGAAGTCGAATTCTACATTTCTGTTAAAGAAAAAATAACATTAGTTCCTCCTACCTTGAGTCGAACACCCTGCCGTCCGTTGACCCCAGTGACCCCATGAAGTGCACCGACAGCAGGTCCCCTTCCTTGGTGACCCTGTCGCACGCGTACGGGCGGGACACCACGCGCACGCGCATGCCCATGGGAGCCTCCACGTTGGTCACGAGAACGGGGAAGCCCAGCACGCCCAGAAAGATCGTTCCCAGGATGGCCAGGAAGCTGCGCATGCCCGATGACGTAATCAAGTTCATCTTCTTGTCTGTTTCCATCTTCAGATTCTGCATCACTTTTGGGATAAAATCAGCTGTCCCAAGTATCAAGCTGTTTTCCTAGAATGCTTTTCTCAAAAAGCGAAAATAAATCTCCCAATCTTTCTTCACAGCAAGTTTCAAATTCCGTGTGTTTGCCAATTAATTACAACGCGGCTAAAAGCTGTATCCAAAGCACGGCGTACACAGTTTTCAACTTCTCTGTCGGCGCGTTTGGGCAGCTGAAAGCCTGCCTTTGTCCTCGGGGAAGAAAACTCCGACACGGTCCTGCCAAATTGGAGAACCCAACTTCGGAAATTAACCAGGACGTTTCAATTGACCGTACATAAAAGTCTCGAAGTTTGACGTTCCGGGTGTGAATTGAGAGACCGGAAGCTCGATCCAACAACAGTTCTAGTCAAATTTACTCCTCTAGACCGACAACTTGGCCGCAAATAAAACGTATACTACAGATAGCCCGTATCTAGGATTCCGGCCGTTAAAAAAGGAAATACTGTAGTTACAAAATACGGCCTTTGCTTGCTCCGCAGTTCACACTTCACGATATCCGGCAAGTTCTTGTTGAAAGAAAGTCTCGAAGTTTGACGTCCAGGGTCTGAACTGTTTGAGCGGAAGTTTGACCTAACAACAGAGGGGAACAGACCGTCTCCGATGCCGTAACCAGTCCCAAATGTGGGACGGAGAGACGGATATGTCCGGCCAGCTGGCCAGTGGTGTCAGGGTGGCCGGAACGGTGTGAGAAAAACTCGCCCAACTGCAACAACACGACCACAAACCCGCACAGACGGGCCTTTGTCGTCGGAAACAACTTTGTCTTCCTTCCAATCCGTAGTTCGAGTTTGCTGTCCTCACTACTCCGCCTACGAACAGACCAACAGACGAACGCACGGTGACGATCGTGCAACTTGTTTTGGCGAAGACCTACGACCGGCTTCCACTTGTCCTCAGGCGGTGAATATAATCCTCAAGTCGCTCAGCTGGTCCAGGTTGCGATGTAATGATCACAAGTCCGGTTTTATCCCAGTTCTTGTCGAAATGATGTTGTTGGATGGACAGCTCGGCAACAAATAAAACGTATACTATAGATAGCCCAGCCTCTAGGATTCAGGCCGTAAAAAAAGGAAATAGTTACAAAATCCGGCCTGGGCTTCAGATTTGCTCCGTTGGGATTATAGCTCAATCCTCCAAGATCACACCTCACGCAAACCTGCTGGTTATGTCCTAGTTCTTGCCGCGATGACTGTTGTAAAAGTAAAATCCCATTTGTCAACAAGCCGCCCGCCGCTGTGACGATACGAATCGATCTCTTATCTCTTCTCGGCTATCTGTCCACAGTGTGCTTCCAATAAAAAGACCCCCTCTGGCCGCGGACTGGAACAAATAGAACCCGTACAGCTGAGTCCTGAAAGCTTGGAACAGTGATGTTTTCACCACCAGGAAGCGACGATTAAGGTATCAAAGAAGACATACGAATGCGCGAACGTGTTGACCGACGTGTCCGCTCGAGCCCGTCAGGTCTGACCCCCGGGTGTCGGTTTCACGGCTTGCGGGAGCAGGCTGCGGAGGCGCCGAGGGAAGCGGTTGGTTGGACACGGGCCAAGCCGGCTGAGTGCTGAGGGCCGGCTTTAACTGAGGGCTCGCTTGGGAGATGTAGGGACCCTCGATACGAACACCAGTGGAGGTTTCAAATCGTATCAAACGAAGGAGGTTATATATTCTTAAGCACTGGCTCTTTCGTGAACAAGATCGTTTTCAAAAGGGATGCTTGGAAAAGAACAAAGACATTAGCCTTTTATTTGGTACGCCTTCTTTTTCATGAGGCAGACGTTGTCGCCGGAAACCTCCTTACAGAGCCTCTTGATGACCGCGTGTTACACGTCTGTTTCTTGTTTCAAGGGGTTTTCCGGTCAAACGGCAAATTGGAATCGTCTGCAGTTATATCTACAATCGCAGGAGATCACTGCTGTAGGGTCCGTTGTACTGTAGAAGTGAAGTTTGGGTAATCAGGCTGTTGAGATCACTGTGATCTTTCACCTCTGACCCTTGACACCTACGGCCGTTATTCTGACAGGAAGACCGCGCGGCGTCTCGAAGTGTCATAATTTGTGCCTCCAATATCAGTCTCAGGGTCATCAGAGAGTTTTTAGGACTAGACAGACTTCTTAGAACGCCAAGACAAACTTCGTGTGGAATCTAGACGTCCGGAGTCGCGGCTAAGGTGAGAAAGAACTTTTGTTTTCCTTGGAATACTAAAGATGGAGGTCAGAAGGTCACGGGTCAGGCACGCCATGCAGGAATTCCAACAATCTCCAAGCAGATGAGTCGATCGGGGGTGTTTTGTTGGTTTCTGCTTCTCTACATCTATCTGTAATTGTGTGCACTTTGTTTGCGCCACCCCCGCTACGGTGAAAGCGCGCACCGTGTGAGAAATTTTGGCAGGGGGAGGGGGGCGGAGAGACAGCTGTTGGCGGAAGGATACAGTACATACAGTGTGTGGCGGTTTACAGTCTACGAAGTTTGTGTATGCTTCAATCAGGAACCGGCTACTTTGGCTCAACAGTCATTTTATTTAACGTTGTCATTTTAAACTTCTGTGTTAAACTTGCATGATATGGCAGCCAGTCCCATACTACCGTGCTTTGGCCAGGCTCTCCTCGGAGCAAATGGGACTTTCCACCGCCGGAGTTTTCCTTTGCACCCGGTACGGTAAACAACCACCGGGTGCAAAAGATAACCTAGGCTTCAGAGATCTCCGCCCGTCCTGAAGACACCGTGACCAAAGATAGCCTGACCTAACGACCACGGAAGTTGACGGTCCCTGACCATTCTTCATGTATCGCTAGGGGGCTTCAACTTCAACAAATTACCCACAATGCATCAGTTCTTTACATTTTGCATGTGCACTTTAAACCGTGATATAGCTTACTGACAATGTTTTTCAACTATTAGATGATGGTATCGACTGAAGAGGAGCATCAAGAGTCAGGACAGGACCCCAGCTGTCCAGAAAGTGACAACGGAGATGAAAGTGAAAGTGAAGAAGAGCAGGGCATGACAGATGACAGTGAGAGTGAAAGTGTGGAGAAGCGGAAGAGACTCAGCTGCCCGCATTGTGAGTATGAAACGGAACACAAGCAGATGATGACGAAACACATGAGGTCCCACAAAACATACCAGTGTGACCAGTGCGACTATTCTGCATCACGGAAGGACACACTGAAAAATCACATGATAGTGCACACCGGTGAGAGACCTTACCACTGCGGCCACTGCAACTTTTCATCGGCAAGGAAAGACGGTCTATTTAGCCACGTAAGGGCAGTACACAACGGTGAAAGACCTTACCAGTGCACTTACTGTGATTATTCTGCAGCACAGAATGCTCAACTCAAGGACCACATCATGGCTAAACACACTAACACTAAGCCCCAGAAGTGTACGCTGTGCGACTATTCTGCCGTCACCAAAAAGAGTTTGAAGTTCCACATGGTTACCCACACTGGGGAAAAACCATTCAAGTGTGAGATTTGTCCTTTCGCCACCCATCGAAAGACAACTTTAAAAATGCACCTGGCCACCCACAGTGCCGACAAACCATACAAGTGTGAAGTCTGTGACTATTCTGCAGCCCAAAAGGCAGCTTTGAAAATACACATGGCCAAGCACACAGAACCTAAGATTAAAGTTAAAAAGGAGCCGAAGAAACACAGCTGTCCACACTGTGAGTATGAAACAACGCAAAAAGCATCAATGGCTCTACACATCCGGACCCACACTGGCGAGAGACCGTTCAAGTGTGACCAGTGCGACTATTGTGCTGCACAAAAGGCGCGACTGCAACGCCACATGGCTAAACACAACGGGGAGAGAGCTTACCACTGCGGCCACTGTGACTTCTCTGCGGCGAGGAAAGACGGTCTTTTCAGCCACGTTAGGGCGGTGCATGGTGGTGATAGACCGTACAAGTGCACATACTGTGATTATTCTGCAACACAGAATGTTAACCTGAAGAACCACATCATGGCTAAACACACCAACACTAAACCGCACAAGTGCACACGGTGCGACTATTCTGCCGTAACCAAAAAGAGTTTAAATATTCACATGGCTACCCACACTGGCGAGAAACCATTCAAGTGTGATATGTGTTCTTACGCCACCCACCTAAAGTTATATTTGAAAAAGCACATGACCACCCACACTGGTGAGAAACCATTTAAATGCCAAGTCTGTGATTATTCTAGTGCACTAAAGTCAACTTTAAAAACTCACATGGCCACTCACACTGGCGAGAAGCCGTACAAATGTGAAATGTGTGATTATTCAGCTGTGAGCAAGTCTTCTTTAAAACTGCACATGGCCAACCACACTGGGGAGAAACCCTTCCAATGTGAACACTGTGACTATTCCACCGTGCACAAAAACAATATGAAGCGACACATGGCCAGACACACTGGTGAGAATCCGCTCAAATGTGAACTGTGTGACTATTCTACGGCAGAAAGTAGCCATTTGAAGCGGCACATGGCCACACACACTGGCGAAAAGCCGTACAAGTGTGAACTTTGTGACTATGCATCGATAGAAAAACACTATTTGAGAGACCACATGACAAAACACACCGGTGAGAAGCCTTTCCAATGTGAGGAATGCGAGTATTTCACAACCAAGAAAGCACACTTAACGAAGCACATGAGAGCACACACCGGTGAGAAGCCCTACAAGTGTGATGTTTGTGGTTATGCGGCAGCAGTGAAGGGTACCTTGAGGCAGCACATGGCCACACACGCTGTTGTGAAGCCCTACAAATGTGACCAGTGCGACTACTCTGCAGCACAGAATGCTCATTTGAAGAGCCACATGGCCAAACATGCCAAAGAAAAAAGCACAGCATAAGTGTCTGACAAAAATCTCAACATTATCTGTGAAAAATGAACTGTTTGATCATTGACGATGATCTTTGCAATGAACGAAGAGAAGAAATTACAAATGAGACTTCGATTTGTGCTTCTGGTGACAGCGTTATACTGAAGGAACTTTTAGTCAGAAAATACGACCTTTGCACTTTTAGGTTGGTTGCGGAAATGTTGTAAACCTTTTCAGAACTGTATGTTCTGTATGTTCAAGGGGGTCCAACAAAGTGGTTTACCAAGGGATGTGTCAGGAAGGGTAGGGGACGTATGCAAACGGACGATATTGATTTCAGCACGTAATCTGCAACGTAAACTGAACCTGAATTTGAGAGATTATGGTTACATGAATGTTTGCATTTTCAGCCTTTCCCCAAAGTATCCCAAGTTTTTAGTATCTTCTAGCCTGTTTGTTATAGAAAACAACATGCGTTTTGATTATATTTTAGTAGTTTTCTAATACCTTCATCACTGTTTTAGTTTATGTTTTTTTATATATTAAGTTAAAGTTAAGCATATTAGATAAGTACTAATTTACCACTTGTTCTGTTCTCTGTTGGTTCTTTTAAGATCACCTAGCTACACCCCATTAAACAATAGGTTATATATTAACAGTAGGCACTAATGATAATAAGTATGTTCATTCGCTTCGATACATCTATTTAACTTTCGTATTGTTGTAGGCACATAAACGGTAGAACAAGAAGGTTATATAAGTTCACAAACATGTCAATCCGGGGAAAACGCCTCCTTTTTCCCCACTACCTAGTCGACGTCTCTGGTATAGAGAAATGTGCTTATTAGCTTTTGTACGATAGAAATTTAAGAGAAAAAGTTTTTTCTAACATTATCTTTATCATATTTGATGTTTGTAATTTTATAACATGTTAAATGTTTTTGACAAACTGTTCATAATAAACTTGATAGCCAAGACAGCACTGACGTCCATTTTTGTTTTGTTTTGTTCTTCGCCCATCTGTATACTATAGCAATCTGTGAGTTCCGTTGAGTTGAAGAATGCTTTGTTGAGAAAAAAAAAGGTGGAAACGTCTTGTTTTGAATACAATTTTTCCCCGTTCTTCGGCTTTATGCTTCTAAGATTAGTCGCTATCCGGTGTACTATGGAAATAAAGTTAGATTGGGGTAATCAGGCTACAGAACAGCGTCGCGACCTTTCCTATCTGACCTTTGACATCTACGGACCGCTATCTTGACAAAAGGAACGCGTGGCGTCTGGAAGTGTTTTGTCTGGAGAATCCTACGTCTCAGGGTCATCAGAGAGCTTCAACTTTAGACAAGACAAACTTCTTAAAACTTCAAGACAGATGTCTTGTGAAATACATCCTTCCAGAGTCGCTGCTAAGGTGAGAAATAACTTTGTTTTCCTTGGAATGCTATTAAAAGATGGAGGTCAAGAGGTCATGCGGCGGGCGCGCCATGCAGGAATTCGAACAGTATCTCCAAGCAGATGTATCGATTGGTGTTGGTTACTGACTGTACTGACTGTGTTGGTTTGTGACTGTACAAGCAGGCACAGTCTACTTTAGTTAAAGTGTAGATAAGGGTGTTTACTTATCCAACTGCGCATGCGCAGGTCAAAGGTGAAGTTCCCTAACGTAAGTAAAAGTGAACAAACACGTTTCGACATCAGGATGCAAAACGATCGACGGACATGTATAATTTATACCATGGTCGACACAAGAACTGTTAACAAATCAGGGGCCTTCACCAGACTTTGGCGAATATTTCAAAATTAAAGAGGAAATCAAACAATACAAATACTTTCTTGAGGGGATTTTTGTGTGAAATCTTGACATTCTGGGGTGGTTATGTCAGGTCAGACTTCATACTTCTTACGTTCATAATTAAACTTTTGACTTGCTCAAAATTAGATGACGGAATCGACTGAAGTTGAGCATCTAGAGGCAGAAGAGCAGCCCAGCTGTCCAGAAACTGACACCGGAGGGACAGGAGAACAGCAAGCCAATATTCACAGTGGTGAGAGACCACACCCAGAGTCGGTGACATCAACCTGGAGTGAACGTGGTCATGCTGGTAAAAGTGAAAGTAAAAAGAAGCGAAAGAGACACAGCTGTCCGCACTGTGAGTATGAAACGATAGATAAACCAACGATGACATCACACATCAGGACCCACACTGGTGAGAGACCGTTCAAGTGCCACCAGTGCGACTATTCTGCTGCACAGAGGGGGCACCTAAAGCGGCATGTCCTGGCTGTGCACACCGGTGAGAGACCTTACCAATGCACTTACTGTGACTATTCTGCAGCACAGAATTTTAGCCTAAAGAACCACATCATGGCTAAACACACTAACACTAAGCCGCACAAGTGCACGCTGTGCGACTATTCTGCAGTAGCTAAACGGAGTTTGAAGTACCACATGGCTACCCACACTGGGGAGAAACCTCACAAATGTGAACTTTGTGACTATTCTACAGTGGATACAAGAAATTTGAAGCAGCACATGTTCACGCACACTGGTGAAAAGCCATACAAATGTGGCATTTGTGGCTATGCGGCGACATATATGTCCTCTTTGAAAGCCCACATGACTAAACACACCGGTGAAAAGCCTTTCCAATGTGAGGAATGCGACTACTTCACAACCAGCATCGCAAACTTAAAGAACCACATGACTAAACACACCGGTGAGAAGCCATACGTGTGTGGGGTTTGTGGTTATGCGGCAGCACAGAAGGGTACCTTGAAACAGCACATGGCCACACACGCTGTTGTGAAGCCCTACAAATGTGACCAGTGCGACTACTCTGCAGCACAGAAGGCATGTTTGAAGAGCCACATGGCCAAACATGCCAAGGACAAGAGCGAAGTGTAAGTGCCTGGTGAAACTTTCAACATTTCTTGTCTTGGAATCCGGTAAAGGAAATGTTTGATCATTGAAGATTATTTTGTATGAAAGAAACGCAAGTAACAAATGAGTGTAGCCTCTGATGACTGTGTTGTATTGGAGGGTTTTCTATTTAGACATATGATACAATTGTACTTTGAGATTGCTTCCTAACATTTTGTAAACCCTTTTTAGAACTGTATGTTCTGTATGTGCCCTCCCAAGGGGATGTAACAAAGTAGTTTTGCAAATAGATGTGTCAGGAAGGATTGGGGGCGTGTGCAAACTGACAAGGTTTATTTGAGTACGTTAACGTGAAATGGAGATCAGAGCGTCTGAAGCTCACGTCAAGGTTGACATGTTTGAATTTTCAATCGTTTCCAAAAGCTTGTAGTATCAGTATGTTGTAGCCTGTTTGTTAGGAAAACGCAGTTTTTGTATACCTTTATTACTGTTCTAATTCTACACATATAGATTAGTTTTTTATCATATCAAGCTAAATTTTTGTGCTGTATTAATACTAACAAGTTAGAGTTTTGTGCTGGATTAATACTAACAAGTTAAAATTTTGTGCTGGATTAATACAAAGTTACCACTTGTTTGGTTCTCTGTTGGTTCTTTTGTCATCACCTAGCGGCATCCATTTGAACAACAGGTTATACATTAACTGTAGATTCAGTTGTGTAGTTACTGATGATATCAGAGATTAGTGCATTCGTTTCGGTACATCTACATTGTATTTAACTTGGGTTGTTTTTGGCATTCTAAGAGATAGAGCAAGAAGGGTTGGGTTATGAGTACTCTAGTGGAGATCTGATGTGTTAAAACATACACAAGGCAGCTAGAACATAAATATCAAAGGAAAATTTTGTCACAGAAACATGTCAATCCCAAGAAACACCTCCTTACTGCCCACTTCACAGTCGACATCTCTTGGATACAGAGATATCTTTTTCAGCTTTTCTATGACAGGAAATTTTCTGTATATCGTTTAAGGTTTCTTCTTCTAATATTATCTTTATGTAATCTTTTGTCTGTAATCTTATGGCGTTTAGTTTTTTCCGGACAGCTGTTCATAATAAACCTGCTAACCAAGACAGGACAGGACAGGACTTCCCACCGTTAGCACTTTGCTTCCAACTATAGTGTTATAGCCGTCATATCAGCAATGAAAGTTTATTTGCAAGTTAGTGGTCTAAAGCTAGTTGCAAGTACGTTAACTTTAGAAACATACATGCGGTGTAGAAATAAAATTTGTGTTGGGTAATCAGGCTGCCAAAATCTACGTGACCTTTCCTATCTGACCTTTGACACCTAAGGACCGCTATCCTGACAGGAGGAGCGCGTGGCGTCTGGAAGTGTCATCTGTGCCTCCGATCTCTGTCTCAAGGTGTTCGGAGGGTTACAAATCAGAGCAGCACAGACTCCTTAGAACTCCGAGACAAACTTCTTGTGGAATCCAGACTTCTAGAGTCGCTGCTAAGGTGAGAAAGAACTTTGTTTTCTTCGAATGGGTAAGATGGAGGTCAAGAGGTCAGGCAGTAGTTTGATCAATATCTCCAAGTTGATAAATCGTTCGGGGTTATTTTGTTATTTTCTAGTTTTCTACGTCTATCTGTGACAGTGTGTACTTGCTAGGGCCGGCCTTCCGCTACGGAGAAAGCGTAGGAAGGGGCACACCTGACCAGCTTATGTGCAGGCGCCTAGACCCCACGGACATTAAAACATTAAAAAGCCTTTCTTGACGGGGTTCTTGGAGAAATCTTGGCAATTCTGGGGTGGTTGCGACTTAATACTCGTTTTCCATAATTAACCCCTTTTGACGTGCTCAGAATTAGATGATGGAGTCAAATGAAGATGAGCATCTTGAGTCAGGAGAGGGGTCCAGCTGTCTAGAAACCGACTACGGAGGGACAGGAGAACAACTCAAGATTCACAGTGGTGAGAGACCACAACAAAAGTCTTCTACATCTACCGGACGCGACCAGAAACGTGGTCATGCTGGTAAAAGTGGAAGTAAAAAGAAGCGAAAGAGACACAGCTGTCCGCACTGTGAGTATGATAAACCAACGATGGGATCACACATCAGGACCCACACTGGTGAAAGACCGTTCAAGTGTGACCAGTGCGACTATTCTGCAGCACAGAAGAGTAACTTAAAAAAGCACGTCCTGGCAGTGCACACCGGTGAGAGACTTTATCAGTGCACCGACTGTAATTATTCTGCAGCACGAAATGATCACCTGAATAACCACATCATGGCTAAACACACTAACACTAAGCCGCACAAGTGCACGCTGTGCGACTATTCTGCAGTAACTAGACAGAGTTTGAAGTCCCACATGACAACCCACAATGGGGAGAAACCATTTAAGTGTAAGATATGTTCTTACGCCACCAATCAAAAGCGGAGTTTGAAAGTACACATGGTCACACACACTGGCGAGAAGCCGTACGAATGTGGCATTTGTGGCTATGCGGCGGCATATATGTTCTCTTTGAAAGCCCACATGACCAAACACACCGGTGAGAAGCCTTTCCAATGTGAGGAATGCGACTACTTCACAACCAACAAAGCAAATTTACGGAGGCACATGACAAAACACACCGGTGAGAAGCCTTATAAGTGTGAGGTTTGTGGTCATGCGACAGCATTGAAGAGTAACCTGAGGAAGCACATGGTGACACACGCTGTTGTTAAGCCGCACAAATGTGACCAGTGCGACTATTCTGCGGCACAGAAGGCAAAATTGAAGAGCCACATGGCCAAACATGCCAAGGACAAAAACCAGAGTGCCTGAAGTAAATCTCAAGAACATGCTAATGACCACATTCCTTGTCTTGGGAATAAGGATTTTTTATCCTTGCAGAACGAAAGATGATCCTTGTGTTTAAGGCAAGCATAATCAAATCAGATTTCGTGTGTTGCTTTTGATGACAGCGATGTGTTGGAGGAATTTTTATTCAAAGATCCATGCATTACGAACTTTCTTTCGGACTGTCCTTGAAACTTCTGAATATTTTGTGAACATGTCTAGGACATTGTTCTTCGTTATTCTTCGCGTGCTCTTACAGTGGAGTGACAAATTAGTTGTGTTTTGTTTGTTTTGTTTTTTTTCCCAAAGGAACGTATCATGAAGAAAAAACGGACTTCTAAGGACACTATATAGTGTCCTTTAAACCTCTGAACATTTTGTGAACATTTCTAGAACCCTATGTTCTTTATGTGCCCTCGCAGGGGGGTGACAATTTTGTTTGTGTGTATGTGTGTGTGTGTGTGTGTGTGTGTGTGTGCGCGCGCGCGCGCGCGCGTGTGTGTGTGTGTGTGTGTGTGTGTGTGTGTGTGTGTGTTTTATCCAAAAGGAGCGGAAGAATTGTTAACAAACGGACACGATTTATCTGAGTTCTTAAACTGAACTAGGAATGGAGATCGTCTGAAAGTTACGTGAACGTTTACATGTTTGCTTGTTTAAGTATTTACCAAAAAGCTGCCTTGTTCGTAGTATCATTATTACTAGCATATTTAAGCCTGTTGTGAAAACCGTCGTTTTTATAGCATGTCTTAGTTGATTAGTTACTGTTATAGTTCCACACATTTGAATTCTTTTTCTATATCAACTTAATACGTATTATATAAGCTAGGTAGATATCAAGTTACAGCTTGTTCGGTTCTCCATAGGTTCTTTTGTCATGTTTGTGATCACCTAGCAGCATTCACAGTTTATATCTTAATTGTAGTTACTAATGATACTAGATACGTAGTACGAATGCTATCATTTTTATATCTTTTTAACTTGGGTTTTGTTTTTTTGCATTTTAAGAGGCAGACAAAGGAAGGGGGAAGGGTTGTATGAGTATTGGAGTGGAGCGTTGATGTATTACATAGAGCAGTTTGAAGATAAGTGTTACTCAAACCCATCTATCCGGGGAAAACACCGCCATTTTGCTCACTCAACGTCCCTTGTAAACAGTAAAATATCTATCAGCTTTTGTACGATAGAACGTTTTTTCTCTGTATCTGTTGAAAGTTTCTTCTAACATTATCTATATCTAATATTTTGTTTGTAATTTTAGAACATGTCAAGCGTTTTTATGACAGCTGTTCATATTAAATCTACTATTAAACCAAGACAGGACTTTCGTCGCTTTTTTGCTCTCTTGTTCATCTACAGACGCCAGCGATCTGCGATTTCCGCTGTGTTGACGAATGCTATGTTGCGACAAACAAAAACTGTGGAAGTATCTTCTTTGGAATACCAGTTTTTCGGCAGTATGCTTCTAAGATTAGTCGTTATCCGTTGTACTGTGGAAATAAATCTGATTTGGGTAAGCAGGTTGAAAAACTATCAGTGACCTTTCCTCTCTGACCTTTGACACCTACGGACCGCTACTCTGACTGGAGGAACGCGTGGCGTCTGGAACTCTTTTGCCTGGAGAATTTTCGTTCTAAACGTCATCAGAGATTTACAACTTAAGTCACGACAGACTCCTTAGAACTTCAAGACAGATTTCTTGTGGAATCCATCCTTCCAGAGTCGCTGCTAAGGTGAGAAAGAACTTTGTTTTCCTAGGAATGATAAGATGGAGGTCACGGGTCAGACACGCCAAGCAGGAATTCCAACAATCTCCAAGCAGATGAGTCAATCGGGGTTATGGTTGGTTTCTTCTTTTTTACGCCTATCTTATATAACTGGTCTATCTGTAACAGTGCGCACTCTGTTTTAGCCTGGTAACTCTACCATCGGGAGTTCCCCGGTATCTCTGCGGTGCTGGGAGTGATGTCCTCCCGCCCAGGCAGATTAGAGGACACGGTGGGTATTTTACGGGCTTGATTTCATTAAATTTAGTTCGCTCTCGCGGCGGGGATAACTCGAAGGGCCGGCGTAAACAAAGGCTGACAGAAACACGCCTATTGTTAGCAGACTGGGACAAGCAAAACATGCCTAACCGAAGAACCGTTGAGAAAAGGGCAGGAAAGGGGTGGGGGGTCGGAGAGACAGCAGTTAATAATAATAAATGATTTATTGGTCAGATTACCTGTGCAATGGCAGCCAGTCCTGAATTGCTGCAGGGTTTACAATCACATAATACACCGGACAAATACATGTTTGCTCCACACTTGCACTTCGTGGAACTGTCGCAACGGGGGGGGGGGGGGGGGTGTCGTTGCATTGGGCGGAGACAGCAATTGGCGGATGGATACAGTACCTACGGTGTTTTTCGGTTTACCTACGGATGGGTTTGTGTATGGACATGTTGTTTCAGTTGCTTCAACAATCATTTTAGGTAGCAATTTTTAACTTTTGAAGGGTGCATGATTTGTAGGGCTTGGGTGAAGTCCTACCTCCTTTTTTTCTATGTATTTTAGTCTTGCGCTTTGTGTACGCCCTAATGTCTAGCCCGCTCGGGGTGTTGGTCAATGTGTCAAGGTTTAAGACCGCCGGTAATTCTACATGTATTGCCTTCAGCTTCAACATACTACCCAGCATGCATAACACTGCGCATGTGTACTTCCAAACATGAAGTAGCTTATTGACAATTTTGTTCCACCATTAGATGATGAAATCGACTGAAGATGAGCACCAAGAGTCGGGAGAGGAGTCCAGCTGTCCAGAGGCTGACAGCGGAGATGAAAGTGAGGTCATGACAGATGACAGTGAAAGTGAAAGTGGAGAGAAGCGGAAGAGACTCAGCTGTCCGCACTGTAAGTATGAAACGGAACACAAGTGGAGGATGACGAGACACACGAGGTCTCACAGAACATACCAGTGTGACCAGTGCGACTATTCCGCATCAAGAAAGGACACGCTGAAAGACCACATGCTTGTGCACACCGGTGAGAGACCTTACCACTGCGGCCACTGTGACTATTCATCGGCAAAGAAAAGCGGTCTTTTCAGCCACGTTAGGGCAGTGCACAATGGTGAGAGACCCTACCAGTGCACTTACTGTGATTATTCTGCATCGCAGAATGCTCTCCTTAGGGACCACATCATGGCTAAACACACTAACACTAAGCCGCATAAGTGCATGCTGTGCGACTATTCTGCAGTCAAAAAAAGGGGTTTAAAGCTTCACATGGCTACACACACTGGGGAGAAACCATTCAAGTGTAAAATTTGTCATTTCTCCACCCATCAAAAGCAAAATTTGAAACTGCATGTGGCCACACACAGTGCCGACAAACCATACAAGTGTGAAGTCTGTGACTATTCCGCAGTCCAAAAGGCAGGTTTATTAAAACATATGCTCAAACACACAGGTCCTAAGATTAAAATTAAGAAGGAGCCAAAGAAACACAGCTGCCCACACTGTGAGTATGAAACGACGCAAAAAGCAGCGATGACAAATCATATAAGGACCCACACTGGTGAGAGACCGTTCAAGTGTGATCAGTGCGACTATTCTGCTGCACAGAAGACGCAACTGCAACGCCACATGGCTAAACACAACGGGGAGAGACCTTACCACTGCGGCCACTGTGACTTTTCAGCAGCTAGAAAAGACGGTCTTTTTGGCCACATTAGGGCTGTCCACGGTGACGATAGACCTTACCAATGCACTTACTGTGATTATTCTGCAACACATAATGTTAACCTGAAGAACCACATCATGTCGAAACACACAAACACTAAGCCGCACAAGTGCACTCTGTGCGACTATTCTGCCGTAACCAAAAAGAGTTTGAAGTTCCACATGGCTACCCACACTGGGGAGAAACCCTTCCACTGTGAACACTGTGACTTTTCCGCAGTGCACAAATTGGAGCTGAAACGGCACAGTGCCACACACACACAACCGCTCAAATGTGAGCTGTGTGACTATTCTACAGTGAATAAGTATCATTTGAAGCGGCATATGGCCACGCACACTGGCGAGAAGCCATACAAATGTGAAGTTTGTGACTATGCGGCGGCACAAAGATCCTCTTTAAAAAAACACATGACTAAACACACCGGTGAGAAGCCTTACCAATGTGAGGAATGCGACTACTTCACAGCCACAAAAGCAAGCTTGGCAAAGCACATGACAATACACACGGGTGAGAAGCCCTACATGTGTGAGGTCTGTGGTTATGCGGCAGCAGTGAAAAGTACTTTGAGGCGGCACATCTCCACACACGCTGTTGTGAAGCCCTACAGATGTGACCAGTGCGACTATTCTGCAGCACAGATAGCTCATCTTAGGAGACACATGGCCAAACATACCAAAGAATAGAATAGAAGTGTGACTGCATGAAAAAAAGTCTAAAGAATTGCGCTGGTGACCAAGCAACTCTTACCGCATTCATTGTCTTCCTTGACAAAAATGAATAATTTATCTTTGCGGAAGGAAAGGTGATCGTTGCCTTGAACTTCAAGTTGAAGAGAAGCAAATGACAAACTTTTGTGCATTGCCTCTGCTGAATGTGTTATATTTGAGGTAATTTTACTCAGAAAAAGGACTTTTGCGACGCATTTTAAGACGCAGAACTGGACAAGGAGAGTAGGGTTGTTTATATATGTACTCAAGTAGAGCATTGGTGTGATAAAATATATACAACAAGGCAATTGGAAGATAAGTTTTGAGGGAAGATTTTCCTTTTCGACTACTGCCCAGACGACGTGTCTGGGATACAATGATATATTTGTATCAGCTTTTGTACGATAGAATGTTTTCTTTATATCTTTAATGTTTCTTCTAACATTATCTGTATCAAATCTGTTGTTTGTAATCTTATTGCATCTGTTTAGGACTGTTCATAACAAATCTGCTAACCCAGACAGGACTTTCGTCTTTACAAGGCTCCATAGGTTTGAAAAATAGTTAAAATTGACCAAATAGACGGAATGATATATCAAAGTAGTTGCCTGCCAGATGAGTAGTTTCCAGCAGTAAAGTTGACAAGTACCCAGCCTCTGGCCTGGGTATGCAGCAATATCTTTACCAGGTTTTATACGATAGAAATTAAGTATATCTTTTTTTAACAAGTTTTTTTTTAACGTTATATTTATCAATTGTGTTGTTCGTGATTCTATAACATGTTAAGTGTGGCTGTTCATAATAAATTTGGTAACCAAAAAAACAGATCTGCTAACACGACAGGACTTTCGTCTCTACTTCATAGATTGGTGGGAAAATAGTTGAAATTGTTCAAATAGAAGAAAAGGTATGTCAAGGAAGTTAGCCTGCTAGATGAGTAGTTTCCAGCAGTACAGTTGACAAGCACCCAACCTCTGATGTCCTAGCCTCCGATGCAGACTCCTCGCGGCTGTTTTCTTTTGCAAGTTACTGTTTTTATACTAATTTTTATACTATTACATTTTTTTCTTCCTATTGCTGGCCGGGAATAAGAAGAAAAAATGTAATAGTATAAAAACAGTAACTTGCAAAAGAAAACAGCCGGGAGGAGTCTGCATCGGAGGCTATGATGTCCCGGGTATGCAGTGATATCTTTATCAGGTTTTGTACGATAGAAATTAAATATGTCTTTAAAACTTTTTAACGTTATTTGTATTAATTGTGTTGTTCGTAATTCTATAACATGTTAAGTGTGCCTGGTACATCTGTTCAGAATAAATCTGCTAACCAAGAGAAGAGTTTCGGAGCAGTCTACAATTTTACTTAAGTCTCGCGTTTATGCCAATGTTCCATAGTTAAAAAGACCCAGAGAAATATCTTATTCATGAGTCAACGTAAAAAGCAGACGCAGTGCAAATATTAACATGCAATTGATGCTTTTAATCGATTGTGTTGTTAGTAATTTTATAACATGTTAAATGTGTCTGTCACAGCTGTTCATAATAAATATGGTAACCAAAAAAGGGCTTTATTATTCTTATGTCATGGTCTACAAGTTCTTATACTTCTCGTGTTTATAGTTCAAAGGGCCCAGAGAAACGTCTTATTCATGAGTCAACGTAAAAAGCAGACGCAGTACAAATATTAACATGCAATTGATGCTTTAATTGATGTTCATAAACTTCAACTCCACTATGAATAGCCTATACTTAATGTCATCCACTGTTTTTGATTAATTCTTAATTATTATTATATTCATTCATTGAATATCATGTTTATTAGAAGAATTTGGTATCCCTGTCATAGAATTAATATGACACACAGATCAAGAATTATAACGATGTTCCAAGAAATTTGCAAACTCATTTTGAAATTTAGATTTTAAGAATGCCATTAACATTTGGAGATTCATGCTGAAGTTGATCTTGTGTATTGAAAAAGTCGATACAAAGGATCTAAAGAGAATGATAAGAAATATTATTTCCACATTCAAAAATCCCTCCCAGTTGAAAAGGTGCTTGTATATTGCAGTAAGTAAGTCATATTGCATTACTATGAATAGTCTTACTTAAACCCATCCATTTTTTTTACTTATATTAACTACTAGAGCTTGGTAATTCTGTCTTTAAAGTAATATGACACACAAAACATGAAGGGTCATGATTTTGCAAGAAATTTGCAAATCTAGTTTGATAAATATATTAGAAGGAGATTAATACTGAGTTGATATTGAAGTAGGTAAAATTGGACGGGTCTGTTAAAAAAACGGCTTATGACTGGAGGGGGTTGGTCGCCCAACTAGGTTTGACTGTACTTTTGTCATTTTTTATCACTGCTTGGTTTACCATAGAGATAGTTGACAGTATAAAGCGAGTTGTTTAGTTACACAGTGACAAATGCAGACCTTGCAATAAAGACCTTCTGGATTATCTTGAATTTCTGCTACTTTGCATTCGATGAATGAATTTGTACCAAATACTTACAACTCTTCGTATAAAGTAGATTATTACTGGAGCATTTGATTGATACCCTAATTACTTATTAATGAAACTAAGCTTCTTTCACGTGTTCAGACTGGTTGTCAAATACCATGATAACATATACACGCTTCCCGTACAGACCTGTTGGCATTAAGTTACATGTCCCAGGAGTCTTGCTGGGACCTATTTTTGATAATCATTGGTTAATATTTTTCTATAATCATTCGATAGTGTAATATAAAGAGCTATATGTCAAAAAATGTTATCTGTATTACATAGATCATAATGTAGATATGTGTGTTTAGCATAAACCTTGAATGTACCTTGTGTCATTGGAACAACCGCAAAACCATTTTTTGTCACATACTGGATCACCGGTTATAGTGCAATACTTTTACATGAGTCATGATGATGGTGATTTATATAAGTACTAGCTACTGTTAAATATCATACAGTTCTGTTCCTTTTGTTGACTTAAAAGCCGTCCAGAAATAATTTGAAGTAATATCTACGAGTTTGTATCATCCATAACCTCATTTCCCAACATCCGATGTATGATCTTATTTATGGGGTGTTGCAAATTAATGTATTTGACCTTCTATAGGTGATAGATTACAGTTTCAGGTAACCTTGCCACTCATGAACAGGGCTCTGTTTCACAGCGAGGCATCAAGAGCTTCTTACTTTGTTGCTGAGTGCAAACTGTAATTCATTTTGCGGTGGATCGTTCATTCCTTGACAAAGACTGGTGTTGTACAGTCGAAAATTTGGGTTAAGTCCTTTGTTTTTGTGTGTGTGTGTGTGTGTGTGTGTGTGTGTGTGTGTGTGTGTGTGTGTGTGTGTGTGTGTGTGCCTGTATGTGTCTGCCAGTGTCTCTATCTCCCTCTGTCTCTCTCTTTCTCTCTCTCTCTCTCTCTGTTGTTGCTCTCGTAGTTTCTTTGCTTCTGTTTCTAAGGATTGAAATTAGAAACTGGCGTCTTCGTCATCTCCCTCTGGTAGCTCACCGAACGCCTGTCTTTAGCCCTGTACTTTTCCACATCAGCGATGCCGTGAGCATGTCTACATCAGATCCGTTACCTCCGCTTTCTCTCCGGCGGTCTGCTGGTTGCAGGTAGTGGCGGTTCGCCCACTGTCTTCACGTGGCTTATCCAGCTGAAGGCGTGTCCCGTTCTCCTCAACATCAGCCACAGTAGCCATGGCCATTTCTGTACCAGGGTCGGCTGCACCTACCGCTGTCTCAGTCCCACCTGCGGTGGTCTGCTGGCTACAGGCAGTAGCAGTTTGTCCACTGTCTTCACGAGGCTTATCCAGCGGAATGCGTGCTCCGTCCTCCTCCACATCAGCCACAGTAGTCTTGGGCATTTCTGTACCAGAGTCGGTTGCACCTGTCGTTGCCTCAGTCCCACCTGTGGTGGCCTGCTGGTTGCCGAAAGTTTGTCCACTGTCCTGATGAGGCTTATCCAGTTGAGGAGGTGCCCTGGTCTCCCCCACATTGACGCAAGGCATTTCTGTACCAGGGTCGGCTACACCTGCCGTTGCCTCAGTCCCACCTGCGGTGGTCTGCCGGTTGCTGACGGTGGTGGTTCGTCCACTGTCCTGACGATGCTTATCCAGCAGAATGCGTGCTCCGTCCTCCTCCACATCAGCCACAGTAGTCTTGGGCATTTCTGTACCAGAGTCGGTTGCACCTGTCGTTGCCTCAGTCCCACCTGTGGTGGGCTGCTGGTTGCCGAAAGTTTGTCCACTGTCATGATGACGCTTACCCAGTTGAGGAGATGCCCTGGTCTCCTCAGCGTTCACAATGGTCAAAGTTGTCATTGGAATCTCTTCAGCACAGCCGTTTCCACCTGCCGTTACCTCGGTTCTCCCACTGGTGGCCCGCCGGTTGTTGGCAGTGGTGGTGGTCCGCCTGTTGCTGGCAGCGGTGGTTGTGGTTGCCGCAGTGTTCTGCTGAGGTTCCACCAGACCAAGCCGCGCCCTGATAGCAGACTTCCATTTCTCCACCACCTCGGACGTCATTGTCAGTAGCAAGGTCAGCAGAAGGCCTTGGGAAGCATTCAGGACTATAAAGATGTACTCGACAGCTCTGCTGTTGGTGTAAGGATAGATGAAGCCGAGGATCCAGGTAAACCCCGTCAGGAAGGAGATACGCAAGTAGACCCAGGCCTTGCTGCTCTGTGAGCGCGAATTAGCCACGTCCGCTATCTTGAATGACTTCCGTATGGCCAGTAAGACAAAATTGACCAAGAAAGCATTGACCAGAAGGGCACAGAGGACAGGAACTCCAAACGCCACTAGACTGGCTGTCGGATTGCCGATCCAACAGTCCTCCCCGTAACCCACCCTGACAGAACCGGCGAATTCAATAATCACGGTCACCACTACTATGGCCACCGGCACCAGCCAGGTGTACAGCAGGTACTTGTAGAAACCCACTCTTTCTAATCCATCACGAAAGGTAAGAAAGAGATCCATGGCTAGTGCGTTCATGGACGTGAAGGCCGTCAACAGGAGGTAGTGAAGCAGTACTGCGTACACAGTACAGATCTGCCCGAGGGGGACGAATACGCGTACCACGAACATGAACTCAGCAAGTGCCATGCATATCATCATCTGAGCTTTCAGCTTTTCCGGAATTTTTTCCCACTGACCAGACCTGACAGTCTGGACCACGAAACCGGCCACGGCTACGACAGACGTTGACACAAGACCGAGGGTTAACCAACCCTGGTCTGGGTCCCGACTGTCGGTGGTTTGCGTGTTGTTCAAGAAGTGCTGCAGTATGCACTCCCCGCAGATCGAAGCTGTTGCGTTCAGAATGGCCACCTGCTCGGCTGGGCAGGACACGTTAGAACTAAGCAGGCGGACACTACCATCGGGAAGGACATAGAACTCTTCCGCTCTGAACGTCAAAGCGGGCTCGCTACAGTTCTGTAATGGGATAGTTTTGTTTGATGAGTCAGGACTTCTGTGAGCGGACGAATAATCCCGGCATGTGTTTGCAAACGGATCAAAGATAGTATCAGAGGGACACTGGTCGGGGCTGTTTTCACCACTACCGAAGGCATTGAAGTTGAACAGATTAGTTAGTGAGAATCTTATGGGCGTATCATCCCCCTCGTCTTCTCTATCCCAAGCATAAGCACACCGTAAATTTGAGGTTGCCGTAAGGGAGATTCCTTCACAAAGAGCACAGTGTACATTTTTGTAAATCTTATGTCCAATGCCCATTGGATAACTGTAGGACCTACAGGCAGTGAAATCACAACTCCCATCTGAAAGATCTGTCGGGAGACATCGCCTCGCATCGTCAGAGGTAAATGCTAGCTTGCTCGTTCCAGAGCAATACAATGCCCTATCAATGATATTGTTGTACTCTTTTGAGCCGCTAGGGGTGTGTGAAGACATGTTAAGCCGCCCAGTACACTCAACGTCGCCTTCCCAAACAGCTACGTTTGTTAAAGACGCATTGTTACAAATTGCACAAAATATGTTCCTGTACGGGACTGCTTGTGATGCAGATTGAACAGGCATCCGGTAGACCACGTCACTGGGGTTGAAGGGATCCACTTGTTTTACACACTGAGCCCTGGTGACGTCATCCGTCCATTCGTCAGGGCAGTCAGCAACCATCCAATAGGATGACGCTTTGGTATAGGCATAGTATGCTTTTGAAAAACCAGGTACACACTTCCACTTCAGTTGGTGATAGTCAGGCGGTGTTTGAGCTAGGCTGCTTTCCCTGTGGCGGATGTAATAAAGTCGTTCTAAGTCACAATGATTAATCAAGACAAAGCATACCATAACGCTGCAATGTAATTCTTCTTGTCGACATTGCGACGTATAATATTGTCATCTGATTCCAAAAGGAGAAGAACCAATAGGAGCGCAGGATTCTCTGTTACCATAGAAACCAGTCATAACAGGCTCTCTCTAACTCCATGGTAACAGACAACTCTGACATTGCTCATTTCTAACACAAAATGTATGTATAAAATTCTCCTGACCTTGAGGTGTTGGCTATCAAGAGGAATTTATTTGTTTATTTATTGGTTCAGCATGTACATGCCAGGGTTGCCCAACTAGCCGTAGGCTATTACTAAGGGCAAACCCATGTGCGGTCATAGGACTGTAGGTTTTGAACCACTCACACCGGGAAGGACCCCTTCTCTTTTCGATAAGTACGGTGGGTTCTTTAACGTGCTCGAGGTGTAGCTCTCCTCAAACACGGGACCTCCATTTAACGTCCTATCCGAGGGACGTCCCTAACCGAAACTAGGTTCTCATTTACACCTGAGTGAAGTGGGGAAAGTCGTGTAAAGTGCCTTTCCCAAGGGCACAACATCGGGGCATATCGTGGGCGAAACACCGTACCGAATGCGCCACACGATGCCACCCTAGAGGAATGTGATCAACGCTTCGGTCAAAATTAGAAAAAAGGGCCCTACGTGGCCCCGCGGGTCCCATGCAGCTACCTGGCTATATTTGGGCACGGCCTAGGATGTTTTAATCTGCTCGGAGTCAAAATCGACAAGGAACTCGTTACCAAATAGACGTCGTCAGCTAATGGCGAGAACGCCGAGAGTCCCCCCCCCCTCACAAACACACACCCCACCCCGTACCCGGCAGTCCACCGGGACAAGTTTGTGGTCGGGGCCACATTAGCTTCTACCAGGCTCCGCGTGATCGCTGGGAAAATAGTAGAAATCGGCCAAATAAAGTGAATAGTATGTCAGGGGTAGTCCGCTATACAGTGAAGCTCAAGACAATAGGCGATATCCACGGATCTTCTCAGTTTAAAGTTGGAAATTTGGATCAAGACACAGAAACAGAGGAAAAACATCATAAGGCTTCTTTGAACTCAGGTAACAAAACAGCGCTTTACCGATGCCTATCTCATCTGTGTTAAGACTATTGAGCTTCCCTGTATAGCGGAGTACCCTTGGCATACTATTCACTCTATTTGGCCGATTTCTACTATTTTCCCAGCGATCGCGCGGAGCCTGGTAGAGGCTAGGGCTACATCCCCATCAACAGACACCGGTGCAGATTTGAACGAAGCATTCGTCAGGCTAGCAGAGATCTACTTACTCGAAGTCTTCGCAGCAGTCGCCGAAAAAGCCACAGTCGTCATCGCAATAACACAAATCCCCATCATCCCTTTGCTTGGCACACGTATAGGCCCCTTCGCAGTCTTTCCCGCTGAAGTCCCGTGAGAAAGGATCTAATAGAGAAGACGGATAAGACATTAATGTTAGTAAATCAATTTTTATTGGCAGAACAAAAGTACAGCGACTTTCGTAAACGTCTACAACTATACATTCAAACAAACACGTGGATACATGAATAATAACCTACGTACAAGTACATGCATGTGAATAAATCAACATGTTGAGTTTGACGTACCAATCAAACTACTAGTTCTAAGATCTAAACATTCTTTGATACATAGATCGGTGGCACATGATTTCCAGCAACTTTTATGAAAGTCCCTGCACAGGTAGGAATGTTACAATATGATATAAACGTCTGTGTGGAATATGTTGTTCTCTGATCCTTTGTCCAAAGGGGCACTTTTGTTTGGGATTTTCCCTAGGATCGTGAGTTTTGTCTATTCAAGACGTCTTGTAACTCATTTTTAATGAAGAAGATCTTTATTGACACAACAAAAGCACAGCGACTTTCGTAAGGTCGACTACATACATACATACATACAAACGAATAAGTGCATACAAATGAGTTTGATTACACACAATCATATGGGATAGAGCAACATATCGAAATATCACATGTCATATACTTATACATTGCTTGTTCTAATGTCCAAACATTCTTTGATGTATACACCTATCTGTACACAGTAGGGATTATCACCTCCTAGTATGTAATTGAATCTATAGACAGAACGGAGCGCATTGGATTCATTTGAACAAGCGAATTGATATTAGGGAATAACGAGAATAAATCACAACTATGGATTTGCTCGAGTTTCCCACCGGCACATTCCATTACGTTACAGTAGTCCCACGTCTGTGCCGGGTCTGCGGTGTAGCACCAGGGCCGCTCCTTGTTGTCAGGGTTACGGCAGAAGTTTTCCTCCAGGCCTGCATCAGGATGAGCCTGTGGTGTGTGGGGATGGCTGTGGGGGGACTGGGAGTCCCATCTCTGACACTCTCGGTCTCCTGCCCTGTAGAGATGGGCACAGAAAACACGAATAGGGGGGTGTCCCTGTGGTGTAGTGGTCTGCGCTTCTGTCTCTCACCACATCTGGTTCAAATTACTTGGACCAGAAGGACTGGGGTTCAAGCCCTAGGTAGGGCACCTCTGGACAAGAGGCGCATTGAGTCATACCAAAGACTTTATAAAAATGGTACATACTTCTGAAACAGTATGGAAGTTCAACACACTCCACTGCCAGTGGACTAGCCCCCTGCTGCAGTGATTGCACCACAGTGTGGCCCAGGGCTATGAAACGGAGATGGGCACCACCCTATACATCAATAATGGTGTGGGAGGATTTTAACTAACGACACGAATAAGGTTCAATCTTGTTGTGGTCAGCTGAAAACAGTAGGCCATGCAGTTTTTATCAGCTTCACGTATCGTCCTAGAGGTCGCTTTGTCCACCCGTAAACATTTTGTACACCATATGCGCTATCACGTGTACTTAGGATGTGCATGTTTTGGTGTCGATGATTTGGAGGTTTTTCCTAAACTTCCGAAAATAATTTTATCAGGTTGGTAGAATATAGGATATAGGAGATTCTTTTTACACAACCAGGTAATCTCACCTGCTAACGTTTATTCCCGTTGGATTAAAGAAGCCGTCTGGGTAAGGAAGACAACACCAGTGATGAACCGAGACGAGGGGGGATACAAGATTAGGCACGTTTGGGACAGTGTTCTCACAGCAAAAGCGCCACCTACATCGGCTACTTATAGCGGTGAGAAGCGGTACTCCAGTGAGAAGCTCTGAAGAAGGTTTCTGATAGACATCGAAACGTTAGCAGGTGAGATTACTTGGTTGTGTAAAAAGAATCTCCTATATCCTATGTTCTACCAACCTGATTGAATTATTTCCAGTGGAAAATTATCCTAGGTTCCTAAACTGTTCAGCTAACCTCACCTGTTTATCTGCCCTGCGTAGCCCCTTCCGTTGTCCATTGCGTAGAAGCAACGCGTAGGTGGGGCTGAAAATATACAACAGGGGAATGAAGCATAACCGTGTACAAATTGGCACGTCGTGTACTATACACGCCATCATTATACCAAGCTCAAACATAAATAGAGTTTTAATGTGCCCATCACATTCTTTTGAGGTCTAAATAATTCAATGTAAAGTTTTGTCTACAGAAGCTGCTACATTTTATCCGTCACCGTGGAAGTCATAAGCGCAAATAAGAGTAACGATAGGTATAACAAGAGAGCTCTATGTAGTCACATTAAGGTCTCAAAGGTGTAAATCGTGAATTCGTAATGTCTATACCGCTCCAAGCAGTATAACTGACAAGACCAGAAATCAAATTTTTGTCTTTGGCAGCTGCAACTTTAAAGACCATAAACAAAAATGTACACCGCTATCCCCTTACCTCTTCAAATAAGTGCCTGGTAGTGGCCAACTCTGGCCTTGCACCGAGAAATATCGTTGAAAATAAATGTTAATTGAAAAAAAAAACACAAAAAGTTACCATCACAGGCGAAGACCTCATCACAGTACATCCACCTGATGAGGGGGTTGTTTGTGTAGCACCACGGCCTGTCCTTCCCGTCCGGGTTCCTACAGTAGTTCCGTAACAGCTCTGCCGATGGGTAGGCCTGGGGAGTGTGGTTATGTGTGTGGGGGTACTGAGATGTCCAGAACTGACAGGATTTGTCCTGGTTTGCTAGGCCCCTGTAGCTTGTCCCTCTGTCCCGTAGATAGTAGCAGTCTGTGGATATATATACATTATAACATCGAAACGTTGTACACGAAAGGACCATTTCGGAGGTGCTTGTAAAATTCCAGCCATTTGATGCAGGTACTGGAAGTATGGGAAGTTTTTTTTTTTTTTAATTCCAACCAACCAAACAAACAAACAAATATATAGATAAAAAAACTACAATCATTCATCTGAGACACATTATTTAATTACCAGCCTATAGCTTCATGAAACGACGGGAGGGGAAAGATTATTGCAAGCAACGGTCTCCTTTGGGCCGGAATCCACCCTTTTCTATAGCTCCGATTCGCTCCAACGTTTGCCTCCACGCGGAGTATCTGCTTGCCTGGATTTCAGCCTTGTTATCTTTGGCCCGCTCCTCAAGACCCGCTAGCCAGTCTACAAGGCGGATCTTGGGGATTGGACCAAAGCTAGCTAGCAAGGCTGGACTTCAGGCTAAATATTTGCATGGGAGCGATAAAAGCTGGTCATCGTTTGGCTTCAAAACTAGACTCCCTTTCTCACAGAGGAAACATTGCCTCCCTGTCTCTATTCTATAGATACTTCCACGGCCAGTGTTCTGATGAACTTTCACTACTTGTCCCACCACAGAGAATTTTTCATCGTACTACCAGGTTCTCCTCTGATTCACACCACTGTACTGTACAACTACCAGCCTCTAAGTCATTCTACAGTAACAGCTTTTTTCCACGAACTGCAAAACTCTGGAATTCCCTCCCAGCCCACTGCTTCCCCCCCCCCCCCAGAATACAACCTACAAACCTTCAAAACAAACATACACCGCTGTCTCTCACCTATGCCACATTAGTTCAATTAGTTCAATGCCGAGGAGTGGCCTCTTACGGCCTTGCATTGAGCGAGATCGTTAAAAAAAAAAGCAGCGAAAGGAGCTAGATTAGCAATGGATGACTGGTTGGCTAGGTCTCTTCGTTGTGGCATGACATCGTTAAAGCCCACTGTACCCTCCCTAATGAATGATTTAGTGTTATGCACACTGTGATGGCGTTGTCAGTAATTACTGTGCGTGGAGAACTCACCACAGTTCTTCTCATCACTGTTGTCCCAACAATCATCTTTGCCGTTACACCGGGCAGACGGGTGGAACAGGGCTCCGTTGTCACAGGCAGCAGCAGCTACGGGAGAGAAGGGACATCGATGAGCCAATCAGAAAACTGTTCCCTCCAACTGAGCCGATCAGAAAACTGCTGCTTCCAACCGAGCCAATCAGAATACTGAGCTAATTAGAAAACTGTTCCTTCCAGCTGAACCAATGGTACGGGATCCGGTACGGTAACAAGTAGACGCCGTCTCGACTACGTACCATAAATAGTCTACAGGACCCAGTGGGTCAAACCAATCTGTCCGACAAAAACTAACTCCCAGTAAAAACAAAATTGCGTTTTACTAGTTATGCGATATAAAAAAAAAACACTGTGGCTAGTGCAGTGTACTTACGACAAGTCTCGTCGCTGCCATCGCTACAATCTTCTGTACCATCACAGGCAGAATATTGTAGATCACAGCTAGGATCATCATAATCATCAACAGAACATTCGTCAGGACGTTTTTGCAAATTTGTACAGTCTCCGTTACTGCAGGCCAACTTGCCCTGCCGCTCGCCTGGATCAAACATCAAAAGAAACACTGTCGTAAAATCTACGGCGTTAATTACTTACGACTAGACTCGACAAGAGCACATTGTTGTTTTTTTCAACAACAGATGAAACCACACTTTTAGCTATTGCCTTATTGCAAACAGCTGCATTAGGACTGTAATATAGGAACGGCAAATTAATCTATTCTTAAGTAACTCGATAGGATGTCTACAGATATTCAAAGACTAACATTGAAAGTTAAAAAGTCACCCTTAGAACCAACACCTAAGATTCACTTTGGGTCAAACATACCAACCAACCAACACATCAACGAACTAACCAACCAACATACTAACCAACCAACACACTAACATACCAACCAACCAACCTACCAACCAACCTACCAACCAACACATCAACGAACTAAACAACCAACATACTAACCAACCAACACACCAACATACCAACCAACACACCAACATACCAACCAACCTACCAACCAACCAACCAACCTACCAACCAACACATCAACCGATCAACCAACATACCAACCAACTAAGTAACACACCAGCCAGCCAACCAACCAACCAACCAACCAACCAACCAACCAACCAACCAACTAACCAATACATCAACCAACCAAAAATAGCACTGAAAACACAACCTTGTCTGGTCATACTTACAGCAGTTCTGTTCGTCTGTGCCGTCTCCGCAGTCGTCTCTGCCGTCGCACACTTGTGCCTTGTTGATGGTGACTCCGTTTGCACAAATCTCTTCATCTATAGCTATATTCATGACAGAAAGTAGTGTAGTGTCAAAATATGGTCACAGACCCATGTGCGTAGAATGCAATGCGTAGAACCAGAGGTACTGAGTTCGAATCCGGGGTTCCCCAATTTGTCCCGTTGACGTTGTGCCTTTAGGAAACGACTTTCCTCACTTCACTCAGGTGTATATGAGTACCTAGCTTCGGTTAGGGACGTCCCTCGGATAGGACGTTAAATGGAGGTCCCGTGTTTGAGGGGAGCCACACCTCGAGCACGTTAAAGAACCCACCGCACTTATCGAAAAGAGTAGGGGTCCTTCCCGGTGTGAGTGGTTCAAAACCTACAGTCCTATGTATTGTTGTTTTGAGGTCACCTGCGCGCCGAATGGCAGTCGCTACAGACCCTTGCGATCTAGCCCCGCCAAATGTGCGCTCCTCGCAATTCAGCCCTGGCTGCGAAGAGAGAGTAGTCGGCCCACCCAATAATAAACAATAATATAAACAATGGTAGACATAACATGAAGCCCTACTCATTTAACATCATTTATTACACATACTCGACTGGCCTGTGGTTTGGTGGGTTTTTTTCTTCTGATTTTGTTTGATTTTTGTCCAGCAAACCCTGCTAAACTCTTTCCTGGTTCATGCCTTACCGCAGTTGTTTTCATCGCTTCCATCGTCACAGTCCATGATCCCGTCACAGACCATCTCATGCACGTCACAGTCACCGTCTTTGCAGACAGTTCTCTCAAATCCGGAGCAAGCTGGACGAATATAAAGAGATTTTATTTTATTTTGTTCAAATTGCAACGGTAATACAAGACCACCCAGACAGCAGTGGCTGATTGAAATAAAGAGATACAGGATGAGGTAAAAAATGAAAAGGAAAGTAATCTCGAACCAGTTGAATAGATGAGCTAATCTTCCACTGGTCGTGACAGAGAATACAGACGCTATGTACAGTATTTACAGGTTCAGTGTACCGGGGAAATTCCCCTAGCTCTTTTCGACAAACACGATGAACAGTGGACCACGGCTTAACGTCCGGTCCTAAGGACTGCGACCCTTTCCGGTAGCGTGCATGTCGGATGAGCGACACAGCCGGGACCGATCTAGTTCCAAAGACAAGATCGCTAACCACTGGACTACGCACGCTTCCAGGTATAAGTGGAAGCTATGCGACTGATGCAGATTATGTTTTGAAATTGCGGCCAAATGTTTCCAGTTGTTTGTGAATGGGCGCCTGATATCGCTGCTTAAAAATTTATGAAAATTGTAGGAGGAACGATCGATGGTAGGAGGCGCCGTGAGAGGCCACGGAGGAGTTGGGGGGGGACGACATCCGTGACTGGACAGGACTCCCACGAGCAGAGTGCAACCACAGAGCCAGAGACAGGAGGGAGTGGAGGAGGCTGATACTGGAGGCTACCATGGTCCCCGACCCCTCAGGCATGAGGATGGGACTAGGTAAAGGTGAAGGGAAAAGGTAGGAGGGCTAACAAGAAGCCCTGAAACGGTTGCAAAACTGGTGCCCCAAGATATAATGATGTGTTAGCTTTGCTCTGTCGCTATACAAAGCAAATATAGTTAGCACTTACCCTGGAAAAACGTGATCTCGCTGATTTCTTTCCGATTCCCACGCGGGAACTGTAGGCGCCAAGACTGTCCGGCGGCGAGGAGTCCAGTCAGGTCGATTTGGTTCAGACGTATGTCGTCATTCCTTACATTTGGTTGGCTACTGTGTGTCTCACTGGTCCATCCTCGTCCAGTCGAACGCCAGACGGTGACGTCCATGTCTCCACTGTCGTCACTCAGGTACCATATCCGGATCCGGGACAGCGTCATCGACGTTTGCAGATCGAACGTCAGCTGCCAGGTGGTCTCATCGTCTCCGCGTCCCCACGTCGTCTTGAAGTTGTTGTCCAAGACGTATCCGGCAACGCGTCGGACGCCGTCGTCGCCCTCCCATTCGTCCGGTGTCACCCATGTCGGGTCGGTCTCCACCCATCCACCTGCCAGTAACAGTCTTTCATTAATATTCCATTGAGGCATGTACTCTCCAAGCAGAGGTTGTGCACTGGCTGGTTTTTGACGTGTTTTAGACGTTATGTCGCCACACAGAAAGAAAACGGGACAAAACCGAAAGCCCGATAAAGATGAAAAATAAAACGTCAAAAACCAACCAAAGTCCAACTTCTGCTCGGCGAGCAGGAGGTTTGTAAGTAGCCGGTGTCACACTACGCGTTGGTGGGAGCCATTGTCTGAAGGATTTGGATTCCATCAGTCCTCTGCCAGTAACAGCCTTTCATTAATCTTTCACGGAGGTATGTATAAAGCCGGCTTCACATAGCAGAAAAAAGAGCTGCCAGTAACAGTAACAGTAAAGTTAAAAAGTTAAATTTAAAGTTAAAGTCCTTTCCGCACCGAAGGTGCATAAGGCGGCGCCCATCTCCGGTTCCACAGCCCTTGGGCCACACCACTTTGTGCAAGTCACTACAGCAGGGGGCTAGTCCACTGGTAGTGGTGTGCGTTTAACTACCATACTCTTCCCAAGTATCAAATACCAGCTCAGGATAGGACAAGAAGTAGTCGTGGTTTTAAGTACCAGAGTTACCAACTAAGGATTGATGTGTTCAAAAATTCGTATTTCTAGAAAACCAAAGTAGAAGGGACCTCATTGTAATCAAATACTGTAGGAACACGCTCACTGAATAGTTAAAGAACGGTTTCAGTCAAATGTGCGAAAGTTACGTGTGACAGGTCGTTCAGTGTAATATAACCAGCTGCTGTCGCGCCGCGTGCATGCGGAGCTGGACAAGTGTGTTACGATGAAGGGCGGCTATACCGACTATACAGATGCAGATACAGAACAGCCTCCCATTAATATTTCACAGAGGAATGTGTAAAGCCCTCGTCAGACAGCAAGGAAAGAGCTGCCAGTAACAGCCTTTTATTAAAGAGCTGAGCTTTGTAAGCTAATGCAATATATGTTTCCCCATTTCATACACCTTCATCATCATCATCATCATGAGTACCTAGCTTCGGTTATTGACGTCCCTCGGATTGGACGTTAAATGGAGGTCCCGTGTTTGAGGAGAGCCACACCTTGAGCACGTTAAAGAACACACCGCACTTATCGAAAAGAGTAGGGGTCCTTCCCGGTGTGAGTGGTTCAAAACCTACAGTCCTATGGCCGCACATGGGGCAATTGTCGTATTGAGGTCACCTGCGCGCCGAATGGCAGTCGCTACAGACCCTTGCGATCTAGCCCCGCCAAATGTGCGCTCCTCGCAATTCAGCCCTGGCTGCGAAGACAGAGTATTCGGCCTACCCAATGACAATAACAATAACAATCATGATACACTTAAGCAACATAGAAAAGTTCATATTTCTAACGGCTTTAGACAAACCCTTGATCACAAAGCACAGTTCCACCATGACTAAGAAGCAAGAAGCAGGTAATTATCAGACTAGCGCTAGCGTGAAATTGTTTGTATGTATTTGTAAACTGCGACGTTTTCTGTTGTGACCTGCACTGACCCCACTGGGTATGTGTGTACAATAAAGGCCTTCATTCATTAATATTTCACGGAGGTATGTATAAAGCCGGCTTCACATAGCAGAAAAGAGAGGCTTGCCCATGAATTTTTCGGCCTGACTACGACAGGTGCCCTCTCGGTCACTTGCACTGTGCGATATTTAGTGCTCAGCCTGTATTTGTAGGTCGCGGAGCCCTGTCTAATGTAACAGGGTAATTTTCAGGGCAAAAATACGCTTGGTTTTCTTGCGATTAACAAATTCGGTCGAATGTGGTTGTGACAATGTGAGGCCGGCTTATTAGTGAGCAGATAAATCTTAGACTACTTCTGGTACTGAACAACACCCCTTAAGCCGGCGTCACAATTCATGCGAGCGTCGGCCGATTTTGTTGCTCGTCCGGAGCTCGCCGAACTTCAAAATCGCCCGAGCGTCGACCGTATTTCCCAATGAAAATATCGTGTACGTCCGTCGAACACTAAGAACTAAAAATCCCCCATGAGATGGTACCATCTCTTGGACATGGACGAAGTCAGTATCGACTAGCCTGGTAAAAGGCCAATATTTCGATCAAATTTTATTTCTAAAAATCGCCCAAAGCCCGCGTAATCGACAGGACGTCGGCCGTATTTCGGCCGAAAATACACATTTGAAGCTCGCCAACACGTCGGCCGAGCTGAATTTCTTATCTGTGACGGGGGCTTAAGTTAGGGTAAAGCGTTCAGGGGTTAGTAATGCACACTTATTGGTGCTTATTCAGGTGGTTCATGACTTCCTCTCTGAACTTTTCCAGATTTTGTTCTTTTGTTATTGTCTATAATGAGCACAGTTAGTTAGTTAAAATCCTCCCAAACCACAATTGATGTATAGGGCGGTGCCCATCTCCGTTTCATAGCCCTGGGCCACACTGTGGTGCAATCATTTCAGCAGGGGGCTAGTCCACTGGCAGTGGAGTGTGTTTAACTTCCATACTGTTTCAGAAGTATGTACCATTTTTATAAAGTCTTTGGTATGACTCAATGCGCCTCTTGTCCAGGAGTGTCCTAACCCGGAGCTTGGTCCAAGTAATTTGAACCAGATGTGGCAAGTACCAGAAGCGCATATCACTACACCACAGGGACACTCCCTACTGAGTACGGTAGGGAGTTCCAAACTGTGGCGGTTCTTATGAAATAAGAATATCTGTGGCAGTCTTTGAACGCCAGAGCAAAGACCAAGCACAACACTAATTCATGTCGTCTTGTACAGACCAGACCAAATGTCTGATATTGTGGAAAACCTCTGTTACCAAATGGCTCATACTGCCCCCCTCCCCTTAAATATTGAGATGAGTGGACAAAATCTTAAGATACTTTGACAATATCTTGAGATCATTTGAGAGGTTGACATAAACTTAAGATGATTTGGGCATCTTGAGATATTTCCGAAGCATTTCTCCAGTAAAAAATGAGATAGTTGCACGCGTTTTGGCGGAACGACGGACTACAGAAAGGCCTCAATCACTCAAAATCCATGTCTCCTGGCGGGGTTAACTGATCGACAAGGAAGGGTGTTGTTTTCGTGCTCATTTTGTGTCAGTCTTATATTTCCAAAGTATTCCTAATGTATCTTGCCTTACAGAATGTCAACAACTGCAAAAGGACACTTTAGTCATATAACCGCTCATCCAAATCAGTTAAACACCCACAAAGGAGGATACAAACTTTGCAACTTATATTTGAATAACCA
The DNA here is from genome assembly GCA_035149815.1 of Branchiostoma lanceolatum. Lineage (NCBI taxonomy): Eukaryota > Metazoa > Chordata > Leptocardii > Amphioxiformes > Branchiostomatidae > Branchiostoma > Branchiostoma lanceolatum. The sequence goes on from CM068880.1 coordinate 1,355,186, forward strand.
TGCACAAATCTATATTCTTCGCAGTCTAATAGTTGAAGTTGCACGTGTACAAAGTCTGTAGTGCTGTCCTTTCAAGCTGAAGAAGTCACAAACAATGTCTTACCAAAAGGTTAAACAAAGTCTTAAAAATGGGAATCACCGATATACATACCATTCAGTTGACTCAAACATCACCCCACTGTGAAAAATGGGGTAGGACTCTCATGATCAAAGACCATATTTGTCTCAACTTTCCCCATCACAAATCCTAATGTACCTTGCTCATCTGTATTGTTGTATTGTTTTACCTGTGTGATATAACGATTACAAATACACCTACTTTGGCCTACTGCCCATCTTTAATACATTACTATTCTACAAAATGACATGGAAAACTACATCTTTACCCGTTTGCGCTGCAAAAGTACCCGTCAGACGGTAGCAAACACCCCACAGCAACACCAGAAATGTCCCGGTGGGCGACAGGTTTCCCATTCTGCTGTGACGCGGCTGGCTCGTGTCCTACAGAAATTCTACTCCGTCACCGATGAAAACTGCGGATCGACAGTTTCGTCGCACGAAATTCAACTATAGCGTGCGCTGACGAATGCTCTTATCAACTGGCGCGACTGATGAAGAATAGTAGCCTCTAAAGCAGGCTCGTCGATGCGTTTTGATAGTGCTGACTAACCGTGTTATGATGGCACGCGTTTCCTTTCGCCGCCCGCTTCAATCAAGGCTAAGGGAGAGCCATTCTTATTTGCAGCTTCAGGTATCACGTGGTGTCCAACGGCTGGATACGCCATCAAATATGTATTGTTGTCGTTTTTTTTCAAGCACGTCTGGTGGAAATTTTGCCACACAAACTGCAACAAGTCAAGTAAAAACGTAATACCCACCCAAAACCGGACCACATCGATATCACAGACTACAGACTACACGAAAAACACCCGGTGCAAACATAGACCATTCCTAAAGAATCACTCCCCTACAATAATGGGACATTCCAAAACTAAACTCGCTGAGTCATTTCGCGGATCGAGACGACATTTTTGTTTTGGTCATAAAGATGACTCAGCGTTTTACACTTTTTAATTGCCAACTTTTAGCAATGGGTTGTAGAGCTTATTGAGTTGTTGTCTCTCAAGAAGCATAAAACGAATGAAATATTTTAAGCAGAATGATAATCTTTACTGCAATTTAGCATGAAGTGGAAGCTAGGAACCAAATACTTTGGTGGTCACACGACAACAAGGGAGCCCTGATTATTAATCATACTCTCTCCCATATTGTCACGCATCCTGCCGAGTCGGTACCAGCCTGTTCTCGGTACACTAAGCTCCGCCTACTCGTAAAGTAAGGCATGTCCAGACCTGTGCACGCATCTCCCAAAAATATTGTTGAGCACTCCGGCTTCGAACACGACCGTGCCGGGTAGGCCCAGTACACAGCAGCCATCTAGATTCAACCCCCAACCCCCTCCCTTCGGAAAACCAATCATGGCGACCGGCTTGCTTTTATTTGTATGCCTGCTGTCCATCGGTCCTCTTCAGATTGCCGCCATAGAAGAGTGCCCCGGATCGGACGGTTTCAGGTGTACAATTGGTGGAGAATGTGTCCCTTCAGCGTACCATTGTGACGGTCGGGAGGACTGTGAGGACGGGTCAGATGAAAGAGATTGCTGGAGCGAAGAGTGCCCCAATCCCGACGATTTCAAGTGCGAAAGTAACGGAGCTTGTGTTTATTCATGGCAGCTTTGTAACGGTGTCGATGAATGTCCAGACGGCTCAGATGAGAAAGATTGCTCAAGCGAAGGGTGTTCCGAAACCGATTTCAGGTGTGAAGATAGTGGAGCATGTGTCCCTTCAGAGTGGCGATGTGACGGTGTTGACGACTGTCCAGATAGCTCAGATGAGGAAGGTTGCACTGGCGAAGGTCTAGAATGTTCCCTGATAGATTTCAGGTGTGAAAGTAGTGGAGAATGTGTCTCTTCATGGACGCGTTGTGACGGTGTTGACGACTGTCCAGATAGCTCAGATGAGGAAGGTTGCCCAGGCGAAGGCCTAGAGTGTTCCGAAACCGATTTCAGGTGTGAAGATAGTGGAGCATGTGTCATTTCAGAGTGGCGATGTGACGGTGTTGACGACTGTCCAGATAGCTCAGATGAGGAAGGTTGCACAGGTGAAGGTCTAGAGTGTTCCCTGATAGATTTCAGGTGTGAAAGTAGTGGAGAATGTGTCTCTTCAAGGAAGCGTTGTGACGGTGTTGACGACTGTGATGATAGTTCAGATGAAGAAGGTTGCCCAGGCGAAGGTCTAGAGTGTTCCGAAACCGATTTCAGGTGTGAAGATAGTGGAGCATGTGTCATTTCAGAGTGGCGATGTGACGGTGTTGACGACTGTCCAGATAGCTCAGATGAGGAAGGTTGCACAGACGAATTCGAAGGTCTAGAGTGTTCCCAAACCGATTTCAGGTGTGAAGATAGTGGAGCATGTGTCATTTCAGAGTGGCGATGTGACGGTGTTGACGACTGTGAAGATAGCTCAGATGAGGAAGGTTGCACAGACGAAAGTCTAGAGTGTTCCGAAACCGATTTCAGGTGCGAAGGTAATGGACAATGTCTCCCTTCATGGAAGCTTTGTAACGGTGTCGATGAATGTCCAGACGGCTCAGATGAGAAAGATTGCTCAAGCGAAGAGTGTTCCCAAAACGATTTCAGGTGTGAAGAAAATGGAGCATGTGTCATTTCAGAGTGGCGATGTGACGGTGTTGACGACTGTCCAGATAGCTCAGATGAGGAAGGTTGCACAGACGAATTCGAAGGTCTAGAGTGTTCCGAAACCGATTTCAGGTGTGAAAGTGGTGGAGAATGTGTCTCTTCAGAGTGGCGATGTGACGATTTTGTAGATTGTTCCGACAGCTCAGATGAGGAAGGTTGCACAGGTGAAGGTCTAGAGTGTTCCGAAACCGATTTCAGGTGCGAAGATAATGGAGCATGTGTCATTTCAGAGTGGCGATGTGACGGTGTTGACGACTGTCCAGATAGCTCAGATGAGGAAGGTTGCACAGGCGAAGGTCTAGAGTGTTCCGAAACTGATTTTAGGTGTGAAGGTAGTGGACAATGTGTCTCTTCATGGAAGTTTTGTGACGGTGTTGACGACTGTCCAGATAGCTCAGATGAGGAAGGTTGCACAGGCGAAGGTCTAGAGTGTTCTCAAACCGATTTCAGGTGTGAAGATAGTGGAGCATGTGTCATTTCAGAGTGGCGATGTGACGGTTTTGACGACTGTGAAGATAGCTCAGATGAGGAAGGTTGCACAGACGAAGGTCTAGAGTGTTCCGAAACCGATTTCAGGTGTGAAAGTAGTGGAGCATGTGTCTCTTCAGAGTGGCGATGTGACGATTTTGTAGATTGTTCCGACAGCTCAGATGAAGAAGGTTGCACGGGCGAAGGTCTAGAGTGTTCCGAAACCGATTTCAGGTGTGAAGATAATGGAGCATGTGTCATTTCAGAGTGGCAATGTGACGGTGTTGACGACTGTCCAGATAGCTCAGATGAGGAAGGTTGCACAGGCGAAGGTCTAGAGTGTTCCGAAACCGATTTCAGGTGTGAAGGTAATGGAGCATGTGTCATTTCAGAGTGGCGATGTGACGGTGTTGACGACTGTCCAGATAGCTCAGATGAGGAAGGTTGCACAGGCGAAGGTCTAGAGTGTTCCCAAACCGATTTCAGGTGTGAAAGTGGTGGAGAATGTGTCCCTTCAGCGTACCATTGTGACGGTTTTGACGACTGTCCAGATAGCTCAGATGAGGAAGGTTGCACAGGCGAAGGTCTAGAGTGTCCCTCGCCCGACGATTTCAGGTGTGAAAGTAGTGGAGAATGTGTCCCTTCTAGGAAGCGTTGTGACCATGTTTTAGACTGTGATGATGAATCAGATGAGGAAGATTGCTGGGGCGAAGGGTGTTCCCCATTCGAGTTCACGTGTGTAGATAGTGGAGAATGTGTCGATTCAATGTGGCGATGCGACGATGCTGTAGACTGTGAGGACGGCTCAGATGAAAAAGACTGCTGGAGCGAAGAGTGTCCTAACCCCGACGATTTCAGGTGTGAAAGTAGCGGAGCTTGTGTTACTTCGTGGAGCCATTGTGACGGTTGGGGGGACTGTCAAGACGCTTCAGATGAAAAAGACTGCTGGAATAGAGAGTGTCCTAACCCTGACGATATTAGGTGTGAAAGTAGCGGAGTTTGTTTTCTGTCATGGTGGCAGTGTGACGGTTTGGCTCATTGTGAAGACGAGTCGGATGAGAAAGACTGCTGGAGCAGAGACTGTCCCGAATCTGACTATTTAAGGTGTGAGAGTAGCGGAGGTTGTGTTGCTCCATTGCACCAGTGTGACGGCGCTAATAACTGTGAAGACGGCTCAGATGAGAAAAATTGCGCAGGCAAACCGTGCCCCATTCCCGACGACCAGTTTAGGTGTAAAAGTACTGCAGAATGCGTCCCTGCGACGATTTGTGACGGTATTGATGACTGTTTAGACGGTTCAGATGAGGAGGAGGATTGCTGGAGCAGAGAGTGTCCTAGCCCCGACAGTTTTAGGTGTGAAATTGGAGGAGAATGTTTAAATTCATGGCTTCATTGTGACGGTTCGGAGGACTGCGAGGGCGGTTCAGATGAAAGGGATTGCTGGAACAAAGAGTGTCCCAACTACGACGATTTCAGGTGCGAAAGTAACGGAGGATGTGTTGAATCATGGTACCTATGTGACAATCATGCCAACTGTGAAGATGGCTCAGATGAGGAAGACTGCTTGAGCGAAGAGTGCGATCCCGAATATGATATCAGCTGTGACGGTATTTGTTTGGATGAGTATCTGGACCGCTGTGACGGTGTAGAGGACTGCTCAGACGGATCAGACGAGGACGATTGCTGGAGTCAAGAGTGTCGCGAGCCCGACGATTTCAGGTGTGAAAGTAACGGATTCTGTATGTCCACGCAGTTCCAATGCGACAGTAATGACGATTGTCGCGACGGTTCAGATGAGAAGTATTGCACGGCGGAACATTGTCCATTGCCCAACCATTTCTGTGAATACGGTTTCTGCATCCCTGGCACGAAGCGCTGCGATGGCGTCGGCGACTGTCAGGACGATTCCGATGAGACTGACTGCGGTAAGCTCACCTTCTCATTTTCATCATTTCGTTTGGCATGTTCCCAGGGTTGCCCAACTAGCCAGAGGCTATTACTAAGGGCGAACCCATGTGCGGCCGAATGTAGGTTTTTGGACCATCGCACACCGGGGCATGCCCCTACTCTTTTTCGAAAGGTGTGGTGGGTTCTTTTACGTGCGCGGGGTGTGGCTCTCCCCCAAACACGGGACCTCCATTTAACGTCCTATCCGAGGGACGTCCCTAACCCTAGATGAGCTAGGTACTCATTTACACCTGAGTGAAGTGAGGAAAGTCGTGTCAAGTGCCTTTCCCAAGGGCACAACGTCGGGGCGCAAGTTCGGACATGTCTCTGGGCACAACCCGGGATTAGATCCTATCCCGGGTCCCATTGTTAATCATAGTCTTAATCTTGTTCTTGTTCTTGATACTGAACAACACGCATTATGATTTGGTTCCATTTCCAATCCGGGGTCCTGTCGGGCAGCTTGTGGGAACGAAAATAAAGAGACAACAGCCACTGCAAAATTACCTTTATCTGGTTGCTTTCCTTGGTTACAATTTTTCAAACCTGAGAAAACGTTACTTTTTGAAGTTATTGTCTGTCACACGCATGAAGATAGACAGATAGTGTGATAGGCGAATGAAATACTAGTGGATAGATAGATAGATAGATAGATAGATAGATAGATAGATAGATGGATAGATAGATTGATAGATCATGTGAACTAGTCATCAACCATCATCCTAGAAATGATATGGCTTCTCTCCCTCCCACGACATGCCCTACGTGATAAAAACATGTGAAATTTTCCCGACCTTGTCACCGCAACATGCTCTCCCCAGGACCTTACCATTGCACATTTTTATGTTGCCTACCTTACTGTATTTTAGAACCAATCAAAATACTTTGCATATCAGCGCCAGGTCTTAACTTACAGGGGAGTACTGAAAAGTGTCGGATTAAGGTTGCGTCGGGTTAAGGTTCAGTGACGTTAGATAGATAGATAGATAGATAGATAGATAGATAGATAGATAGATAGATAGATAGATAGATAGATAGATAGATAGATAGATAGATAGATAGATAGATAGATAGATAGATAGTACTAACAGCATTGTCACACATATCTGTGCTGTATACATAAAATTCTGTATGCTCGATATCAGAATAAATAATTCAACCATAAATACCTTAACAACTCGCATAAACAACTCGCATACTTCGGTGGCCAGGTGTACGTTTTATGCTTCTTTTTGTCTGACAAAAACAAATGTTAGAGACAAAGAACCAACTTTCAAAAAACATGCTTAGATTTAGTTAGAGTTTACCATTTTCCATCCCTTTGAAAATGATAATGTTGTGTTTGCACTCTTAGCTTTTAACATCAAACCAAGGTTAGTGTTTGTTCATGGCTCACTGGTATGGTAGGGATAGTATGTCCAATGTGCATCAAACGTGCTTGCGGTGAGCAAAAGTTTCGAACGTTCTATATTTTCGAACGCTCTGTATGTTCGAACGTTCTATGTGTTCTAACGTTCTATATTCTCGAACGTTCTATATGTTCGAACGTTCTACATGTTCGAACGTTCTATATGTTCGTACAGTGTGCACCCGTGCCGACTTCCGATGTGAAGACAGCGGCAGATGCGTGGCGCCATCAGGAGTGTGCGATGGCGTCACAGATTGTGACGACGCGTCGGATGAGACACTGTGTCGTGAGTTTTATACAGATTACAAGAATGATTAACTATATATCGCTTCAATGGCAGGGTGCAAAAACAGTCCCCAGCAGTAACCAACATTCAAATATGTGCTAAACGTGATGCCCTAAAGATGCCTGCAATGGTGTTATAGATTTGCTTAACAGTTCTCTTGTTGCTCCATAAGAAATAAGTTGAACTTATTTATGCCAATGATTGATTTGTACATTGTATGATTGTGGAACAACATTTTCAAACATTGACAGTTTATAGTTTAAAAAAAAAATCATTCCAACAGCTGACATTTTATTCCAAAAACTGACATTTCACTCAAAAAACTGACATTTCATTCCAAAAACTGACATTTCATTCCAAAAACTGACATTTCACTCGAAAACTGACATTTCATTCCAAAAACTGACATCTTATTTCATTCCAAAAACTGCCATTTCATTTTTTTAAAAAACTGACATTTCATTCCAATCTACATTTTTCAGAGTCCTGTGCAGAGAAGGGACTGTGGCGATGTGACAGCGGCGAGTGCATCAATAACGCCTCGGTGTGCGACGGAGATAAGGACTGCTCTTCTGGGGCAGACGAAGAAAACTGCACCGGTAGGTTCCGATGTGTTTGTTTGTCCATAATGATTGTTGATTTGCAGTTATTTCGTGTGTGCGGGTTCAACAGGCTTTGCAAATACGCAAACGGTGCTTTCCGGAATATGTATCTGTTCCCATATAGCCGGTATTGCTGCCTTTCGGCGTAACACACCAGCTTCGCAGGCATGCAGGGCGACTGCAGTTGATTATATTTCATTCCAAATCGTGATTGCGTTGTATACTTCATAATTTGGAAGCCTATTAGATAATGCTCCATTTACAGTCTTCAGGTTTATCAAGTGTAAATGATCTTTATTGTCTCAACAACAAATTTTCGCTTTTGCATTTGTTCCCAATCATGTTGCTCTAAAGTCTAATACCCTCGTTACTTCATTGCAGCCCCCTGCAATGGTCTCCAGCTGGAGTGTGACGGGAGGTGCCTGCCGAAATACCGCGTCTGTGACGGGCTGGAGGACTGTTCCAACAGGGAAGACGAGATCAACTGTACAGGTGGGGGGGTCTGTTAACGTATCTTTGTCGTAGACTCTACCAGCCCCTGCGGGTCGCTGGGAAAATAGTAGAAATTGGCCAAATAGAGTCAACTGTATAAAGGGGTTCGGCTATGGAGATAGGGTCCAATATTGCAACTGCGGCTGCGAATGTTACCCTCCATGGCCAAAGTCCCCCGGCAAATGTTCTCCCTATAGCCGGCGTGGTTAGTCTGGTAGAGACTATCTTTGTCGTGCGAAACAGTTCTACGAGTGAATAACTGAGTCTATATTGTAATCGGAGACGTTGAGAAGGATTTATTCATTCATTTATTGATCTTGTAGACTATTGGGTATGTCTTTCAGTCCAGCTATAACGATTGTGCTTGTTTGTAACACAAGCATACAAATTTGATGAAACTCCATCCACACAGGTTGTGCTGAGCAGTTCCACTGCTCGAACGGTTCCTGCCTGTTGGAGTCTCAGCTGTGTGACAACCTGACGGACTGCAGTGGAGGGGAGGATGAGGACGACTGTGGAGGTAGTTAGATCAGCTCTCACTTTGCACTATGCATACCATCTACTTCCCTTAAGTGTTAAACAGCGTGTGTCGACGAAGGCTAGATATCCAGGTAGAACATTACATGATACAAAAGAAACCAAGCAACTGGATAAAGAGAAGTTAAAAATGTCATCGAGCTGCTTGTAAGAGGGCGTACTTTACAAATGTAGGAATGACTTTGAGCCAAAAAACTGACCTAGATCTTCAGAAATTCTCCCATTGGAACCCCTAGTTTAAATCTGCATCATTCCCATCATGCAACACGCTTGGGTCTGGGGTCTGCATGGGGCACTATTCAGGTACTGGATTGCAAGTGGCTCAGATTTTTTTGTTTATCTGTGACGAAATTTTACAAAATCTGCTTGGTCTTGTATTCATAGAAATGTGGTCTTTTAGAACATATGCTTTTAAGGTTGAGTACACCTTTAACTTCTTATATATCAATTGTAGGGGAAAGCGTCTTGGTTGTGCAACCTCAATAATGAAATTTTCTTCACAGATATCCCACCTCCTGGATTCCCGCTTGGCTTGGCGAGTCGCTACATTCCCGATGTTTCCATCACCGCCAGTTCCGAGTACAAGTCGGAGTTCGCCCCGTCCCAGGCTCGGCACACGTCGGAGTTCGCCCCGTCCCAGGCTCGGCACACGTCGGAGTTCGCCCCGTCCCAGGCTCGGCACACGCCTCCGTCTGCACCCGGATACTGCTGGGTACCGAGTTCTACGGTGGACCAATGGCTTCAGGTACATTTCTTCTCATTGCTTTGTGCATAGCATGTTTGTCTTCATATGCTCCTGTACGTAGTATACAAAGTGTTATGAATACCTGTTTATGTTTGTTTACCTGCAGGTTTACTTTGGCAAGACGACTGACGTCACCGGGGTGGTCATCAGTGGAGGCGGTTCGAACTGGGACCTGGGCAGTTGGGTGACGTCATTCACTCTGGCCTTCAGCATGGACGGTGCTTCTTGGGTGCCGTACGAAGGGAGCAGCAACCACGTGCAGGTACGAAGAGTTTGCATCGAAGGGGAAAGGGATCGACGACACTATTGGCTGTTATGGGCCTCAGCGGTTTGATACACGCTCGTTCTCATTTGAATCAAGCTCCTTGTCTGAATGTACACATTTTGTAATCTCCGTTACCGTTAAAAGTAAGACGTTCCTGACATTGTAATATGCCACATATAAGGTATCAAACTGCCGTTTTTAAAAGCTAGAAAAGTTTGAAGTCGTCATAAAAACTACAGTTTGACATCTTATATGTGGCATATCCTAATGCCAGGAACGTCTTATTTCAATCGGTAACGGTAAATGTGTACATTTAAATGAGAACGAGCGACAATCAACAGGCGATAACCCTGAGAGTCGTTCTGATGCAGTCTGATATATTCAAAGAGTTTTGTTTAGTCTAAGGTTGCTGCCGTGGTTCTGCGTCGAATGTCTAAACTTGAACTTCATGTATTACGTTCTTGCGCAGGTGTTCCAAGGAAACCGAGAGCGGTACAACAAAGTGAGTCGTCCTCTCCCAGCTCCTGTGACGTCACGCTACATCCGCCTGTACCCGACAGGCTACGAGGGCTGGGTTGCCATGGTGATGGAGGTGTACGTCACAAACGGTTAGTTTGCTGTAGCTCCAGAACCAAGTGTGCAGATCAAGAACAGAAAGTTGCCACACCATTGATAAGCAATTTACTTAGCGTATATCAGAAGTTTTATGTATTGTTGCTAAAGTTTCAGGTACGTTGATGAAGATTAGACATCCACGTAATTACTCAAGCAACTGGATAAGACTTTGAAACAGTGATTTTGAACTGACTGTTTCAAAATCTTATTCAGTAGCTTCAGGCGTAAAGTTTCAGTTGTTGAGCATTTCATATCAAAATGAATGCAAGAGTGTCAACCTTGGCAAAGGCTATAAAGCTTCCTTTAGTGCATCTGTAGTCTGCAGTTTTATTGGAAGCTTCTAGGGAATTCTTAGCATATTCACTGCTGTCTTGGACCAGACATTATAAAAATTCATCAGTTCGTTTTTACCCGACTCTCCACTTGATAGCGCCAGCTGATCTCTTGAGACAAAAACACTCGGTTGAAGCAAGTTTGAATGTTTTGTTCCTTGAACAACGGTCGCCATTTCAATGATAGGGCATTCTAGACGAAAATTGAAATGAAACAACCGTCGCAGATGTTGTATATGCGGATACAATTGTTATAAATGCTTACGCAGTTTTTCTTTTTCATTCTTTTTGAGACGAAAACACCTGGTTGACACAAGACGAGTACGTCCCACTGGGAGTCGGACTGGATCCCGACGATCCTACCGCGGTTCCGAAGATTCCCGATCTCCACATGACCGCTTCGTCGCGGAGGGGCGACGCCTTTCCGTGGCTGGCACGCCTCAACAGCGGTCAGGGGCGGCAGCACGGAGCCAGTTGGTATCCGGATCCTGACATGGACGAAGACTGGCCAGACATGTGGCTACAGGTATTTTAGTCGCGAGATTATGGGCTCGTGTGGCGTAACGGCAGGGTCTTCGGCCCTGAACCAAGAGGTCCCGACTTCGAATCCCCCTGACGCCACCGATGTTGTGCCCTTGGGAAAGGCACTTTACACGACTTTCCTCACTTCGCCCAGGTGTATTAAAAAATGGGTATGTTCTTATCTGTACGCGGCACTGTTAATATAAGATGGATGTATATATTAACTAAATGGTATTTTCTCCTTCACTCTCCAGATTAAACACGACAAAGTGCACAAAGTCGCCGGTGTCATCACCCAGGGGGCTTACAACACGGACCACTGGGTCAGGTCCTACACGCTGGCGTTCTCTGTGGATGGCCGAACATGGACACCGTACGCAGACCCCACCGGGCACGGTGAAGAAGTGGTAAGTGTAACTACACATTGTGAATACAGACAATACAGTGTAACGTTGGTTAACCTGCATCAAAGCAGTTTCCAAGTAGCTTCCGGCCCAAAGTGGTATTCAAGAAATAAAAGACTACATATAATGTTGAAAAATCCCGTATATGTACGATCCAAATACTGGATCATTTATTCTGTAGTCTTTCCTTGTTATATTTCTAGAAACAAAAGTCGAAGTAACATTGTCGTCAACATGAGTTACATGCCATAAATACTTTTGTTTCAGGAGTTCCAAGGAAACAGAGACAGCCATCGCTATGCTCGCAACCTGTTGGACAACCCCGTCCTTGCACTCTACACTCGCCTTTACCCACGCACCTTCCACGGTCGGGTTGCGCTGAGGATCGAAATCCTCGTCGTAGATGGTAAGAAGTTTTGCTTAAAATTTTATCCATGGCTATTGGTGCTCCAGCTTCCTACAATATCCACAAAGACAAAGTCAAAGTTCCTTCCCACACCGATGGTGCAAAGGGCGGCGCCCATCTCCGATTCGCAGCCCTTGGGCCACACAACTTTGTGCAATCACTACACCATGGGGCTAGTCCACTGGTAGTGGCATATGTTTAACTACCATACTCTTTCCCAAATGCTGAGTGCTAAGCGGAGAAAGCAGTTTGTACCATTTTTAGAGTCTTTGGTATGACCCGGCCGGGGATCGAACTCACGACCTACCGTATGCAAGGCGAACAGTCTACCCACTAGGCCATTGCACCACAAAGACAAGATACAGAAACAAACATCTGCACCTGTAGCTAGACTGATTTTAATCCAATCTACAAGCATAGAGGAAAGCTGGTCTTCGCTTTATCGGATATCTTGGAGAGACCGGCATAAAGCTCTATATATGTGCAATGTTTATCCATTTCAATAGTTGATACTCTTTACAAGGTTCCGGATGTGCAGCGGACGAGGCATTCTGTAACGGGGCATGTCGGCCGAGGGAAAGTTTCTGTCCCGCTTTTGACGGATGTGTGCCGCAGCGCTATAACAGCGGAGACAAGTATATACATTCACTTTTAGACTTTCCTTTCTTAGATAATAGACATACACAAAAAGATGAATACTTGTAGTACTTGAAGCAGAGCTATGCACCCGCCATAGCGTCTCCAGAACAGATATTAAGTCCCACTGCGGTACCATAGAAAGCCTTTAAGGGGCCCAAAATCTACTCATTTCGAGGTCTCACCAAGACCTACCCATATTCTAAATATCAAGACAATGCATTCACACACACACACACACACACACACACACACACACACACACACACACACACACACACACACACACACACACAAACACACGGACGCTGACATGATAATGACATTTTGGCTGACGTGTCTTCAATTGCAACTGTTCCTAGTCTAGTCTCCTTGGGACTAACTTTTTTTGAAGCAGTAGAAGACAAAGGAACACCATTTTTATGTAACGTGTGTGGTTTTTACTAGTGCATGTCTAGTAGGTAGAAAACAAGCAAACAACTCTTAAGTCTACTAAACACAATAGATATGAATAAAGAGACATCACAGAAAGACTTACAAGCTGTTTGTGTTGCAGCACCTTCTGCGAAGACGTGCTGGAGGCAGAGTGCGGTCTGGAATCGAGCACCAAGATGGAAGATCTCGGATGTTGGGGTTCGTTGGTAGAGTAGAGTAGAGTAGAGTAGAGTAGAGTAGAGTAGAGTAGAGTAGAGTAGAGCAGAGCAGAGCAGAGCAGAGCAGAGCAGAGCAGAGCAGAGCAGACTAGCGTAGATAGAGATGAGTAGTAGCCTGGGAATCCATTCAACTCTAGCTCCAGTTTGCCCCTGTGATTGCATTCAAGCAGGATATGACTTTCTCGATTCGATTGTCAAATCAAATCAAAGTTTAGTTGCGCAGACAAGGTTTAAAAACGAGTAGGCAACCTCACTGACCACCTCACAACCACAGATGACCTTACTCATACACAGATAAGTCCCAACTATAGTCTGGAGGTGGTCGGAAGACCATGGTTGGCTATGTATGACAGGGAAGAATGGCTTTTTATCACTTTCTTTTGGTTAGAAAAGCAATATTATGTCTTGAAAAATAGTGCTGACTTCTTGGACATGGGTAGCGATAAGCAGTAACTTTGTCACACGTTTTACCAGTATTTTGAATGTTTCTTATCGTGAAAAAGGAAAACACTCCCCCAGGGCACATTGAAAAACGCCATCACAGGCAATATGTTACCCCTGCTTAGATAGAAATAAACAAACAAATACAAATCTTCTTGACATGAGCTGAAATGATTTTCCCACCTTAAATTGTCTTGTAGAAATCGACAGTCAGTTCATGCCGTGTTGGGATGACGTCAGTCCTGGACAATACCAGGAAGTGTTTCACAAAAGCCGGGCGTGTGATGACAGAGAAGACTGCTCCACGGGGAAAGACGAAGAAAACTGTGATGGTAAAAGCTTCATTTTTTTATTGCATTTCACATTACATACATAAACATATCACTACAACAACACATAAAAAAAGAAACATAATCCACGAATCCAATGGGAAATAAAATACAGTAGAGTGACTGCACAAATAATAGGAAGACTACAAATCATTGACCGTAGCTATAGGCTAATTAGAACACAAGACATATGGGTTCTAATGGCAAGTGCATGTAACATGAAACATAGGAATATACACTCACATTTTGTGTTCTGTATTTACTTAACAGCCTGCGCACATAACATACATAAATTTATCATATTTTTTGTTTTCGTTTCAAGCCATCCTCATTTGAGGTGAAGCAAGATGCGTTTTCAAGTACATGTAGCTAGACAGTATCATATTAACTACACATAAATATACAGAGAAACATAATCCACGGATACAATGGGAAAGAAAACTACAGTAGAGGGGCTGTGCAAACTATAAGAAGGTGTAAATATACATGATACCCAGGACAGGAGTAGGTAGCACTCACATGTTGTGTTCTGTATTTGCTCAACAGCCTGCGCGATGGAATGCCCGACCGACTTCGGGGACTGTATTCCACATCACTGGATCTGTGACGGCATAGAAGACTGTTTGGATGTGAGGGACGAACTAGAATGCGTGCACGGTAGGTGTTGAACTGGCGACGTATGATTTTAGAAGAGCATATAGGATGCTTTTACCTATATACAGTACTTACTTAGTCTTATCACACAACGTTGCGGCAATGGGCCTTCTCTACCAGCTTGTTTGTATTGTATACCCGGTAAACCGCCTCATGGCGTAACACACTAGGTTTGTTGTACTGAACAGTAAAGGCTGCATATCCGGGCAGATTTATTTGATCCACACACACCGGGAAGAACCTCCACTCTATTCGATAAGTCTGTTGGGTTCTTTTACCTGCTCGAGTTGTGGCTCTACTCTAACACGGGACCTCCATTTAACGTCCTATCCGAGGGGCGTCCCTAACCGAAGCTAGGTATTCATTTTCACCCAGTGAAGTGAGGAAAGTCGTGGACACCTCGTTAACAGGAAAATCAAGGGACCCTGGATTTGAACCTCTACGCCAAATACCCTACCACTGTGTCACACGGACAGCAACTTTCCCGTGTAGCCGGTCGCTCTTGCGTTCCGATATTTCGGCGGTTTGTCTGTTATCTCTCCGTAAATTGACGCATTGACTCATCACTACAGGTGTGCCTAAGCACTGCTTCTTCAACTGCCGTGACAACGCCACCTGTCTGCCGACACCTTACCTGCAGGACGGGCATCAGGACTGTGCCGACGGCGAGGACGAAAGGCCCAGAGACGGTGAGTCACAACTGTCATGATCTGTGGTAGCGCGACGTCTTTATCACAATGGTTTATTTGTCAGAAATTACCCGTGCAGTGGCAGCCTTTCTAGCGCTAAATTGGTGCAGGTTTTACAATCACATAATACACATGGGCAATACCTACATATTTGCTCCACACTTGGACACGTAAAACTGTCGCAAGGGTCTGGGCGGCTGCCATTTGACCTCAATACGACCTTCCCCAGCCGAAGTCAGGTACCCATTCACGCCTGGGTGGAGTGAGGAAAGTCGTGTAAAGTGCATTTCCCATGGGCGCAACATCGGGGCACATCAGTGGATTCGAACCCGGGACCTCTCGGTTCTGAGCAAAATGCCCTACCGATTGTGCCACACGATGCACAAGTCTAGTGGTGGTTTCACCTTGATTAAATGTGTTTTCTTCATCAATTACTTACTCACAGATAGCTCATGCTCATATATTTCGTTCAAATTTATGAATGCAAATCTGTTTCCGTAGTGGAAGAGGCTCTGGGACGCAGGTGGGGTTCCTGCGGCTACGTCTGCGCGTCCGTCTACGGCACTGCGTCATGCGTTCCCCACGCGTTCAGCTGCGACGGTGACGCGGACTGTTGGGATGAAGCGGACGAGCGGGACTGTGAAGGCGAGCAAGATCGCGGAAGGACCGACGAATGCCCGACGTTCACCTGTGCCCCGGCAGGCTCTATGGATCCGATCTGTGTGCCGCATCACCAGATCTGCGACGGGGACCCGGACTGTGCGTCAGGGGAGGACGAGCAGGGCTGTGGCGAGGCGGAAGTGCCCGGAAGGCCTGTGGGTGACCCAAGAGCGGCCGGAGGGCCCCCAGCTGGCCAAGGAGCTACCGGAGGGGCCCCAGCTGACCAAGGAGCTACCGGAGGGCCCACAGCTGACCAAGAAGTGACAAGTGGGCCCACGGGTGGCCAAGATCCACAGGAAGGACCGGCCGCAGAGCTGACAACTGGTCATGGATCGTTCGAATCTCACACAGGTAAGGGCCCTGTCACACTTGTGCGTATATTCAAGTGCGCGTGAGTTGCGCACTAAGATTTATTTGGCTTGAGTAAGGTTTAAGGAGAAAAAGATGTTTTCTACTTTGACCCACCGTTGTGCACCGGTGATCGAACCTAAGAAATTACTTATTCGGCTGCAAACTTCACCTAAACCAAAAACATGTGCGTATAAAAAATGTTCATACGCAACTCATGCGGACTTGTCTATACGCACAAGTTTGTCAGGGGCTTTAAAAGACCAATGACGTTCTGACACACAGTTACAATCGTAAAACAAAGAAATACATGTACAGGGAAAAGCACTTTCTTGTCAATGTTTTGGTGAATGTTTTTTTCATGTGTGTGTGTGTGTGTCTGTATGTGTGTGTGTGTGTTCGTGAGTGTGTGTGTGTTTACATATCATACATACATATCGATTATATATAAATATATACATTTTTCTAGTTGGAGAGTTCCATGCTCGAAGTGATGGGCCCGAGAACCAGGCTATGGCTTGGATGACAGCCGCTGCTCTGGGCGGTCAGATGCTCTATCGTCTGGCCTTCTAACCAATACAACTTCTCGACAGTCGGATACAAACGAACATTCGGACAAGGAAAGTAAATTCTATGGATGACATCCTCTGCAAACTGCAAGTTTAATGCAAGACAACAAAGAAAAAGGTGGATTGAACTTATTTGACGAAATGACAGAGACATCGGCTTCTGTGTCCTTTCGATTCTACAATAAGGGACTTTAAGAAACAGAATTGAGCGTTTACGGATATCAGCATCATAGTCTAGATAAGTTGTATAGAGAAATGAGTTAATTTTCAAGTTTAAATTGTTGAGTATGTAAGTTATTTGTCTAGCTACTACGGAGTGGATAATCAAATGGTTTTGTGTCTCTTTATTGGAATATTTACGACTACGGTAAAGAAGTAGATGCTTGGCAATGCTGGAGCCAGCAATGTGGTATTTGTGGATCTAAGTGAATGCATGTTACAGTTCTCCAAGCAATACACAAAGTTTTCAGTTACAATAATTTTCTGGCAATATATCTTTTATCATGGTATTTGACAACCAGTCCGAATATGTTAGAGACGTTTATGGAAGTTTCCAGCTAGTTTTATCAATTAGGACATCAATGAAATGTTCCAGATAATAATCTACTTGATACAAAGAACTGTAAGTGTTTGGTACAAATTCATTCATCGAATGCAAAGTAGCAGGAATCTAAGATAATCTAGAAGGTCTTTATTGCAAGGTCTTTATTTGTCACTGTGTAACTAAACAAGTTGCTTTATACTGTCATCTATCTCTATTTTAAATCAAGCAAGTCTCACTATAAAAAAGTAGTCAAACCTAGCCGACTAACCCCCTGGGCAGCCAACCAGACAAACACCGTTTTGAACAGACCCGTCTAGGGGTGGATACCGGTTCGCTGGACCTGATTCGGACCTGTATAACATCCAAGAACCGAGTCCAAAAAACCTGAAAGCCGAAAACCTAAGTAAAAAAACCCTGAACAAAGTACAATTGTATTTTTCCATTTTGTTTGATGAAAAGTGTTTTGAGTCTCCCCTCTGACAAAAAAGGCATTTACAATAAGCGCAACATTCAAATATCAAGTACTGGTTTGTCTTGAGAGTCTTCTCACCAAGAAACTTTTGTAGCCATGCATGTCAGTTTTAATTCTCAATTTTTAATATTGGTTTGATAAACCAAAACATGTCAACTAGACAGGATCAGGTCCAACGTCAGGTCCGGACCTGAACCTAAATCTATGGACCTAAACCTGGACTTGGACCTTATTAAGCCAAACTGGTATCCACCCGTAGCCCCGTCCAATTCTACATACTTCAATATCAGCTCAGTATCAATCTCCTGTGAATTGATGGTATTTTCAATCTAAATTTGCAGATTTCCTGGAATATAATTGCCCTTATTGGTCTATCATATTTCCAATTTCTATGTTTCCAAATGTTTCAAAAAGAGAGAAGAAACTACTTGGTGATTAGCATTAGTTTAGCAATAGTCCACAATTTGTTTGATTTTTCTTCAGTTTTCAATATCAGAATAGAGAATTGTATCAATTCTTGCTCTGTATTTTACTTATTATAGACCTTGTGTGGTCATCTGTGCATTCAGCCCATTTGGGCAGGAACATGCAATTAAGACTATCAATCAATTATTTCTATGACAGAGATACCGAGCTCTAGTAGTTAACATAAGTCAAAAACAGTGGATGGGCTTAAGGACAGGGTACTAGTATTCATAGTGGAGCTAAAATGCATCCATTAAAGAAGCAATTGCATGAAATTATGTATGCTCTGTCTGCTTTCTTGCGTTTATTTCGTCATTATTTTTCTGGCTACAATTCTATGTTGTTCATCTGTAAATATAGCCGTTAACTTTCTGGCAAGACAGTGCAGAACTGTGTGCCTTCGAAGCCGATGTGTTACGCAGAAGGGCGGTTATACCGGCTAGTCACCAATTGGAAAATGGACGATCCCCAGGTCATTGACCTTGTGGAGAGCAAAGAAAACTAAATATATGTTGTGAGTGAAAGGTTTGATGTCAAAGAACAGTAACTTTCCGATAGGACAGGTTATTCCTAAGCCGAGTGAATATTGGATATGACTCATTCAAATTATAAACAGTATATAAACACACATAGTTTCTAACACGATAGAAAACATAATAGTCTCAGTCATGGACGCATCATAAGCGATTTTGAATCGCCATACACATAATGATCATGAATGAACAATTATCTTTATTACATATTTCTGCCACACAGAGCTAAGTGTAACAAGCTTCACAAATACCCGGCTACATTAATAAATTGTGTGGCCGTTCGTTTACTGTGTACACATCTTCTTTGTTTGCTGCACAATGTTTGCCTAGGCCTGCGATTAACTATGTTGTATTTACCTTTTACTTCATATATGCAGATGTGCATTTTGAATACGCGTAAAACGTATGAAGTCCGTTATATTACTGTGTTAAAAACCGTTGTATTAACGTGGGTGTATCAATAGTTGTAGAAGACCTTACGAAAGTCCGTGTTCTTTTGTTGTCATTTCTTCTGCTATGACGTCAGTTCCCCCTGACCCCTCAAGGTGAATATTGCAGGTGACTCAGTAGTTCCGGGTTCGCGTTGCCACGTCAGTCTGTCGCGCGATCGTCGGGGAGAAACCCGGAGTCAGAATACTCTCGAACAGAAGCTGAATATACAGTGAATTACCATAAATGTCAGAGGCTCAAAAGGACTACAGCTGAATCTAGCGATTCTTCGGCCAGTGGTTTCACAACAAACATACTTCCGACCGAAAGGTCTCTTTGAATGGCGCAAGACGAGACAGAGCAACAACAGTTGGGGAGCTACAATTATTAAGTGAGGGCGAGGTGCGTATCCAATAACAGTACGACCCAAGACCAAAGCTTTGTAAAAAATGTAAAATTAGGGATATTCTGTCTATAAATTTCCCACTGAGGATCCTAGCTATTGTTGACATGAGCTGTAGGATGATTTTGTTGCAAAGATATAAACATATCAGTTACCATGTAACGGGCGGCCTTTCATTTCTTTGTGGCCTTTGTTCAGTTACAGACGAGAGTCATGCAACAAAGACTGTTTACTTTGTCATGACGTAATGGAAAGCCCCCGTAGCGACACAGCGGAAAGTCCCACCTGAATCAGAGGGGAAACCAGAACTTTCGCCACGTATCAAAGGAGCTCTCTACCTTAAGGCAAGTTCCAGTTGGATCTCAGACATCCAGGTAAGGCTTAGACAAGTCTGTGTTCATCCTGACAGGTTACAAGGCTACGTCGTTTCCTGAAATGTGACCCATAGCTTTGGGCGTTTTGAGGCATGTTGACATGACATAGACTTCTTGATACTAGAGAGTAGAGGGTACTAGAAACACTGTCACTAGATAGCATAAGCATTTGCTAAAACTTTGATTTCACAACATTTGTTTTTTTGAATTCTTAGTTAACCAATTGTATAGTTTTCGTTTCATTTTATTTATTTGTATTGGGACTCCAGGAAGAATAGTGCATATTGTATATCACTAATGGAGATCTAAATAAAACAAACAAACAAACAAACTTGTACCTAGCAATGAGTGGCGACATGTTTCTAGTTCTGCTGTACAAAAACAAAACAATGGCCAAAATCAATATGAAACCATATGTCGTGTCGAGGACTTCATGGTAAATTATAAACATCGTAAATCGTCCTCGTGCCTTATTGTTAATGGTTGTGGCTTGTGGATTTGTATTTCTCTTTCATTGTTTGATTATGTCCGCATAAGGGGACGTTTCACAACCGAGATACACCCCCTCACAGTTCCCTCTACGTGAAAATATCTAAGGGATCTACATGATAAAAACTCAAACGAGCACTCCCTATGTCTTTCCCTATATCCTCCAAATCCCTTCTTTGAATATTAGAACTTCTTCTTTATTACAAATCATAATGGAGGAGCAATACTGAAAACATGTTGGTCGTACAGAAATGTAATGATCTTGCTGTCTACGTAAAATTCAGGCTTACCTTAAAGAGAAAAAGTCTTGCAGTTGACAATACAATACCAAATTTCCTAATCTGTTCTCAGGTGCATTTCGCGTATTAATCATCGCCCGACCAAAGGCAGAAATGTCAGATACAAACATCACCAGCTTAGCAAACAAGTTACAGAATTTGGAGTTGTGCCTCAAGAGTCATCATGGCCAAGAAGTGAACTATGGGCGGGCACTTCGAGAAGCTATCATTTCCAAGGATCACTTTACGGAGATAGAAGCCTTAAAGAGTCTCGGGGATTTACATCTTCAGAAAGGCAAGCTCCGTAGACATACAGCAGAATTTGACAAGGCGTCCGCTCTCTACAATGCTGCCATGATACGCCTAAAAGATTCAGACATACTAGAAACACTTGAGCATCGAATTTGGTTTATGAACAAACTCTCCCAAAAGCTTTTCCTCGGATACATTCCACAGTTTCGATACTTGTCACCAGGTTATTGGGGCACTGCTGACAGTAATGTCTTAAGAGTGGCAAAAATCTGTGACAAGTTAGACCAAAAGGTAGCGAAACAAGACTTCCAGTCTGCTGAGGACACCTACACACAAGAACTAGTAACGGCCATTACAAATGGCGACGTATTCCTGGAACACGAGATCCTAAAATCTCTTGGAGACCTGTACCTCGAGGAAGGAAAGAAAACATGTCTTAAAGCGCAGTTCACCAAGGCTGCCAAGATGTACCTCAAGGCCATGTCAGGATATAATTTGCTCATAGGTATGGAACACGCGAACCGGCCTGAGGTAAAACAAACTCTGCTCCATCGTATCATGTACACAGAGAAGGTCTGGGAAGCGAAAGGGGTGAGTAGATTTGTTCTTATTTTTTAAAACCTTGATCTGCAATCTGAATATATACATGCTACTACCCTTTTTCTCCCATGCCAAATTGAATGTTAGGCAAAACAATCCCATTGATTATACGTCCAAACTTTGAACTAGGCAAAACATTTTGGGCAGTCAATGCAGGAAAACATTACTATTGCACAATTATATGAAGGTGATTGCATTTTACAGCAGCCGGATGCACCAAACCGAGGAGAAGGCAGACGAAAAGTGGAGCAACAATTGAAGGAAATGACAAGACCCATCAGAGATCGAGAAATATCAAGGTGGGATGTGCCATATTGTGACGACATTGAGCCACACCAATTTGTTACCTTTTAATTCTATCATTTTTTGGCAAAAGAATTAAGAACTAGACAGCCTTTATCTAATGCACTTGGCTAGCTTCATTGCTAGAATAGACGCTATTTCGAAAGGCATTAGAAATATACAGAAGATTTTTTATTGCACGACAATTTTTTAAGGTAAAAAAGTGCCATTATATATGCCATGACAATAACGGACAACTTAGATGAATAACTATCATGTGGTTTTACAGCAGCAAGTCGGAAAGCGGAATGACTGCGGCTGCTGTGACTGTTATTGACAATAATGGCTCGGACAGGTGAGTTTAACTGAAAGACGTTTTCTATTCACCATCAACTGAACAGTACTTTATAGTATATTCACTTTCAGATCATTGTACAGTGTACCAAATTGTACAGTGCCCTAATCTGTCCTTATAGAGTATATTTTGTCATCTTCGTCATATTGTATGTTTAACCGTTAAACAACGCCTTAAAATGCATCCTCAATGTGCAACAAGTCCATATCAGTACTCAAAGCAAAGACTAGGCCTTTCTCTTATTTTCCAGGCAGTATCAAGACTATCTGAAGAAAGGTGATTCATCCCTCGAAAAAACAGACCTGGACTCGGCAGAGAAGCACTTTGCAGCTGCACTTAAGATTGCACATGTGAGAGGTAAGAGGACAACTGGGTAAATGAGGACAGTTAAGCTCTCTGCGCTGTTATATGTGATCACAAGAGGGAAACCTTGTCGAATCAAAAGTAAATGCAAGTGATCAGTAGAATATCAGGTATTTTTCTTGGATTAAAGTGTTTCGTTAAAAGTTGCCATTGCCTTCTTTTCCTTCCCTGAGACTAATTCTTCTGTTCCTATTGAACTCAACCTCTGTCATATTTTCTGTATTTTCCTTTTTCTAGTCTTCATTTCCAATGTGTCTTCCAATTCGTCTTGTGTCATTCAAGATGGGCTTTTTGATTTTGCTAATCCCAGAAAAACACTGGAGTCAAATCGTGGTGAGTTCCCAGCTCCTCAGCTACATAGAGGTTATCATGATATAAATTTCTTCTCATTTAGAACCCACATCCCAGCAGTACCAGAGAGAGGTGGAGCCCCTGTGCAAGTTGGGGGATGTCTACAGTAAGCGAGGTCAGCAGACAGGAGACGGGGGACACTTTGTCAAAGCAGCAGCACTGTACTGTGCAGCAATAGCCAGGTCAAAAGACGAGGCTGTTAATGGTAAGATGGAAATGACACTAACTGATACAGAAAATGCATTTCTTAGATATGTCTTGTACACTGAACTTAATGTCTCTCTAGACGACAAAGCTAAGCACACAAAAATGCTGAAGGAGATGCGGGATCAGATCAAGCTGGAGATGGACAACATTGACCAGCAGCTGGATCCCTATGTACACGATGAAGGCGACCCACGTGTCAAAGAGATAGAGGCAAAACGAGCTAAGGTTGTCAGAAAGTTGTTTGAGAGCATTGTAGAAGGAAGAAAGAAGTTCATCAGCCTGCTTGTAGAAGAGTGTATAACAATAATGGGTCCCCCTCCCTGTGAGTATGCCCTGATAGGTTTGGGTTCGCAGGCCACAGGGCTGGTAACTCCATACTCAGACCTGGAGTTTGCCATCTTGGTAGAAGAAGAGAGTGAAGAATATCTTGCGTATTTCCGTAACCTCACCCACTATCTACACCTCAAGGTGGTCAATCTTGGAGAAACCATTCTCCCAGCACTAGGAATAGAATCCCTCAATGACTTCTACTCCGATAATCCTCTGGACAGCTGGTACTATGACTCTGTTACACCACGTGGGTTTGCATTTGACGGCTCCATGCCAAAGGCAAGCAAGACTCCACTGGGCAGGCAGGGGACAAAGAACAAACCACCAAGTGAACTCATCCGTACCCCGGAAAACATGGTCTCAATGTTGCAAAACGACGTCACATTGTACCTGAAGGAAGGATACCACCTCTCCACCGTCTTGAGAAACCCATGCCTGATAGCAGGAGACCAGGACCTAATCGACACGTACATGGGCATCACAGTGAAGACACTGCAAGCTGATGGGGGTAAAATGACTCAACAGCTTGCACGGGAGATATTGGACGAAAACATGAAACGGTTTGACACAGAAACAATCACAGCAAAAATGATTGATGTCAAGAAAGGACTTTATCGCTTCCCAGCTTTAGCAGTAGATTGCTTGGCCCTTTCTTCGTGCATCATGCCTACGACCGTTTGGAAGACAATAGACGAAATGAAACTGCAGGGAGTTGTGAGTGATGAAAACGCACATCATCTAGGGGTGCTGGTTGCTATCTCTGCAGAACTCAGGCTCAGAACGTACATTGCCAACGGTGGACAGAAGGAAAACCTGTCAGCTTTGGCCTCCATGGAATCAGTGTTCTTTGATAGACAGGAATCGCCCCCACAGAGCGATGATGAAGTGCAAAGAAATGCACTGAAACAGGTTTTCTATCTACCTAATGAGAAACAGCTTTTCCGTTACTATTACTCGGCAGTGCCTCTTAAAACATTTCTGTCCAAATCGTCAGAAATGAAGCCAGCTATCAATTCGCTACCTGAGTTGTACAATGCCTCCTGTGCCATACGAGCAATAATGTACTATGAGCTATGTGAATACAAGCAGGCCATCCATCTCCTGAACAAGGCTTTGAGTGAAGATGCAGACATTGAAAGAACGACTCTCTTGAACTGTATGGGAAATGCTTGCATGATGCTCGGTGACCACCAGAAAGCGATTCGCTTCCAAAAAGAAGCACTCGCCAAGACAAAGGAAATCTATGGGGCCGAAGCAAAACACCCTGAAATTGCCAACTTACTTCACTGCATTGGGTCAGCTTGTGAACGCGCAGGTGACTACAAGAAAGCAGCCAGCTACTTTGATCAGGCACTGCAAATGAATTGCCAAATACATGGTAAGAGTACCACGCATAGCGATATTGCGACCGCACTCAGCAGACTAGGGGCACTTTGGGTAAGGTTGGGAAATCCTAATAAAACAATTGGCTATGCCACACAAGCACTACAGATGCAGAGGAGTATCTATGGTCAGAGTACATCACATCCTGATATTGCAACATCACTTAACATCCTTGGAAATGCCTTCAGTAGTCTTGGCAATGACAGAAAGTCACTAGCGTATCAAGAAGAGGCGCTGCAGATGACAAGGAGTCTCTATGGTCAATACACAGCATATCCTGACATTGCCAATGCACTCGCCAGTGTGGGGAAAACCTGGCATACACTTGGTGATTACAGGAAGGCTATCACGTACCTCGAAATGGCACTCCAGATGTGCAGCAGCATCTATGGTAAGAATACAGCACATTGTGACAGGGCCAATATACACAACACTCTCGGGCTAGTATGGCAGGAGTTGGGTGAATATGGACGGGCAATTAGCAATCATGAACAGGCATTGCTGATGTACCGAAGTGTTTATGGTCAGAGTGCAGCACACAAAGAAATTGCCATTGCATTAAACAACTTGGGGTTAAATTGGTTCAACCTTGGTGATTACAAGAAGGCAAGTGGCTACTATGACATGGCATTAGATATGTACAGGAGTGTCTATGGTCAGAATACACCGCATTTTGATATTGCCACGTCTCTTAATAACAAGGGGCAAGTCTGTGATGCACTGGGTGATTACAGAAAAGCTATAGGGTACTTTGAACAGGCACTACATATGCGTCTTACTATCCTTGGTAAGAGTGCAGAACATCATGTTATTGCCGATATACTAAACAACCTAGGGGCAGCCTGGAACAATTTGCAGGATTACGGAAATGCAATCATTCACTATGAAAAGGCTTTAAAGATGTATAGAAGCATCTACGGTCCAAGTACACCCCACGCTGACATTGCTATGTCTCTGGGCAATCTTGGACAAGCCTGGGGTAACTGTTATGGTGATTACAGAAAATCAATCAGCTATCATGAGCAGGCTTTGCAGATGTACAGAAGTATACATGGTCAGGCTGCAATACATCCTGACATTGCCATTTCACTCAGCAACCTTGGGGGCGCTTGGCTTCACTTAGATGAAACCATGAAAGGTATCAGAAACTACGAAAAGGCACTGGGGATGTATAAGAGTATCTACGGTCAGAGTGTATCACATCATAACATTGCCACAGTACTAGGGAACCTGGGAACTGCGTGGAGGGATCTTGGTGATTACAGGAAAGCAATTAGTTACTACGAGCAGGCACTGCAGATGTGCAGGGTCTTATACGGTCAGGCAACAGTACATCCAGAAGTTGCCATGTTACTCGGCTACCTGGGAGGCCTCTGGCGTCTCTTAAATGACCACAGGAAAGCTATACGGTACCTTGATCAGGCACTTCAGATGTTTAAAAGTATCCATGGTCAGAGTAAAGCACGCCCTGACATCGCTGAGGTACTTGGCCATCTGGGGGAGTCCTGGAGTGGCCTTCATCATTACGATAGAGGAATAATCTATATAGAACAGGCACTGCAGATGCAAAGGAGTATCCATGGTCAGACCACAGCGCATATCAATATTGCAATGTTACTTTATAACATGGGGGCAATCAGACACTCTCTCGGTTGTCACACAGAAGCTCTCAGTTTGTACCAAGAAGCATTGACTATGGCACAGAAGCTTGATCCTTCAGACAAAAGGACCTCGTTAGTAAAACAGATCCAAGAGAATATTGGAATGATAACCTTTCCCTCAATCTCAAATAATTAGACATTTCAGTGGTTCTGTTAGTCTGGTCACATTTGTCGTAAGCCATTGTACAATTTTGATGTCGTAGAACTCACAGAACCAACAGCCCACAAGGATCTAAGACAGCCCTTTCCATAGCAAGACAGAAGCATTTTGTACGACACATGCATAACTATATATCCACCCAAAATGCCTTTAGCTTGAGATCGTACAGCGATCGTATGACGAATGTGATGAGGAATGATTAGATATAACAGCCATCTGAAGCACCATTTCCCTGTATACTAATAATGTTCTGTAGTGTATCTTTCACTGGACTTTCTTTTATCTGGGAATCCTTTTATTACCCATATTGTTAAATGTATGATTGCTGTGTGTCAAACTTTGTTATGGGAATGATAGATTAGAGGAAAGGAAACCAGTGTCTTACCTATTACACAGTTGTATACCACATTTCAGAATCTGTAGCCGTTTCATACGGTCAAACCATTTTGTGTAAATGGCTTGTCTATGACTTAATGTAGTTTGAATGACCATTATACTGTAGATCTACAAAGTTAACAAGCTGAAGTGGTCATGGACCCAGCCCTTGATGTACAAATTGTTAAATGTGTGGCTTTTTTTAATCGTCAAGGCATTATGGTCAAGAATCTAGTACTAAATTCATAGCCCATGCATTGGATCAAAGAAGTGCCCGTTTTTATCTTGTACAATGTATGCTACATGGACTATATAGTACATGAATGGGAATTTAAGCACAATGTGCACACCAGATATCTATGGAGAAATGTATGTTAGTAATCAAGGTTTCTACTGATCGATGTTTAGTATCCACAATGTGCAAATGTGTATTTTTCAGTACATATAGAATAAACTTCAGTATGAAGTGCATCCCAGTTGCGCAGTCCTGTTTATTTTACAATACGAAAAACTACATTGTTAAACTTTGTGCTCCTAAATATCAGTTAGGCGATACCTTAGTCAATATATTACTTCACCAGACACATACGAGATATCCCACGTATATACCATTGCAAATGGTATCACAAAATAAAAACAAAACAGGACAATTACAAACTCAGCCTACGATACTGGCAAGAAGATGAAAATGCACAACACCAAAACCTCAGGACCTCTTAGATCCTGTACAATATAATAGACACAAAGTCTAAACCAAACAGTTACAGTACGAATCAAGACCAAAACTTTGTCAACAAAGTCCAAAAAAATCTCTACGTTCCACAATGAGCATCTTGTTTAAGTTACATGTATCAGCTGTATGAAGATTTTGTTGGATGTCCAGGGCAACAACATTTCAAATTTCTCACAGACTTTCCCATAACCAGATTTAAATAAAAATCCTGTAATGTTATTGCTTACTTCATAATATTGTGTAGTCATATGCTTTTAGTCGAATTCACTGGTACATCATGATCTGCTGCATTACAAGAATTCCTAATACAATAGGTAACAACCATTTTTCATCTCCAAGACAAAAATTTAGCAAAAAATCATAATGTCTAAACTTCCATAGATACACCTCAGTTGCTGTGACAACCAAACACGCAGACACACAAACTTTAATACAACCCTCAGGGTAGCACATAATAAACACAGCTATCCCATATCAATAGTTATTGCTAGGTGCTTTACATACATCAAAACATCGCTTTCAAAAGTATGCACAAACGGTAAGCTAGACATACATAAGACCCTTTCAAAAGGTCAGAAAGTTTGGCACACCATTTTTGCTTTTTTGTGGGGGTTGGGGAGGGGGACAACATCAATTTCCAATACGTACACTAATACATCAGTTTTTCTGTGCACTCACACTGTATACTACACAAACCTTCTTTACAAAACTCATAAAAATGTGCCTGAAACTTTCAAAGTGTTTATAAAATCTACAACGTTTCTTCAAGGTCTTAGACCTTCTATCTGTTCACCAAGAAGTTATATCTTCATCTTGAGGTGTGTTTCTCCTGCCCTTGTTGTGTTGTAAGTAAACTTTGTACAAAGTCAAGAAGTTGGCCGCTAACTTGGTCCTTGGGCAACTTCTTGGCCAGGGAACCCTGGAAAATATACAGAGGTTGTTAAACAGGTTCATGAGCCAAACAAACAAGTCAAGGAATAACCTTGTGTGTGTGTGTGTGTGTGTGTGTGTGTGTGTGTGTGTGTGTGTGTGTGTGTGTGTGTGTGAGTCTGTGTGTATGTCAGTTTGTGTTTGTGTCAGTTTGAGTGTGTGAGAAAGTAATACTATGAACATGTATGTGTGTATGTGCCAAAGTGTTTGTGTGTGTGTGTGTATGTGTCTGTGTGCACGTAGTGCATGTACATGTAGTGTGTGAGTGGGGTGGAGGCATGTATATGAACCGTGTTCTTCCCTAAGACAAAGTAGAAACATGTAGGTAGTGCAAAATAAATGTACATGTATCAGCCATCTCATCAGTCAAAAAGACTGTATTGACAAAATGAAAACTATCTGAAGATACAAACCTTAACCTTCTCGAGAAACGTCTTGTCTTGGTGCCAGGGTTCCTTAAAGAACAAGAAGTCTGGAGCACCGCTGTAGTAATCGCTCACCCACTTCTACAGGAGACCAGAAGATGTACAAAGTCATACACGGCAACCAAATAACACATACGATCATGTACAAGACGTCAGACTAACACAAAAGCTAGGGTCTCTTACAAGATAATTAAAAAGAAAAATAGTTGTCTTCAATTTCTTCCTGTGTGGAGTCTTTTTCATGTCAATGATTTCTTGAAGATGCATCTCTTGATCATGACCAGTACTAGCTAGAAGGCACAGAGAGGGGGTACTAAGGGACAGTTCACTCTTGCTTAGCTCTAGAAGCATAAACAGAGAGAGACAGGCGGAAAAAGAGTTTTTGAAACAGCTCCTTGTTGGAGGAAGAAGCTGTAGTGTGCTTCTGAACAGACTTTTTAAACCTTTAGACTGCTAAGGTTGATGTTTGGCACCAAATTCATATTGTTAATGGGGTTAGGCAGCAGATAGAAGGTTAAATATCTGAATAAATGTAACTATACTTGTACGATATCCTTACCATCTCATTGACCACGTCCTGTGTCAGATAGCTGTCCTGGATGGCGGTGAAGTTCATGGACATCGGCATTCCGTACTCATGGGGCTTGTGCTGCCATGGCAACAACAAATAAGGACAACAAGAGGGGCGATAAGCACATGTACATGATATTTTCAGCTGTTAGTAAAGAAGAAATCATCAAGAAAGATGTTGGACTCCTTGCTAGCCCTTTATGAAAAGCCCATAAAAACAATGACTTTAAAAGTGTGTTGCCTTTCAAATCAAAATGAAAGGTGAATATTACCTCTGGAGGTGGCATAACCCAGAAGGCTTGTATCGTTGACTCCACTATTGGCTCAGTCAAGTGAAACGGGGCTGAAAATAAGAAGACACAAAACCAAAGTCAGTCCCTTTACAAACTCCAAAACTACATGTACGTCATATTCTTTTCTAAGGTAGATCAAAGTAAAGAGTGCAAACAATCCCTAAAATCTCAATACTGTGGCCCTATACCAGTCCTGCGATGCTAACAAAAAGATAACATGAAGGAACAAACAAAACTGCCATCTAGCAGATGTGAACAGAACTGCAACAAACAATGCTTCAGTATAGACTTTCCCTCACCTACTCTGAATGCGATGTCTGGCTGAACTGTCATGAAAATCTCTTCAGTAGAGAAAAAACACTGCCACCTTACTCTTTGGCCCAAGAGCTATCTACCACCAAAAAATCAGGACCATGGCTTGTCCAGAACATGAGGTATCAAAACAGGAAGTTCCACTGCAGAACCATAACAAGCAGCTAGGGGGGCCAAAATCTCATCATTTCCAGGTCTCATCAAGACCAACCCACATACCAAATATCATGATAATCCATCCAGGCCTTCTTGAATATTTGTGTACAAATACACACACACACAAACTGTGCAAAACATAACCTTGGCAAAGGTAATGATCAAGTTGAAGTACAAGATAGTGGAAGACATTCTCTAATTATAAAGACATTCTCTAATTATAAAGACATTCTCTAATCATATATACATGTAACATGTAAGATCAATGCATCCAAGCATACTTAAAAATCAATAAATGATGAGACACTTGTATTTTTGCAGATGTATTTGCTGTATCTGTCCTATCACCTGAGACCAAAGGAAGAGTAGCTTTCTAGGAAGCTGGATTTACTCCAAGATAGACTTAATTTCTACTCACCCACTATGAACCCCACACACGGTTGGTACGTGGCGCCCAGGCCCTTCATTGCAACCTGATACTCCATCTGGCAGTCAACGTCTCGTAGCGACGGGTCGGCCTGGCAGTGGGGGTGGGAGTGGTACCAGCCCACCAACGACAGGCCGCGTAACATCATGCCCTGTCGGATCTGGAAAACAAAGGGTATCATGTTACAGAGCTAAATAAGACTGCCATCTTGTGGAAATGCTATAATATATATACATGTTACCAGTATGTATATTACTGGTTTATTTGCAACACACATACCGTCGCAGCCTTTTCTGCTGAATTGGGGTATGAGACATGAATCATTAAAATTCATTCAATGACTGTACACTTCTTACAATAACATTAGAACACTGCACAACAGAGATAATTTAATGTACACATATTAAGACATTGGTTAGCCTAGAAACTTCCTGTAGTTTGTGCTTGATTGACATAAGTAGCCAGTAGTATTTTGCCTTACATTGTACCTGTTACAATCGTTGTGTAATAACCTTTGACTTGACTTGACATGTATATGTACGTATGCATTGGGAATCAATTCAAGAACAACATTTGAAGATTCGAGTATTTTAGCTGAAGGGCGCATATTTTCACATGAATCATTGGTTGGTTAATCAAAAAATATAGAGGTAACATTTCCAGGCTGTTTCGTGTAACGTTAGAGGGTAACATTGAAATGATGTCTCCCACCTCCTCCTCCACCACGATGGCGTTCTCCTTGTCACCCAGGCGACATCTGCAAGGGAACGCCTGCAGGATACTCAGGTCTGCAGGAAACACAGGAGGAAAATATTCACGATTTTTTCACTGAAACTATCAAACTGAAAATATCATTTGGTTATGGTGAAGATCAGGGGGTTTCAAACACAAAAATAGCAAGATGTACCTTCTAAATCTTGCTAGACCGGTGCAATGGCCTAATTGGTAGAGTGCTCGCCTTGCATACGGTAGGTCGTGAGTTCGAACCCGGCCGGGTCATACCAAAGACTCTAAAAATGGTACATACTTCTTTCTCTGCTTAGCACTCAGCATTTGGGAAAGAGTATGGAAGTTAAACACACATCACTACCAGCGGACCAGCCCCCTGCTGTAGTGACTTGAACCTGTGTGGCCCAAGGGCTTCGAATGGGAGATGGGCGCCCCCCTACGCATCTTCTACGCATGGGACCACTTTAACTTTAACTTTTTACCTTCTAAAACTCTTGTGCAAGATAACAGATATTCAAGCAACTGGATATATTTTGGGAATGGTCTGACTTTTCAGCAGGGCTGTCTCCAGCTTTAAATTTTTTTTCCTTCCCACTCATTGTTGGGGCTCAGCTAATTTTTTAAATTTTCATCATTGAATTTGTCATTAAGAATACATTTTCATCAGTTTTATCTCATGATATTTTTGGGACAGAAGGGGGTTAATTTTTTTTCTGTCCTAATGTAGGATGGGACAGCATCTGTCATCTTTTGTCTATTTACAAATCTATCCACAGGTTCATACCTTGCTACCTAGATGTCTAACCTTCAATGAAGTAAGATTCCAAACTTCATGATTCTTTCATGAAATTAAGAGTAACTCACGCTGTGAAGCCGGGTCCCACTTGCCTCCCAGGTAACCCACAACCTCGCTTGTCGTCAGGTGGCAGTGGAAGTCCTGAAACAGCAGGGTGAGAGCTTAGAATACATGTAACTATAGTGTAAGCACAAGACAGGATCTACGACTATCAGTCCATGTCTTGGAAACACGAGTGAAGTTTATAGGAAAATATCCTTGGCCTCGTACAAAATTATGTTACAAGGAACATCATAAGTGACACTTCATTTTGTAAAATATGTGTAGCTACATTAGCTGTAATTGTATCTAATGTAGATCATGTGTTAATTGTACATTTATTGATGTACTGTATGTATAATATAGTGTTAGAAAAGGATCCAGGAAGACGATAAGTACATGATGTACCAACAGTATTTTGCAACAGGACAATTTAAATAAACAAACAAAGAAACACACAAACCATGAGCAGTAGACAGTTGGTGGTTATAGACATGGTAAACGGCTGCATCTTTCCTAGAGCTGAGAAGTGGGAGTACTCCACTAGGGTGTTCGGGTCTCTGTGACGACAGAGAAAAACAGACAATTACACAATTTTGTACATCAGTTGCAAACATGGACCAGAATCTCCTGGAAAAAAAGAAGATCTAAAGAAACTACAGTAGCATGATAAACATACATGTACAGAAAAATATGATATTACAACACAATATTGGACCATACTTGCACACATGCACCAAAATCTACTTTAAAACTCTAAAATCTTTTCCTCCAAAACTGACAGTCCATGCTTTGAAAATTGTGTCAAGACTGTTCAATGAAGCTCATTACCATTCTAAACATTACACTACCTTTAGGATATATTGCATTCGCATGAATTTCAATAGACTACACATCCAATAGCAAATTTAAAGTAACAGTTACAGATGTCCATCACTATTCTGTACAAACAGAAAAATGATAGCTACCAACTTTATCATTAACGTTAGCAAGAACATAATTAACACAACATCTAATCAAGAACTTGAAAAAGGTACAAACTTGTATCCAGTGTATTGTGGGCTTTAAGAGAAAACACAGCAGAGAAAGAACATACATGTAGATCTTTGATAATCAATACATTGATTTCATAAAAAGACAATTTGTGTTTATTCAACATTCATGCATTGATTTCAAAGTCAGGTAAAACATGACAACAGTGCAAGAAAAATAGCAGGACAGGTGTACTAAAAATGTGAAAGTAGAGATCGACTTTGTGAAAGGTATTCTAAGATAAATTGTTCTTAAGTTCATCACTACTAACTCTTACCATATATGTACAGTTGTATTGCAATTTCTAATAAAGACTACAGACTATATATTGCAACATTAGATTCTCACAACATCCTGACAGAGAAATAACACGAACAGTAAGGAGAAAGTACTCACTGGTCAGGGTCCCTGCTGCCCAGGGAAGTGTGTTTAACAGACGGCCTCTCCTTCACATCCTGCTTCACTCGGAAGGAACCGGACAAGGAAAGAGCTGGAGGAAATAAAGAAAGAAAATCTTTTTAAAGCAGGAATAACCATTTCAAACAACCAAGTATGGTTCGACTACTTACAGGAATACACCAGAATACACATAAAGATGGAAGAAATATATTTAAATATAGCATGCTTTGATAAGTAAACATTGCAGGTCACTAAGTTATATATATTTTTGTATAAGATAATGTATGGCCCTGGAAACAAGAAATCACTAGAAAACACTGAGCAATATAGCAGGATTAGGGTTCAACAAAACATTGTAACCTACGATGTTCACTCACTCGCTGGTGTATTCTGGTAAATAGTTGCATCTATGTACATGTACCATACTAGTAATCTCAACTCATGCTAGCAGGCACATAATGTATTCAACCAGGAAGAGTAGTTTTCAAAGGCAAACACATTTATTTTATCTTTTTTCATTCAATAGAAATAAGATGAAGAGTAGACTGAAATGACATAGATAAAGTCTAGCATAAAAATCTTAAATGGAGTGTTGAACACACATATTGAACACCAAAACAATGTATTAATGATAAATTCTATTCAGATTGAATGGGTAGAATCCAGGGCTGTCTCCAGGACATGGAAAAAATTTCACCCGTCCTTTCAAAAAAAATCCGAACTTCATGACATTAAATTGATGAAAATGTATTTTTGTAAGCTTAAAATCACAGATTTAACAATGAAAATTCACAACAAGGGTTCTCAGAAAATAAGTGTGACAGAAAAAACTTTGACTGGAGACAGCCCTTGTAGAATCTCTACATTACAAAT
This sequence comes from Branchiostoma lanceolatum, assembly GCA_035149815.1. Taxonomy (NCBI): domain Eukaryota; kingdom Metazoa; phylum Chordata; class Leptocardii; order Amphioxiformes; family Branchiostomatidae; genus Branchiostoma; species Branchiostoma lanceolatum. The sequence continues at coordinate 1,389,972 of CM068880.1, forward strand.
AGTTAAAACTAAAGACACTCAGAAGCAGGCAAAGATCGATGTTAGCTTCACACTTTTCAGGACACACAGACGGCAAACTGTAAGCCATGCAGAGGAGAGGCTAGTGCGGGGTTCTTACATGGAGATTCAGGATTGAATCAACTTCAAAGTTCTCTAAACACTTTCAACAAAATTTGCCAAGTTTTGCTGAAAAACTATCAGACTGAGTGTGTGTCAAATCTAAACCTAGATTTATCAAAATCTAAGAAGCTTTTTTTCTTTTGCAGATCCAGATGAAGAAATAATCATCTAGTAGGTATTTTACTAAGTGGAGCTAAAATTTTGAAACTGAGCAGAGCTCTTGGGGCCAGGTTTGACAGCATTTTGAGACAGTACGCAAGATACAAGTAGAAGCAACTGGAAAGATTTTGGAAACGATCAGATGTTTCAGGTAGCATCCACACCCTATCATAAGTGACTGAGCAAGATCTGTAGTCCAACAGATGTTCAACCAAAAACTATGAATTGATATAAGAAATGAAGTGGAAACAATTCATATTAGAACCATTGGGTTGTTTATTCCCTTTTAGATGCTTTGATCTGTTAAACACATGTTTTTCAATGTCCTTCTTCAAGAAAAGAGGTATGATTTGATCCCAAGTGACTCCTGCAAATGGTCTAGTTTGTCACTGACATCATTTCCTGAATTTCTTTCAATTAATTGCTTTGATTAAATTCTTGTTATTTCTTTAAAACTGGTAAACTGTTTATGTTTTTAAATGAATTGAACAGAATCAGCAAGAAATTCAATATAAGCTACTGAATAATTTCCTCTAAAGCAAGAAATTCACAAAAAATAAACATATTTCAAGGAGGTATGAGATCTTATAATTAGACTTGTTATTTGTTGAATCCATGTAAGAATCCCGTCCTAAGCCCATGCAGCCACCATGCTCAGACAGGAGCAAGATCTCTGCTCACAGAGCGGCACTGCGGCCGACGTGGTCCTCAGACCGCCCGTAACCTCGGAAACCGGGCGGCGCGGCCGGTTGTCTGCTCGCTCCGGTCCACCCGACTGCGAACCATTACCTTTGGGTTTCGCCGGCTCTTTCGCTTCCTCCGTTTTCTCCGCCTGAGGGAAGAAAAGACAGACAGAAGGAGAAAAACGTGCTTTACCTTGACGAGCTTTAGCATGTCGATCCTCCGGGTTTGAATGCAAAAACAAGGGAAAATGGAAAGAAAGGAATAAATGTTAACAGAAGGAACGAAAGAATGCATTCCGTGAAACCATGCAGAATAAATTAGGAGGTTAAACACAATTTTCAAAGAACAATTAAAATTGGAAGATGCAAAATGAAATGGGAAACCAGTGTCAACAAGTGAAAGGTCTCTGATAAGACAAATATCTAAATGCTTGATGCAGTAACATGCATGGATAGTGTACAACAGTCAACAGAGAAAGTCATCAAATATGAAATGTACTACTAAATACAATATCAAAGGTTGTTTATGGAGGGTTAGTAAAAGGTTTGGAGGAATGTCATATCATTAGATATACTAACAATCTTTAAGCTATCTGTGTATTGATATTGCAGCTAGAAACCTTAACGGTCATACTGCAGTAGTACTTTACACATGCATTCATAATAAAATTCTTTTCAAGTGTTGCTTAAGAATAAGACAGTGCAAATATATCAGTATTTTTAAGAAAACAGTGTTTCCATGAAACTTTTCTGCTTTCCAGTAGTAATTTCTATCATTTGTGTGACATCATAAAGACTAAAAAATGATGTAGCTTTTCCAGGCTGTTCCAGACTGTGAGAGTAAAACTTCCACAAAGAGTCTGGATATTCCAGGATGCACACAATTCCTGAGGAGAAAGAAGCGTGGTTATACCTCCTCCTTCTTGCCCTCCCTCTCCTCTTCTTCTTCTTCCTCCTCTTCATCCTCCATAGATTCATCTGTATTGGCTGGGCTCTGCAACCAATCACCAATCACCACACAAATCAACAGCCAATCACAGGCAACTTGACATTCATGCAAAAATGGATCTGCTTTCTATATAATATTTGTGTAGAACTTGAAATACAAGCATAGATTGATTTCTAAGACAATATAAAAGACATGCCTGAAGAAGGAGGGAAGGAAGAAGAAAGGAAAGAAGGAAGAAAGAGAAGGAAGGAGTAAGGAGGGGACAGAAGGACTGGAAGATTGAATGGAAGGAAACCAAATTGAAGGCACGTCATAACTATGATGACAACTATAGACTCCCTGGCCCCTAAATCTAGTTTTAATTTCTTCACACTTTCTTGTCACAACAAAAGCTTCTTGTCCTGGAGTGTAGCTGAGTTTGTCTGTGGTCCCTCTCTCTCACACAGTAGTTTACATTGCATCATATACATGAACATCATATTCTGGATAAAAAGACAAACTAACCGGTGCATTTGCTCCGCGCTGTTTCCTGAACCAGATGGTTTTGTAGATGTCCAGTTTCTTCCCCTTGTACTTCACCTGAACAGACAAGGTAAACAAGACAGGTCTGGACATGTATAAAACATTGTCTAGACAAAAACTGTTTACAAGTTAACCCTTGTCCTGCGGCTTCCAACATACATGTATGCTGGGAAGCAAATGTTTGTTCCCATGTGTACAACATATGTTGGGAAGGCTTCATTTTTAGAAAGCTTGCGGAGCATCCGCCCATATTACTTCCGGGTCAACCCGGGTTAGTTGGCATGACCTCGCCAGAGGTCAGGGATCAACATACTGTTACGCAATGACCTACATGTATTGCATCATTCCATATGCCTTTGTATGCTAATGACCAAGATGGCAACCCATTCCTTTGGACAGTCTGTTCAGCACCAAGGACAATACCTAGCCATAATCTCACAGATGCCTTCAAAGAGTGAAGCAGCTTATTCTTTCCTTATCTATTTTCTATTATTAAGCAGCTTATTAATGCGGCCTTAGCACATTACTGGAAAAAAGATACCACTCACCGAGGCCCATCCACAGCCCGACTTCTTGGAGGGGTTGACCATCTTCTTACAGTGGATGGAAAATCATGTTTTCACTCAAGAGTCAAGACTACAGCGCATTCTACGTACAGTAACGGTCACAGTGGATCAGTTTTGCTACTCTGGTTTCATACTGACAATAATTTTTAGATATCATTGTCTCTGTACTTACAGAGGCCCATCCACAGCCGGACTTCTTGGAGGGGTTGACCATCTTCTTACAGTGGATGGCCCAGGCGCTGGGGGAGTTGAAGACCCGGTTACTGCCCTGCCACTTGATCTTACCATTGGGCAGCAGGTCGCCAACAAACTTCTGACCCTGGGGAAGATAGAGATGAGATGATGATAAGAAAATTGCATGGCAAAAAGTTAAACTCAACATAGTTTTCAGCAAATAAGCTAAATATCCCAGTCTCCCACAAACTTCTGTCCCTGGTAGAAAAATGAAAATTTATCTTCCATTGCCGTTGAAGTTCCATTAACAGTTTCATCAGTTTAACAAATCACTGGATAACACAACCAAAGAGTAAATACCAAGCAGACATTTAAGTGGACCATATGTCACCTTCTTCAATGCAATACTAACTGGTACTACTTCCCAATGCTTTGATACATGGAGAGACACAAGGAGAACCAGTTAGCATTACCCTGAGGAAAGCGACAGGTGGTCAATGCAACTACACTGTTTCAACCACCATATTGAAACACAGTAAAAACCTCCCTTTTATTTTTAACTCCCACATAAAATCAAGTCCCAACGAAAATAAACAAATTCATAGTACACTCACCAAGTAGTCAATGGACAGACATGCGTCCCCAGGTTCAAGGATTCCGTCCGACAGCAGCATTGCCATGGTGACGCCCCGCCCCGTCAACACCGTGCGAGCCGACACCCTCTTCCTGGTGGAACCCGACCCCACACTCTCGATCTCCTCCCCTGTGGAGTCAACGTCCTCTAGGTCGTCGCCCTCGCAGCTGTCATTGTCAGCTGGGGAGGAGGGTTCAGAGGCTGGGGACAGGAAGTGATGTCACAAAACAGGAAATGATGTCACTGCGATTTGTGGCAACTTGTTACCACCTGGTTAGTCCATTAATCTTAACATTTGAAAAATTATGAAAAATGGCTTTAAAAGTAATGCAGTCATCTAATGAGGTGACTTTAACGCTAAATAAATATTTTACTACAGCCATGATGGTGATGACATTGGGTAAGTCCAAGGTATTACTGATTATCCATATACAGTATGTTTTAGCCGAGGCAAAATTTGCACTAGGCAGCAGTGGGGAGGTTGGAGTAGGAATGACTGTTACTATAGTGTTAAGACAGTAATATCATATTCATAAAGACCACAAGTTACCTGGTTAGTGTAAGTTGGCTCAAATGATGGGATGCAGAGTAGGACAAAAAACAGACAAGGGTTAGTGTAATTAACAAGAATGTTAAAACAATTGGATGAGGAAAGATTCATCAAGGCAATAGATAAACACACAAGAGAAAATTCAATTGTTGCTTGTACTATGATGGTTAGTCCTAGTAGTACGTTCATGTCTATGAAATTAGAACTCAGAAATAATATTTAGAACGCATTCTGAAATAATTTCAGGTGTAAGAAGACGTCGTAACTAATGTATGGATTCATATGAAATGTTATTATGCAAATTTATTCAACATTGTGCTGCAGCCGACCAATGATGATGATTCAATATTGTGATTTGTGATATAACGTTATAGTGGGACAAAGCATAGACCATTATATAGGTTAACGTTACCTTCTTGCATGGGCATGGATAGATAGTAAAATTTTGTAATTCTGCAGGAGTTATAAAAGGTATTTCTCGTTAAGATAAATCGTTCTCAAGGCTACAAATGTTAGCATCTGTTATAATACAAATATACAGGTGGGACACAGACATATCAACAGCAGGTGGTAAAATTTACCCCCCCCCCTCACATACACAAACAAACCTCACTTTCTGAGCGATTTCTGCAATCTACCAAGAAAATGTGAACGACAAACTCACCCATGGTTGTTTAGGCGTCTTCTACACTATTGCAAATCGATTGTCTGAGGCAAAATTCTGCAGAATTCCCGCTTTTTTATTTCACTGACTGCCCGGCTTTTGTTATGGTCGATCTTTACCAGACAGACTGCTGTCTACTGCAATTATATCACTGCCTGATAAAAGATATCGTATCATTTGTAGATAAACGATATTTTTCTGATCATAAGCTTTAGATTTATCCACAATATACTATTTATAGTAATTTTAGTGATATTTTGATGTTGATACCGTTGATATATTGAAAAAGATTTTCAGGCGTTATTTTAGTTACAGTGAACAGCCGTGTGCTCGAGACCCCGTACAAAATGCCGTGTGAAATGGCAGGCGACTCTTTAGACTTTCTCTCGCTCGGCGCCAGCCTAGAACGGCAAGAACTGGAGGTAAGACGGCTTCTTTAGACATTAGAATGGGTTTAGAACATTTACTGAGCTATATGGTAGAATAAACGGGCTGTGGTGACGATGTTTCATGGCTAAAACAGAGAGTAAACTTACCATAGTTAGTGCATGAAAATTGAGGGGGAGGGGGGCGACTTGTTGTGTCATAGTTTCTATTTTTCGCTGTTCTGAAGGTTTAATAATGATTTTCTGTGCAAAAAGTGAGAAAACTGAGGAAAACCTCAACCAATGCTGTGGTAGCATTCGTTTTGGAGTTGTTCTATTACTCTTAGTCTTACATAATAATATCCAAACGTATAATTTTTGACCTGTGCCATAAACTATAAAACATAGCTTTTCATAATTATTTGGTCTTACTGTCGTTGACGTTGTACTTTATGGACAGTCCCCATGAGTTGTCCAGGACCACTACCAATGTCTGTTCTAATTGTTTGATGTTGTACTTTGTGGACAGTCCCCAGGTGGTGTTGCCACGCCGACCGTGTACTGTCAGCTGCTGGCTGTCTACCTGCTGCAGAAGGACCTGTGAGTTGCACCTTTTAGACTATAAGCTAGCTCACAGTTTTAAGTGAGTATGATCGAGGTCAAAGGTCCCTAACTTGTAAACAGTGTTCTAGACCATGTAACGGAAATGAACAAAACAAACAGACACGGACCATAAACCAGCTTTGGCCCTACTATATGTTGTATGTTAATATGTTGTAGCAATTGTATATTGTTTTACCATAAATATGTAATGATATATGTTGATAGAGTTATTAGGACCCAAATGACTGTGTATCTCTGCTATATTGTATCTGACCCTTACCTCTTCCCTCATGACCTCAATGAAAAGCGGCCTGCGTGCCGATTTGAGCCTTCAACATAATTTGAAATACCATCCAAAATGCATCACACCGTACATGTGCAGTTCAAACAGTTAACTAGCTTATTCATATGCAGTATACATATATGAGCATATTCAATAGGGCCGTCCTTTTGGATGGGATGAATAGTAGAGTCCATTAAGAGTCTGGCCTCCGGTTGACATCTTGAAAAGGTTATAGTCACCAGAAATGCTTCCAGAAATGTGGAAAATCTGAATATATGTTTTATAGAACATTGTATTGACAGGTCACAAGTCACAATTCTCATATCTTGTTTTCTTTCCACAGAAATAATGCTAAATACCTCTGGAAAAGGATTCCTCTGGCAATTAAAAATGTGAGTACATTGCATTTCTTTCACTCATCAATGATTGATAAGTACATTGGAAAGTAATTTGTGTTTTCCTGCAAGCTTGTACCTGGTCCACGTAATGAAATGATTAGATGATGAATGTGTATGAAATGTATTCTAGGCCAATCCTGAACTGAATAACACCAGGGGAAAAGATTCAGCAATGAAGTACTAGTAGTCTTAAAAGATGTACATGTAAAAATGTAAAGTTGTTTAAGCAGGCCAAGCCTGAGTTGATTGACATCATGAAAAAAGCTACAGTAGTGAAATGATATGGAATTTTTAAAGACATAAATGTGTACAAATTGCTTTTGCAGGCCAACCTAGGAAAAGGTTCTGTAGTAAAATGAAATGCTAGATATGTAAGCATTGTTTTTGCAGGCCAACCCTGAGCTGAGTAATGTCAGCTACAGTAATGAAATGAAATGGACTTTGAAGACATAAATGTGTACAAATTGTTTTTGCAGGCCAACGCTGAGTTAGTAGCTATCTGGGCAGTCGGTAAGAAGATGTGGCAGCGAGACTTTCCTGCCATCTACACCTCGCTGTCAGCGTTCCAGTGGTCAGCCGAGGTCAAACAGATCATGGTAGCTGTAGCAGGTTTGTTTGTTTATTTCTTTGTTTGTTTGTTTTTGTGTGAAGTTCGTGAAGGGAAGGTACAGAAGGGTGAACTATAAAGCCACTGAGGTTGTGCATATTCTGTTCCAAATTTATTTTGGGAAGAAGCATTTGACAGTTTGATAAAGGAACATATCTGGTTGATAAATCATGAATATCATTATGATTAGTATATCATTAGCACTATTTTACACAACCAAAAGAAAATTACTTGGAAGGTAGCAACTACCAAATCAAACATTGGCAGGTGATTTTCTTTTGGTCGTGTGAAAAAGAACTCCTATGATATGAATTGTTCTCAAAGATACTGTTTTTCTCCTACCACAGAAAGCGTGCGTAGCCGTGCGTGTGACCTGGTGGCCCGAGCCTACTCCTCCATCAGTGCTGAGGACCTCGCAGCCTTCCTGGGCTTGTCTGTAGACGACTCAGTCAAAGGTAACATTCTCTTCTGCTTTCTGGATCAAAGTTCACCTATAAGTTCCAACCCACGTCTCTTTGGTGTAGTGGTCTGCGCTTCTGTCGCTTACCACATCTGGGTCATTTTATGACTATGAGGATCCAGGTGCGACAGGTCTGGTTGAGAGGCACATCGGATACTTCAGATACAGACTTTATAAAAGTTGTACATACTTCAGAAACAGTATGGAAGTGAAACACCTCAATTTCAGTAGGCTAGCCGCCTGCTGCAGTGATTGCAGTGATTGCATACACAACGTTGGCACCTGATGATATCTTTGACAATGACAACTTACTAATACTACTTGATAGTTACTCTCAGTTTGTGCGGTATACTTGCCACCCGCCTCTACATACGGAACGGCACTGATCGATCATTTAACAGACTCCGTCGACGAGCTCCGAGTTGTGACGCCCAACATCGGCATTTGCATCGCCGGCGATTTTAACCGACTAGACACTCACCAGATCTGCCGAGGAAACGAGCTCACACAAATCGTGGAAATCCCAACAAGGATGGAAGCCACACTTGATCTAGTTATCACCAACTTACGTCAGCTGTACGATAAACCAACCTCATTACCACCGATAGGGAACAGCGACCACAACGTCATCATTTTAAGACCACGGGTAACCGTCCACAGTAACAAGACCCAAACAAAGACTGTCAGGCCACTACCTGAATCTAAGATAAGAAGTTTCGGTCAGTGGATTACAGCACATGGATGGGATGAAGTTCTGAACGCCCCGGACACTCAGTCGAAAACAAATGCTTTTTATGACATTATTTGCAATAAAATCGAAGAACATTTCCCGACGAAAACCGTCACTATGCACATCAAAGACATGCCCTGGCTCACTCCTGAAGTGAAAGCCCTCGTACGCAGGCGCCAATACGCCTTTGCTCGGAATGATCACAGTGCCTGGCGTGGACTACGTAACAAGATACAGTCAAAGATCAAAAAAGCTAAAAAGTCATTCTACAAGGACAAGGTACAATCACTGAAAAAAGAAAAACCGGCGAAGTGGTACGCTGACATTAAGGTCATGCTCAACACACAGAATAAAGGACTTACCCTTAACGTCGATGGCATCAACCCGGCTGACAACAAGGCAATAGCGAACGCAGTCAACGACGTTCTGTGCCAAGTGACTACATCTCTTCCGCCGCTGGACCCCGGCCTACTCCCTGCCTTCCTCCCAGCACAACCCATGCCGGAGATAAAACCATGGGAGATGTACTCTAAACTGAAAAACATCCAGGCACGAAAAGCTGCAGGCCCTGATGGCATTCCAGGAAGGATTATAAAGGAATTCGCGTACGAGTTGAGCACGCCCATGTCAACTATACTGAATACTTCAATAGCTGAAGGGTACGTCCCCACCCAATGGCGGCGAGCCAATGTAGTTCCTCTACCCAAGACAACCCCTCCTGACTTAAATGAGCTCCGTCCAGTGTCATTGACTCCCATCTTAGCTAAAGTGTCTGAAAGTTTTGTTTCTGCATGGACTCTCAACGACATCAAGCCCGGGATTGACAAGTCACAGTTCGGTTGCGTAGCAGGAAAGTCGACCACACATTGCCTTGTAGACATTGTACATCACCTGTCCAAGATATCGGACCAACCTAGCACTGTCAGCACTCTTATCCTGACCGACTTCGCCAAAGCGTTTGATAGAGTTGACCATACGATTGCAGTGTCTAGCCTTCTCAAACTTGGACTGCGCGCTTCAGTGGCCCGGTGGATCATCAGCTTTTTGTCGCAGAGGAAACAACGGGTACGCTACAAAGATTCCTTTTCGGATTGGAGTGAGACGACATGCGGTCTTCCCCAAGGGACAGTACTGGGGCCCATAGTGTTCCTGGCATTAATAAACAGCGCCGCTGAGAACGCGATGGCAAATCGTTGGAAGTTCGTTGACGATCTGAATATGATCGAGAGTCGTCACAGAAACGCACTCCCTACGATTCAACACGATCTAGACGAGCTGAATAATTGGTCTGCGACTCACAAAATGAAACTCCATCCGAAAAAGTGCAAGGTGATGCACCTACACTTCTCAAGAACTGTCCCACCTTTACCAACATTCAAGATAGATAATCACCCCCTACAGGAGGTTAAAGTGGCCAAGTTATTGGGATTGTACATGCAAGCGGACCTGCGATGGAACGCCCATGTTGACCACATGGTAAAGAAAGGTGGCATGAGACTGTTCCTGCTTAGAAAATTGAAAGCATTCCGACTGCCCACAGAAGATTTAGTCACAATCTACACAAGTTACGTCCGACCGGTGTGCGAGTATGCCGTACCAGCGTGGCATCCGGGCCTCACTCAAGCACAACGTAACCAGCTAGAGAAAATCCAAAGGCGTGCCTTGAGAACCATCCTCGGTAAAAACTACGCACACTATGCAGATGCCTGTCTCCTACTTGGCCTTGATACTTTGGAGCAACGGAGAGACCACCTGTGCTTGGCTTTTGCCAGAAAACTCCTCCAATCACATGAGTACCGTCATTGGTTCCCTCCTCGCAGGGGTGACATTAGCGGGCGAAAAACACGGTCTAGCAACCAGCTTGATTCCTTCAAAACAAGAACAGAACGCTTTAAGAAAAGCCGATGCCCTACATGACTATGCTTCTGAACAATGTTGACTCTGCCAGTTCCTTGTGATAGTGCAATGCCCACGGACATTTTGTGTTTAATGTAATGTAACAAGCATCTATGGTAGATTGTTAACTGTACTTGTGCATCAATTATTAATTGCGATCGTGATTTATACGTAAATGTAATAGTAGTAGTATTTTAAAGGGAACGACCCCAATTTGTCGAAAATATTTGCGATTTTAAACATTGTAACACCAGCGCAATTCAGGTAACTACGGAAACCTGCGATGCTGTTGTCTGTAAAAAGTTGTGCAATAATGATAATAAACCATTCTACTACTACTACTACCTACTCATGTAAAAATTGTTTAACTTTTCCTTTCCTTTCTAACTGTTACAGCTGTAGTGGAGAGAGGGTGGCAGGCCGACCCACAGACCAGGATGATCACACCAAAGAAACCAGGTGAGTCAGATATACATTTCTCTCGTCTTGCTGCCAATGTGCATCCAGCTTATTGATTGATTAATTTATTGATTCATTGATGTTAGTTGATATAAAATTATTCAAAATCTAAGGTCAAAAGTGTCAATACATTTTGATTGATTGAATTGTAGTTTGGTTTTTCAGGGCTCGAAATTCATCTTTGGGAATAGGTGCACTGGTGCACCCAACTCAAAAAAATTGGGTGCACAGAAAGAATTTTGGGTGCACCAGATAAAATAAAGTTGAATGTTCTTCAGGACATAATTACAAAGTTTAACGCTGCTGCCTTTCTTAAGGTGGGATACAGGCATGTGGCAGCACATTTTCAACAAAAATATTCAGACAAAATAACCATCTGATTTGTTAGATGTATAGGTCTATTTTCATTATCTGGCATCATTTTCCTACATAGGTTATTAGTTTACCACAAACTTCAAGGGCAAAGTTGCAGTTTCCAATGTCCTGACTGGGTGCCGATACCTTTTGGAACAGCCTGGCCAATCAGGGGCCCCCATTTTGGCTATTCCCACCCTCCCTCTGGAGAGCTGGATTCTCTGGCCTGGCTGTAAACACTGCTCTGACTGTCAGATAGTGTGTTTGCAGAGGTCATTGGCCCATATGTCAATGTTAGTGCTTGCGTGATTTGGAAAAAAGCAAATAATGGCGGTTTTGGATCATTTTACGATTTCTAAATGCCAATTTTATAAATACTACCCCTACAGCATGATTTTAAAGGCAAAATTTTGACAAAACTGAATATGATAGGGCAGAAAAAGAAATGCTGTTCTGAGGTTTACCACCTGAACTTGCCTCTCACGGGAGGCATAAGCATTTTGATACTATGATAATGTGTGAGGGCCCACAGAAGGAGGTTCTCATTAAAATATTGAAAAAAATTCACCAAAAATTAATTTCAAAAGATATCAAAAAAGGAGCCCCTGTATTGACCAATAGTATTATTATGCATCTGTCCCTAAAATATTAGCTTTGTACATTGGATCGTTAGCGAGGAAGAACCACTTTTGTAAAAAGGGGCGTGGCCCTGTAATTGTTGATGACGTCATCATGACGTCATAAAAATTTGCATAAATTATTGTCTTGCACAGAGGTACTTGGAGAAAAAAAATCAAGAGCCACAAGTAACACTATATAGTATTTTCAAGACACCCCAGAAGTGCTGCCGCATGCCTGGACCCTACCTTAAGAACTTCAATCTGTACTGCTATAGCTAACTTTCAAATTTCAAACAAATAATGCATTAAATAAAGTACAGCAAAAAGTTATCATGCTGTTTTTGATACTTACATTTGAAGAATATCTTGTATACTAGTGTACAATAGTACCTTAAGCCTATAGCATACAAAAATATATAGGTGCACCAGTGCACCCACAGTCAAAAATTAGGTGCACAGCTCCGAAATTGGGTGCACTGGGTGCACATGCACCCACTATTTCGAGCCCTGTTTTTGTTCCAATCTAAGTTGCTTGAAATTTTTATTGAAGTTTAAGTTATTGATATATTGATGAATAGATTGAAATTTGAATTATTTATCTATTGATTGTATAGTAGTTCCATACCAAGTTGCTGAATGCAATCTCCACTAGAAAGGCCGTCATTTGCCCCTGAGCAAATACAGCATGTTTAGCCATACTCCTCCCCATGCAAGAAGTGGGCTGTCCCAAAATAATACCTGGGCAAATCGAAATATTTACTGCATGTAGAAAGGCAACATTTGCGAGAGCATCATACTTCGCCAATCTCCCTCCCGATGCTTAAATTAAATCACCCATGCAAAAAAATTCTCTCTACAAGTTCTGCGAGACCCCAAGAGCTTCTTACTGCAAAGGCTTGCTTGTGCTCCTGCAATATGACCTCAGGTGACCTAAATAGAACACGCGTTCTTTGGCCAGTAGCAAATGGAACGCGGGGATCCTTAGATAGAACATGGATTCCTTCGCCAGCAGCAAATAGAACATGGAACGGGGATACCACTTTTGGCCTGTTTTTGGTCTGAAAATTGGCCCAAAAGTCCCCAAAATGAAGCATTCTGAAGTGATGTACACCAGAAATGTGATTGCAGTCCTGTCGGGACATGTTCAAGGCACCCTTGTACCGAATTTCAAGTCACTTGCTTGCAAAACCAGGGCACAGGAGCCCAAAATATAAAAATTGTCTAGAAATGCCCAAAAAAAACTCCATAAAAATGATTTTAAGGCCTCTTTCAACAAAATTAAAAAATCACATGAGGGTATTTGCCATCTTTACCTACATGCCAAATTTCAGGCCGTTTGGCCCAAAAATGACGGAGCAGATTCCATTTGAAGATATGGCAGAAGAAGGAGAAGAAGAAGAACGTGAACAAAAACAATATGTTGAGCCATACTAGGTATGGCTAAACATAATTAGTCCATATTATTCAAAATGACCGTTATTCACAGATTTGACTCTCATTATGAATTTGTGAAAAGATGGATGGATTTTCTATAACTTACTCTGTATTGATACATTGATGAATGGATTTTTATCAATAGATTTTGTTATTGGTTGATGAATGTGTTGATTGAAGAATTGATTGATTAATTAATTGCTTTTGTTCCCAGCTCCAGTTGCGGTCCCCCCCAGGGAAAGTTCCCAGCACCTCCAACAGTTCACAGATCTGGTCGCCTTCCTAGAAAACTGACACCAGCTGTAAAATATTCTACTTGTTATAAACCTCTTCGTTCTTGTTGATAAGTTTGTTTATTTGTTTGTTTGTTTATCGTGTAGTGCATAAGTGGTAGACAGCCTCAAGGCATGTATTGCACTGGTTCTGTACTGCCATTAAAGTACTTCTGAACAGATTTTGACATTTGATTTTGACACTGGTTCTGTACTTAGAATGCAAACAGCGTAAGGGACTCTGTTAATAGTTTCATCAGGTTTGCAACACACTGACTGAAAAATTCAGCGTATACGATAAGGGACTGCTTTAACACGAGTAATTGCACCTCGTGGCATAACTCTACTCTTATTCCAAGTGAAGTGGGTTCCTACATGAAGTCATTGTCAGGGCAGAACTTCTGACAAAGGAGGTTTTATCAACTTGTTGTGACTTGAGAAGAAAGAGCAACATTTAGTTTGGACATTAAGACAGAAAGTGAATGTGAATATGTTCTGGAAGCAGTTAAGTGCGAATGAACTCAATGAACAGTTGGGCTACTCTTCCACTGGTCAAGACAGATGCTATGTTCAGTTGATATGGGTCCATTGTACTTGGAAATTCCCCAAGATCTTTCCAAGATGTCAGGTGAGCAGGGATTCGAACTTGTGACTTCTTGGTCCAGAGGCAGGCTAACGACGTAAGCTATTGGACATTCAGTTGTTTTGAAACTGAAATGACATGTCCTCCGAAAGCAAGTATATGTATGGTATATCTGAGGTATTATAAAGACCAGACCTACTAGGTTTTTGATCATAATGATAGTGCAGTTGCATATGTGTGTGTATAAATAAAGCTGTCTGCCATTAATGTAACAATCATCATCATGGTCTCTTGTACAGCTCACACGAGGATCTTCAAGCATGAATTACAATGTGTACATGTGGCAGCCTTTGCGGTCAGAATACAGGACCTTCAAAACTAAAACAGGGCTTAAATGTGTATTCGTGTGATTTTTGTTTGTTCAAATCAGAGATGGCAGACTTCACGTCTTTGACGGTGAGTTGCAGAACAAAAGGCAACTGCACAGAAAACAGAAAAGACAGAAAACAAGAGCTTTTAAAAAAAGCTGGCGTTTCGGCTACGTTTATAAGTGTGAATTGTCTTTTCCCTTTACTTGAAGTAAAATCTGCCAGAGGAAGTCACTCAAGGGCTGTTCAGTCTATAAGAAAAATTGTCATTTTGGCAAATGAGTACTGTTTTAATAGAGAAAGGCAGATTGGGGAAAGCAATTTTGAAGTTACGTCACTTAACTTAAGTGCTTTTGAAAAAGCTGGTCTTGGCCTACAACTTGTGCTTATTTGTAAAATGTATAATAGGCTCATTATAAAAGCTATCAATGTAATTATGTACATGGCACGCAATAAAACATGAAATTTGAAAAAGCACCATTGAATCATCAGCACTATGGTAATTAAGTGAAATAGAAGTTCATAACAGCTAAGGTTCTATCTAAAATGACTACCAAATGTCAAACAAATCAACAGCTACCTCATCCGTATTATTCTGGTTTCCGCATTTACAACATTTCTTCCTTATTTTCCTGGGTAATTTTGCTAAAATTCATGAAAATTCCCATAGTTTTGTGCCGAGGGGCGCCACTTTCCACGTCCGTGTTGTCTGAATGAAGTCGATACTGAACAATGGAGCATTTGCTACTGTAACAAAGAATCGCTGTTTAGCAAACAACATCAAGAGCCTCTGTTTACATCGGGGATAGAAGTTTAGTGGCGAGTGTTTTGCAAGAATCATCTTACCGCGCATAGGAGCCGCTGCACGGTATTTTCCATTACAATGAACAGAAAAATTCGAATGCCGGGTTTGGAATCTATGAAGTCCTGTTCATAAGACAAAGGCCTTGTATATATTAAATGAATATTTAAAAATAACAAATATAAAATATTTCTTTATTTATTAATGAAAAAAATGATATTCATAAATATGATATTGATAGATTAATATAATATCCATATATATTTTTGATATTCAATATCTAAAAAGAAAAAAAATCCATGCACGGAGACGAACCCGGATCTTCTGGGTCCGAAGTGCTTCGCGTTGCCAGATCGGCCAAGCTGCGGTACGTAACTATTTACTCTGGACGTAATGCTATAACCTCACTATATGGTATCATTTATGCCGATTTTTGCTCGTTTTCTTGACGAAATCATTTTTTTTCTTCTGCAATCTTGTGGAATAGATGTAATATGGTCATTTTTCAGGATATCAAAGTCCGAAACCACAATGCAATGATATTTCCGAACAGTTGTAGCAGTTACATGCGGTCGCCGTCCTGTGTCACATGCAAATCTGGCGTGCCTGCCTTTTCCTGCTCTCTTGCCATATAAGGCAACGGCTATACAAGGATTTGAGAACGTATTGCCATATAAGGTCTTATTGTGTGCGACACAGTGTTGAACCAAGCTTCCCTGGTTCCTTCCTTGAAGCATGCTTGCTTGAAGGTAAAAGCCAGGACATTGCGTTTCGGCGCGCATGCGCCGAAACGCAAAAACAATGAATACCGGTATATTATTTTATTTTACAAAAGGCAAGACAACCATATAATAGAAGTCATTGCAGGCTGAAGTGAAGTATAATTTACAATGCGTGAAAACTGGTATGAACTTAATCAAAACTTTATAAACTTTAAGGTTGACAATTATATAAAACCAATATATGTAAACAGTTGAATATAATGATGACAAGCTTTGCAAATTCCTGTGTATATTACATGTATATATATACTTGTATATATCTGAATGGAAATCATTGCTAAAGTCTACTAGCCTGGGTGCTTTTTTCAAGGTAGGGAGTGTAGCAGCCCCGGTAGTAGCCTGGTCCCAGTCTCTAGGGTCGGCTTAGTGGTGTTTTATCCGGCCAGTCAGTTTCTGATGGCCTTTCTACCTCTGGCTGCCATCCTACTATCGCTATACCCTACTTCCGCTGCCTTCCTACTTTTCCGCCGCCCCTAGGTGCCGAACTAATTAATCCAACTAATTAAACAACACCCCGAGCGGGCTAAGCTGTCTGGGCGGGTGAGGGTCACTCACAGTGCCGTAGAGATATCGGGGAGGCACCGAGGGTATGGATTCCAGGCTACCCCGGTAGTAATTGGATGGCACCCAGTCTGAAAGTCCATAATGTAATGTTGATCTTACAACGTTGATTGATGGGTTTCTTTGTTTCAAGTTCCATCACTAAAGTTCAATGCTCACGCAAAGTAGTGGTCTAATGTGATATAAGTATGATCTGTTCTGCCAGATGTTGATCATGATACTTGGAGCATGATCAGATTAAAGTACTTTAGGCTACTAGTACTTGTAAAACTCGATACAATCTCCCCAATAACACGCTACAGCTATGTGGCCATCTGGTGTCAGCGCGATTCCATGGGGGTTTTCCCCCCTCACTACGGCGACAGTTCTCAGGTACGTCCCGTCTGGCCCGAACACCTGCAGACGGCCGTTAGTCATGTTCAGTACAATGATGTTACCTGCCGGGTCTACTGTTATCCCTGTTGGACATTGGAGCTCTCCCTCATTCTCCCCATGTTTACCAAACTTGAACTTCAGCTTCCCCTCAAGGTCAAACACAAACACTTTATGAGCACCGCTATCAGTGACAAAGAACAGATCACGTGACTGGTCCACCGCTATGAACTGTGGGTACTGTAACTGCCCCTCGCCGATGTCCCGGATGAAGCTCCCGTCAGGCTGCAGGAGGAGACACGACTTCTGTGTGCCGTCCGCCACCACCATGCGGCCGTCCTGCAGAACTGCAACTCCACACGGACCTCGTAAACAGTCAGGTTTTAGGGTCTTCGTAAGTTTTCCTTCCTGTGAGTACACACGGATTGCTTGTGTGTCACCTAAAAATGAGCCTCCCGACGTCACAATAAACTGTCTATTGGAGTCAATGTCAATGCCAAAGGGAAACCCACCATCCCCCCAAAAACGCCGAAGCGACTGACCAGTCTTGGCATCAAATATCTGAACCCGTTTGACCTCCTCCCCCACCACTGCAATGTTACCATCCATGTCCACTGCTACATCTATTGGGCGGTCAAGTTCTCCCTCTCCATGTCCTTCTCTTCCAAAGGTTAAGACTGGGGTGTGGAACCTTTGCACACTGACGTCATACGGACTTCCCGCCACAGACTGGTCGTTCACATTGACCTCTAACCTATGGCTGCCCTCGATCTGAGGTTTGTAGGAGATTTCCCACAAGCCCCTGACCTTCTCCCGCAGCTGTGTTGGTACCGCCTGCCCCGAGGGGTCATTGAGGGTGACTGTGACGTCATCTTTGAGCACAGAACAAAGTTGCCCGTTTTTGTCCAATGTGCGAAGGAGAGAGATATTTGAACATTTTACAACGGCAGGTCTTATTTCAACTGAACATTTAGATACGTCCACCTTAAGCTTGACATCTATATCTACACGCCCTGCCCTGGCCACGTCATCTTTGAACACCGCCACAGCCGTCCCCTCCGAGAACACGACTTGACTCGGTCGGGCTGTCAGGTCGGCTGGAGTTGTCAGCAGCTCTTCCACCCTCTGTCGTGCTTGACCCTCGACCTCGATGACGTGCACGTCACTGCCATGTTCCCAGGCTTGTTTACAGAACTCAAAAGCGCTCGTCAGTCCGGCCAGCTCAAACTCGATCGCTTCTTTCTGGGTTTCCAGACACTTTCCAACCTCACGGCATCGCGAGCCTATTTCTTCGACGACTTCTTCCTTTCTGTCTCGAAGCAAGGCCATCAGTTGATCAAGATAGGCTGTGGCCAGTGCAATCGCTGCGTCTGCCGATGTTGGTAACTCAGATATTTCCGTCTTGACGTCACACAGCGCGGCCTCCACCTCTCTTCCCCGGGGCTGGATGTTTCCTAACAGTCCTTGAAGGTCCCATTTCTTCCTCTCAGCGACGGCGCCGATTTCTACAGGATTGTGTCTATCGCCCCGTGGATGATCAACAACCGTACAGGCGGCACAGACCAAAGTCTGACAAGGTTCACAGTAGAACGTTAAGGCTTGGTCTTCGTGCTTTGGGCAGAAGGCTTTGCGCTGAAAGCTGCTAGGCACACCTCCAGAGGCCTCCAGGTTTTCGTGGGTCACGATCTGATGCCCTTTCATGGCTGGGAACCGGCGATGTGTGATTGTACAGGACTCACAAAGCAGAACGGCACACTGTACGCACCATGACCGTGCCCCTTCCTCCTTATCCTCGCACACCTGGCACGGCACACCTGGCCCCGCCCCTTTCTTCACGGCCGCGAAATCCAGCAGGTTGTTGACGTAGAAGTTGGTCCTGAGTCCGTCCACGCCTTGGTCTGGTAGACTGACCTGTGTGCGGCAGGTTGGACACTCCAGCGGCTGTTGTTTGGTGACCCATTCTTGGAGACACTCCCTACAAAATGTGTGCAGACATGGTAGGACTCTGGGATCCCGGAAGTGCAGCAAGCAGACTGGGCACGTCAGGAACCGCTCGTCAAAGTCGGCTGATCCTTCCATTTTACTCGCCATAAATTCTCCCGGTTTTTTTGCAAGGTTGGAAAGTATCATATAAAACGCAGTGCGACTTGTTCTCTATAAATCTGATTGTCTGGAACATGAAACCCAGGCGCATCCGTTTCCCCGAACCCAGTTTCGGTCGGCTGACGTGACGTCACCAGGAGCGACGGTAAACAGTGTTGACCTTTGCACTCCAGCCTACGTGTTTCGCATGTGTTATGAACTATTAAGATTTTGACATTTTCTTCCCGATTAAGCCATTGCGTCTGGCGGTAGATTGTAATGCGATCTGTACATAATTATCCATCAATGAAATACACTCAGCGAAATTGTTGTCCCGTTACATACAACTTGTATGACATCGCTTGGCACTATGTGACAAGCTTCCGTCTGTAGACAGGGGCGTAAGACCCTGTGCTGCATGGAAGTGGCTATTGACAGGATGATCCTGTTAGCAGTGTGAATTTTTGCCCTGTTGACAGGATCATCCTGACAAGACATTCAGGCGTGCTGTATTTGTCCCAGCTTGGCAAGATGTCAACAGGTGGGTGGACTGTACCAAATACAAGGGGGTGTTCGGGAAACGTCACAAATGGGCCAAAATGTGTTTTTTACGTGTTCTTAAGGTTGATTGCAGTACAAAAAGGCTTCAAGATGACGACGTTGTTATCATCAGGTTATGACCGTGCACGGAATGACGCCTGTTCTTCGTTGTGCACTTTATGAATAGATGAATATGAGTCTATGAATCACTAGAGGGCGCTGTTGCACCGTGTAATGGTAGGGTCACCTTTCCAATCCGGGGCCCGGCCGGGCAGTCTTTGGGAACGAAAATTATGATATAAAAGACAAGAAAAACGCAAAACGTACGCAAAATTATTTAAGAACATAGCTTGTGCAAATTTATTGACATGTGACGTGTGTAAAATAAAGCTGTCATTAAAATACTGTAACAGTGCATCTGGATCTCAAGCATGAATTACAATGTGTAAATGTGGCAGCCTTTGCGGTCAGAATACAGGACCTTAAAACTGAATTGTTGTGATTTTTGTTTGTTAAAATCAGAGATGGCAGACTTCACGCCTTTGACGGTGAGTTGCAGAACAAAAGGCAACTGCACAGAAAACAGACAAGAAAAAACCAATGGACATTTTATTTTATTTTGTTTTACAAAAGGCAAGACAACCATATAATAGAAGTCATTGCAGGCTGAAGTGAAGTATGATTTTTAATGCATGAAAACTGGTATTAACTTAATCAAAACTTTTTAAACTTTAAGGTTGACAATTATATAAAACCAATAAATGTAAACAGTTGAATATAATATGACAAGCTTTGCAAATTCCTGTGTATATTACATGTATATATATACTTGTATATATCTGAATGAAAATCATTGCTAAAGTCTACTAGCCTGGGGGCTTTTTTCAAGGTAGGGAGTGTAGCAGCCCCGGTAGTAGCCTGGTCCCAGTCTCTAGGGTCGGCTTAGTGGTGTTTTATCGGGCCGGTCAGTTTCTGATGGCCTTTCTACCTCTGGTTGCCATCCTACTATCGCTATACCCTACTTCCGCTGCCTTCCTACTTTTCCGCCGCCCCAAGATGCCTAGGTGCCGAACTAATTAATCCAAGGCCGTAAACAACACCCCGAGCGGGCTAAGCTGTCTGGGCGGGTGAGGGTCACTCACAGTGCCGTAGAGATATCGGGGAGGCACCGAGGGTATGGATTCCAGGCTACCCCGGTAGTGATTGGATGGCACCCAGTCTGAAAGTCTATAATGTAATGTTAATCTTATAACGTTGATTGATGGGTTTCTTTGTTTCAAGTTCCATCACTAAAGTTCAATGCTCACACAAAGTAGTGGTCTAATGTGATATAAGTATGATCTGTTCTGCCAGATGTTGATCATGATACTTGGAGCAAGATTAGATTGAAGTAATTTGGCCTACTAGTACTTGTAAAACTCGATACAATTTCCATCAAAACACGCTACAGCTATGTGGCTATCTGGTGTCAGCGCGATTCCATGGGGGTTTCCTCCCTTCTCTACAGCCACAGTTCTCAGGTACGTCCCGTCTGGCCTGAACACCTGCAGACGGCCGTTAACACGGTTCACTACAATGATGTTACCTGCCGGGTCTAGTGTTATCCCTGTTGGACATTGGAGCTCGCCCTCATTCTCCCCCTGTTTACCAAAGCTGAACTTCAGCTTCCCCTTGAGGTTAAACGCAAACACTTTATGAGCGCCATAATCAGTGACAAAGAACAGATCACATGACTGGTCCACCGCTATGAACAGTGGGTCCTGTAACTGCCCCTTGCCGATGTTCCGGATGAGGCTCCCGTCAGGCTGCAGGAGGAGACACGACTTCTGTCTGCTGTCCGCCACCACCATGCGGCCGTCCTGCAGAACTGCAACTCCACGCGGAACTCGTAAACAGTCAGGTTTTAGGGTCTTCGTAAGTTTTCCTTCCTGTGAGTACACCCGGATTGCTTTGGTGTCACCGAAAACTGTGTGTCCCGACGTCACAATAAACTGTCCATTGGACTCAATGTCAATGCCGAAGTGATCCTCACCATCCACCGGGAAACGCCGAAGCGACTGACCAGTCTTGGCATGGAATATCTGAACCCGTTTGTTTCCTGCCTCCAACACTGCAATGTTACCATCCATGTCCACTGCTACATCTATTGTGCAGTAAAGTTCGCCCTCTCCATCTCCTAGTCTTCCAATCGTTAAGACTGGATCATGGCTATTGTGCACTCTGACGTCATACGGACTTCCCGCCACAGACCGCCCGTTCATTTTGACCTCTAACCTATGGCTGCCCCCGTCCCTTGGTTTATAGGAGATTTCCCACAAGCCCCTGTCCTTCTCCCGCACCCGTGTTGGTACCGCCTGACCCGAAGGGTCAGTCATTGTGACTGTGACGTCATCGTTCAGCTCTGAGCAAAGTTGCCCGTTTGTGTCAAGTAGACAGATATTTGAAACCCCTTCAATGGCAGGTTTTATTTCAACTGAACATCTAGATGCGTCCACCTTTACTTTGACATCTACACGCCCTGCCTTGCTCACGTCATCTCCGAACTCCGCCACAGCCGTCCCCTCCGAGAACACGACTTGACTCGGTCCGGCTGTCAGGTCGGCTGGAGCTGTCAGCAGCTCTTCCACCCTCTGTCGTGCTTGACCCTCGACCTCGATGACGTGCACGTCACTGCCGTGTTCCCAGGCTTGTTTACAAAACTCAAAAGCGCTCGTCAGTCCGGCCAGTTCAAACTCTATCTCCTCTTTCTGGGTTTCCAGACATTTTCCAACCTCACGGCATCGCGAGCCTATTTCTTCGACGACTTCTTCCTTTCTGTCTCGAAGCAAGGCCATAAGTTGATCAAAATAGGCTGTGGCCTGTGCAATCGCTGCGTTTGCCGATGTTGGTAACTCAGATATTTCCCTCTTGACGTCACACAGCGCGGCCTCCACCTCTCTTCCCCGGGGCTGGATGTTTCCTAACAGTCCTTGAAGGTCCCATTTCTTCCTCTCAGCGACGGCGCCGATTTCTACAGGATTGTGTCTATCGCCCCGTGGATGATCAACAACCGTACAGGCGGCACAGACCAAAGTCTGACAAGGTTCACAGTAGAACGTTAAGGCTTGGTCTTCGTGCTTTGGGCAGAAGGCTTTGCGCTGAAAGCTGCTAGGCACACCTCCAGACGCCTCCAGGTTCTCTTGGGTCACGATCTGATGCCTTTTCAGGGTTGGAAACCTGCGATGTGTGATTGTACATGACTCACAAAGCAGAACGGCACACTGTACGCACCATGACCGCGCCCCTTCCTCCCTCCCCTCGCACACCTGGCACGGCACACCTGGCCCCGCCCCTTTCTTCACGGCCGCGAAGTCCAGCAGGTTGTTGACGTAGAAGTTGGTCCTGAGTCCGTCCACGCCTTGGTCTGGTAGACTGACCTGCGTGCGGCAGGTTGGACACTCCAGCGGCTGTTGTTTGGTGGCCCATTCTTGCAGACACTCCCTACAAAATGTGTGCAGACATGGCAGTACTCTGGGGTCCCGGAAGTGCAACATACAGACTGGGCACGTCAGGAACCGCTCGTCAAAGTCGGCCGGTCCTCGCATTTTACTCGCCATAATGCTGCCTGACTTGTCGGCAAATGTTGGAAACTATCATATAAAACACAGCGCGTCTTGTTCTGTATAAATCTGATTGTCTGGAACATGAAACCCAGGCTCAGCCGTTTCTCCGAACTCAGTTTCGGTCGGCTGACGTGACGTCACCTTGGGCGACGGGTAAACAGTGTTGACCTTTGCACTCCAGCCTACGTGTTTCGCATGCGTTATTAACAGATTTTGACATTTGATTTTGACACTGGTACTGTACGTAGAATGCAAACAGTGTAAGGGACTACGTGAATAGTTTCGCCAGGTTGGGAAGACATTAAATAAAAAAGGGACTCTGTTGACACAAATCATTTCATATTGTAGTATACTTCTACTCTTTTTCCAAGTGCAGTGGCATCTTTGCCATTGGCAGGGCAGAACCTTTGACCAAGGAGGTTGTGTTCTGACTTTCTGATGAGAAAAGAAAGATATTTAGTTTAGGCATTCAGACAGAAAGTGAACATGAATGTGATCTGCAAGCAGTGTAGCTCAAATGAACTCAAGGAACAGTTGAGCTAATCTTCCACTGGTCATGACAGATGCTATGTTCAGTTAATATGGGTCCATTGCACTTGGAAATTCCCCAAGATCTTTCCAAGATGTCAGGTGAGCAGGGATTCGAACTTGTGACTTCTTGGTCCAGAGGCAGGCTAACGCCGTAAGCTATTGGACATTCAGTAGTTTTGAAACTGAATGACATGTCCTCCGGAAGCAAGTATATGTATGGTACAATGTACATCTGAGGTATTATAAAGACCAAACCAACTAGGTTTTGATCATAATGATAGTGCAGTTGCATACGTGTGTGTATAAATAAAGCTGTCTGACATTAATGTAACAATCATCATCATGGTCTCCTGCACAGCTCACACGAGGATCTTCAAGCATGAATTACAATGTGTGCATGTGGCAACCTTTGCGGTCAGAATACAGGACCTTCAAAACTACAACGGGGCTTAAATGTGTATTTGTGTGTTTTTTGTTTGTTAAAATCAGAGATAGCAGACTTCACGCCTTTGACGATAAGTTGCAGAACACAAGGCAACTGCACAGAAAACAGACAAGAAAAAACCAATGGACATTTTATTTTATTTTGTTTTACAAAAGGCAAGACAACCATATAATAGAAGTCATATAATAGAAGTCAAGCAGGCTGAAGTGAAGTATGATTTACAATGCGTGAAAACTGGTATTAACTTAATCAAAACTTTAAGGTTCACAATTATATAAAACCAATATATGTAAACAGTTGAATATAATATGACAAGCTCTGCAAATTCCTGTTTATATTACATGTATATATATACTTGTATATATCTGAATGGAAATCATTGCTAAAGTCTACTAGCCTGGGGGCTTTTTTCAAGGTAAGGAGTGTAGCAGCCCCGGTAGTGATTGGATGGCACCCAGTCTGAAAGTCTATAATGTAATGTTGATCTTAAAACGTTGATTGATGGATTTCTTTGTTTCAAGTTGAGTGTTCCATCACTAAAGTTCAATGCTCACACAAAGTAGTGGTCTAATGCGATACAAGTATGATCTGTTCTGCCAGATGTTGATCATGATACTTGCAGCAAGATCAGATTGAAGTACTTTAGCCTACTAGTACTTGTAAAAGTCGATACAATTTTCCAAATGACACGCTACAGCTATGTGGCCATCTGGTGTCAGCGCGATTCCATGGGGGTTGTCCTCCCTCACTACGGCGACAGTTCTCAGGTACGTCCCGTCAGGCCCGAACACCTGCAGACGGCCGTTATAAATGTTCACTACAATGATGTTACCTGCCGGGTCTAATGTGACCCCTGTCGAACCAAAGAAATCTCCCTCATTCTCCCCCTGTTTACCAAACTTGAACTTCAGATTTCCCTTAAGGTCAAACACAAACACTTGATCAGCGCCGAAATCAGTGACAAAGAACAGATCACGTGACTGGTCGACCGCTATGAACCATGGGCTCTGTAACTGCCCCTTGCCGATCTCCCGGATGAGGCTCCCGTCAGGCTGCAGGAGGAGACACGACTCCTGTGTGCGGTCCGCCACCACCATGCGGCCGTCCTGCAGAACTGCAACTCCACGTGGTTCTATTAAACAGTCAGGTTTCAGGGTCTTCGTAAGTTTTCCTTCTCTTGAGTACACCCGGATTGCCTGGGTGCTGTAACATGGGTTTCCCGACGTCACAACAATCTGTCCATTGGAGTCAATGTCAATGCCGGAATGATGGTAACCATCCACCCGGAAGCACCGAACCGACTGACCAGTTTTGGCATCGAATATCTGAACCCGACTGCTACCCTTCTCCAAGGACATTATATATAATGTCCTTGCCTTCTCCAACACTGCAATGTTACCGTCCATGTCCACTGCTACATCTGTTGGGTGGTGTAGGTTTCCCTCTCTTCCAATGGTTAAGACTGGGCCGTGGTACATTTGCACTCTGACGTCATACGGACTTCCCGCCACAGACCGGCCGTTCACCTTGACCTCTAGCCTATGGCTGCCCTCGATCTGAGGTTTGTAGGAGATTTCCCACAAGCCCCTGACCTTCTCCCGCAGCTGTGTTGGTACCGCCTGCCCCGAGGGGTCATTGAGGGTGACTGTGACGTCATCTTTGAACACAGAACTAAGTTGCCCGTTTTTGTCAACTGTGCGAAGGAGAGAGATATTTGAACATTTTACAGGTTTTATTTCAACGGAACATTTAGATGCGTCCACCTTTACCTTGACTTCTACACGCCCTGCCCTGGCCACGTCATCTCCGAAATCCGCCACAGCCGTCCCCTGCGAGAACACGACTTGACTCGGTCGGGCTGTCAGGTCGGCTGGAGCTGTCAGCAGCTCTTCCACCCTCTGTCGTGCTTGCCCCTCGACCTCGATGACGTGCACGTCACTGCCGTGTTCCCAGGCTTGTTTACAGAACTCAAAAGCGCTCGTTAGTCCGGCCAGCTCAAACTCGATCGCCTCTTTCTGGGTTTCCAAACATTTTCCAACCTCACGGCATCGCGAGCCTATTTCTTCGACGACTTCTTCCTTTCTGTCTCGAAGCAAGGCCATCAGTTGATCAAAATAGGCTGTGGCCTGTGCAATCGCTGCGTTTGCCGATGTTGGTAACTCAGATATTTCCCTCTTGACGTCACACAGCGCGGCCTCCACCTCTCTTCCCCGGGGCTGGATGTTTCCTAACAGTCCTTGAAGGTCCCATTTCTTCCTCTCAGCGACGGCGCCGATTTCTACAGGATTGTGATGGTCACCCGGCCGATGATCAACAACCGTACAGGCGGCACAGACCAAAGTCTGACAAGGTTCACAGTAGAACGTTAAGGCTTGATCTTCGTGCTTTGGGCAGAAGGATTTGCGCTGAAAGCTGCTAGGCACACCTCCAGACGCCTCCAGGTTTTCGTGGGTCACGATCTGATGCCCTTTCATGGCTGGAAACCGGCGATGTGTGTTTGCACATGACTCACAAAGCAGAACGGCACACTGTACGCACCATGACCGCGCCCCTTCCTCCCTCCCCTCGCACACCTGGCACGGCACACCTGGCCCCGCCCCTTTCTTCACGGCCGCGAAGTCCAGCAGGTTGTTGACGTAGAAGTTGGTCTTGAGTCCGTCCACGCCTCGGTCTGGTAGACTGACCTGTGTGCGGCAGGTTGGACACTCCAGCGGCTGTTGTTTGGTGGCCCATTCTTGCAGACACTCCCTACAAAATGTGTGCAGACATGGCAGGACTCTGGGGTCCCGGAAGTGCAGCAAACAGACTGGGCACGTCAGGAACCGCTCGTCAAAGTCGGCCGATCCTTGCACTTTACTCGCCATAATGCTCCCGGGGTTGTTTGCAAGGTTGGAAACTATCATTTAAAACACAGCGCGACTTGTTCCCTATAAATCCGATTGTGTGGACCATGAAACCCAGGCGCAGCCGTTTCCAAGAACTCAGTTTCGGTCGGCTCACGTGACGTCACCTGAGGCGACGGGAAACAGTGTTGACCTTTGCACTCCAGCCTACGTGTTTCGCATGCGTTATTAACAGATTTGGACATTTGATTTTGACACTGGTACTGTTCGTAGAATGCAAACAGTGTAAGGGACTACGTGAATAGTTTCGCCTGGTTGGGAAGACATTAGACATGTTAGATAAAAAAGTCAGCGTAAGGGACTCTGTTGACACAAATAATTTTATATTGTAGTATACTTCTACTCTTTTTCCAAGTGCAGTGGCATCTTTGCCATTGGCAGGGCCGAACCTTTGACCAAGGAGGTTGTGTTCTGACTTTCGGATGAGAAAAGAAAGATATTTAGTTTGGACATTCAGGCAGAAAGTGAACATGAATGTGATCTGCAAGCAGTGTAGCTCAAATGAACTCAATGAACAGTTGAGCTAATCTTCCACTGGTCATGACAGATGCTATGTTCAGTTAATATGGGTTCCTTGTACCTGGAAATTTTCAACAAGTCCAAGGAACAGTTTTAGGACTGCAACCCTTTCCAGTAGCGTGCATATCAGGTGAGCAGGGATTTGAACTCATGCATTCTTGGTCCAGAGGCTAACCACTAGACTACGCAAGCTATTGGACATTCAGTTGTTTGTTTTGAAACTGAAATGACATGTCCTCCGGAAGCAAGTATATGTATAGTACATCTGAGGTATTATAAAGACCAGACCTACTAGGTTTTGATCATAATGATAGTGCAATTGCATATGTGTGTGTATAAATAAAGCTGTCTGACATTAATGTAACAATCATCATCATGGTCTCCTGCAGCTCACACGAGGATCTTCAAGAGTGAATTACAATGTGTACATGTGGCAGCCTTTGCGGTCAGAATACAGGACCTTCAAAACTAAAACGGGGCTTAAACGGTATTTGTCTGATTTTTGTTGGTTAAAATCAGAGTCTATAGGGGGAGGTACTATTTCGCAAAAGTGCAGTTTTTGCTGAAATACGCACCTGAAAATATGGAGACGGTCTACCTGAATATGAAAATGTAAAAATGTTGAATTTTTTCTAATATTAACCCCCCTGTACATACCCCCTGAAGTTTGTAACATAAATCTGTATTAAACTAGTATTAAGGTATGCTACCAAACATAATTAATGCCTTTAAGTATTAGTACTTTGTGGTAAGAAGACATTAAGGTGAATATTTGAACCCAAAATCTATTCTCCACACAGATATAGACTATTCCCAAATCACCCCCATGGCAAAAATGGACTAGTCCCATTAGAACATGTACAAACTTCAAGGGGTATGTACAGGGGGGTTAGAGTCCAATGATTGCCCAAATTTTGTGATTTCTGTGCTTAGATAGACCATATCTATATTTTGAAATGCGTATTTTACAAAGTTGAAATTAATACCCCCCGGGCGGACAGTTGCAGAACTCAAGGCAACTGCACAGAGAACGGACAAGCCAAAAACAATGGATATTTCATTTTATTTTATTTTACAAAAGGCAAGACAACCATACAATATAAGTCATTGTGGGCTGAAGCGAAGTATGATTCACAATGCATTAAAACTTGTTTTAACAATTAATAAAACCAATATAATGTAAACAGTTCAACATAATGATTACAATCATAATCAAATTCCTATGTATATTATCTATATCTGATCCGTGAATATTTCATCAGGATGGTAAGTCACTAAATAGTAATTCTTTTTACACACCCAACTGATTTATCATAATCATTATAATATCATTATCATATCATTGATAAGCAGCGACACCTGTGCTGCAGTCTGATGTTAATCAGTCAGAATTGCCAAAACGTCAGTTGAATAAATCACTTGGTTGTCTAAAAGTAGTATTTATATTCATCCTACAATGTTGGTTTTATAAAGTCGATTGATAGGTTTGTTTGTTGCAAGTGTCCATTACTAACGTTCAAAGTAACGCATAGTAGAGGTGTAATGTAAAATAAGTATGAGTTGTTCTGCCATATTCTGGTACCAAGAGCATGTACAATATGTGACTGACGTACTTTCGGCTACTAGTACTTGTAAAACTCGATACAATGTCCTTCAAAACACGCTACAGCTATGTGGCCATGTGGTCTCAGTGCGATTCCATAGGGGTGACCTCCCTTCTCTACAGCCACAGTTCTCAGGTACGTCCCGTCTGGACTGAACACCTGCAGACGGCCATCACGGTTCACTACAATGATGTTACCTGCCGGGTCTAATGTGATCCCTGTTGGACATCGGAGCTCTCCCTCATTCCACCCCTGTTTACCAAACTTGAACTTCAGCTTCCCCTCAAGGTCAAACACAAGCACTTTATCAGCCTCGTAATCAGTGACGAAGAACAGATCACGTGATTCGTCCACTGCTATGAACTGTGGGTTCTGTAACTGCCCCTTGCCGATGTCCCGGATGAGGCTCCCGTCAGGCTGCAGGAGGAGACACGACTTCTGTGCGCGGTCCACCACCACCATGCGGCCGTCCTGCAGAACTGCAGCTCCGCGCGGATCTCGTGAACAGTCAGGTTTTAGGGTCTTTGTAAGTTTTCCTTCCTGTGAGTAAACACGGATTGCTGGAGTGTCACCGAAAAATGAGTTTCCCGACGTCACAACAAACTGTCCATTGGAGTCAATGTCAATGCCGAAGGTTCTCTCACCTTCCACCGGGAAACGCCGAAGCGACTGACCAGTCTTGGCATCGAATATCTGAACCCGCTTGTTCCCGTACTCCAACACTGCAATGTTACCGTCCATGTCCACTGCTACATCTCTTGGCCAGGAAAGTTCTCCCTCCCTATACCCTCTTCTTCCAATGGTTAAGACCGGGGTGTGGCTACTTTGCACTCTGACGTCATACGGACTTCCCGCCACAGACCGCCCGTTCACCTTGACCTCTAGCCTATGGCTGCCCTCGACTTGAGGTGTGTAGGAGATTTCCCACAATCCCCTGCCCTTCTCTTGCACCTGTGTTGGTACCGCCTTGCTCGAGGGGCCAGTCAGGGTGACTGTGACGTCATCTTTCAGCTCAGAAGAAATTTGCCCGTTTGTGTCAAGTAGACAGGTATTTGAAAACCCTGCAACGGCAGGTTTTATTTCAACTGAACATTTAGATACGTCCACCTTTCCTTGCACTTGTACACGCCCTGCCCTGGCCACGTCATCCCCGAACTCCGGCACAGCCGTCCCCTCCGAGAACACGACTTGACTCGGCCGGGATGTCAGGTCGGCTGGAGCTGTCAGCAGCTCTTCCACCCTCTGTCGTGCTTGACCCTCGATCTCGATGACGTGTGCGTCACCCCCAGAGGCCTCCAGGTTCTCTTGGGTCACGATCTGATGCCCTTTCATGGCCGGAAACCTGCGATGTGTGATTGCACAGGACTCACACAGCAGAACGGCACACTGTACGCACCATGACCGCGCCCCTTCCTCCCTCCCCTCGCACACCTGGCACGGCACACCTGGCCCCGCCCCTTTCTTCACGGCCGCGAAGTCCAGCAGGTTGTTGACGTAGAAGTTGGTCTTGAGTCCTTCCACGCCTCGGTCTGGTAGACTGACCTGTGTGCGGCAGGTTGGACACTCCAGCGGCTGTTGTTTGGTGGCCCATTCTTGGAGACACTCCCTACAAAATGTGTGCAGACATGGCAGGACTCTGGGGTCCCAGAAGTGCAGCAAACAGACAGGGCACGTCAGGAACCGCTCGTCAAACTCAGCCGACCCTTGCATTTTACTCGCCATAATGCTACCAGGATTGTTGTCAAGGTTGGAAACTAAACACAGAGAGTCTTGTTCTGTACGAATCAGTGTCTGGAACATAAAACCCAGGCGCAGCCGTTTCCCCGTTTCGAACGGCAGACGTCACCAGTTGACGTCACCGGTTGAACCAGTCGAACCGCAGATCTCTATGCGCATGTCAAGTTCTGCACAGCGTTGTTCGCCGGGTCACGGTTTGACCTCTGCGCATTGGTGCAACAAAAATACCTTACACCGACGTAGTATATACTTTTCTTCATATCTTCAGGGTTTGGGAGCTCATCCACGCGAAGGCTACCTTGTCAACCCTCCTCATTAGGTGTAGGGACCGACACGGTCATCATACTCGATTTACGAGTCATTGCCATACATGCATACACATGTACATACATATAATCATCCTTTCTCTGCCAACAGATAGCCTCCACCTGGCCTTCCCAACGGGTACGGATCGTAGAATTTGGTAAAAAAGGAATAATTGGTCAGAAGAGTCAGTCCATGGCAAAGCTTACGTTTATCCTTCCGCTCGGGCGGTCAACCCTTTTGGTAGCCAAACTCTCATGGCAAATTATTCTCCCTTTTAGCCATCATAGTCAGTCTGATAGAGACTAGCAAAGAGACACGACCCGTTTCAATCTTCCCAGGAGAAGTGAACACTAGAGCACGTGCGCATTGATACACCGGAATCACCCACGCACCGAAAACAGTCACAGCCAGTAAGATTACTCTCATATGACTGATTTATTAGGGAATAACTCCTTTCACAGCTATGAGCTGAACAAATAAGCTCATTGCAAAAGTCAAACTGTATCAATGATACATAGAAATAGGTATTGTATACATCCTTATTATTCTTTGCAGAGTTCACATTCGTGCATATCCCAGTAAGTCTATCCTTGCATCTATAACTGCCATCTTAAGATACACATGGACAGCATTTTCCTTTGAAATGATAGCTTCGAATCCATTAAGCTAAATGAAATTATGTCTTTAGGGTAGATTATTAGTTCATTGTCCGCTTAGTCTGATACTCCACATCTCTTAGTTGTAACACTTTGCCTATTAACATTGTTGTCATCACCAAAATAATCGTTCTTACAAATTCGATTGATAGATGAAAAGATAAGTTTGTTGTAAGTGTACATGTCCATTGCTTAAGTTCAATGCACACTCATAGTAAAGGTGTAATTTGAGATAAGTATGATCTGTTTTGCCACATTGTGACGCCCAGAGAATGAGCAAGAACAGGTTGAAGTACTTTAGGCTACTAGTACTTGTAAAACTCGATACAATTTCCATAAAAACACGCTACAGCTATGTGGCCATCTGGTGTCAGCGCGATTCCCCAGGGCCATTCCCCCTCCACTACAGCAACAGTTCTCAGGTACGTCCCGTCAGGCCCGAACACCTGCAGACGGCGGTTAGTCATATTCACTACAATGATGTTACCTGCCGGGTCTACTGTTATCCCTGTTGGACATTGGAGCTCACCCTCATTCTCCCCATGTTTACCAAACTTGAACTTCAGCTTCCCCTCAAGGTCAAACACACAAACTTTATGAACACCGCAATCCGTCACAAAGAACAGATCACGTGACTGGTCCACCGCTATGAACTGTGGGTGCTGTAATTGCCCCTTGCCGATCTCCCGGATGAGGCTCCAGTCAGGCTGCAGGAGGAGACACGACTTCTGCCTGCCGTCCACCACCACCATGCGGCCGTCCTGCAGAACTGCAGCTCCGCGCGGAACTCGTGAACAGTCAGGTTTTAGGGTCTTCGTAAGTTTTCCTTCTCGTGAGTACACCCGGATTGCCTGGGTGCTGTAACATGGGTTTCCCGACGTCACAACAATCTGTCCATTGGAGTCAATGTCAATGCCGGAGTGATGGTAACCATCCACCGGGAAACGCCGAAGCGACTGACCAGTCTTGGCATCGAATATCTGAACCCGGTCGTTCCCGTACTCCAACACTGCAATGTTACCGTCCATGTTCACTGCTATATCTGTTGGGTAAAAAAGTTCTCCCTCCCCACGCCCTCTTCTTCCAATGGTTAAGACCGGGGTGTGGCTACTTTGCACTCTGACGTCATACGGACTTCCCGCCACAGACCGGCCGTTCACCTTGACCTCTAACCTATGGTTGCCCTTGACCCTTGGTGTGTAGGAGATTTCCCACAATCCCCTGTCCTTCTCCCGCAGCTGTGTTGGTACCGCCTGCCCCGAGGGGTCATTGAGGGTGACTGTGACGTCATCTTTGAGCACAGAACAAAGTTGCCCGTTTTTGTCCAATGTGCGAAGGAGAGAGATATTTGAACATTTTACAACGGCAGGTCTTATTTCAACTGAACATTTAGATACGTCCACCTTAAGCTTGACATCTATATCTACACGCCCTGCCCTGGCCACGTCGTCTCTGAACTCCGCCACAGCCGTCCCCTCCGAGAACACGACTTGACTCGGTCGGGCCGTAAGGTCGGTTCGACTTGTCAGCAGCTCTTCCACCCTCTGTCGTGCTTGACCCTCGACCTCGATGACGTGCACGTCACTGCCGTGTTCCAGGGCTTGTTTACAAAACTCAAAAGCGCTCGTCAGTCCGGCCAGTTCAAACTCTATCTCCTCTTTCTGGGTTTCCAGACATTTTCCAACCTCACGGCATCGCGAGCCTATTTCTTCGACGACTTCTTCCTTTCTGTCTCGAAGCAAGGCCATAAGTTGATCAAAATAGGCTGTGGCCTGTGCAATCGCTGCGTCTGCCGATGTTGGTAACTCAGATATTTCCGTCTCAACGTCGTTGAGCGCGGCTTGCACCTCTTTTGTTCGAGGCTGGACTTTCCCCAACAGTCCTTGTAGGTCTTGTTTCATCCTCTCAGCGACGGCGCCGATTTCTACAGGATTGTGTCTATCGCCCCGTGGATGATCGACAACCGTGCAGGCGACACAGACCAAGTCCGACAAGGTTCACAGTAGAACGTTAAGGCTTGGTCTTCGTGCTTTGGGCAGAAGGCTTTGCGCTGAAAGCTGCTGGGCACACCTTCAGAGGCCTCCAGGTTCTCTTGGGTCACGATCTGATGCCCTTTCATGGCTGGGAACCTGCGATGTGTGATTGTACATGACTCACAAAGCAGAACGGCACACTGTACGCACCATGATCGTGCCCCTTCCTCTCTCCCCTCGCACACCTTGAACGGCCGCGAAGTCCAGCAGGTTGTTGACGTAGAAGTTGGTCCTGAGTCCGTCCACGCCTCGGTCTGGTAGACTGACCTGTGTGCGGCAGGTAGGACACTCCAGCGGCTGTTGTTTGGTGGCCCATTCTTGCAGACACTCCCTACAAAATGTGTGCAGACATGGCAGGACTCTGGGGTCCCGGAAGTGCAACATACAGACTGGGCACGTCAGGAACCGCTCGTCAAAGTCGGCCGATCCTTGCATTTTACTCGCCATAATGCTGACAAGATTGTTTTCAAGATTGGAAAATGAACACAGATCGTCTTGTTCTGTACAAATCAGTGTCTGGACCATGAAACCCAGGCGCAGCCGCTTCCAAGAACTCAGTTTCGGTCGGCTGACGTGACGTCACCAGGAGCGACGGTAAACAGTGTCGACCTTTCCACTCCAGCCTACGTGTTTCGCATGTGCTATGAACGAATATTTTGACAGTTTCTTCCCGATTAAGCCATTGCGTCTGGTGGTAGCTTATAATACAATCTGTACATAATTATCCATTGTGGCTTTGATAAACAAATGCACAAGCGAAAATTTAGTCCCGTTACATACAACTTATATGACATCGCTTTCGTCTGTAGTCAGGGGCTCAAGACCCTGTACTACATATGGAAGTGGCTATTGACAGGATGATCCTGTCAACAGTGTGAATTTTTGCACTGCTGACAGGATCATCCTGACAATACCTTCAAGCGTACTGTATTTGTCCCAGCTTGGCAAGATGTCAACAGGTGGGTGGACTATACCAAGCACATGGGGGTGTTCGGGAAACGTCACCAATGGGCCAAAATGTGTTTTTACGTGTGCTTAAGGTTGATTGCAGTACGAAAAGGCTTGAAGATGACGACGTTGTTATCATCAGGTTATGACCGTGCACGGAATGACGCCTGTTCTTCGTTGTGCACTTTATGAATAGATGAATATGAGTATATGAATCACTAGAGGGCGCTGTTGCACCGTGTGAAAGTAATGGCAGGGTCGCCTTTCCAATCCGGGGCCCGGCCGGGCAGTCTTTGGGAACGAAAATTATGATATAAATGACCAGAACATAGCTTGTGCAAATTTATTGACATACACACTTTGATTTTTCGTTTCCGCAAACAGTCCGGCCGGGCCCCGGTTAGGAAATGTGACCCTAGCATTAGCAGGGCACTTTTTCGTTTGCTACTAGCTATATAGTGCAATGTGTCTTGCGACGGCTCGCATATTCAACCAATTACATCTAGATCTGGTCAACTCACGGACTACTCAGAGAAAATCATTTTAGTAAAGCAACAGCAGACTGTTCAATTTGAAATAAATCTAATATATTTTTGACTAATATGATTCTTCTACTTCTTTCCTCCGTCTGTTCTAGGTGTCCATTGTCTTTTCTTTTCGTTTCCCTACACATGCTACTGGATATTCAGATGTTTGGTTTGAAACTGAAATGATATGTCCTTAGAAGAATTTAGGTAATGAAAAAAAAGCTAAATGTCACAAAATGAATAGATGACATGTAAAAAGATATATGTTAATCAAATTACTCCTTCTTTGTACATTAATGAAGGTTAACAATATATAAAGAAAATTCAAACACTACAACTGGATGAAATTCGGAGATTCGCTTATGGACGTTCGAATTTCGTCTAGTTGTACGTACACATCTTTGCATCTTCACATCCTCAACCACCTTCAACCTAAGATAAATAACCAATAAATGATTAATAGTAATAGATAACTAATAATCCTTATGTTAAATGTACTATTCATTTATCATTTATAAATAAGTTAAATATATACAATTAATATATGAATTGAATACATCATTATCATTATTATTAGATAAATGATAACGGGAATCGCCAAATGATTAATAGTAATAAATGATCAAAAAGCCTTATGTTAAATTTGTCATAAAGCAAAATTCAAACATTACTACATCTTCACATCCTCAACCTCCTTCGAGCTAAGAGAAATGACCAATAAATGATTAATAGTAATAGTAATAGTAATAGATGATTAATGATTCTTATGTTAAATCTATCATTCATTTATTATTTATCGATAAATAAGTTAAATATATACAATTAATACATGAATTGAATATATAATTGTTATTAGATAAATGATAATTGACATCGACAAATAATCAATAGTAATAAATGATCAAAAATCCTTATATTAAATTTGCAATAAAGCAAATTTCAAACATCATTGTATATAAGGAGAGGAAGTGCGCAAGCCATTGCAAACCCACTTTTACAAAAGTGTCTTACACTTGACGTTCATTCATAACAAATGGGAACATGGAAATCACTCGTCTCCTTTCTACTCACAATACTCAAATGATAATTTCTACGTGCTATATAATAATTGAAAGTTCATCTGTGTTGGTAGAAGTCATTCTGAATGGAGTTTAAACTGTAAAAGCCAACACAATATATTGGACGTACCCAAATTTTCGACTGAACAGCTAGAGTCTTTGTCAAGGAATGAACCAGCCACTGCTTCTGTGACATCACGTTATGCAAATGAGACACGTGACTCGATGAGCAGTGGATCAAATGTTTATATACTACGTTTACATATATTTCGTATCGGGTTATATTCTTTATGTTTCCATTGGGTAGTACCTGTTTATTCTGTGGCACGCTCAACTTTCAAGGAATCCAATATGCCAATTTTGTTCTTAATCATCAACCTAGAAGCAGCAGCTGCTGTTTTCTCATCACCTGCCCCATAAGAAATATGACAAGTCTGAGACTCTGATTCCTCACTATCATTCCCGTAGATGGAGATGGATCAGATTCTGCTTTCTCGGCTTCATTTCCATAAATGATTTGAGAAACAAGGGACTCTGTCTCACTATGATTATTCTAGATGCTTGAAATGCATCAGACTCTGCTTTCTCGTCTTCATTTCTATAAATGATTTAATGACATACTAGTTTCTCATCGTAATTATTGTAGATTTATTGAGATGCAGCGGATGTCTCATTTTCATTGCCATAAATGATTTGAGAAACCAGGGATTCTGGTTTCTTATTGCCATTCTTGTAGATGGATTGGGATGCAGAAGATACTGCGTTCTCAGCTTCCTTCCCATAGATAACCTCAGCTGAAGTATATAGCACTGCTTCATCTTCATCAGTATTCTCATAGATGACATCAGAAGTATCATGTACTGCTTCGTCCTCATCGGTATTCATGCCATGAGAAGTAGTAGGTGCCGGTTTGCCATAGTTATTTCCATGGACCAACTGAGAAGAAGCATGTAACAGTGCTTCATCTTCATTTAGTTTGGTATTCTCAAAGATGACCTGAGGAGTCTCATGTACTGATTCCTTCTCATCGTTGCTATCAGGGTTGAAATGAGAAGCAGCAGCTACAACTTCCTCTTCAAGGATAGAACTGTCCTGCCTAACATCAAAACCAGCCTCACCCTTCCCATACACGATGTTTACTAGTTCATGGACTGTTACTGGCTTGTGGACTGACTCGGCTTTGGGTACACAAGCTGATTCTGCTTTTGGACCTTCAGCACCTCTAGGAGGTACAGTCTGGTCTTCTAGACCATCGGTACCAGTGCCTGTCTTTTTCATACATGACGTAATGGACATGAGAGATTCGGGGTCCTCATATACATTCTCAGGCATGTCATCCTGTTCGTTTGGACCTGCAGCGCTACCGGCTATCTCTGGGTTTGAAGATCTGCCCTGTTCTTCGGGGTCATTGTTGGGGCTGTTTACCGTGTCGTCTGTATTGGGGGGATCGATTGTCGGTGCTGTGATTACAGGGGCCTTTTTAGTCTTTCGCCTCCACCAAAGTGCAAGGACAAGACCAGAAACCAATAGAATTCCACCAAAAGCGCCAACACCAATAGCAACTGGCAGATAGCCCTCTGAATTGCCAAGCTGAGATAATGTTGACACTATAGTTGAAACATTGAAAGGAGGCGAAACAGACGGAGCGGTTTGGACATCATCAACCAACACTATGGCTGACGCCGAGCCGACAGGATTTGACGCAATACAGAGGTACCGGCCAGCGTCTTCTGCAGTAACATTAGATATGATAATAGTGCCGTTCACATCCACAGTCACGCCCCCACCTGACTCAACAGTTGCATTCTGTCCAGATGGGAGGGTGACTGTGATGTCTGGTGTGGGGATTCCTGAAGCTTCACAGACCAAATGGAGAGTCTCCCCCTGCCCTAGTGTGTTATCGCTAATATTAAACCTCACAATCGTTGTTTTTTTAAACTTTTCTATCTCAACGAACAGCCTGTCAGACGAAGATCCACCTGGATTTGTTGCAATACAGATGTACTGACCAGCATCTGCTGCAGTAAGATTCGTTATTGTGATGGTACCGTTCACTCCCACATTCACCCTCCCTCCTGACTCAACGGTAGCATTCAGTCCAGATGGGTGGGTGACTGTGATGTCTGGTTCAGGGATACCTGAAGCTTCACAGACCAAAAAGAGAACATCCCCCTCTACCAATGTGCTGCCTGTCCTGTTTTCAAACCTCACAACCTTTGGTTTTTCACAGCCGATTAGATATTTGGGGTTGATATCGTCAAGTTTTTTTCCTTGGAGTTTGTCAGGTTTGTTACAGGTAATTGTGTTCTTGATATTATGCCTTTTTCGCAAAGCTAACATTCGACAGTCACAATGCCAGGGATTTTTATCCAGACTCAAGTATATGCGCTTGGGCAACTTTGAGAATGCACGAGAATTAATGCTAGTTAGGAGGTTCCATTTTAAGCCTAAGATAATGAGCTTGGGTAGGTTTGAGAATGCCCCAGGTTTGATACTACATATTTGATTAATGTTCAGATACAAACATCTGAGTTTAGGTAAATCTTTGAATGTGCCAGATTTAATGTCAGTTATTTTGTTTTTTAACAGCGACAAAGAAAATAGATCAGGTAGATTGGAGAATGTACCGGGGTCAATGTGAGTTATGCGGTTTTCGTCTAGGAAGAGTAGGCGGAGTTTTGTTAGACCTGAAAATGCACCAGGCTGAATGTAAGTTATCCTGTTAAATTGCAGCTGGAACTTTTCGAGTTCGGCCAGATTTGAGAATGTCTTCTCTTTGAGCATAGAAATCTGATTTTTCCATAGCTCTAACCTTCTTAACTTTGTGTACCTTGAGAAATCAGACTGATTCCAGCTTGTGATAGAATTGTAGCTCAAGACAAGGCTAGTGATGTTTGTAGGCAGGTGCTGAGGAACACTGTTGAGGCCTCTGTTCCTGCAGTCACATTTTGAGGAACAGCTGCTACTGCAGGCTGCGGTCGGTCCATCTTCCCTCAAAACGACGAGTAGAAGAATCAGGAGGATCTTCAGCTTGTTTGCCATTTTCTAAGCATCAAAATTTATACTGTATTAGAACTGATGATACCTGTCTCCTTATAACGATGAACCAATCGGAACCAGTTAAAACACATAAACACTCCATAAAACATTGTTTATCTATGAACAATTCACAGTCACATCTAGGAGATCAAACTTTTACAGAGTATCATGGACCTTTTAAAACTTAAAACATTTGCCACACATGACATATACTTAAGAACCCGATGATGGAGACATTTCAGTAAAACACTGAGTAAAACAAGATGTAGAAATTAATAATCTATCTGAACAATAACCATTATATACTGACCACGTGCTAAAGATCATGAAATCCTCACATACCTTTTGATATAAAAAATAATAATACCGAAATTAAAGCCAATATCGTTTGAGGGCGTAATAATGGTTGTGCTAAGACTTTATAAAGGAACTCGACTCTGACTCACCTCGCCGCATAGGTCTGAATATTATCATAGGCAGACATAATACATGAAACACACCTGTCGTGCAGAGGGGACACTTTTTCCTCCCCAATGCCACACCCTTACATGCAAAGCAGATTATAGAACTCATTCGGCCAACAATAAAAGAAACTAATCAGTCGCTGGTATAATGTTAATAAATCATGTCGGCTTGCACAAAGCCAGTCTGGCATATTTTCTTGTTTGATAGTTGTCAACAAGTAGCAAAATAAAAGACAGACCAACCTGTCTTCAGCAATCCTCCTTCCGTGGGTTTTCTTCGTGAAAGTTCCGCACTGATCACCTGACGCAAACCCCTCTCCTGGTCCTATCTGTAAAACCAACGAGACCTTTCTTATACAAGCTTTCTCCCGTAGAGTTTGATCTTAACAAGAATGGCTGCAGACCGAGCCTGCTGGGCCAACCTAACTGCCTCATGTGTCGGACGAGACGGGAGGCCCTGTAAGTCAAGTCATTGCTAATCATGGAAAGAGCAGCTCCCTTCTCTGTACCTGATTGACGCTAATGCAGCAGAGAAACAGTCGCCACAATGTGCGAGTGGAAAACACGCCCGGACCTCTTCATTAGCGTCTGGGTTGGGAGCTGACGTCACAGGAGCATGCGCAGTGTGTAAATTGCTATATTACTTCATGGCCTCAGTAACAAAGGTTGAAAGGACCCGACGCCGCCAATCCATTTTGTTTCAAATACCGCGCCAGGAATGACACATTCGCTTGGGAGATCATGCATTTTGAACATTCATCGCTAGGTTGCGCTTCTGGACCGTGTACAACTGTGTATCCACCACCCACTATTCAAATTTCTGGCGCGGTATTCTTTAAAAAAACCTGAATGGATTGGCGGCGTCGGACCCTTTCAACGTTGTTTTTTTCATTGTGACCACGAAGTAATATAGCAATTTACACACTGCGCATGCTCCAGTGACGTCTTGTCCCAACCCAGACACTAATGAAGAGGTCCGGGTGTGGTTTTCCACTCACAGACTGTGGCGACTGTATCTCTGTCTGCTGTATTGGTGTGAATCAGGTACAGAGTAAGGAGTTGTTCTTTTATTGATTAGCGATGACTTGAATTACTTAGACTTATGGCTGCCATGTCGTCCGACACATGAGGCAGTTAGCTGGGCCTAGCACGCTCGGTCGGCAGCCATTCTTGTTAAGATTAAAATCTACAGGAAAAAGCTTGCATTATAAAGGAATCGTTGGTATTACAGGCACGACAAGGAGAGAAGTTTGTGTCCGGCGATCAGTGTTGAACTGCCACGAAGAAAACCCACGGAAGGAAGATTGCTGAAGACAAGTTGGTCTGTTTTTTTTATTTTCGTGCTTTTTGTAAATGTGAATCATCAAACAAGAAAATATGCCAGACTGGCTTTGTGCAAGCCGACATGATTTATTAACATTATACCGGCGACTGATTAGTTTCTGTTATTGCTGGCCGAATCAATCTTTATCTGCTTTACATGTAAGGGTGTGGCACTGTGAAGGAAACAAGGAAATATGGTCCAGTATACACGACAGGTGTGCTTGATGTGGGATAGTTGTCCACGCGATAACAGACAAAGTAATGTAAGGATCTTAATGATATCTATCATGCGGACAGGACTCCTTGTATCTTGAGAGAAAGAATGGGTCTGCATGTAAAACTCTCTCTCTCTCTCCCTCTCTCTCTCTCTCTCTCTCTCTCTCTCTCACTCTCTCTCTCGTGGTGAGGTGGGGGAGGGGGGCAACATATTAACTACGGTAATATTATCGTTTAGAACGATGCATCTTGTTGGCATCAAGTCTCCATCGAGTTCTTCATGTATAGGTCATGTGTGCCAAATGTTCGAAGTTAAAAAAGGCAATGTTGCATGCTCTGTAGAACGTTTTATCTCCTAGATGTGGTTGAGACCTTTTCATGGCTATACAATGTTTTATGGACAACATTGATTCACCGTTATGAACAGAATAGTATCATAACTTCTAATACAGTATAAACTTTCATGTATAGACAATGGGAAACAAGCTGAAGATACTGGTTCTTCTACTCGTCGTTATGAGGGAAGCTGGACCGACCACACCCTGCCGCAGACTCGGCACTACTTATCTATGTGGGCGCAAGGGCCTCAGCAGTGTTCCTCAGGACCTGCCTACAAATATCCAAGGCCTGTCCTTGGATCACAGTTCTATCACAAGCTTGAATGAGTCTGACTTCTCGAGATACAGAAAGTTGTATGTGCTAACTTTACCGTACAATCAGATTGCTATGGTCAAAGAGAAGACATTTTCAAATCTGGCCGAACTCGAAACGTTGACCCTGCAATATAACAAGATAACTTACATTCAGCCTGGTACATTCTCAGATTTACCTAAACTTTGTCGTCTGTATCTGTCAAATAATCAAATACATACCATTGAACCTGGGGAATTCTCAAACCTACCCAACCTCGTTGCCCTGGACTTGAGTGAAAACCGCTTAGCTACCATTAATCCTGGTGTCTTCTCGAATTTGCCCAATAGTACAGAGTTCGATCTTCTGAGAAACCCCTGGCATTGTGACTGTAGAATGGCAACTGTGCGAGAAACGCAGATTCTCAAGAACAGAATTACTTGTAACAAACCTGCCAACCTCCATGGGAGAAAACTTGACGATGTAAACCCCGTAGATCTAATCTGTGAAAAACCAAAGATTGTGAGTTTTGAAGACAAGAAAGGCGGCACACTGGTACAGGGGAAATCTTTCCATCTGGTCTGCGTAGCTTCAGGTATCCCTGAACCAGACATCACAGTCACCCTCCCATCTGGACTTAATGCTACTGTTGAGTCAGGAGGGAGGGTGACTGTGGGAGTGAATGGTACCATCCCCATAACTAATAATACTGCAGCAGATGCCGGTCAGTACATCTGTATTGCAACCAATCTAGTTGGCTCTGCATCTGAAAGGCTGTTCATTGAAGTAGAAACCCCAACATCGGCCATGCCAGGGGTATCCACTGGTGCTGGAGAGATTTCTGGTTCCATAGATTTAACTTCTACCGCACAGTCTGACGGTTTGATGGTCAAAACACCAACTATTGTGAGGTTTACAATTAACGATAGCACACTAGCGCAGGGGGAGACTCTCCATTTGGTCTGTGAAGCTTCAGGAATCCCCACACCAGATATCACAGTCACTCTCCCATCTGGACTGAACGCAACTGCTGAGTCAGGTGGGAGCGTGACAGTGGAGGTGAACGGTACTATTATCATAACTAATGTTACTGCAGCAGATGCTGGGCAGTACCTCTGTATTGCGTCAAATCCTGTCGGCTCGGCGTCAGCCACAGTGTTTGTTGATGTCCAAACCGCCGCGTCTGTTTCGCCTCCTTTCAATGTTTCAACTATAGTGTCAACATTATCTCAGCTTGGCAATTCAGAGGGCTATCTGCCAGTTGCTATTGGTGTTGGCGCTTTTGGTGGAATTCTATTAGCTTCTGGTCTTGTCTTTGCATTTTGGTGGAGGCAAAAGACTAAGAATGCTCCTGTAATGTCAGCACCGACAATCGATCCCCCCAATACAGACGACACGGTAAACAGCCCCAACAATGACCCAGAAGAACAGGGTAGATCTTTAAACCCAGGGACAGCTAGCACTGCTGCAGGTCCAAACGAACAGGACAACATGACTGAGAATGTATATGAGGACCCCGAATCTCTCATGTCCATTACGTCATGTATGACAAAGACAGCCACTGGTACCGATGGTCTAGAAGACCAGGCTGTACCTCCTAGAGGTGCTGAAGGTCCAAAATTCGAATCAGTTTGTGTACCAAAAGCAGAGTCAGTTCATAATCCATTAACAGTCCATGAACTAGTAAACATCGTGTATGGGAAGGGTGAGCCTGGTTTTGATGTTAGGCAGGACAGTCCTATCCTTAAAGAGGAAGCAGTAGCTGCTACTTCTCATTTCAACCCTGATAATGATGATGAGAAGGAATCAGTATATGATACTTCTGATGTCATCTATGAGAATACCGATGAAGATGAAGCGGTTTTATATGCTTCCGCTCAGGCTAT
The DNA here is from genome assembly GCA_035149815.1 of Branchiostoma lanceolatum. Lineage (NCBI taxonomy): Eukaryota > Metazoa > Chordata > Leptocardii > Amphioxiformes > Branchiostomatidae > Branchiostoma > Branchiostoma lanceolatum. Next base: position 1,433,991 of record CM068880.1, read on the forward strand.
CTATGGGAATAAAACTGAGAACGCAGCGGGTTCTGTATCTCAACCCATCTACGGGAATGATAGTGAGAAAACAGAAACTCCGGCTTCTCAGGTTATTTATGGGGCAGGTGATGAGAAAACAGCAGCTGCTGCTTCCTGTTTGATCTATGAGAATAATGAGTAAGGACAAAACTACCCTCGAGAGTCATGCATGATGGTTCTCCGTCCGAAGGTGGAGTGTGTCACAAAATGTACAGGTACTGAAGAATGTACCCCGAAACCATATGTATATTTGTACATGTATTTTTTTAACGATCTCGCTCAATGCAAGGCCGTAAGAGGCAACTTCTCGGCATAAACGTTATGTGGTTTATAAGAACGTATAAATTGTCGTTGGAGTATTGTGGGCCGTAAGGGGGCAAATACGTTTGTCATTATAGACCGATTCAACCTATGTATCCTTATTTCATACAAGTAGTACAGACAAATATATATCTTAATACCTTTAGACAAACCTTTGATTATGTAACATATCTTCTCTTACAGTTTTACCATTACAAAGAAACGAGAAGTCGAAATTACTTAATTCTTGTAGTAACTTAACAATGTATACAATTTTTACAATTTACATGTATCTGTATACTATTTTTCTGTTTCCCAGTGGGAATACGTTTGCAATAAAGGTATTCATTCAGTCATTCATTGATCAACTTCAAGTAGAAGACACCACCATTAGTGGGGTTAGCGGGGGTGCAATAGCTGGCGCAACTGTGCCTCCTTTTACGTCTTGATATTTATTCTATTTATTTATTTGCTTTGTTTTGACAAATTCAACTCTAGAATGAAGGTAGCTGAGTGCTAAAAGATGCCAGGATGTGGAGAAGGAGTATGTATGTAAATCTGATCAAGCTATATCTTTGTACATTTGTTTATTTACTTTGTGACATTTAGTTTTATTTATTGTTTTTCAAGTCAGAAAACATTACCTAGAGAAGTAAGAAATCATCTTTTGAAACAAAAATACAATGATGAAGGTGGTGAGGGCTTAACGATGATGTGGAGAAGGAGTATGTATGTAGATCTGATCAAGCTACATCTTTGTACATTTGTTATTTCACTTTGTGACATTTAGTTTTATCTATTGTTTTAAGGTCTGAAAACATAAACTAGAGAAGTAAGAAATCGTCTTTTGAAACAAACATATCAGGATGAAGGTTGGTGAGGGCTTAACGATGATATGGAAAAGGAGCATTTATGTAAATATTATCAAGCTACATCTTTGTACATATTATCTATTTACTTTGTGACATTTGATTTTTATTTATTGTTTTTGAAGTTAGAAAACATGAATCCGAGAAGTAAGAAATGGCTTTTAAAATTTTCATAGATGAATTACGATATGTGGACATAACATGCTGACCAGGCTGTTGGCTGGACTATAAACACTTACTAATGAACTTAATAAAGCAACATTAGCAGTCTATCAGTGTTTCTGGCTATGTTTTCTGTCCGAGAACAACAGTGTGCTTCGGAGCGAGTCCAGTGGCGAGCTCTTCGCATCTTCAGCGCATCGCATGTACAGACAAGTCTGGTTTAACTGTTAATATCAACACCGGCTGTCATTTTTTTTGTATCTGCAATTAATAAAGAAATAGAGAAGTGGATTCATGAGACAAAAAGTATAGCTGGTTGAAAAGTTTTTGCTACTGATCTGATTTTCTTTCTTGGTCGATTTGAATCAAGTTCTGACCTGACCATTACCATGTTCCAAAATGACACTTGTTGCAGGGCAGATCGTGCGCTTTGTATGCAAGTCGCTAGAGATCGCTGCTAGACCGTAGCTCCCAAAGCAGGGCCACAGTTCAGTGCAGTGCTGTCGGAAACACCTTGCACATTAGATATAACGCGTTATAGGTGGAGAACTATAACTATGTCATATATCATTTATGTCATACCAACCCGAAAACACACATACACACGCACATTTCAATGCAACATGCGCCAGAAGTTGAGAGAATTTGGTGTCCTGGAACAAAATATTGTAACAACTCCAAATCCAATGTCCGAATCCAGTACTTTTGATCATGACACGTACAGAGTTCGTTATCACATCTGGCAGCTTGTGGCCATGACATGCGCGATAAAAACGCATTGTAATAGTCTACGTTATTGACAACTTGAGGCCGTGACACGCAAGATAGGAGAACTCCCCCGGCGCACTCTGCCTCAGTTGTAATAGACAACTAAGAAGGACTATACGCCAAAAAAGCAATTACTCAAACAACTGGATATGATTTTGGAAAGTTGTTTGAGTAATTGCTTTTTTGGCGTATCTTATTACCTGGATGTCTAATCTTCATCGACGTAAGAAGGACTATAATGGAGTGCAAAGTTCGTCATTAGCGCTTACAACTTGTGGCCGTGACACGTACGAAGTTCGTTATTACATCCGACAGCTTGTGGCCATGAAATGTCAGATAGGAGAACTCCCCCAGCGCACTCTACTTTAACCTTTATGATAGACTACTAAGAAGAAAGACATAATCTATTCCTTTAAGACTAAAATGGAGTGCAACGTTCGTTATTACATCTGATAGCTTGTGGCCATGACATGTCAGATAAGAGAACTCCCCCAGCGCACTCTCCATCCACACGGCGCCGCCCTGTCTGTGCTCGGTCGTGCAGGTCACACCGGTGAGCGCTCATCGTGTCCACACCGCTCGCGATCGCCCGTACGTATCCGGACTACCCTGCCTACGTGCTAGCCTCCACCAGGCCCTCTTACGGCCGTATGAATCATTATAATTAGCCATTAGAGTCAGTCCACAGTGAAGATCACATTTCGCCCGTTTAGGGGCCTGCAAGTGAAACCCTGGCGTAGTTAGTCTGGTGGAGCCTGCAAGTGAAACCCTGGCGTAGTTAGTCTGGTAGAGACTGCAAGTGAAACCCTGGCGTAGTTAGTCTGGTAGAGACTGCAAGTGAAACCCTGGCGTAGTTAGTCTGGTAGAGACTGCAAGTGAAACCCTGGCGTAGTTAGTCTGGTAGAGACTACCTACGTGCACAAGCCAGAAACTGGCCCATTGCTTTCCAGGTGGATCCTCCAAGCAGTCCTGCCCCTTGCCCTAGCCTCTGCTTCCCGACTGTTTAAGCCCGTGTCTTTCACAATTTGGTCTTTCCATCTCTTAGGTGGTCTGGGGATAGCGAGCTCCTGGCTGTTGGCTTTGTAGACTAATGTTTGTTGGGGGTCTTCTTATGACATGTTCAAACCACCTCAAACACGCTCCTTTTATATATGGAAGCATATCCAGTAACAAACGGTTTTGCTTTCTATTGCAAGCGTACTTGCTCTTCACGTAAGAGAATGAATGTTCCCCAAGTCTAACGGACGAAACCTTAAATTTCATAACTGCAATAAGCCTTTTGTCCGCAAGAGGTTGTCTCCTGGTGCCTGACCGTAGCACTCAGCGTACACGTCCGACCTATCGCTCGGATGCCACAACTTTCCTACCTAATCCTGTCAGTAGTAAACAGGATTTCATCTCAAATCCTTTTTATTTCAAGTGAGGTCGATGAAAGGGAATTCGTGGTCGACCTAACAACACACTTTTTGGGCCTTATTATTTTGGGACCCGACTCTTGAACAGAGTAATACAATTCAATTTTTCAATTTAGATTTATATACAGAAAACACGTATCGACTTTAGGACTGATACCGAGTTTTGAATTGTTCTATTTTTTAGGGAGCTTGAAAATAGGTCAATAGACCTGAGTGTGTTCGCCGGTTGGATAAATAAATGAAATAAAATGAACGACAGTCACACCAGAAAAACTAGACCAGGCCGCCAAGTCAAGCGTCCATTCCTTTCCGTCAGAATACAAAAGGCAATTCCCTTATGGCGCCCCGATGTCGGTTGGAAATTACTATAGTTGGTTTCCTCGAAGTTATAATCACTTGCTTGAGCTGTTCAATCTCCTCCTCAAACAAGAACGTTCTTCTTTGCATCATTTGGAAGTCTTATTCAGCCTTTGTCCGTCCTCTTGCGGATGAGATGAAAACGTCAACTTCAATCAGTCAAGTTTCGTTCTGCTGATTTCTCGCAGGATTGCTGCGAATCCTTCTAAAAGCTTTTGGAAAGTGCGGACGTGTGCGACGTATTGAAAGGTTTAGGCGAAATGTGGGATAACACATTAAGTCTCTGGCCTGCTATCTTGCAAAATTAGTAGCGTGTTACTGAGAATTTTAAGTAATTCTGCGAAACTGCCCTAGATCTGAATCTAGAGCCTCGGTCACACATAGCCGACCATGGCTTTCCCACAAAAATTGTTACTGACCTCCCGAAACAAATGTAGACCAGATCGATACACATACTCATTTCGAAAATAAATTTCCAAAGAAATGACTGAGCGGTAGCATATCCAACACACATAAACAAACAAACAAACAAACAAACAAACAAACAAACAAACAAAAACAAAAATGGTGAATTGTGTTCTTTATTCATTTCTTATACAATCTAGTTCCTACTTTCATAACCTATGCGTATTGTTCTGTATAGATTAGTATTCAAGTATGACACCTTTAAAATCGTTTTGCAAGAAAGTTTGATTCGACTTTCATTCGTCCCTCCAAGCCCCGCAGATGGTACAGTCCGGCCGCCCTGCCCACCCCCAGCTCCGCGCAGTTTGGTACGGTCCAGTGTTGCCCCGCCCACTCGCGGCTCACTTGAATCTCCGAGATTCACACCGCGAGCACCAAACACGGGAGGTCTGCCGCCGTTTCGGGACAAAAACTCGCCGGTTTGGGACATTTAGCGGCCGAAACTGGACCCAAGAGGACCACGTCCTACACCCAAGGTATGTCTGCAGTAAGATTGTAGAATTTCAGCTCCAAAGCTGATCAGAAATTGGGCGAGAAATTATCAATTCTCGGCGGGGACATGCTCGCATATGTTGTCATCCGAGCAGAAAAGATCGTCTGTTTTCCTCAGCGCCCTCCGCTGAGGGATCGCAATGAGCTCCCTCGCTTTCTTCCAATCATTTTCTCAAGTCGTTTCACGTCTCCAAGGAGGTTGACAAGATCAGAATACCTTAAGACGACATTTTCTTGTAAGACTCTTCGGTTGTTACTGTTGTTAGGGTCCTTACTGCACACATGACACCTCTACACCATCAAAAATTACCTGGAAATGTCGTCTGCAAATATTTAGAAAGCGTTTCGTCATGCCGATTTTAACACCTCGTTTATGGCAGTGGTTTTCCCCTGGGGATTCGCAATCGATCATTTATTTATTATTCTTCCCGTAAGCTGTAAAAAGGCGTACTTAGGATGTGTTGACTTGAAAATGTCGTCTGCTAGAAATTGAAAATGGTGACTCAGTGCGAAAACATTAGTAACGTTGTTATCAGTTAGTTAGTTAAAGTTAAACAAGTGTCCATGCTTTGTTTTGGGCAGCGAAATTATACTGTAACAAAACAATTTTTTTTCTTCATAAAATGCTCTTGTATTAATCGCTGTTATCTTATATTATTTCTTCAAAAGGTTTCTTTGAAATGTTTTGCTGGCTTTTTTTAGCATGTGATAGGCTTTGTTGTTTAGTGAAATGGCATAATGTTAATGGTTAGATAGATGGGAAATAACAAGGTATCTCGATGAGACGATGACTATGGCTATTCAATGTTTAAGAAGTTGGCTTTCTTAAAACAAAAACCTACAACCATCATGTTTTGTAGTTAAGACTTTGAAGTTCTTAAGAAGACAGGTGAGTTTGTGTGCTTAAAGTTTCATACAAGTGCTCCTGGTATTGACTCATTCAATGGTTGAGTTATCAAAGGTCTGCTTGGAGAAACCTCAATAGAACGGGGTCAGTGGAAGTGTCTTTGCACAAACAAGCCGTTCTTAAAGGTCCTGGGAAGAAACTGGACCCGGTTACTTGGGCTTGAGTATCATATATCATAAGAAACTTATCTGAAAACTCAGAAAAGGTCTTGAAATGTCTTTGATATGTTTGAGTGAAAACATCTGAATGCACTACATTTGTAGATATGTTTGAATAAATCTAGAGGAGGGACAAATGACAATGACATTATTGGCCAAACCAATTTAACGTGTTGGTTCTTGTATTCAAAAATTTTAAAGTTAAATGCTAAATGAGAAGATCAACTTGAAAACAAAGCCTGTCCCTTGGTACACACAGTTTCAGGGAGTGAATATAGTGTAGTGAGATTTAAGATTGTCCTCCCAACCCTGTCTGTTTGTGTCATGGTTTTTTAACCAAATTTTTGTCTTGAGAATGTCTGAGATCCAAGAAAATAGATTGATGTGGCGTTAGCAGTGACCTGCATTTCTCTAATCTAAGATACTATTACTAGTACCTACTTTTTAATCTGTTCCTCTCACCCCTACTGGCCCTAGCTACCTGTGCCATGTGTGCAGTGTTTGTGTACTGTTTGTTTACCTGTCTTTGGATAACCATTCATGCTTGTAGTCTGCTGTAACAATATATGGGGGAGAGTTACCCTCCAAGCAGAGGTTAGGCTTTGACAGGGTATGACTAGTTTCTAGGCGTTATTGTCAGGCTATCTGCCGGTTGGCATACATATATAAGAAAAAAGGGGAAAAGATAGAAAGCCCTATAAGAATGCCTGAAAAGACAAGTCAAAAACCAAACCTCTGCTTGGAGAATAGGGGAGAGTTGCATTCCAAGGAGTATACATTGTCAAGTTTTTGTAACATGTATAATCAATGTTATAGACTAGCATATTCATGTGAATGGCATCAGGGGTTTATGGAAATCAGGAAAGAGGGGCGCTGCGCCCTCTTGTTTCAGCCCAGTTTCCCCTTATTGAATTCAGATTTAAGCTTGATATCCAGCATACAGCCTTCACTCAGCGATTGATTCTTCCATAAATACATAGAATTTGCTCCCTCGCCTGTGTCTGCTCCCTCTTATTCAATTTTTCTAGAAAAAACCCTGGGCATGTTACAATTTTTTGTCAAATGAGTGGGAAACTAGCATTGTAGCTTGCCTACCAATGTAACAAATGAGTTGCAATATGATATGTCTGAATGTAGCATTGTGTTTCAATTGCATGTCTGCAACAGGGCAATGTAACAATTCATGGTAATGGATACTGGCATGTGTAGGGTAACTTTACCATGTCACTGATTTTTTAAATGAATGTGTTATTTTTTGCCTAGGGGATTTAAATAGACAATCTTGTTAATCTGCTGACCTCATTTAGTTTGATTAATGTTTACTATATCATGAGTAGTTTTTCCTTCATACGATGATCTTAAAATGTGAACTTTGAGGTAAATGCGATCAGTAAAACACTGACTGTTCCCTTCCCATGTTGAAAAGATGGTTCTTTGGATGAGAGCATTTTGAATGAGTTAGAACTGACACTACTATTAATTTGTTGGATTGTTCCACTCGTGAAATGATAGGGATTTCGGGGCTTCATTATTTTGATTTTAACACATTATTTCGGTTACAGTCCCACAACAAAACAGTTACACAAGAAAACATTTCATATTGCTATTTAGAGCAATCTTAAGACCTTAATTCATACAGAACTTTAAAAAGCTCACTTAGAAACTCTTTTTTCTTTTCTCTGAGCTGGAATTCTTACCTAAAAAGTGAATAGGCTTTTCCTGTGGTGTGTAAGTGGGAAAAAGTGCCCCGGGCAACACAGCTCTAGACTGGTCAGTGAGAGTTTTGAGGACCATTCAAGAAAAAAGTGGTCTAACTAGTTGTGCTGAAGGACGAATCTGTATCTAGAGAGTTTTAATTGAATAGTAGCACCATAGAAGGGTCATTTGCACAGCTGTTTTTGTGGATTCTTGGAACTCGCTAGTTTACCTGTTGTTTCAGTACTGCAGGAACCGTATTGGACGTCACACGGTAGGTAAAAGTTAGTGAAAGTTTTCTAGAGACAATCTGAAAGACACTCGGTTTGGCTATTTTGGTTACTTTGTGTTTTTCCTGTAGTTTCCTGTGTGATCTGATCAAGTTACAACAGCAACAACATGCCAAACTAAAGGGTTATATTCTGTTTGGCTGGGTAATGTTATCTATATACTGCATATCTCAAGGTAGGTAAAAGTCTGTGAAAGTTTTCTAGAGTTGATCTGAAAGAAACACAGTTTGGTTATGTTGGTTAAACATGTGTTTCTTCCATGCAGTTTTCAGTGCGAGTTATAACATGTGACTTGACTTGAAATGTTCTTTAACAAATTGAACAATTATGTTGAATTTCAGGTTATGTTCTGTTTGTTTGAGTAGGTTGATCTGATGCCTATCTTGTCCTAGTTAAGATGTCCCTTCAATTTTCCTTTCCATTTGCCATAATTGGGTCAAAGTAATCGATTGTAGAGACTATAACCTGTTTTTAGAATCCCAGAGTTCTTACAAAAAACGTGCACGCATTGTCAAACCTATATCTTACAATTGTGCTCTTTGTACAGAAATCGTAGCAGTTGGTTATTTATCAGTGATAGTCACCAGAATAAATAAATAACAAAGCAATCAGCTTCTGTTTGTGAGGTCAGAGGTCAATTGCCGTACCTTGTTGCCCTGAGACATGGGTCAAGAGGGTCAAAGATCATGAAGTATTCAGTATTTAGGCAAAGCGAAATGCTGTTTTGATAGCTGATAGTACATTATGTGGCTTTGTATACAGCTCTGTTTTTAGCCGAGCACACCGGTCACCCCTTAATCTGTTCTCCTGAAGTGTGTTGGGTTCTTTTACGTTTAGAAGTTAACTAGTACTGCCTTAAAGCACTGTTGGGAAACAAGAGCTTTGTTACCATTGAACAGAAATGCACAGAATAAATTCATTTAATTTTGCAATGGTTTTATTACTGTGTTTCAAATTCGCGGTTACTAGGAACGCATATTTGTGGTAAAGATTGGTGATAAGGAGGTCACTGTGACAATAAAACTTTAACCACAGAGACTGTAAAAGTTTCAAGATTTTGCAGTAGAACTGCTGACTATTGGCAGCAGAATTACCATTATTACTTTCCACCCATCCCTGTGACGTCGACTCAAACTTTTGATGAACCTTCTGACTCAGCGCAACAGTCTAAAAAACGCATTTCTGCAGTAAATAACGGCGTAACTGCAATATAACCGCCCGTTTTACGCTGGTTACGACCGCCCACATTTTGTAATAGGTGGGGTTGGAAGAAAAATGATTAAAGCGAAGTCATAAATCATAGAGTTATGGGCTGGATTCAATATTATATCGTGGGTAGATGTAGTTATAGTTGTAGGTGTACGTGTCCATTTGGGCCAGGCTAAGGAAACTCTGTGCTTCTTGTGCAAGCCCCTTAAAAGTTAGAAAAAATATGTATGGTGTTGGGGAGGAAATTTTCGTTCATTTAAAAAGTATTTTAGGTGAATTTCTTTACTTGAAAACAATATTTTTCAAATAGTAGATATAATTATAAAATGCTTAGCTTTATATACTCAGGGATAGAAATGGGTGTGATATTAACCTCTTGTTGTAAATGTAATATAAGTTATAACTGCTGCATGCCAGCAAATGTTCAAGCAGGTATGTTGTAACTTCTACTGAAGTGCGGCTGTGCTCTGTTTAGTCTATCAGTTGACTAATACCTAGACTTCAAAGTATAGAACCAGAACACGGAACAGATGTGATGTTTTAAACATGATTTTTCTTCTTGAGGAAGATTATGCGTTACGGGTGAACACAGGTTTAACCCCCACCATACTTTGCATCCGGCTGTGTCTGCCCATCTGTGGAATCGATTTGTTTGAACAGATTTGAATTTCATGATCATACCTGTCACTAGTGTTACTGTTAAAAAGCGTATTCTGTATAATATTTAAGCGGCACGACGGGTCATGAAAATTAGCTTATTATATTATTATATATATATACTTCCATGAAAAATGGAGGTATTGTTTCTGTGTTTGTGTCTTTGTAAGTGTGTTTGTCTGTCTGTCTGTGTTTTCAAAATCACAGAATAGACTGACTCTTTGAAATTCCCCTCTTATACTTTGTAGGTTATTTTTTCCCTTTGTAAATTAGTGAATTGATGAATGGAAGTGCCCAGAATCAGCACATTTGTTGGTGTGGCATTAGTCTAAATGGCTACTTTATTTGGTTGCCCTAGTTCTGTCACAACTGTTGCAGTAAAGTTGCAACTAATGTCGGGCTCTAAAGAGTATTTATGAGGATTGACAAATCTTTTGCCTTGCAACATTAACCTGAAAGTTTAACTATATGTTTATGTAGGGGTTGAGAACCCATAGCAAGGCTGGAAATACTGGGTGCATGTGTACTTTTGTGACCCAAAATTGGAGAAAATTCTTGAAATTTCAGGAAGTATTAGAAAAGGCAATATAACAATGTTGTACTTTGCTTGATGTTCACATGTATTACTTGTTTAAGATTTTGATTTTAGCTATAAATTGACAGAATTTCTCGGAGAAGCTGTAGGGTTTGTAGATATATTTTTCCAAGTGACAACATTTCTACTTTATTCTATGTTGTGTGCCCAAAATCTTTTCTGTGAACCTAAATTTTCAGATAAGGTGAACCAGTGCATCTATTCTCCGAAACAAATTTTGAGCCCTGCATGATAGTAATAGTTCGTTGTGCCATTAACTGGAATAATTAATTGATAGACACATGCATTGAGGTCAGGGATTACAGCAGAATAAATTTACAAACATCAATAATACAGGATCTTTCGCCGCTGTCCGTCATCACATCATTTCACTTGCAAATAACGTCCAAAAATTATGACCATCTCAGCAGATTTGATAAGTTGATTTATTGGATATATGTTTGGTTGTGTCTAAGTACATGTACATACAGGCACTGGCTACCCAACTGGTGGAAGCCGACTTTTGAAAGCTATTACAAAATTATAAAGGGAACTGGCGAGCCTTGCTGCCTGAACAGTGTACAAATTATATGCCTGATACAGTATTGCCATTTCTACAGATTTGATCTTCATGATTTATTTGTTTGTTTGGCTCATACTGCCAGAGGTATCCAACTAATAGCTATATAGCTAACGGCTACCACAAAGTACTGGTGCCTGAACATTATATAATATGTTTAATGCATTATGCAAATGTTTAAATTAGGTCAAACTATGCCAGGAGGGGAGAATGGCCTGGATTGGTACTAAGTATTAAAGATGATGGAAAAATGCAGCTAATTTATGAAAGTTATACCTTCTGTCCATAATCTTATATACATGGCCTAAATCTGTCACCACTTTACAGCGAAGTTACACTCTATATACTGTAATGTGATGGTGGCTGCTGTGTCTATAGATATGGCACATAATGTCATACTAGTAGAGACATCTGGATAGATTCACATGGTATAACCCATACGACACGTTAGGACTGCTAACTTGTACATGTTGTGACATACTTTTGCTAAAGATCTTTTGATCTAAAAATCCACAATCCCAAAATTTGTATAAATATTGTACATTGTCAGCATACCTTTTTCTGGGCCAGTAGTTTGGGTTTAATCCACTTTTAACTAGTCAGGTTCAGAACTCTTCTTTACATTTACTTCACTATGTGCTCACTCATAAAGTTTTTATACAGAAATCTTTATTGACACAACAGAAGTACAGCGACTTCCGTAAGGTCTTCTACAACTAAACATGCAAACAATAACAATGGGATACAAAATAATTCACCTTAGTACAAATATAACAAGTATATGAATACTTCAACATGTCGAGTTTTACCTATCACTTACACTACTAGTTCTAAGATCTAAACATTCTTTGATATATTTACCTATTTGTACACAGTAAGGGTTGTCTCCTTCTAGAATATAGCTTCAGTGGAGTGTCCTTGGAATTTTATGACAGTAGCTGTAATCGGTAAAGGTAACTTTCATTTGAACTATATAAACAGATCTTTCATCAAACTATCAAATAAATATTAGAAGATGAATCTGAGCTTTTCTTTTCTCAGAGTATACTGTTATGAATTATAAATTATAACAATTATGATATGAAATGTAAATTGACTGTGGGCCTGTGAGTCCACCTTTCTACCATGTTTGCCAAAGGTTTGCCATTAGGGAAAAAAGCAAGATCACAAATATTAGAAAAAGGTTAATAATGATATTGTCACAAATCATTTGTTTGCCGACAAACAGCGAATTGACTTGTGCAATTTAATATTCTACTGTGTACATAGCACATATTGCTGTTGTGTGTTTTCAAAGGTGACATCGAAATTAAAACTGCAGCACGTACACACCCAAAACCAGTACTATCTCTGTTTTTTAAATACAGATCATAATGCTGTCACGAATTATATGTATACACGTTTGCTAAAATCAGTTTGTGTAATCTATTGTGTATCACATATTGAAACCATGTTTGCCAAAGGTAATATTGGGAATAAAAAACGCAGTCACAGATATTCACTTATTTCAAGAACAGAACATAACATTGTCACGATTCATTTGTTTGATGACAAACAGTAAGTTGACTTTGGGCTTGTGCAATCTTCACTGTAGCACATTTTATCGCCATGTTTGCTAAAGGTGACGTTGAAACACTGTAGAACAAACATGAGTGTTTAACCACCCACTCAGCCACATATATACTGTTCACACATTGGAGAGCAAATATCCGATGGATGCTTGAGTGTTTGTTGAGCTGCCTTGTATAAACAAGAGAGTTTATTGCAAGTTCTTATCAAGTTCTAACCTTAACTTAAGGTTAATTGCAGGTTACATGAATATAAAGACAGAATTACGTTTCCAATTCAGTGATATGAAAACTATTGACTATTTTAGATACTTATGGTTCTAAATGTAGGTTTAGGCTATTCAGGTTTGACTTCTTTGTTAGAGGCGGTATATCATTTTTGTAATGTGTGACTGGGTTCTGTTTCTTAGTTGAGGGCACTTTCCATTCTTAAGGTAAAATTTATCAACGTGTGGGTATAATTTTAGTGGTTTCATTTTTAAACCGAATAATTTCTAGTTAAAAGAATATTTGGGACATAATGAAGTTACCATCTGCCATATACCGATCCATATTGTAGAGATATATGACGCCCAACCAGACATTATTAGGAAATTGAAATTTTTGACAGCATGACATCTGAACTACAGGTTTCAGAGTGAACTCCTGCCATATGTATGGAAATATGCACGTCACGATTACAGGGTGCCATATGCATAATTCTGACATGTAATATGGTGAAATGGCCTTTGAGGTGCCAAGGCCATATCGTCATGAATCGGTGGTTGCAGATCCATGCTGCAATGTGTGCCCTTGACAACAAAATGGTAGTAAAACTTACTAAAAGCCTTGGCAAGTGTGGATGCATAAAAACTTTTTTTTTTTAGAAATAGCCAAGCCCATATTGTAATGACTCGGCAGTTCTAGATGCATGCTGTGATGTGCGCCCTTAGCTTGCCAACAAAATGACAGTAAAACCGCTCACTAAAAGTCTTGGCAAGTGTCAGTGCATACAACATTTCCATCAGAAATAGCTAGATAGTAAAATTCTACTAATATAGAAGAAGAACTTTATTGCACGACAATTGTACATGGTACAAAGTATGGCAAGAATTTGTAAACATAATACAAAGTAGAAGACATAGTATAGAATAAAACTTAACATCCTAATTAATAATATATTAATATGTAAAGAAGTGTAGGAGGACAAGTTTATAGTCAAACTCGTCTGTAGTTGACCGCTCAATGGACTTGAAGAAAATGTTCACAGTATAATGGTCACTACAGGCAGGATTCTTAATGCTTGGGTCAATGGGAAAATTATGTAACAGACTTAAGTGGCTTACTGCTTAGTAAAATACAGGTTATTCTTATGCAGAGGTGGCCACTACTGTAGCGGTTGTACTGTCGATTTGACTGTTTTTCATTTTGAATGATGCCAGCAACTTTCTGGCATTTGAAAGTGATGTCTTGTAATTATTGATAATATACACGTCAAACTTCAACCATGCATATCTTTACCGGCAAAATTATAGGTTTTCTACCCATAATTTCAGCTTCCTTTGTCTGCAAGTTACGGATTGCATGAAAATTTCGTGCCTTTACACATTTATTTCAACCTCCTCCTACAAAATGTTATTTGCAATTTTGGCTTTTGCCAGATTTTGCGAATTACAGTCATCACTGTGGCATTTCCTGCTAAATATACAATGTACATGTAGCTACTTTAAGCCCCACATAGAAAATGTTATCTAAAGATTCCAGACACATTCTCCTGAGCCATCATCAATTCAGGCCATTTCCCAATTAGCATCCCCTAGAGTTTACCATAATGAGCTGGTAATTATACGTAATGCGGCCCCAAATTGCAGATGCTGTCAGATATTGAGGTAAGCTTCTCCATGGAGATTTGGGTTGAGCCGGTAAAAGTGCTGAATGGCAGCATCCGCGGTGCAATCCTCCAGACCTGTGGATACTGTCATTTTCTGGTTTAGATTACCCATATTTACTCAAGGATTGGAAATTTGGTTTGTTAAGATGCCCTTTAGCCTTTTTAGGGGACTCATTAAAGAATACAGTAACAACACTCACTCACTCATCCTCTTGCACGTGGTGCGTAGAGCCAACTCGCTTCACAAGACTTCGCCATCTGCTTCGGTTCTCTGCCAAAAAGAATACAACATATTGGACCAATGTTGAAGCCTTTTAGTTGGGATATCTACCATGCAATGAACCATCCTGGATGGATAAAGAATACAACAACAAATATAATACTGTACATACACCTGATATACACATAAAAGTACATATTTACATATAAGTCCAGACTTAAGGATTGAGGTCAGAGGTCAGATCAGAGAACTAATTATAACTGAATAATTCAGTCAACAAATTATATCATCTGCCCCTTAACTATTTGACCGTTGGGGCAGCACAGAATATCTGGCAACCAGTTTGCCACCATTCTCCGTCTTCTGTAACTTCTTAGTGTTTCACTTAGTGTCATACCTGTCCATTCTCTGATATTATCCTCCCATCTTTACCATTGCCTACCCCTCTTTCTTTTCCATGGATGGTTCCTTGCATGATATCCCAACTAAAAAGGCTTCAACATTGGTCCAATCTGGGAAATAGTTCTCTAGATACTAATGTGAAAGCACAAAGCACAGGTAGAATTAGGCAGCCAAAGATTTAATCCAGGCTGCCCAGTGTGCATCCAAGTTTGAAAATGGATTCTAACTCTAAAAAAGCCGTTTCAAGCTCAGCATATTCAGTCAGGCCAGAAAGGCCACCTACATCAATGAAGCCGTTGTCAAATAACAGATTGACTGAACTTTGCTGCCAATTTTCATGCAGAGTTTCCACCAGTTGGCCTTTGAAGTTATGGAAGTCCTGGGCTGTTCAATCTTTGGGCTGTCTGCAAATAGATTTTCGTGGTGGGAGTGAACAAGTAGTTGTATAGTAATAACAGTTCTAGTGCAGACTAGTTCTGTGGGTCAGGACTCAAAATTCATTTTTTTTGGAATAGATGCACTGGTGCAAAAAATGTTGTGTTGCACAACAGAAAATTGAGGAGTATTTGTCAACCAAAACTAGACACATTTTTCTCCCTAAACTCTCCAATCCAGCACCACCCTGGAATGACCACCAAACAGATGTAATTTTGCATCAATAGAGGCTTTTTTGCGATGACAGATTGCTCTAACGTTGACGGCAATTTCTACTCAGAATTTCCATCAGGTTGGTCCTTTGAAGATCTACAGGTCCTAATGGAACTGCTGTAGGGTGACTGCAGTATGTCCCATGGAAGAATTTTAATTAAAATTCCTCTGTGGCTTGTTGGACTGATTCTTTTGCTTCAAACAGTTTTAGCAGCAGTGTTTGAAAATCAGATTAAATGGTTCTATGATTCAAAATATGTCAGTAAGAACCTCTGTTGACAACCAGACTGCACATTGAGCAAGCATAGCAGAAAATTCAAGTAAAATATCATTTGAAAGCTGAGCAAATTCACCGTCACTTATATAGCCAGAGTTGACACCCAAATTGATGTCATCTAGTTGGCTTGTGCGATGACAAATTGGTCCAACTTTGACGGCAATTTCAAGTCAGAAGGTTGATCCTTTGAAGATGTACAGGTTCTAATGGAACTGCTGTAGGTTGGCTGCATTATGAGCCATGGAAAATTGATCTTCTGTGGTGGGAATAAAGTGCTCAACATGCTTCCAATCCAACGGTTTCGGGTTCAGAAATGACTCCAACTCGTGAAATTATCATTGGTCCTTTGAAGCTGTACTGGTCCTGATGGATATACTGGAGCTGCAGCAAATTCCATATGAAAAATTCATCTTCTGTTGTGGGAATAGACAAATGCTCATGTTCCCAACTGTGACTTCTTGTTGGTTAGAAATTAGTACAACTGGGGAAATTATTGTATAGTTCAAAATTTGCCAGGAAGAACTACAGTTGACACCCAGGCTGCCAAATGATAAGCAACCATAGCAGAAAATTTAAATAAATTGTATTTCAAAGCTGAACAAATTCACCAGGTATGAAGCCAGAGTCCACCTGGACCCCCAAATCATTGTCACTTGGTTGGGTTGTGCAATGACAAATCGGTCCAACTTTGACGGCAATTTCGAGTCAGAATTTCCATCAGGTTGGTCCTTTGAAGATGTACAGGTCCTAATGGAACTGCTGTAGGTTGGCTGCAGTAGGTGCCATGGACAATTGATCTTCTGTGAAATGATCAACATGCTTCCAACAGTTTTGGGTTTAGAAATGACTCCAACTGGTGAAATTATTTTACAGATCAAAATAGCCTAGTGAGTCATTATAGTTAACACCTGGGCTACCCAATGAGCTACCATACTTGAAAATTAAAATTTCACAAACCGAGCAAATTCACCGTCAAGCCAGAGTTGACACCCAAATCGATGTCATCAAGTTGGCTTGTGCAATGACAAATCGGTCCAACTTTCACGGCATTTTCGAGTCAGAATTCCCATCAAGTTGGTCCTTTGAAGATGTTCAGGTCCTAATGGAACTGCAGTAGGTTGACTGCAGTAGATGCCATGGAAAATTGGATTTCTGTGACATGAATAGTCAAATACTTGTGTTTACTATAGACAGTTTTAGGAGTGTTTTAAAAGCATTTCTCACAGATTATGCCTATAGTTTATAAGCATGTTTAATTTGAAAATGCGTTCTGGACCTTGAAATAGCTACTTCAAGTTCTGCAAATTCATCATCAGGTTGTATTGGCCACCAACAAACATCAAAGTGATCTGTGGTCAGATAAAGCTGTTCTGCAGACAGAGACAGATTGCTCCAAGTTTGCTGCCAATTTCCAGGAGAAATTCCAGGAAAGTTGGCCTTTTAAAGCAGGCATCGTCCTGATGAATCTGCTGTACTGTAGGTCATGTACAGGCAAAATTGGATTTCTGTGACAAGAATAGATAAATACTAATGTGTTTCCAACAGTTCTAGGTATGTGTGTCTTGCAGCTATTGTGCAATCATGTTTAAAAATGCATTTTGAGCCCCGAGAAAACTGCTGCAAACTGTGCAAAATCAGGCTGTATTGGCCAACTTCAAGGACATCGGTTCTGGTACAACAAAATTGTTCTGTAGACAGAAACAGATTGCTCCAACTTTGCTACCGATTTCCAGGATGAATTCCAGGAAAGTTGTCCTTTTGAAGCTAGCATCGTGCTGATGAATCTCCTGTGCTGGGTAGGTCAGGTGCAGACTACTCTGGCAAAATTGGATTTCTGCTGCAGGAATAAACAAATACCTCTGTTTCCAACAGTTTTAGTAGGTTTTCATGATACATATCTAGCATGGAATATGCCTAGTGTGTACCCAATATTGAAAATGTGTTCTGAAACCCTGTAACAGTTTCAAACTGTGCAAATTGTTCACCAGGTCGTATTGGCAACCATCATGTACATCAAAGTCATCGGCTTAGATGGAGCTGTTTGGCAGATGGAAACAGATTACTGATTGGTCCAAGTCTGCTCCTAATTTCCAGGATGAATTCCAGGAAAGTTGTACTTTTGAAGCTGGCATCGTGCTGATGAATCTCCTGTGCTCTGTGCTGTAGGTCGTTTGCAGTATATCTCAAAATTGTATTTCCGTGACAAGAATAGATAAATACTTGTGTTTCCAACAGTTTTAGGTATGTGTGTCTTGCAGCTATTATGCAATCATGTTTGAAAATGCATTTTGAACCCAGAGAAAACTGCTGCAAACTGTGCAAATTCTTTATCAGGCTGTATTGGCCAACTTCAAGGACATCAAAGTCATCAGTTCTGGTACAACGAAATGGTTCTGTAGACAGAAACAGATTGCTACCGATTTCCAGGAGAAATTCCAGGAAAGTTGTCCTTTTGAAGCTGGTATGGTCGCGATGAATATCCTGCGCTGTGTAGGTCAGTTGCATTAGTTTCCAGGGAATTCAGCGGTGTGAGGATGAGAGGAAAATTGATCGTCAGCAACAGACTGATAATGTGTTCCTCACTGCAGTGTGAATACTAAACAGGAAAAGCAGTTACTCTGAGGCCTTGATCTTAAACTTGGTTTTATTGGAGACCCAAATTGTCATGTTAGACTAAAAGAAAAAGTGCACAAAAAAGGCAAGACTATGTTTAGTAACAATATCTTTAGTTTGGGGATTGGATTATTTATCACATTTTTTTACAACTTCATGACAGTTATGCTCTTTGTGGCAGATTTTCAAAGGCATGTAGCAACTTCGAAGTCTTGGCAATTTGTTTCTGCGCTTCAGCATATTGCTGCCTAGCTTAGTTAGCTAGCTTAGAGAAAGAAAATTAATCGGCAGCAACAGACTGATAATGCGTTCCCCTCTGCAGTGTGAATACTAAACAGGAAAAGCAGTTATTCTGAGTCTTTGATCATAAACTTGGTTTTATTAATTGGAGACCCAAATTGTCATGTAAGACTAAAAGAAAAAGTGCACAAAAAAGGCAAGACTTCGTTAATGTTTTTAATTTTTGGATGTGTTATGAGTTATGACATACATTTACAATGTATGTGGTGCTCATTTTTTATACAACTTCTGGCAATCAATTTCATTTTTCAGTAGCTTTGCAAAGGCATAAAGCAACTTCACAGCCTTGGCCATTTGTTTCTAGGCTTCAGCATATTGCTGCCCAGCTTAGTTTCCAATGTAGATGTGGAGATGTGAAGGAAAATGGATCGGCAGCAAGCGACTGGTAATGTGTTTTCCACTGCGGTTGGAATACTAAGAGGGAAAGGTATGCTGTCCTGAATAGGTTGAACCAAGGCATGAAAGACTTCATTTTATGCATGGCATCCTTTGCAGTCTCTCATTGTAATGTAAGAGTAGAGGAAAATCAAGCCTAGTTTTGTTATGATCTAGTTTTGCAGTTGAATGTTTTATGACATAAATTTGAGTTCTTCACAGCTTCATACAGTTATGACGTATTCACTTGTATTGCTAGAGGTTTGCAAAGGCTCATAGTAACTTGAAACCTTGGGAACATCGCTGCCTATACCCTGAATAGGAAAGAATACTTTCTTTTCAGATGGTAAGGATACTCAGTGTAACCAACAGAACACATTCACACTTATATTCAAATGGAGCAGAAGAAATGCTATAGGTCATACAACATGTAATCTTCTGCGTTTTGGAGATGGTTTATTTTACAATCTTCTACAATTGACTCCAAATCTCCAAATCCTATCCATGTGTTTAGAGGTCGTATTTCACCATCTGTACATGTGTAGAGGTCATATTTCACCATCTGGAAAGCGGCCAGGATAGCCAGCTCACGTGGAAGTGATCTACCGCGGCTTTTAAGTTTGCCTGCAGCAGTTCAAACATGTGTCTCTGTGATGTACGGTGTAGGGATATACAGACTTGGAGCGGAAAGCTCTTACAGTGGCTCAGGGGCACAGAGAGACATGGATCTAGCTCAAAGTGCAGTCAGTGTAGGTCTGCTATCTGGTACAGGTCAATCAGACAAAGAAGTCGTTTTGTGCCACTTCTGCATATATCTAGTGTGAAGCTTGAAGATGTGAGATTTCAATGTGCCGTACAGAAAGCTCTTACAAGGATTTAGCTCAGAGTACAGTCAGTATACATGTAGGTCCGCTATCTGATACAGTTCAATTAGGGTAACTCCAGTACAAGTTTGTACCATTTCAGCAGTAAAAAGAACTGTAGGTACATCTGTGTAAAGTGTGAAGCTTGAAGCTTTGATATTTCAATGTGACATATAGAAAGCTTTTACAGAAGCTCAGTAACACCTATAGGCATGGATCTAGCTTAGCGCAAAGTCAGTGTAGGACTGCTATCTGGTACATGTCAATTTGGGTAAGACCAATACAAGTATCTACCAGTTCAGCAGGAAAAAGAACTGTAGGTGCATTTGTGTAAAGTGTGAAGCTTGAAGACTTGAGATTTCAATGTGACATATAGAGAGCACTTACAGAAGCTCAGTCACATCTAGAGACATGGATCTAGCTCAGAGAGAAATCAGTGTACGTCTGCTATCTGGACAAGTCAATTAGAGTAAGAAGAGGTTTTGTACCAGATCTGCAGTAAAAAGAATTCTTGGTGAGATAAGTAGAGTTGTATCACCAGGAATAGAACTTTCATGTAAAGTGCTAAGCTTAAAGATTGCAGATTTCAATGTACCATACAGAAAGCCTTTATAGTAGATCAGTAGCACATAGAAACATGCATCTTACTTAGAGCAGAGTCAATGCAGCTCTTCTATCAGATTAGAGCAGGTCTATTAGTATGGGGGGAGGCACTGTAGCATTTCTGTACTAAAAAGAAATTGTAAGTGAGATAGGCAGAATGATATATCCAAAAGTATAGATCTTTTTAAAGTGTGAGGTGTGAAGATTGCAGATTTCAATGTGCCACACATGCAGAAAGCCTTAATAGTGGATCAGTAGCACATAGAAACATGACTCTATCTTAGAACGGAGTCAGTGTAGATCCTCTATCAGATTAGAGCAGGTCAATTAGTATGAGGGAGGCTTTGTGCCAATTCTGTACTAAAAAGAAGTGTAGGCAAGATAGGTCAAATGATAGTGTCACACGGCACAATGCTTTCATCTGGGTGAGGTGAGAGGTTGAAGATTTGAAAGAGATTTCAGTGTTACAGCACTGAATGAGTAGATGAGTAGTTACTTATGGAGAGACCTGGATTGCTTTTTAATGGGATATGATGACATACAAGTGTCTATAAAGGCTGTTGAATGCAAAAGTGGAGCACTACTCTCAAGTACTTTGGAGTAAGGTACTGGACGTATGAAATCACAGTATCAAATTATGTTAGCTAGAGCAGGTGCAGGAGATTGGATGCAATCCTTGGTGCTGAATGCCAGGTTATTGATAAGATGTGATGTGATGTTGTGTCAAACTGCCCAAGAAGATCTCTCAAGGGACCAATGAAATAAGGTCTATGTGGACATGTACTCACCATAGACAGGACTCTTCCTGCTTAAGTCAAAGTAGAAAATTATGCAAGGGACCAATGAAATTGGGTCAATGTGGACATGTACTCACCATAGACAGGACTATTCCTGCTTAAGTTAAAGTCGAAAATTATGCAAGGGACCACCCAAAAGTGACCACAATGACCAGGTAGTGTTATCCATGGCCTGTCCCACAGACTAGGTGATGACCTTGGTGCTGAACACCTTGTCATTAACTGTTGTGCTGTGATGTAGACCTGAGGATGTCTGACAAAGACAAAATCACAGCATAAAATGATGCAAGCTGTTGCAGGTCCTAGCAAGGGGGTGATGTCCTTTGTTATTGACAGCTGTGTTGTGATGTGGATGTGTGGATATGCAGGGTCAATGCACTGGTTTACCCTGATGTACATGAAATGACTATGCATCTTGTTCTTGACATCAAATTTAGTTCAAAGCTTATGCCATATTTCTATACTAGACTTTTGATGGGAAGCTAGAGTATCACTTATGAGAAGCATTTTAATTCAGAGTAAGTAACTAAATTAAATCAGAGCATGAAATGATTCGGTCTATGTGTCAGAAAGTGGGTGTTGTCCTTGGTACTGACAGCCTTATTATTGACAGTTGTGCTATAATGTAGTCTTGAGGATGCTTGAATATGCAGGGTCAATACACTGGTTTGCCCCAGTGTGCAGGAAATGGCAAGAGAGCTGTGCAAAGGAAGATGTGAGGCTCATAATGGTTCAATCTTAGCCCCCCTACAGCTAGAAGCTTCCTTCCAAGTCTCAGCTTTCTGTTCAAAAGCAGATAACAAGCACTGCCCAGTGCATTTTCTGTAGGAAACTATTTGTTTCCTGGCAAAGTGCACTTTCAAATGCAGCTCAAAATGTATGCCTTACTATGACAGAGTTTGATGGGTAAGCAGACAAGAAGGCTTCAAACTTCCTTGACATCAAGTGATCAACACTCTTGTTATCGGCTGTGAATATAGCTCAAAGATTATGTCTTACTGGAACAGAGTCTAATGAGCAGTGAAACAATGTTCAGTTTCAGACTTTGCTTACGTCAAATACATTCAGAATCTATTATTGGCTGTGTAGTACAGTGCCATTGTCTGAATTATTCAAAGAGCCTCTATACGACTCATCAGGTAGGCAGTGAAGATAAGGGCTCAAAGAAATCAGCCATCTTCCATACATTGTCCCAGTGCTTGAGGACGATGTCAGGGTATTGCATTTTGATGGCTCATGTATCTCAATGTGTCTGGGATGTGGAGTGCATAGGGAATAAGCAATGTCGGGATATAGTGGAGATATGCAGCACTAGAAAAGCAAAGGAATTCTGAATCAGATGAAACTTGAACAAAAGTAGATTGCTTGTAGTTAATAAGAAAGTAGAGTTTGGGCTTCATTGAATCTTTATTCCATAATGATTACTGTATTTAAATCCAAAAGGGAGTTAAGTAAATTGTTTTTCAGTTGTCTAGTTGCTTCAGATCTGCACAAATGCAGTGAAGTCTTCCATAATTGATGAAATTGTAGATATTTGATTTTGCAAGAGATTCCCAATATGTTTAGCCTGGGTGCCATCCGAGTACTACCAGGGCTCCTACACTCCTTACCCTGAAGAAATCAGAGTAGTGATTGTAGGAGCCCCGGTAGTAATCGTGTGGCACCCAGGCTACAATATGTTGTACTGTATGAAATTCAAAGCAACCAGTCAACCAGTGCTCAGTTCCTGTATACCTTGAACCAAAACAGGCCCAAATACACATCTAAGAAACCTATTTTTCAAACCAGCCCTGGGGGTGTCCTTGTCCCCAAAGGAAGTCATATTTGATACCGCTGACTCCTGAGGATTCAGTGCAGTCATGCCTGGTTTATATAGCATTGATTTTGCTGGAGGCAGAAGATGGGATCTGTTTTGGGCTGTCATGTGTGTCATAAAGATGGGATGGTCTTCTCCCTATTGTCATTCAGGGAGCATCTCACAATTTTCACAAAACGTAATCATCTGGGAAACAAGTTGCAAGTTTAATGTTTTGTCGATGAATGTTAGACATCCAGGTAATATGAATGATACGCCAAATAACAGTTACTCAAGCAACTGGATATGATTTCGGAAAAAGCCAGATGTTTCAAGTACACTTCTTTTCGTCAGTGACTCTGAGCAAGATTTGTCGAATGGCAACTTTTAACCATGAATTGTGAATTGATATGCAAATAAAGAGAAAACAATTTTAGATTGGCCAAAAGGGAAGAAATTAGTCAAAGTCAAGACAAGGTTGATGCAAAAGAGACTATACTATAGCTCCTATTTGATGTTTGTTCCATACAAAACCATGTTGTAGTTATGAGATGGGAGAGAGAGAACTTTTGTTATTACATGACAATTGTAACTTCTATACGTACACAATGTATGACAACCATTCATTGCTATGTCTCTCTCTCTCTCTCTCTCTCTCTCTCTCTCTCCAATTGTACTGTGCTTGCACATGGTTGGGGGAGCCCCAGAACCCCTCATGAAGTGCAAGTCTTTTTTGTAGCAAGAGTTTTTACGGCTGGATGCCTCTCCTAACGCATCCAGTAGTAGCCCGACAAAGAATTGATGTGGCAAAAGTTTCATTCAGTTTCTGACACGTCTTGTACTTGGAAATTCCACGTACAATACCAGGTGTGTCACGCCTATGGCACTTAACTGTACTGTCATCAAATTTACATTCAAAACATATCATTCAGCACTTTCTTTTATATACTGTCTTCTCTGTTTGGCAGTAGAATTTGATGTAGCGAAAGTTTCATTCAGTTTTTGACACGTTTTGTACTTGCAAATTCCACGTACCATACCAGATGTGTCACGCTTTAGGGCACTTAACTGTTCTGTCATCAAATTTACATTCAAAACTTGTCATTCAGCACGTTCTCTGCCAACTTACAACCCAGGTCTAGGTCTAAGTCCCCATACGGTGATTATGGCTCATTGAGATGCTGTGCAACAGTTGAAGGGAAACCAAACCAGATGGGAAGCTGTTTGCAGGATTATTACTTCTCTACAGTGTTACTTGGATACAGAATACACAATGGCATCTGTTATATAATGACACACCTTAAACCTGCTATGTTTCAAAGAATGTTCTGTAAATCTATTACCGTCACAAGAAGTGGAGGTCTAATATCTACTCCGTTTGCATTTGTGTGTGCATGCGTGTCCAATGAAATATCTTTAGAATATTTGGTTTGTTATTAGTAGGGACTTAATTTTGCAGTGGGAGAAGAAAGGAGGTTTTTGTGGTGTTTTAATGTAAGTTTGTAGTTGAAACAATTCTTGTTATAATACAATGGATACACATATTCACGGTGTCTCCTTTTTAAAGGAGAGGTCATTGCAAAAACTGCACTAGTAGTAACCTGCAATTTTGTATGAAGTATTTAATTTTATTACTGACAGCAGCTTTAGTGACAGGAGTTTTATGGGCAGCAGAAAATCAGTCTAGCCAGCATTAGGAAGTCAAATGAATATTTATGGTGATAGCTTGTCAATACAAATGCAATTATGTAGTTATGAATGTAGGTTGGTCAATATTAATTATGACAACTTGTCTTTTTTATACAATACTTGCAGTCTATAATGATCATGATGACAGATTAATTACAGTTATTTAACTTTCTAGTCAATGGTAATGAGTTTTTGATTCTTTTCTGTCATCTAGAAAGTAAATTTGTGTCATACAATCAATATCTGATAATTTGATTATGAGTATGAATCAATAAAATTGCCGTGCCAAGTGTGTTATGCCGAAGGGCGGTTATAATAGCTATATGCATACAGATACAGAAGCTGGTGTGTTACGCCAAACGTTGGTTATACTGGCTATACAGATCTAGATACAGATACAGAAGCTGGTGTATTATGCCAAAGGGCAGTTAAACCGGCTATACAGTTACAGATACAGATAGCTTTGCGTTGTATCACTGGACTCAAGACAGCATACTTGTGCCTATGTAGTATGTCAGGGACTGGCATAATCGCATTACCGACTGGGCTTATCTGATAAAATCTAGAGCTACATGATTGTGTTTTCCCTTCACCTACAGTGGTTTGTCTTCATTGTGCAATTTACCGAGATGTTCATTTCCCCAGTGGTATAAATACATGCTTGGTAAGCACAATGTAGTGACTCAGCATGCAGGAAGCTATTGTACATGTAGTCAGCAACTATTGGGATCATATAAGTCCGATGAGGCAGTCAATATTCTGGACAAGATTTGCAACCGAGTGGTACAAAATGTAGGTCTTTTGGATGGTGTTGTTTTTCCATTGTTTGAAGAAAGATGCATCTTTTACACCTACTGATCAATTCTGCAGTTTTAAAAGAATCTACTAGAAGGATTAATTTTTCTTGTGACTGTGCAGAAAATAAATTTAAGTCCTTCCAAGAAAAATGTGTAGTATACAATCATTTGATAGCTTTTTCTGTTACCCTGTTAACTGACCTAGTAATATAAGTGACTTAGCAATAGTACAACCAATCAAACAACAGAACAGTACTTTTTTAGAAAACATGATTATGAAATCTCCTTTTTAATTACATGATATCATATTATGCATCATGCACATTCAGATGTATTAAAATGGCGGGGAGCTGAGCTTGGGTAGCGGACTAAAGCTAAGAAGGCTGGACTCAGGCTAACTCAGTGCTGTCATGGAACCAACCAACAAGTGCACAATGTACTGTTGAAAACAAAACCTCCAATGCAAAACCTCCAGTGCAAAACCTCCATTGCAAAATCTCCAAAAATGATGCAAAACCACCAAATTGATGCAAAACCTCCAATGCAAAACCTCCAATGCAAAACCTCCAATGCAAAACCGCCAATACAAAACCTAAATAAACAGTTCATCTTGTATTCAGCACAGTGACTCAGTGCCGACAGGAGAGTGATTGTTTCCCCCTGTGCATTCATGATGAGAGTATAGATTTCTCAGTAAACCCACCGCTTTCATCCAAACTTAAGTCATCTGTTTTCCTCCTGCTGGAAAATGACGGAGGGTGGTAACAGAATCGGTAACAAGGGTATTGGAAGGCCCAGTGAAACAGTACAGGAGACATCCCTTGTCAGAATGTACCCGGGGATATTCTAGCCAGGGATACATTCTGGCCTGTCGCACTGGTGCATCCCTGATGGGTAAATGCCATAGATTTGTCATTTGACCCCACAGATTTCATCTGAATCTCAATCATCTGTTTTTCTCTAGCTGGAAAATGACAGAAGAGGGTGGTAACAGAATAAATAGCAAGGGTAGCATGTAAGGCCAAAACTGGAGTTCTCATACCTTTCCCAAGTAATTTTGTCTCATTACTATGTTATTAGTTACTATGGAGATCACCGAATTTGCATGATTTATGACTTAAAATGCTCACTTCGACATAACTTGATGATTTTTGTGGTACTGTGTCGGTACTGGTACACACCCCTTGTGATGTTGTATTCAGCACCAAGGACAGTGTAATACCCATTCGGAATAGTGATAGCTATTGTAATTTCAATGAGGCAGCAGTAAAGCCAATTGCTGGGTGAAGTACAGATTAGAGTCTAGAGCCTGCTTACTGCTAACATTTGTCATAATTAGAAACATTATTCAATTTGATAAATTAACAAACGCACAGCAGGAAAAAGACAAATATTGATTTATACATTCGGAGAAGATTGCACAATCTGCCTGGGAGTTAGAGCCACGTTTTTTTTGCAGAAACTCCCTTTTTTAACAGGAAAACTGATATAGTTCCATTATGATAGAGGCTTATCTGATTTCTAGCATAATAATATATCATATACCAATTAGGTAAATGAGCAGTCCGCAGCAGGAGAAAGGATAAATATTGATTTAAACAGTGGTGCGGAATTGCTGTAGAATTAGACTCATGTTTTCACAGCAAGAACTTCAGTTTTCATACAGAGAGCAGCTTCAGTTTCATTACAAGCTCAGCTTCCTTCTAACAGCATGCACATTTGGTAAATGAACAAATGCACAGCAAGGGGATTGATAGATATTGATTGTAACAGTATAGAGAACTGCAGGCAAGTCAGATTGAATTTTTTGTCTGCAAGAACTCCTGTTTTCTGGCAGACATTAGATTTATAAGTTTCATTAGCAGCTAAACCTTTTCCTAACAATTATATGTCAATATACAAGTTTAACAAATGAACAAATGCACAGCAGGGGGAATGGTAGATGTTGATTGTAATAGTCAGAAACTACAGGAAGTCAAAGTCAACATTTCTCTGCAAGAACTCCCGTTTCCATGCAGAGGACAGCTTTAGTTTCATTACAAGCTCAGCAGTTTCTAGCAATTACAAATTACACAAATTAGGTTTCTAAATCAGTTTTCTAAATGAGCAAATTAATGGAAGCAAGAAGGGTAGATATTTCAAACATCAGGGGGGAGTACAGGGAAGTCAGAGTCATATTTCTATCTGAAAAACTCTTCGTAAACTCTGAAGAGAAATAATTTTCCTGTCTATTCACAAACTGGACAGAAACGGTATAGGTAGTCATGCGCCGGTCACTTAGTAAGAGAATATATTTTGGTTTTATTAGAATTCCCTGTTCCTACGGAGATGAGATTTACTCTCATTACAGTCCCATATACTTTATTCCTTAATCAAATATGTACAGACGTGGTAAATGAGCAAGTCTGTAGCAATGCAGAAGGATAGATATCACTTCCAACATCATAAGGAAAATTGAAGATGAGTCTCTACAAGAACCTTTTTATATATTTGGCAGAGTTGTGAACTAATCAAATGTACAGCACATTGAAGGATAGATATTGATTGTAACATCACAATTAAGGGGGAATTGCTAGGGAGTAAATGCCTTGTTTTTCACATGTTTTCTGACATGAAAACAGATTTGGTTTCATTACAGCCTCATTGGTTTCCCAACATAATTAATGCAAATTTGTTAACCGAGCAAGTTCACTTAAGTAGTGGTAAGGATAGATATTGATTATAACATCACAAGGGAATTGCAGGGGAGTCAAAGCCTTGTTTTTCACATGTTTTCTGACATGAAAACAGATCTGGGTTCATTAGAGGCTCAGGTAATGTTGTCCCAGAGGGCTCTAAATTGCGCTGGCAATTTGGCAGCCCCTCTAGTTCACTGTCAGGGATTACGTGCGCAGTCTTGGTGTCTTCAGGCTGTCTTAAGGTTTTCTTTGTTTATGGCTTTGTTGGAAAAGGGAAGTAGAAAGCTTTTCATAAAATAAACTATAATCTTTACAGAAGAGAAAGACTCCTTTTACACAACCAAGTGATTTATTCAACCGATGTTTCAGTGACCATCTGTCACCTTCTTCAAGGCAATTCTGACTGGTTCACATTGCAGTATACCACAACGTTGGTTGAATAAATCACTTGGTTGTGTACAAAGAGTCTTTTTATTCAGTGACTTACCAACCTGATGAAACTATTAACAGATATGATCTTCACAGTCTGTGCATTGCTTTATCATGTTGGTAGATCACCACAGATTGCAGCATGTGTATAGTCCAGTAGTTAGCGACCCTGCCTATTGTCCAACAGGTTGGGGGTTTGAATCCCAGCTGTTGTCGCTCACTCGACATGCACTCACTTGCAGTCCTTAGGACGGGATGTTAAGCCGTGGTCCACTATTCACTGTACTTGTTGAAAAGAACTAGGGAATTTCTCTGGTATAATGAACCTGTACATACTGTACACAGGGTCTGTCTTCTCTGTCACAGCCAGTGGAAGAATAGCTCTTCGGTGAGCTTAACTTATTTGAGACCACTTTGGTGCAGGCAATGTCCTTGGTGCTGAAAGCCAGGTTGAGCTGAACCTGTAGATACTGTGCATAGCGTCTGTCTTCTCTGTCAAGACCAGTCAATCCAAAGAGTAGCTTTTCAGTGAGCTCAACAGGGTCATCCCTTTCCTTTTGTAGGGACATGTCAATTTCAGAAAATTAAATTTGTCTTTCTGATTTAACCTTGAGTACACTGAAGTAGCCGTTTGGCACCCAGTTCCCTATTGGTTACAGAGTTAGGCAGCAGGGAGAAGGTTAAAAACTTGCTATGATCTCAGTACTTGAATTGGCTTGTATTCAAATCAATACTCATTCTAATGTCTGTGTGAGTTTTGATCAATTTTAATCAGACCGGAAAGTCGTTTTCTACTTGAGAAATGAGCTTCTGCTTTTATGAGGACAGTTCAAATTGGGTTTGGTTTGATTTGCGGCTGTGTCTAAAGTCCCTGCCAAATTCTTAGTCATCAATTGCAAAATGTTGAAGATACTTTGGACAGCATAAGCAGGGTAAGTTAACTTATCATTCATTCATTCATTTACCAATTCACTCACTCAGTCACTCAGTCACTCAGTCACTCACTCACTCACTCACTCACTCACTCACTCACTCACTCACTCACTCACTCACTCACTCACTCACTCACTCAATGACATTTCCCCTTCTATATGAAAATGGACTTTTACTCCAAAGTACGTATTCAGGAAATTCCAGACTTTTTGTTGAATATTTTATATAAATAGAACAGGATATTGAACCCAGTCTGTCCTGTCGACATGAATTTGATACCTAAGTGTTTTTTGTCAATCGTAACCAAACTAGAAGATCATTTTCTCAATGACAAATGAGTTTTTGCTTCTACAAAGACAGTACAAATTGGGTTATGGCCAGTTTGCGGTATCGGAGGCCCCTGCCAATTTCTTAGACATCAATTTGAGAACACTTGGAACAGGATAAGGGAAAGCTTAGACATGGGGAAGTGCATTGATTTTCCATTTGTCCTGAACATTACATTATGTTTTATAGTCTGTGATAGTACCAGGGATAGTAGTTGGGCAAAATAAGTAGTACTTCACAGTACATGATTGTGTATATTCAGGTTATTCAGTGTGCATGTAGTTTTTTCATACATTTTATGGATCTTAAGGCCTAGGAAAGTCCCTACAGTTGAAGCCAAATGATTTCTAAAGGGAGAAATTGCTTTTAAGTACCTTTTTGCCCAACTCATTTTGTTTCAGGGAATATATATATGTAATATTGTGTTTACCCTAAGAAAACATCTGATTTGCTGTCTTTTCAATGGGTATGTTTGACAAAGGTGATATTTTCTTATAATATGTTACCATCTGTAGAGTTATGCAGTGTACCTCATAATCAATATGTCATAACCCTGTAAAATTGATTTTGCACTGAGAAGATTATCATTACTGCAAGGTCAGGGTGCAACGAACCCTGCTGACCCTTAAGGAGGTCCTTTGTCTTGTACATGTGTAAAATCGAAGGCAGCGCAAACGGCAAAACAGCAGGAAACGATGCGTTTGCATGTCTGACTTGTCGGACGTACAATTTGCTGCCCTGACATCAGAACTCGTATTGATTGTGTAATTGAATGCTTGAGGCACCGCCTTGAACACGGGACCCACATTTTACATCCCCTCTGAAAGACGGTTGCAGCCCCAACCAAGATGCCCTTCCCAGGACTTTCTTATACTGTCTCATATTATCATTAATGTTTTCTACATTGTTGCATTTGCTTACATAACCTCCATTAACATTAATCTGCCGGGTTACATAAATCCACCACTTTGAAATACAGTGGGTTTAAGACTATCTATTACTCTATAGTGTAGCACCCCCCAGGTATGTAGTTTAGATATACAGGAGTGCATTATACTGGGGGACGTTGGGTTGGAGATCTGTTTGCCAAGGACGTATCTTTTCAGGGTGGCGGAATTATGTACCCTGGTGGAATTAAGTCAGTAGATTTGAACACTTTTGTGTGTAGATAGCTGATAGTACTTCCACTGTAACAGTTGTAGATGGAATAAGTCAGTCAGACTTCAAACAGCTGGAAATTTTAAACTTCACACGTCCTGCCTTGTCAGATGTATAACTTGCTGCCCCGTGGACTGAACTCGTATCGATCGAGTGATAGCCGTTTTCTGCCAGTGTGTCACGCGGGAATTCACAGCGACACAGGTCGATTCATCGGCTCTTTTGGCTGACAATTCACAATGAGGAAACTGAATCTCTACCAGTCAGATTATAACAAGAATGCAAAATACTCACTTGCAAAATGATCTTAAAGTCAAGACAGTTATTGCAAGACTCATACAAGGAATGGAAATTTTGTTGTTGACATTTCTTAACTATGATCACAAGATTTTTTGACAAACACAAAGAAACAGACTGAAAAAATACCCCCATTTTTTGCAAAGGTTAAGAAGTCGGGAACCTACTTTTGTTACAATAATAAATCTAAGAATTGTGATGCTAAGCCAGTGGATATACATGTACATGTACATTGATTATACCTTGTCTTTGAAAGCATGCATGAATCCCTTTGAATTTGCCTGCCAGTCAAAATGTCTGTAATTTGGAAGTTTTCCAGCTCTCACCTTGGAATGATCATAAATTCTTAATGATACAGGCTGCCATAAGATAAATTACGCTTTTCCATTTCCTTGTATTGAGCACTGTTTTCCAACCTGTGTTATGGCATGTCCAGCTGTTTCATACCATAAAGTTACATAAACCTTCTCATTGTAAAGAGACCCCTGGGAGTTGAAGCTCTGCACATCTCAAAAGTTCAGATAGACTTCCTCTATAATTATGTCTTTCAAAATCTCTTAAGATGGTGAAATTGCAATGAAATCTGTCTACCATATATCTTCTTTTGAGTCTTTCATCATCTTGATGATGGCACATGTATGACCATTTTAAGATGAATTATTGTGTTTTTCCATTTCCTTGGACTTAAGCGCTGGGTCTTATCATGATGGTAACTATTTGCTTTATTGCAAGACTTACTAGTACAATCAATCTGTTGGATGCCATATACCAGTAACTCCTGTAGTTTCCTTATTCAGATTGTTCCCTTGACAGTGGGCTTATTGGAGAGAGAACCCTGCCTGGCGCCAGACTGGACAATTCTCCAGTGTTATCATGTTCCATCCTGTAGTTTATTAGACCCTAAGGTTGGGAGATTGGGTGTCATAAAATTTAGGACAAAAACATGGACATGCAAGTGTAGACAGACCTCGCACAACCTACATACAGCAGCTGTGTGAGGATGCAGGCTGCAATTTAGAAGATCTACCGAGAGCAATGGAGGACTGGAGGAGGAGGGTGATGTTCATCCGTGACACTCTCACGACAAGATGATGATGACGATGAAAATGCAGGCTCACTCTCCAGCATTTTGTTTGTAGGCAAGGCTGATGTTTTCCTGTCACCAAACTCCCCCCAATGTGACAGGATTATAAATTTTCAGGGGAAAGATATGCTCGACTCTCTAGCGATTTTGGAATTCAGTGACATTGTAGATCTGGTGATCAGAAAATTTAGCCGAAGGTTATCATTCTTGCTAGTGGGACAGCCCATTACACAGTCTAATCATGAGCTGTTTGCAGCAAAATGCAAATCGAGTCATGACTAGTGTCTTCCTGTAGTAATACCGTACCCTTGGGGGTTTGCGTCACAGAGTGTTGTTCAGATATCTGATCAAGTTTCACACAGATGAGAGAGTTGATTACTTTTATGAGCTTGAGCTAGATGGATGGATGGACAAAATCTTTGAGTCACTACTATAACAATTGTTATCAATAAGTTTTGCAGCTCATCAATTCCAGTCCAATGTGATGACAGGGTAGATTTTGAGGCCAAAAATATGCTTGACAAAATGAATTTGAAATTCGGCGACCTTTTTAGCATCCTTTAATAGCAGGACTCTTTGAGTCAGGCTTTTTTGGGGCTAAAAATAAAAATAATGTTTTTTTTCTGATGGAAAATCAGTTTTATTCCACTCAGTTTCTTGTGGGCTGCACCCACATTTTGTCCTGTAGTGTAATACCGTACCCTCGAGGGGTTGCATCACAGAGTGTTGTTCAGATATCTGATAGAGCTTCACACAGATGAGAGCCTCAGTTGACTTCTTTTATGAGCTTGAGCTAGATGGATGGGCAGACAAAATCTTTACATCTGATAACTTCAATTGTTATCAATTTGCCTGTGGGCAGGAACATAAGATTTACAGTTGATAAAAGTTTCAACTGAGTTGGTTCAAACAATCAATCATTTTCGGGCAACAAGTACTTGACAAGTGCTGTTGCTTTTTTTTAAACATAGCAAAGAGTGAAGGGAAAAATGTGCAGTACAGTTCAGATAGATATGGGTAACATTATTTTATGTCCATTGCAGATACTTCTCAGTGCGTCTGTGCAGTATCCATAAGTGCTGTGGACATGCTTCCTCCCACGTACATGTTCCCAAGAAGCTGCCCGCTAGAGGTCGGAAGTTCAAAACTTAATTTAATAAAATGAAGAAGTCGTTAATTTTCCCTTACTGCTGTAGTACAGTAAAAACTGTACCAAGCAATTGAATGACTACAATCCTCCTGGAGATAATAAAAAAAAACAGATTAGATTCCCCCGACCTCGTCATAGATTAATTACCTCCCAGATCAATTCATCGATCCTCCCTCGTCTATTTAGCATGAGAATTGCCGATGAGTATGTATGACTCATCTTTATGATAATCATTGGATCTGTTATTCAGAGATGTCAGCCTTTTTGCTGGGTGGGGCTATCTTTTTCTGTCAGTCCTTACTCATGACTCTGTTTTCCCTTCCATGAGTAGGGGAGGCATTGTTTTGAGTCTGATTGTTTGTATGTTAACTTTGTGTTTCTGGAGTTAGATTTTAAACTCTGGCCATGGATATGGATTGTGATGAGATTTGGTATGTGGATAGGTGTTGGTAAAGTGATTAGATTGATGATTTTGGGCCCTCTAGAAAGTGAACTTGGTAGCAGAAGTTCCATTTTTTGGGTATCTTTCATCCTTGACATGCTGTGGTCTTGTTCTGTTCGTCTTACCAGTTGCGACATGTTGTAAGCTATACACATCAGCTGACATTCTGAAGCTAGGGAAGTCTGCTGTTGTTTTGGTCAGATGTTTGTATTCATGCAATGTGCTATATTTTTTGGGTGTGATGTTTGATCCACTGTCGTCTATCTACTGTAATTTAGCCATGTGAATCAGCAGATGACTCAACTCTATGATAGGTATCCAGAGATGGGTCAATGGTCATTCAGCAATCGGAGAGAGGCCATGTGCCTACATGTAATGTCCTCAAGAATCTATTGATTTGTCATCCTTTTTGGGTGGGGCTTCTTTCTGTCAGTCCAGGTATTTCTGTTAGCCTTAACTGTTCTAACATGTGGTGAGCTATACATACATGCATGTAAGATTATGCTTAAGTTCAGCTTAAACTGAATTTACTATTTTGTTGGTTAAATGTTGCGTTCATACGATGCACGAAGTATTTCAGTGTGATGTTCGTGTTGTACAGGGCTATGAAATCGATCTATCCAGCAAATGTTTGGAATAATATGTTGATAGCTTCTCTGATTGTAAATTTACGTTGTATTTTTCATCTATTTCAGAATGCAGTGAGCTCCACTAATCTGGAAAATGCAACCAGAAGCCAGACAACAACAACAACAACAAAGATGTGGGAAACTTAACCAGAGGCACTAAAATTTGATGCTTGCCACCCTCGTACCTGTTTCTCAGCATTGAATATTCCATTACAAAAACAGCAGGTCTCTGTATTGTCACAGTCAAATTGAATACAGTTTGCCACAATTCCAATTAAAAGTGGCAGCCTGAACAGAGTGTTGCAACATATACGGGTACCAGTATTCTGTTTGCCACATCTGACTCACAATCCTACTCGTCACAGTGTGACTAACTTTTAACCTATCGACGCTGCCAGAACTTCAGTCCTCTGTCAGTGACAGGATTCATTTGCCACAGTTGACGTGATTCGCTACAAAAGTGGCAGCCACATTGCAACAGACGGGGGAGCGTAGCAATCAGACTGCCCTTTTCTGTCACTTCCAACAATCACTGTGAACTCAGAACCCTACCTGTCTTCAAGGTTCGTGAATTGTAACGTATCAACACCGCCAGAAAGGGATTTGTAACTGACCTTTCACATCCAGAGCCGCCCTGCAACTTTCCATCCCTAGTCACCGTCCCATGGATTATCATAATTACTGCGCGGACCGACTTTGCCCTAAGGGTAGCGACATTCACATGAGTGTGTAGCAACTCACGTGTCGTCACATGTAGCAAGGACTTGTGTCGCAACGTGTCAAATTTGTCTCGGAAGTTTGCAAGGAGATTGTAGCAGATCTTTAAGACGTTTGGAGCCAGGACCACTGTCTTTGGAGCGTCCTCGACTAACCTTGGATTGTTGTTGACCAACCCTTGAAGGGTAAGTGAGTGTGCAGCTTTAATTGTTGTTACTGTGATTACTGGGTTTGGATGTCACTCTGGTACCTGCTTTTCAGACTGTAGAAATCCACCATCATAACCATGCTATTCTTTTAAAGTTTTTAAGTAAGCTTTGTAGGCAAATGTTTAGGCACACAGGTTATACCTAAGGGCTAGAATACACCAGTGCAGGAACATGTAACGTTAACATGCAAAGCAACCTGCACCAGACAAAATGTTACTTACACTTCATTATCAAGTCTTTTCATTTTG
The DNA here is from genome assembly GCA_035149815.1 of Branchiostoma lanceolatum. Classification (NCBI taxonomy): domain Eukaryota; kingdom Metazoa; phylum Chordata; class Leptocardii; order Amphioxiformes; family Branchiostomatidae; genus Branchiostoma; species Branchiostoma lanceolatum. The sequence goes on from CM068880.1 coordinate 1,470,028, forward strand.
CTTTTTGCTTAACTTAAGCTTAATGCATGCTATGCCAGAGAACTGACAACAAACTAGTATAAAGTTGGCGGAAAACTAACCCATGGAGGGAATGAAGTTAGAAAAATGATGAAGTCAAAGTGACAATGGCTTGATGTCAGTCGTGCCCAGTCTACCATTACTAATGCCAGTGTCCTTGTCAGCCATTTTGTAAACAGGTCATTTTGTAAAGCGCGTTATTTACAGGAAAACATGGTCACATTTTACAATGCTTATTTTGCCTGTTGGTACCAAAAAGTGCTGAATGTACATCTTTTTTCATGTCACGAAACCCATCAGACTTACATGTACATGTAATGCATATTAAGTTGGTGGTAATCTGAAAAACAAGTCATTGACCTGGGATCATGACAACAAAAGGAAAGGTACAACAATTAGTGATTCTAGGTTATGGTCTAAAAACAAATTTAGCCTATGTGTGACCTCATACCAGCACGTACAAAGCGGTATTTAGCCAAACTCTTGAACAGAAATCTGGGACTTGAGCCAGAAATCTGTGACCTTGAGCCAGAAATACAAAATCTCTATGATTTCTGGCTCAAGTTCCAGATTTCTGGCTCAAGGTCACAGATTTCTTCAGATTTCTGCAGATTTAGGCTAATCCCCAGGGGGTCATTGATGGCGGTTACGTTTTTCGAGTTTACCAGTGTGCCAAAGAATTTGTAAATACTGTACGTCCAAGGCGGTGGAAGACGAAACACATTTTATTTCCAAGTGTATATTTAACAGTGACGAAAGAACCGAATTATTTAAACAAGTTATCACGAAATATCCCTACTTTTGCACATTCACGGATGAACAAAAAGCTACCTTTCTCTTGAAATCACAGAACCCACAAATACTACAAAAAGTGGGACACTTCGTCTTCCACTGCTTCCAAAAAAGAAGTCAAACCCAGCTAATTTAGATATAGCCAATAATTGTATATAGTACCAGTAACCTATTGTTACAGCAAAGTCAGACACAGTTTACTGACGCATGTATGTTTTTCCTATGTTTTTATCATGTATTTGCAATTAGCCCACGGGCATGAACTTGCAATAAACTTCTTATTATATCATTTTTACCTATAGTTTACAATATTAGCCCAAGTAGATGTAAGGTTGCTGAGATATGGGAGGTCAGTCCGGAATTAAACTGGAAGTCCGTAATTAAACTGGAGGGTGTTGGAAATGAAAAGTGTAGATGTGACAGGTTTTTAATGTAACATTACCAGGTGCCTCAGAGACTTGCCTCAGAACTCAGACGTTTAAAGCGTAAAAACAAACAATTAGTACATTGTGCAGAATCTGTACTGTTCATAAAGACAATTCAAAACTTTTAGATATATTTCTATGACTTACCAACCTGATGAAACTTTTCAGGAATGTGCTGTTCATAGTCTGACAAATGAATACTGACAAATGCCACCACCTCCAGCTGCCACTGTTCTCCTGTGAAGCTGGTGTTTTATGTCAGAAGACAGGTGTGTCAGTTGAATGATTCAGAATTGGATTTCGATTGAAAATTCTGAATGTAACTTTTAATTATTATAATAGTGAAGCTGCAGAGATGCTTTAAGGTTGCCTTTATTATTCCCACAGCTGGGAAGTTGGCGATGTGAAAAATCAGTTATTGATTTTGCAGCACTCTATGGTTTTTGTTAATTACTGTTAAATATCAGAGTTTAGGGGGTGGTTTTGCAAATGTCAGCAGTTTGCTTCTAATAAAGCTCTAGAAGCTGTGTAATTAAGTGTTTGACTTTGCAAACTCAATGAGTAGAGTAGCAAACTGAAAGTGCTCTATCTAGATCATTCTGTAGCAATGGGAATTTGACACCATTTAAAACTACATTGAACAGTCAAACCGTCAAAGAAGACTACTCAGGGGACCGATAAAATCTGGTCTGTTGAATCAGGTGGTTACTATAGACAGGATTCTTAATGCTTGTGTCAATGTGAGAAATTATGTGAGAAAGGGACCACCAGAAATTGGACACATTGGCCAGGTGGTCTTTATTTAGAGGTGGTCACTTGTACAGGTTTGACAGTATTTAAAGCACAAAACTTACTCCAGGACCTGTAGTATACCTGTCCAGTATTCAGGTGTTGTATAAGTCTGGGTCCAACCTGGGAGGTTGTAATACAATCCCAGCTAGGTGTGTCTGTCAGCTTAAGTTTACCTTTATGGTTTACCTGCACTGCTACAGGTGGAAATACATCGTTCATTTCATACTACATGTACATGTATCTTGTATACAAACCCAACTCCGGTACATGTAGGAAAGTCATGTACATGTACCTGTCCAGTATCCAGGTATTATACGAGTCTTGGTCCAACCTGGCAGGTTGAATACAATCGCAGCCAGGTGTGTCACCTGAAGTTTACCTGTACCTGCATGGCTGAGGTCACCACTACAGGTGAAAGAGGTCACGGGGTCAAGCCTCTCTTTAGATGCCAAACAGTAGAGCGAGTGAACCGTGAAGTGGATGAAAACATGTTGCAAAATGACAAAGGGTCAACTTGAGTTGGATTTTAAACCTTGTCAACTGAAGGCTTTTTTAGATTTCTATAAGAGTTTGTGTTTCATTGTGTGTGCTTTCTTGTTTGATTTACAAGTGTAGTTTCAAATATAATTTTGTTGAATCCTTAATGCATTACAGTCTTGCTAAGGAAACTATGTGTTGTATTTTGTGACAAAAGTCTCTTTAAAATAATCCTGTCCATATGTAAAGATGACTCCACTCAATTCTTTCATTGATTTTGTTGTCTGTGTTGGTCTATGGGTAATTACCTTGTCTGATTTGGTTACTCTAGGATTTGTTTGTTTGTCTTCTTTCCTAGAATGATCTTTCATGTGTTGTTAACATCTATTGCATTTACATACCTTTAGAAGGCAAAGAACCTGTAACAGCAACACCAATTTATTCTGTTTGTTTGTGGACATCCAATGTTAAATTGATAGGAATAGGAAACATAAGGCTGAGAGGATAATGAAAAGTATTTTCCCTGCAAAATCTGTGTGAAGCAACGTATGCAGACTTTCTCTTTGTCTCTGCTTTCATAATTTTCCAGTTCTGCATTATTAAAAAAAAATCCAATCACCAACAAATTGCATTGGTATGGCTAATAGTATGACCTCTCTTCTATTTTTGACAACAGACAGGGCATGTCTAAGCAAGCAAAGATACAAGCAAAAGAAGACTTTCAGTAAATATTTTTTCAGAGAAATACCCCATTGCCTACAGCGTAAAACTCACCCGCAGCGTCAGTGCTACTGTGCAGCCGTGTGGTCTTTTTAAGCCTGTGTTTTTCCAACTGTTACATCTCAGTCTCCCATGGAAGACCTCGGGCTGCACCAGTTTTGTCGGTTGGTTTCCATTGGCATTTTAGAATTTAAGTTTACAAATTTAAAGTGTTTTAGATTGTAACTTTTTAAGAAGCCACCGTACATGTACATGGCATACACACAGTCTGAGTGTTTAATTTTGAAAAGGAGGTGACATTTATTCCAATGTTTGTTCGCTACCTGTTTGTTGATTGGTTGGTGAACAGAAATACTCCAGAAATGTAGATTGCTATTAATTTTTTCTGAAGGAAGCAGACAGTTTCTTTGAACTTAAGCTGTAACTGTTAAACATTACAATTTTTTACAATTTTTGTTGCAAGTCTTAAGAAGGTGCATTTTCTAAAGTGAGTGCAGAACAAAGCTAATGATTACTTTTATCCTGACGTGTGGTTTTTGATAAGTCGCCATATATCCAATACGCATACTGTAGTATTCAAATGCCTGGAAAGGCTACCAAGAACCGAAAACAAACTTAATCCGGCCCAAGTGTAGATTGCATCATAGGTCCAGTCTGCTCGACTTCACAACAGAAGTCACCGTTCCAAAACCTCCACCAACCATGTAGCATCTCTGTTTGTTTAGACACGCTTTTCGTCCAACTCATCGCACAAACACAATAAACGACTTTACACATTCCTTCGCCCCACTCCGTAACCCATAGCAACGGCCAAAAACCGTAGACACTCTTCAGAGCGGCCCGAAACATCCACTGCAAACATATAGGGGTAGGTATACTGTGTCAACAAAAATGGCAGGGCAAAGAATTTTTATAGACTGTATCGGAAGGTGGGGTGGCGGTGGAAGGATACGGGTGTTTGAATAAGACGCTGTCTTCTCAGAAAAGTTGACGAGAGTTGTTCCAAGGAGTCACGATTCTTAAGATCCGTGGGGCCTGTCTTGAGGAAGTGTGTCCACTTTGCTTGGCCTGAAGGATTAATACTGTGAGGAAAGCTATACTGGCTGGGATAGCTGTTCCTTTTGTGGAATGTTTAGGAAGGTTTCCCTCAAAATTTGTGAAGAATTGTCTTCAAAGGTTGAGTGGTGGAAACAAGGAATAATTCTTAAGTCTTGTGACAGTTGTATCTTCAGCAAAGTTCAAGTTCAATTTGAAAGCCAAGGATTGTTAGTGTGACTACTTCTAGCTGCGATCGATGCTCATTTTGTAGATTGTTGAGAAAGGTCCAACCTGTTAAAGTTTCGGAGTGAGGAGGTCTCTGCCAAATTTAAGAAAGGTTGTTGTGATTCCGTCCGTCAATGGAGGACTATGTTTATCTTCAAGCCTTGCTAGCCGGCGACCTGTCCAGGTTACCACGGTTACGGTAAGATTGTGGCAGTGTTTTGAGTTATTCTGTAATCTGAGACGGTCACAGTACCTTGTAGACTGATATTTACCGAAAGTTTTTGTGGGCAGTTAGTATTTGCAACAGTCTTTTCCCATCCAATGTGAAAGTATGTTAATTCATGCCCGTAGGCTAATTGCATGTTGACAGCAGTGTCGAAGTACAAATGTAAAGTAAAACAAAAGGCATACATGTGATACAAGATCATACTTTATTCAATTTGCTATTCTACAGTAAGTTTCTATATCTACGGTACTAATGCGGGGTTTGATTTCTTCTCTGAAAGCAGTGGAAAATGAAAAGTCCCACACTTTCAATGATGAGTGCACATGGGTAGGAAGATGTCAAAAGGAATTTGACTTCCTGTGTATTTCTTGATCTAGAAAAGTTTTTGGAGATTTCGGATACTTTTGTGAATAATCTGTGATTGTATTCATTTTTAGAAGTGCTTTATTTGCTTTTTTTTTTTTTTTTTCAACCTTTATTTAACCTTGAAAGTATGTACAACATACACTCTTCGGCCGCGGCCGTTTTTCAAGAGTTCAAGTTTCTGTGTCTCTATCACATGATACACACCTGAGATCAAGAATTTGGAACATGGATATTTTTTGTTAAAATCGATTCTCTTCCATCTGTTTCTCTTACACCTGTTGAGAGAGGTGTATATTTTCTCTCATTTTCTCATGTCTCCCATGAGGTCAAGACAGGGCATTCATTGAAGCCTATCTCTCCCATAACCCATTCCCTCCTTCTGTCCATCCAGCACCCTTGAGACCAAGATGGGGCGCACTTTGAACCTGTCTCCTCTGTAGCCCATTCCTCCATTCCTAGCACACACAGACTCGATATCTCTCCCATAACCCATTCTCTCCTTCTGTCCATCCAGCACCCTTGAGACCAAGATGGGGCGCACCTTGAACCCGTCTCCTCTGTAGCCCATTCCTCCATTCCTAGCACACACAGACTCGATATCTCTCCCTTAACCCATTTTCTCCTTCTGTCCATCCAGCATCCTTGAGACCAAGATGGGGCGCACCTTGAACCTGTCTCCTCTGTAGCCCATTCCTCCATTCCTAGCACACACAGACTCAATATCTCTCCTTTAACCTATTTTCTCCTTCTGTCCATCCAGCATCCTTGAGACCAAGATGGGGCGCACCTTGAACCTGTCTCACCTGTCGGACGAGGAGGCCGCCCAGGTGTTGAAGGTCGTGCAGAGAGACTTCGAGGTCCGCAGAAGGGAGAAGGAAAGACTCAGGTGAGTTGATTATACACCAGTCCTGTCACAACTGGGGAAGAAAGTAGTAACTGTTATGATCTATGTGTGTGTTTGTGTATAGATGTACAGCATAGTCTGTATGTGTATGTGTGTGTGTGTGTGTGTGTGTGTGTGTGTGTGTGTGAGTGTGTGCATGCGTGCGTGCGTGTAATTGTGTCTGTATTTGTGGAACAAGATTTTGAGTTGTGCAGTGGAGAAAAGAAATACTCAGGTAAGTGCTCCACTACAAACACTGTGTGCTTATGTCAGTCTGTCCAATGGTCTGTCAGTCTGTCTGTCAGTACATGTACTGTGTATTTGTGTGTCGTGCTTCTGTGAGATTCTTGTGGGCCAACGAGTGATTGAATTATAGACCCTTTTGTCAATATGGAAAGTCACGAAGCAGGGAACTGCAAACTGCAATTATAAATTATCATATGTAATGAATGAAAAGTCATCTAGGAGTAAATTGATATCACATGAGTTCATTGACATAGAAGGGGCATCAAATATAACCTAATAGCAAAAAAATTATGTGGTTTGAAATCGGCATAATGATACTACAGGTAAATGATATTCAATATAAATTAAATCATTCAATCATTTATTAAGATGTTCAACTAGGATTGAAGCCGGCTTTCACTTGTCAAGTCCCATGTTCAGGAATACATGCAGACTGTACACAGTATACTGTATGATAACTAGATAATGAAATGATGGAACGCTGTTGTTCAGCTATCACAAAATCACCATGGGCTGTAGATCATATCCTCTGTATTATATAACAAATGTGAGTCCAGAATACCAAGATTTCATTATCATATCTACTACCCCGCCTATCATTATAAGTCCCTTGGGTGATATGTTCGTGTGTTGATTCATCACTTCAAAGCTGCTCCTACGATAATTGGGAAAACTGTCTGTTGCCTAGCAACCAGTGACCTGGGTCAGGTCGTTAGACTGGACGCAGCCTTAATGGGCCCCGGGTGGTTCTGGGAAGTGCTAATTAAAAAAACTCGTCTTTGGAAACTTTTTATAGCAATATTTTCTCATTTATTTATAAGGACTGGACATTGTGGTCTGTGAGTATGTTATAATATATTCAAAGTGAATTAAAGGTGACCATCTTTTTAAAGGGAGGACTGAAATTGTAAATTTATGTACCTTTTTGATTGGACAAGAGTAGATATTACATTGTGTGACCGCATCCCTTGACAGAGCATTTAAGATTCATGAAATGTACTCTTAACCTTCTCCCTGCTGCCTAATCCCATAACCAATACAATCTGGTGCCTAATGGCTACCATGGTAGGCTGAAGGTTAAACCATTGAGGTCAATGAGTTCCAATGACTCAGAGCACAGTAATCTGTAGAATGCAGCTTGACCCAGAGGTCATGAGGTCATAAGGTCAATTGATTGCTCCCTAAAGGGTTATCATCAGTCAAGTGATCACAGATGCCATCTGTGCCTATTTTCACGTAGATTGTCAATCAAACAGGATAAAAGTTGTGATACTTTGTCATAAGTTGTCATAAAAGTAATACAACTTTTTTATAGGTGAAAATGACAGAAAATGACAATTATTATAATGTTTTGATCACATTTCATTGTCAATCAAACAGGATATGCTGTGATACTTGTCAAAAAAGTAATAAAACGTTTTAAGATGTAAAAATGACAGAAAATGACAAATGTTTTGATCGCATCTTATTCTCTAGTCTCTAATGTATGCTCTAATTCCTGAACAGAATATTCAGATTAGAACTGCAGTTATGCCAGGCATCAGCATAGGGTGAAACAATTATGTATGAGTGATGACTGCATAGGCAATTTCATTTGTAGGTCATACTGGCCATTTCACATATATGGGATCATGTAAAAGTGAGATTTGACCATCGATCACCATATACTTTTGGTGAAAGGATCAATTTGCTGGATGACTGGTATAACAAATTTCTCCACGTGTTGTATCCAGTCTCGATGTCACGGGTCATGGCACATCAATTTTGCAATATTTTTTTTTCAAGTGTGTTGTGAGCTCACCCCATAGTTGTAATGTCATGTATACTAAAAGGCTTTTCAGTCAAAGTACTTAGTAAACACCTGTACATGGATATACGCATGTAGTAAAAGAAATGTACAAGTGACCACCTCTACATAGGGACCTGATCTGGCCATTGATGTACAGTCAAACCTGTACAAGTGACCACCTCTGTACATAAGGACCACCTGGCCATTGTGACCATTTTTTCCCATTGACACAAGTATCAAATAAATTAAGAATCCTGTCTATAGCAATCACCTGTGCACATAGACAACATTTTATCTGTCCCCTGAGTGGTCTTCATGGGCAAGTTTGACTGTGTTCTTGAACTTTAAGTAATAGACATGTTTTGGTGCAGCTTTGTCCAACTTAGGTGACTCAGGTATGACAGTTAAACCATTAAATCTTGTGGAAAGAATGTGAGGTATTGACAAAAGGGATTTCTTCACAAAAGAACTGTTGAGGAGAGAATGAAAGAACTTCATGCCTATGTATACATAACATGGTATTATGTCAGGAATGTGAGTTAAGCGTTGGTCATGTCACGTAAGAGTTTGAGTGTTTTTGAATCACGTACAGACTTGAACTTGGCAATGCCACTAACGAAGACTTGGCTACATTTTGCATAATTGACTTCCTGAATTTAGTGTAATCCATTGGCGGTCTTAAAGCTCCATTTAGTATAATACATTGTTGGTACCCCCCTTGCAGGCCCTCCTAAATAACATGTTATGATGTATATGTCAGGAATGTGAGTTGAGTGTTGTTGTGTAGTCACACCTAGGCTAGGTATTTAGGGATTGGTCTCACAAAAAATTGGCACATTAGATAAATGTTTCTGCTTTTTATGATTGGGCATTCACACAAAAATGTCAGGAATGAAAGTTAGGTGTTAATCATTCATAGAGGTACATTGTAGGCCAGGCATTTAGGGATTGGCTTCGTTTAACAATCTTCCACCACATTAGATAATTGTGTTTTCTGATAGGGCATTCACCCATTAGCTAGTATGGCTGGGAGTTTGTGACATCACGACCCATTGCTAATTTGTCCCACCCAGAAGCACGCAGTTATGTCATGTCTTTAAGTATCAGACTTATCAACCTAGGATTGATGTGTTCAAAAATTTGTATTTTCTCAGAACAATCGTAGAGTAGAACTTGTTGCCACCAAGTACCATAGAAGCATCCTCATTTGACAGCTTTAAACAATGTATGCAGTTAGACATGCGAAGGTTAGACGTGACAGGTCGTTTTGCTTAATATAACCAGCTGCTGTCACGTCGCGTGCCTGCGAAGCTAGTGTGTTACGCGGTAGGGCGGTTATACTGTCTAGTATATAGATACAGATACAGATACTGTCTACTAGACAATCACACATGAATGTTTTTAGGAAGCACCAAATTTCAAACTGAATAACAGAGCAAAGTTCATTTCACTGAGACATCAACAAGATCAAAGTAAAGAATTACAGGTTTCATTACAGCCGTACTTCCCCTTGGGTGCCTCTATAGAAGATGTCATCAATAAAATCAAATTTATGGGGCCTCTTGTGGAGAAAATGAGGACAAGTGATTTGTTTAAGGGGGCAGAACAAATTCATGATTGCTGGTTGACCTTGCAGAATCGTTTGAAGTTCAGAAAGTCAACACTTAAACAAGTTCCGTTATGATTTCTTCCCATTTTTATTAGATATCGGGCATTTTTATTAGATATCGGGCCTCTAAGACTTTGGTTCAAGTTAATGTGCCATGGCCTTATATGAGGAAGCTGGGGTTGATGTTCCTACTGTTTACTAGTAGACAACACCAAATGAATTCCTTTCATTGGTTGCCAGACTTTAAATACCAATGAAAAGTTTTTAGCAACTGGGTCTAGACCAAAACAGAGGACTGGAAAGAAAACTTGAATTTTCACTGTAACGTTACATGTATGTGTACTCCGTGAAACAGTAACAGTAAGATACCAACTTGAAGGTATAAACTTTTTCCTCAGACTCAGACTGAGTGTTTTCATGTTGAACTTCATTTCTAGATCAACACAATCAAAAGAAAATCAAATCCAGTCAAAACAAATTAGATTGCTTTAACACAACAAATTTGATTGCTTTGGCAAGCTTACGAAAACTAGACATATTCACTTCCTGAAACTGCGTGTAGCAACTTCAAGGTACAAACTCTGTAACAGTTTTTTATGTTGATTTTCAAGCTCAACACAATTCAAAAAATCAAGACCATAGCATGTCCAGGTCAATAAACAGAAGTAAGCTGCAGTACCATGGTCACCTACCAGGGGGCCCAAAATAGACCTTGACTTTCGTCTTCCCACTCCTACCCACATACCAAATATCATCATAATCTATCCAGAGGTTCTTGAGTTATGTTGACTACAATTGTCCGTAAACACAAACACACAGACAGGCACACAGACACACACAGACACACCCAAAAATATATCTCCATTTTTCATACGGAGATAAAAAATCTAATCCAGTCAAAACAAATTAGCTTGCTTACACAACACATTGAATTGCTTTTGCCCTAAGTTCAGAAGTCAACTGGTAGGCTTTTGTTCTGTTTGTATGACGTTGTTTGTTGAGTGAATTCTTAGGAGGTCAATGGGTACAATACAGTCTCAAGAATGCGTGAATATGTTGTTAGTCAGAGTAGAATTACTTCCAACAAAGGTCTGTGGGTCTTTAGGACGCTATACTCAAGATAGTTCCAAGAAAAGTATGATGGTCTTAAAGACACTGTACTCTTGAGCTACATGAATAACGGAATAACAGATTATGAAAAAACTTAATGGGCTTCATTTTATAACCCAGATCTAGATTGAAAACCAATTGATACATTTAGATTATGCCTGCATGGGAAAACTTGAAAATGGTCTAGCTATACTTTTGTCCATATCTAAATCCAAATCATAATCGATAACAAGTTATAACCCCAGCCACCTGATTTTGATGCTCATCCCACATTGTTCAGTAGTCCATCACGGACAATGGGGGTTTCTGGCAGTCAATTCCAGCTTCAATTGAATGTGTTTTGACCATTTTCAAATCAAAATGGGTAACCTGTTACATCCAGAAAATAATAGATTATGAGACAACTTTACATTTAGAAAAGACTAAGATTATGAGAAAACTTTGAAATGGTCTGAAATTGACCATTTTCAAACCCAAATCAGAATTGATAACCAGATATATTTAGGAAGGAATATATTACACTGTAAAAAAAAATTGAGAAAATTGAGAAAAACCTTCAATGGCCCTGGTTTTGACCATAAAATCCCCCCCAAATTGGAATGAATACCTTGTTCAATAGTCCATCATTGACAATGGGAGTTTCTGGCAGTCATTTCCAGCCCCAATGTACAGCGAATGGTTTATTCAATATTTAACAATTTCTAGATATCAAGATATCAAGGAATCAATTCAAGAATCTTGGTTTAGAATTTTGTATACAGTTTATAAACCAGTCCTGTACAATGTGCTAGGAATGAATTATTCAATATTTAACAATTTCGACTAGATTATAGATATCAAGGAATTAATTCAAGATTCCTGGTTTAGACAATTTTCATAGAAAAGTTTATAAACCAGTCCTGTACATGTACCTCTATACATAAGGATCACATGACCATTGTGACCATTATTTAGTGGCTTCTTACTAAGATATTTTCATCTCACGTTGTTCAGTTACTGTAGTCCATCACGGACAATGGGAGTTTCTGGCAGTCAATTCCAGTTCCAATGTGCTGGGAATGGATTATTCAGTATTCACCAATTTTGTCTAGATGTCAAGAAATTGATGTAAGTTTCCTGGTTTAGAAAATCTTCATAGGAAAGTTTATAAACCAGTCCTGTACAATGTGCTGGGAGTGAATTATTCAAGATTCAGCAATTTTGTCTAGATAGGAATTAATTTAAGATTTCTAGTTTCATAGAAATGTTTATAAATTAACCAGAATATGAGTCCTGTGCCTCTACATTTAAAGGATCACATGACCATTGTGACCGTTATTTAGTGGTTTCTTACTAAGATATTCTCATCTCACGTTGTGAATCAGTAGTCCATCACAGACAATGGGGGTTTCTGGCAGTCAATTCCAGCTCCAATGTGCTGGAAATGGATTAGTCAATAAATATTTATGGCATCAGAGTCGGCTTTATTGCAGCTGGACTATTCCTAGACAGAGAATGATGGAGGATGTGTTGAGAATATGTTACACTACATAACTCTTAGTGACTGAATGAGTATCTTTGCGCCCCTACCTCAGGAACTAAAAGTCGTGAGTTCGATTCCGGTTGTGTCGCTCATCTGACATGCACGATTACCAGAAAGGGTCGCAGGCCTTATTACGACGGGATGTTAAGCCGTGGTCCACTGTTCATTGTGCTTGTCGAAAAGAGCTAGGGAAATTTTTTCCTAGTACAATGAACCTGGAAATACAGTACATATAGCATCTGTCTTCTCTGTCATGACCAGTGGAAGAATATAGCTCTTCAGTGAGCGAAACTGTATCAAGGTCACTTTTAGATTACTTTTATTTCTTAAACAAAAAACTTTAAATTTGATTTAAAACTTTTGCCCAAATGTGTTTGTTAACTCTATAAGCCAACATATCCTGGTGAAAGCGTGAAAATTTAATATGTAACCTTCTTGTCATGCAAAAGAAATAGCATGCATTGGTCTTAAACTGGGACTTTGAGCATTCTTGTCATACCCTAACTATAGTAGGCAATGACATGCCCTATACCCATCTATTACTACCCAAGGCATTTATTACACAGTAATGGGGCAAACTGCATTCTGGCCTGTAAGCCTTGATCAATAGTAAAAGGTGTATCTATGGAGGTGACGAGGTTATATTGGACATTGTGCTTCACAGGTAATTTGAGAGTCTATCTGCATAACGGGTGAATAACGTGCAAATTCTTTTTTCCTGACCATGAGGTGTGGATGGTACAGTTGAAGAGTGTACTACTTGACCCTCACATGTACATGTACAAAAATTGTACATGTACAGACTTAGAATTGAGGAGAGAGCTGGGAGTGTGTAGAAATGAACAGGCTACTGAAAAAAGCAGGATTAGTTCGATTTTGTTGTAACGTTAGAAAACGGGTCCCCCGAAAGTGCGAAATGGAACGAAATGGAACGAAATGGAACGAAATGGAACGAAATGGAACGAAATGGAACAAAATGGAACGAAATGGAACGAAATGGAACGAAATGGAACGAAATGGAACGAAATGGAACGAACTAAAACATATGAAACATTATGAAATGAAATACCAGTAGATAGCGAATTATAAGGAACGTTGTAACATTCACAGTAGACGGGAACAGGAAGAAAATTCATAATATAATGTGTTTTATTTCTTGAATCTGTTTGATAATAGTAAATACAACGTTTTTGCCGCGTTTTTGTGGCTAGATCCTTCCCTGAAAATGGGGGCGCCGCGTGCAAAGAGCTCGGCCGCTCTTCCTTGATTTTACCAACGATATATCTGCAAATGAACTGCTGAAAACAGCAGGAAAAACAAGCAAACGGAACAGAGTATCGAAGTAAGGTCTATATTATACAGAAGTTGGTGGTAACATTGCATCTCATAATTCATCAAGAGGGCATGAGGCAATTAACGCAAGCGTAATTTCATTACTTATATAGCGTGTATGCGTGTTGCAAATGGAGCCCCGCATGCAAATGAACCACACCGGAACTGTACACGTTGTCGTGCTACCGACAGGTTGAATCAAACTCCGACTTCCTAGTTTTATTTACATACGGTTTTAGTACATAACTAGTACGTAGCATATGCATATATGCGCAACAACGATTTTTATACAACCAATTGTTCGGCTGGTCGGCTGTCGGAGATTGGACCCCTCCGTTAATGATATGCAAATGCAGCTCTGCGCTGCGTCACCAATGTCACATTTCAAACTCCATTCAATCACGGACGTGGACTGGGAACTACCCCTGGAGACATTTCTGCTTCCTTGTTCACGACAAAACAAAGGGAGGGTGTGAACGAGCAGGAAATGTATTTCACGGTTCACACAACACGCAAACACGCTGTATAAATAATGAAATAACGCTTGCGTTAATTGCCTCATGCCCTCTTGGTGAATTATGAGATGCAATGTTACCACCAACTTCTGTATAATATAGACCTTACTTCGATACTCTGTTCCGTTTGCTTGTTTTTCCTGCTGTTTTCAGCAGTTCATTTGCAGATATATAGTTGGTAAAATCAAGGAAGAGCGGCCGAGCTCTTTGCACGCGGCGCCCCCATTTTCAGGGAAGAATCTAGCCACAAAAACGCGGCAAAAAACGTTGTATTTACTATTATCAAATAGATTCAAGAAATAAAACACGTTATATGATGTATTTACTTCCTGTTCAGGTCTACTGTGAATGTTAAAACGTTCCTTATATCTCGCTATCTACTGGTATTTCATTTCATAATGTTACATATGTTTTAGTTCGTTCCATTTCGTTCCATTTCGTTCCATTTCGTTCCATTTCGTTCCATTTCGTTCCATTTCGTTCCATTTCGTTCCATTTCGTTCCATTTCGTTCCATTTCGCACTTTCGGGGTACCGTTAGAAAACAAGCAAATTAATTTTTAAAGAATTAAAGGCATTTTGGAACTCGAAGATCGTGAACATTAAACCACCAGGACTATTGCAGTATCCTTGGCTGTTCTTCCCAAGCTTAAGACAACAGCTGTGTTTTGTAACTTTTGTTACATCTTAATGACATGGCAATTATCTGGGGATTGGGGGTCAATTTTTGGCGGTCTTCCAAACCCAGGGCTCGAAATACTGGGTGCATGTGCACCCAGTGCACCCAATTTTGGAGCTGTGCACCTAATTTTTTACTGTGGGTGCACTGGTGCACCCAAATATTTTTGTACGGTTTAATGTGTAAAGGTATCACTGCACACTAGTAGACAGCATATTCTTGACATCTAAGTGTAAGAAAATAATAAAATCTTTGTTGTAGTACTCGTTTAAGATTTCGATGGTAGAATTTGAGTTAACTTCGATTTTGAAAGCTTGAAAACTACGTGCCGAGATCGCGTGCCTTCACGCGCATGAAGAGGAACAGTATAAATTAGGTTTGTCATTAGGTTTTGCTTACAATAGTTACATTCTACTTTATTTTATGTGGTGCACCCAAAATTTTTTTGGTGCACCCAATTTTTTAGGTTGGGTGCACCAGTGCACCTATTCCCAAAACTGAATTTCGAGCCCTGAAACCAGATACCTGAAAAATGATTTATTGTTAGCTGTGGGCTGCAAGCCTTTGGGATTCAAGTTTACTTGCAAAAGCTGTAACAGTTTTGATCCCTTCTTCAATCTCAGCACATGCCTGCTCGTGAACTTTGTGATAGTCTAGAACTTCGATAATCTATACAGGATTTAATGAGGAGTTCCTCAAGCCCTGGTATTGGATTTCCTCCAATTCTTCAAGGAACTCGGAACCGATACTGTCACACTTACAAATGCATCTGATTTCACCAACTTTGGCTGTTCTTCCCAAACTAAGAATAATTAGCTGTTCCTTTTGGCCCAGATAAGTTGATGGAATGGGGTGAATGGAGTCCAATTTTTGGCAGTTTTCCAAAGCCCAGATCTGAAAAATGATTAATGGTTAGCTGCTCTGGGCTGCAAGCCTTTGGGATTCGAGTTTACCTGCAGCGCAGTCTTAATCTCTACATCAAAGGATGCTTACCTCAAACATTGAACTTTCTGATACTTTTAGAAGTTCAATAATCCATACTAGATTGAGCGATGAGATCCTCAAGCCTTCCATTCCTTGACAAACTTGGGGCCGACATTGTCACACTTACAAGTGTGTACGTGGACTAACTCCTTTTGGCTGTTGTTCCCAAACTTAGAACAATTAGCTCCTGTTCCTTTTTGAACAGAAGAGTTGATGGAATGGGACTTTCTGGAGATTGGCGTTCAATTTTTGGCTTTCTTCCAAGCCTATTAGATATAAAGAATGATTAATTGTTGGTGCTCTATCTGGGCTGCAATCCTTTGGGATCCAGGTTTACCTCCAATTTCTACTTGAAATGAGCTCATGCTGCTTTGAGCTAGAACTTAAAATCCTTTGGGATCAAAGTTTGCCTGTGATCATGATGTGTTCAATTTTTGGCTTTCTTTCAAAACATTTCTTTGAAAAATGATTTATTGTTTGCTGCCTTTGGGATCCAAGTTTACCTCTGATGTGGTTTTAATCCACTTTTCCATCTCAGCACATGCCAAACCGGGAACTTTGTGGTGCCTTACAACTTGGATAATCTATACTAAATTGAGAGATGAGTGTCTTGAGTCTTGGTATTGGATTTCCTTCCATTCTTCAAACATCTTGGGACTGACATTGTCTCCCTTACAAGTATATACGTACTACGGTAACTCCTTTTGGCTGTTCCCAAACTTAGAACAATTGGTTGTTCCTTTTTGAACAGGTACATAATTGATGAAATGGGAGTATTGGAGATTGGCGTTCAATTTTTGGCTTTCTTTCCAACCGAAGATCTGAAAAATGATTAATCGTTCGCTGCTCTGGGCTAAAACTTAGAAGCATTTGGGATCCAGGCTTCTCTGTGATGTGGTTTTAATCCACTGTTCAATCTAAGCACATGCCAAACTGGGAACTTTGTGAAACTTTCAACTTCGATAATCTATACTATAGATTGAGAGATGAGTGTCTTGAGTCTTGGTATCCGATATCTGATGTTCTTTAAGGCAACTTGAGGTTGGATTGTGATCGATGGCTTGGCACAGAATATAGCTATAGGCTACACTCAAAAAAGTTCTAGTCTCTCGTAACTTTTAAACACTTAACTATAGACAAGCAGGAAACAGGCGGATGTGGAATGCTAGAATCAATTATTATAGGATAAAGTGACTTAATATATTGTATATATACAGTATAGGCATATAGCATAAGACCATGGGTCTGAAATGTAAACATACATATATACATACATGTATACTATAGAGAACAATATTATCAACTTAATGATAGTGTATTACATTCTCAAGAAAATTTGAGATGAGCTTTTCCAACACCATTTTCTTTAACATTTTGTAAGAATGTTTGCATCACTTTTTTTCTCTACAAAACATGTCAACTATTCTATTTTTTTTCTTTGGGGATTTATAGCAACCATGCAAATGTAGCTGTCGTGGACTTATAACTGACAAATTCTCTGCATGCATACTATACATAGCATCAGCTTTGCTTGAATTTGACTTCCAGATGACATTGAAGTTCAGATGACTTTGGAGCATTGAACAATGATAATGATATAGAAGTCTGTGATTGAAAAATAATCCATCAGAGATTTCACAGTTTTGAACATTTTATACTGACAGGAAATTTTCACTTGTCTTCTTCTAGGTGACTTTTGTCATTAAGATGACTTTTAAGTAAGTTAGGTTTGAACGATGGTTGGATGCAGATGATTGAAAAATAAGCCGCATCCACTTTCTTTGAGCCTTGGCGTAATCTTCAGTCATGAAGGAAACTTTCCTTTTCAACTTCAAGATTGTCTTGACCTTCAGATGACCTTGAGGGTACTGAAGGCCTAAGTGATGATTGGACATTAAACTGCTATGATTGGAGTATAAGCCTGAGGAGATTAGAACATGTACCTTTGACCTTGGGGGAAAACTTTTACTTTCGACCTTCACTCTCAGACTTTGACGATGACCTTCAATCTCAGAAGATCTTAAAGAAAGATCGATAGAAGATAAGACAGGAGGGTTTAAGACTCTAAGTCTTAGCTCAAAGTGAAGTCGCTTCTTATTCATCCTTGAGCAATCGGTATTCAAACAACGACCTCGATCGTTAATCATAGGTCAGTTCGGAACAGATCCATGATGTCATCCATCACCGTGGTAACCAGATCTGTCACCATGGTAACCAGACCCCTCATCGACTGTTTCTCCACTTAACTAGGAAACATTGATTCTGGGGAAACCACAGGAGACGAATCTCCTGCCATCTGAGACGGATCCGTCTAACTGAAGTGTCCTCCCGATGTTCTTCTGATCAATTTTAATGACTTTTAGGCCACGACTTGGAGTTAAGGTTCTCAGATTTAGAATAAAAAGCAGGGCTGAACTGGAAGGTCAGCATAAGAACAGTCTGAGTCTGAGGAAAACAATTGCATGTCTAAGACAATGGTACACACATTTTCAGGGAGTGAATGAATACACTCAGTCAGATTTAAGTTTTCCTTCCAGCTCTCTGTTTTCTAATATCACGGTCTGGCTAAAATTTCACCTAAAACATCTGCGAGCCAACAATTTAAATTGGTTTGGCCTAAACAAGTTTGAAGACTCCGATCTAATTTTTTGGCTCTTGAATTAAGAAAAACAGTGCTGCACTGGAAGATCAGAATAAATAGTCACTAGAGTCTGAGGGCCAGAGAAAGTCTGTACCGTGGTACACACAGTTTCAGGAAGACGTGTGGATATAGTCAGACTCAAGTTTCCTCCCCCCAGTTTTCATCTCAACATCTTGCTGAATCTTTATAGAAAGTATGTACAAGAACCAACAACGCTCTGTCCATCATCACTCAAGCCTTCAGTACCTTCAAGGCCAGCTGAAAGTCAAGTTAATCTCCAAGTCGAAAAGTGAAAGTTTCCTAACTATTTGAAGACTACCGTACATCAAGGCTCAAAGGAGATTAGTGACTTTAGGCGCTGCTCTGTGCCACAAAATAATTTTAAAACTGTCCATACAGGGTCTTGTTACCAAGGTAATGGGTCTAGTTGCCATGGTGATGGATCTAGTTGCCAAGGTGATGGATTTGGTTGCCTGGCGGTGTTGGATCTGGTTGCCACGGTGATGGATCTAGTTGCCACGGTGATGGATGACATCATGGATTGGTCAGGAGCTGATGACCTTTCAAAGGGGTTGTAGGTTGAATACTGATGAGTCAAGGAGAAAGTTTAAGACTTCAAGTTAAGTTTTTTCTTTTCTTGCTGTATCTTCCAACGTGTTTTTATTCAGTTTTTCACGGCTCAAGAAATTTTTTTGTGTCATTGAACTGCATTGTCAATACCACAGTCAATCTAAGTGACCAGCAAAAAGTGACTAAAAAGGCCAGGTGGTCTTTATCTAAAGGTGGTCACTTGTACAAGATAATTTTTTTTACTGTTTAGGCCAGAAAATGCTGATGGCTCTTCAGAGTTCTACCAAAAAATGGCCAAAGTGGCCAGAACTGATGATCAGTAGCATGTATAGGTTTGACTGTAGTGAGTAGGCCAGGAAAGGTTGACGATCTACAGGTGGTTGAACTACTCCCGTCTCTGCTCTGTTGTTGAGTCGGTGTTTAATGACCCACAGACAAATCCTGAGTTTACTATAAACACCCTCAGCCTCACCTGTCAACAACAAGCCCTATTGTTCGCCAGAAGCCAGATGTTGTTTCTAACCCCTCCCTGTAGCTCGGTTTTCCTAGGTGCTTGGCAGGAAGGAGAAATTTTAGCCAACTGAGACTGATAGATTATATGTAAAAAGTAAGACAAGAGGTACAGAAAAGATAGCAGGGGAAAAAAGGATAGACTTTTTGCGATCAGTGTATATACTACTTAGTCTTACAAGCAACAGTTATACGGCTTGGTTTTCTAAGCCCAATGTTATTTCTAACCCCTCTCTGTAGCTCAGTTTTCTTAGCCACTTGGCAGGAGAGAGAAATCTTAACCTACTGAGACTGATAGATTATATAAGAACTGGAAACAAGACACAGACAAGAAAAGAAAGGAAATTTTACTTTTTACTTTAATTGATCAGTATACTATAATTGTAGATAAATACCAATGTTGTTTCTGACCCCTCCTTGTGGATCAGTTTTCTAACTTAAGGTGCTTAGTAGGAAGGAGAAATCATAGCCAACTGAGACTGATTGATTATGTAAGAACTTAAAGACATTCTTAGAGAATGATACAGAAAAGAAAGGAAAAAAGATAGGCTTGTTGTGATCAGTTTACCAAGTCTTTCTAGCAACTGCAGATTAGTTTTCTTCGCAACTTAGCAGGGAAGAGAAATCTTAGCCAACTGAGGTTGATAAGTTATGTGAGAACTAGAAACAAGACACTTAAAAGAAAGGAAAAAAGGATTGACTTTTTGTGATCAGTGTACTAATTCTTACAAGCAACAATGTTATATATTACAGCAGTGCCATTATTATATTGGATGCTGACAGTAATTTGAGAGAAAAGTACAATGCATGTTATGGGGGTTGAATTATACAATGTATCTTTAAGTTATGATGCTGTATTTAGTACACATGTTATGTGCTTATCTCAAAATATCCTGAATCCCCTATGTACAATATCTTCAAAAGTGATAAAATCTCCCTTTTTTTTACTCTCTTTTGAAGTAAGTTCTAAATATGATACACTAAACCATGATAAGTTTTTTTTCCTCTTTCAGAATCTGTAAAAGTTGTTTTTTTGAGAAGGAAAGGAAGTGGCAGATATGCTGTGACCTATAATTAATAGATAAGTAGTACACAATGTATCGTGTGACATAAACAAAGCCTGAAGGATGACAGGCCAGGATCGGTGTCACTACACTTGTTGTGGCAACATTGGGGGTTGGCATGTTCCAATGCGAAATGATAGGGGGGACACTATGACAATGTAATAAAATTTGTCAACTTAAAAAACTTATATTTCTTATCAATGCTGCACTGTACATCTAAGTTAAAGACTTGCAAACAGAACCTGAAAAGTGAATTTGAAAACAACTCACTCAGTCTGAAAAAGATTCCTGTCAGAATAATTTGGTATTGTAATGAAAGATAGGAATGGACCATAAATGTTTAGGCGGAGGGGTAAAAAATGTTGAATTCAGGAAGTAAATATTTTGTGGAATATTTTGTTTCAATCTACTTGCAAATTTCTAAAAATATGATTACGATATAAACTTTCTTTTCCTAATGTAAGTAAAGTTTTACCAACAGTCTCAAGTTCAGTTATAATATACTGTTAGTAGTACATAGCTCAAAGTGGTTGTCGATTTGTGCCAACTTGTTAGAGGGTACCCACTGTAGCATACTATTGCCCATCTGTCCAAAGTTTTATTTCTTGGAACCCAACCAAAACCAAATTGAATGTGTGCAGAAGTTGGCACATGTGAAATTGAGTCTATGTGGCCTATAACCTTCTAATAGTGGGGTCTGCATTCTTTAGTGTCAGTTTCTCCCTTTGACTGACCGTGGAAGTTAACACATTGGACATGCGGAAATAACAGTATGCTTTATCACTGGACCTTATATAGATTTTCCAAGGTTGTGCTATATACCAGAATGAGTTCTCCTTTTCCGTAATGTCAATCTGCCAAAGAATCGGCAATTACTGATCTTGATCGGGTCAATCGACTGGACCATCGCACACCGGGGCATGCCCCTACTCTTTTTCAAAAGGTGTGGTGGGTTCTTTAACGTGCACAGGGTGTTGCGTCTCCCCAAACACAGGACCTACATTTAACGTCCTACCAGAGGGACGTCCCTAACCTAGGCTAGGTATTCATTTGCGTGCAGTGAGGAAGGTTGAATGTGTCGCGGTACAAGATCAGTGACGCGACCGGATTTGAACTCTGAACCGCTTGGTTCAGAGCCGAACGCTCTGCCATTGCACCACACAACAAAATCAAATCCTGAAAAGAAAATCCATACAAACCTAACCCTCCAGCAAAAGTTTAGATAGAGTGTAACTTTTTACATTCTGTAATGTTATATTGGGTCGACAGACTTCAATGGCAGTTCTCCACTTTTACTCATCACTTGAGCTTAACTCTATTGGACTTGTTAAAATAACAGTGTACATTATCACGGGGCTTTTTATAGATTTTCCGAAGTCTGTCCCATAACAGTATATAATCATTCTCCGTCCTATATATCATCTTGTGAAAATGTACACTGTTATTCTTACATGTCCAATACACTAGTTTTGCAAATGAATCAGAAGATGGAAGACATTTAACTTGAGTATTTTGTGCTTTTTTTCAAGGAAGTTCTTGCATCTCCAATAGTTATAAGTGTTTGATATCTATGGTTATCATCCAAAATCAGCCTGGAAGATTGGATGTTAATTTTTAGTCCAATTATTCCAAATTATATCTTATTATAAAATAAACAACTAAATGAGTGATGTTTCAATAACGACATAGACTAAGCAATTCTACCCACAGCCATTGACTGTATTAATCCCTCTCTGATAAAGTCCCTTGACTATTCCTGTCCATACATTTCCTACATGTTCACCTATACTGTAAGCTGTAGGTGGCTATTGCCTATCTTATACTGTTAATGCATCTAAGTTCACATGGTTTTATTTGGCAGTATAGGGAGAAAATGAACACTTGTTTGTGGTGGTTTTAAGTTTGCGGTTGAAACATTAGTAGCGCTACAGTCATAGAGGGGCAAAAAGCCGCGGTGGGAAAACCGCTAACATAAAAACACCGCAAACATTTATGCATTTACAGTACATTACCCTGCGGTAATGCATGCTGTTATTTTCACATGTCCAATATGGTAGCTTCCATGGTCAGTCAAATGGAAAGCTTGGCATTTTTGTCTGTAGCGTTTGCAACTAAGGCACATAAATTGATTTCTTTGGTTATTGGACATCATTAGATAAAAAGTTGGGAGGAAAACGTGTATCAGACTTTGTTAAATCTCTCTTAAAGTTTGTTTACCAACACAACCCAAAGCATGGTCTTGTCCTTCAGGCTCTAGATCTGTGTTGTTCTTTAAGTTCAGCATTTTTTCTAGCCTGATCAACAACAAATCGAAGACCCAGTTTGTACCGAGATATGCAAATCGGGGTTCACACTGGCACAGGACTGATCCCGACTTGCCAATCCTGGCACAGCCTTAAAAGATCTTTATCTTGTTAGAAATCTGTCATCTTTTATTTAGATTAACAGATTAAAATGTCCCACCCAAGTATAACGATCCGTGCTTGGCAACACCCAGACAAAAAAAAATCATGTCCTAAGGCCGCACCGATTCATTTCCATGGTTCTCATTTTAAGGAGAAAACTAGTGGTTTACACATACTTCAGGTTTGCTATGTTAGTTAAGCGATTACGGGGTCTTTTTATGAATTGGTATAATTTTTCTTTTTATTTGAGTTGAATGTGTGATAGTTGTGTGCCGATTTGTTAAAAGTAGAGAGAATGCTAGCGACCCCAAAAAACACCCCTCCCAATGAAATGGTATGGCTACCCTTCGACGTCACAAAATCAAGATGGCGGCCACCACAATGCCAAGGGATCCAACAAAGGTTTTGCTATGCAAACCTGTAATTTAGCAACAGAATATCATAAAAGCATAGAACATGTAGTGAAACTTGAATCTGACTGTGAACACTCCAATGTATTACAACACTGCGTGCACCAACTGAAGTTTTGTTTCTGTATTTGATTTAATTGTATTTAACTAGGCAGACTCCAGGAAGAATAGTGTAAAATTTGTAAAAATTACATTAATGGCGATCTGAATAAAACAAACATTAAACAAACATGCACCAACAGAAGGCATGACTCTGGCCCAACAGCTACATGTACGTTAGCCTTACACGCCCTTACTTATGAGTACGCTCACGTGTGACCTTTCCTGACCTGGGTTACGCCTGGTGAACATCCCTTGTCAACCAGGTATGAGATTTATCCCTAGTAGAACTGGAAATGTGACAGCCCTGGGCTCGAAACTCTCACCTAGCTCAACTTTACTCTCACCTGCACGCTTTGTTCTTTTTACTTACTTAGACTTATGAGCTCCTGTGTTGTCCGACACAGGCAGTCAATTGTAACGTTTTGCTGTTGAAAAAAAACTGCAAACATCTAGTTAGAAACTTACTGTAGATTTGTTTATTTTTGCAGGGACTTAATTTCACAATAGAAAGGGAAAGGAGGCTTTTGTCACATTGGTCGCAGTGAGAGCCATTCTGTAGTTGCAGTCACTGTGGTATACATATTACGCGTCATAAGTTTGGTGTCGATGTCACTGAAAATAAAACAGCAACGGACATCTCAAGATTTAGTGTTGTAAACTTACCGTTTTTCAACACTATAGGTACAATGCAGTTGTTCAACGTATCATCCCCTAATCTATCATGACACATAGATTAAATCAGGTGACCCTTACACAGTTGTGTTCAGGTTTAGGCATTCACCTGAAGAAGTCACCTGGACCTTCAGGCATTTTGCCTTTTGAGAGTGCATATAGTGCATGGAATTACTACATGTAAACCTTGAAACCTTTGGTAAGTTGTTTTTATGTTTGTTGCTGTTACTCCTCTACCGGGTATATATGATAACGCAAATTTCCATTGTTCTACTTCTTTTTTTTTGAGCCTTTGTTTATTCATGAGAAGCTCAAATTGGGCTTTAGGCTGTTTTCATTGAGGTCATGAGTGAGGAAGCATGTCAGGTCAAACAAACTATAACAAAGATACAGACTACATTTTATAGGTCCTTATAAAGTGTGTCAGACTCTATAAAAACCTCTTTAAAAATACTTCATACAATCTCTCACACACAGTCTATTTTTCATAATACTGCTAACCAACCCAGCAATGTCCAGAACTAGGGCATATCTTCAATAATCAAACGCACTCTAGACCACAGAACCCAGTTCCAATAGACAGGGACCTACAGTTTAACACACTCCTAGTCCATTGAAGTTGGGTTCTGTGGTCTAAACTGTTTTATTGAAGACCTGCTCTAGTTCAGGACACTGTTGGATTTGGGTTAGTAGTATTTCTACCATCCTAATCCAGCAATGTCCAGAACTAGAGCAGATCTTCAATAATTAAACGCTTTAGACCACAGAACCCAGTTCTAATGGACTGTGAGGTGCTAAGAGATTACTGTTCTCATGAAGTATTCATTCTCTGGGTGGCAACTTGGTCGCACTGGAACTAAAGGGTTTTGATAGACTGGTGGAAACTGTGATGGTTTTGGGGCCGTGATTAACACACATTTGCTGATTGATTAACTGATTTGTTAGTTAACAGCAAATTAAGTAAAAAGTCAGGACACACTGGAAATTCATTCACCTGTTCTTTGCTCAAAGAGTCAGGGTCAGTTCCTTCCTTCCTTCCTTCCTTCCTTCCTTCCTTCCTTCCTTCCTTCCTTCCTTCCTTCCTTCCTTCCTTCCTTCCTTCCTTCCTTCCTTCCTTCCTTCCTTCCTTCCTTCCCTCTGTCCCTTTATTTTCCATTTTTTATTCATTCATTCATTCATTCACTCATCTATCTGTTCATTCATGCATCTATTCATTCTTTCTTTCACCTTTTCTTTACTCTCAAGAGTATGAACATATAAGTTGACAGGAATTTCAAACTGATTGATGTGAGCCATTAAACACAAACCAGGCATAACCACAACTCTTCTCAGGAAATACGTCTGTGAGGGCAAAAAAAACTAAATCCAGGCATCAGCTAATCAAACCACATCGCCTTCATGCAATAAAAACTGATGAAAAGCTGGAGCGTAAAATAAAAATCAAACACTACAAGGCGAGGTCACATAATCCTCATGATCTCACGCTCGTTAGATGTAAATTTTACAGCTCAGGAACATAAAGCCAAGATTGGTTTCTGGATTTAATCATTTCTGCAAACATTATTCCTATGTGATCGCTGATGAGGTGACCTGGGGGTTAAACTTAGGCCACAACAAATTATTTTTTATCTATAATCTATTATCATACAATGTATCTCTGCAGTTTACTGTGAAGCTATGTATTTTGTTGAATTATGACAGACTATAGCAGCCTGAAATCCAGGCATTACTGTCCCAACAATCTGACATGAATCTGAGTTTGTAACAAAATATCTTTACACTACATGATTTCATATATGGAAGTCTAATATCCCAGGCATTATATTTCAACGATCTGTGACTGGAAAAATGCATAAAGATCTGTGCAGTAAGATATCTCTGCAAACTGTTAAGCTATTTTGGTGAAATATGACAGAATATGGCAGCCTAAAATCCCTGCCAACAATCTGTGACAATAAAAAAAGCATAAAAATGAGTTATAGATGAGTGAAAGTCCCATAGAATCCAGGAAAGGATAGATTATATCAGCCAGGATGGTCATAAAGACACCCAAAGTCTGACAGTGCGATAAAAAACACCATAAAAACACTTATGCAAAGATTTTTACCAAGATTACAAACAAAGGTCTCTGTAGTGGGTTATGAACTGAATTCAAGTGTCACGGTCACCTGACTGTATCATGAACTTATCAACACCGTGAAAAACCCTGTAAGTGTTGTAATCATTTATGATTCCTTCACACGTCCGTTCCGTGAAGTTAAAGTTCAGTGAAAATGTCCATTTTCCTTACACCGTGAAATTTTGCTACCCTGAAGATAAAGTGAATTATTGTACACTATCAGATAATGACTTTTTGAAAAAATATTTGCTTTTTTTGTACTATTTTTGATTTTATGAGTTTTGTATGCAGATGAGTGAACTGTTCTTGCGGGAATTTTTTAGCAGAACTATATAAAGAAACAAGTTTGATTTGTAAAGGTAACTGTCTTCAAGTGTCACAGATAATGAAATGCTTACTAAATATAGATACTGTCTTTGTTATTACAGGTTTGCGATAGCAAAACCTGTTCTGTTTTTGCTTCCAAGGATGGGGGCCGCCATGTTGGATGTGACCATTTTATTATGAGGGGTGTTTTTTGGTCGCTAATATTGGGTGTGACCATTTTGACGGAGGGGTGTTTTTCTTGCTAGTTTTCTTTTTTTGACTTCTTGCTAATGTTTTTCTGGTTTTGGGTTGGGTGTGACCATTTTTACTGGAGGGATGTTTTTCTTTGCTAATGTGTGGGTGTGATAGATGGAAGTTATTAATGTGTTGGTGTTGTGACCTTGCCGTTGGCACAAATGGACACAAGGCCCACTGTACTAAAGGACGAGCAAGGTCCACTGAGCATCATGTTGTTGTGGTCTCGTCGAAAAGTAAGGGACGACAAGATCCCCAACGATAGAGGGTTAATATAGATGTGTTATTTAATGTGATGTTGGATTAGAAAGTGTTGAAATCGATAATATTGGGGGTGGTTTTTGTCGCTAATGTTGGTTCCTTATATATATTACCTAGTTTCGGGTTAGGTGTGACCATTTTGACCGGAGGGGTGGTTTTTGCCACTAATTTTAGGTGTAAGAGATGAATGTTATTAGTGTGGTGGTGTTGTGACCTTGCCGTTGGCACAAATGGACACAAGGCCCACTGTACTAAAGGACGAGCAAGGTCCACTGAGCATCATGTTGTTGTGGTCTCGTCGAAAAGTAAGGGACGACAAGATCCCCAACGATAGAGGGTTAATATAGATGTGTTATTTAATGTGATGTTGGATTAGAAAGTGTTGAAATCGATAATATTGGGGGTGGTTTTTGTCGCTAATGTTGGTTCCCTATATATATTACCTAGTTTCGGGTTAGGTGTGACCATTTTGACCGGAGGGGTGGTTTTTGCCACTAATTTTAGGTGTAAGAGATGAATGTTATTAGTGTGGTGGTGTTGTGACCTTGCCGTTGGCACAAATGGACACAAGGCCCACTGTACTAAAGGACGAGCAAGGTCCACTGAGCATCATGTTGTTGTGGTCTTGTCGAAAAGTAAGGGACGACAAGATCCCCAACGATAGAGGGTTAATATAGATTTGTTATTTAATGTGATGTTCGATTAGAAAGTGTTGGAATTGATAATATTGGGGGTGGTTTTTGTCGCTAATGTTGGTTCCCTATATATATTACGTAGTTTCGGGTTAGGTGTGACCATTTTGACCGGAGGGGTGGTTTTTGCCAATCATTGTACAGTAGGTGTAAGAGATGAATGTTATTAGTGTGGTGGTGTTGTGACCTTGCCGTTGGCACAAATGGACACAAGGCCCACTGTACTAAAGGACGAGCAAGGTCCACTGAGCATCATGTTGTTGTGGTCTCGTCGAAAAGTAAGGGACGACAAGATCCCCAACGATAGAGGGTTAATATAGATGTGTTATTTAATGTGATGTTCGATTAGAAAGTGTTGGAATTGATAATATTGGGGGTGGTTTTTGTCGCTAATGTTGGTTCCCTATATATATTACCTAGTTTCGGGTTAGGTGTGACCATTTTGATTGGAGGGGTGGTTTTTGCCACTAATTTTAGGTGTAAGAGATGAATGTTTTTAGTGTGGTGGTGTTGTGACCTTGCCGTTGGCACAAATGGACACAAGGCCCACTGTACTAAAGGACGAGCAAGGTCCACTTAGCATCATGTTGTTGTGGTCTTGTCGAAAAGTAAGGGACGACAAGATCCCCAACGATAGAGGATTAATATAGATTTATTATTTAATGTGATGTTGGATTAGAAAGTGTTGAAATCGATAATATTGGGGGTGGTTTTTGTCGCTAATGTTGGTTCCCTATATATATTACCTAGTTTCGGGTTAGGTGTGACCATTTTGACCGGAGGGGTGTTTTTTGCCACTAATTTTAGGTGTAAGAGATGAATGTTATTAGTGTGGTGGTGTTGTGACCTTGCCGTTGGCACAAATGGACACAAGGCCCACTGTACTAAAGGACGAGCAAGGTCCACTGAGCATCATGTTGTTGTGGTCTCGTCGAAAAGTAAGGGACGACAAGATCCCCAACGATAGAGGGTTAATATAGATGTGTTATTTAATGTGATGTTGGATTAGAAAGTGTTGAAATCGATAATATTGGGGGTGGTTTTTGTCGCTAATGTTGGTTCCCTATATATATCACCTAGTTTCGGGTTAGGTGTGACCATTTTGACCGGAGGGGTGGTTTTTGCCACTAATTTTAGGTGTAAGAGATGAATGTTATTAGTGTGGTGGTGTTGTGACCTTGCCGTTGGCACAAATGGACACAAGGCCCACTGTACTAAAGGACGAGCAAGGTCCACTGAGCATCATGTTGTTGTGGTCTTGTCGAAAAGTAAGGGACGACAAGATCCCCAACGATAGAGGGTTAATATAGATGTGTTATTTAATGTGATGTTGGATTAGAAAGTGTTGAAATCGATAATATTGGGGGTGGTTTTTGTCGCCAACGTTGGTTCCCTATATATATTACCTAGTTTCGGGTTAGGTGTGACCATTTTGACCGGAGGGGTGGTTTTTGCCACTAATTTTAGGTGTAAGAGATGAATGTTATTAGTGTGGTGGTGTTGTGACCTTGCCGTTGGCACAAATGGACACAAGGCCCACTGTACTAAAGGACGAGCAAGGTCCACTGAGCATCATGTTGTTGTGGTCTTGTCGAAAAGTAAGGGACGACAAGATCCCCAACGATAGAGGGTTAATATAGATGTGTTATTTAATGTGATGTTCGATTAGAAAGTGTTGGAATTGATAATATTGGGGGTGGTTTTTGTCGCTAATGTTGGTTCCCTATATATATTACGTAGTTTCGGGTTAGGTGTGACCATTTTGATTGGAGGTGTGGTTTTTGCCACTTATTTTAGGTGTAAGAGATGAATGTTATTAGTGTGGTGGTGTTGTGACCTTGCCGTTAGCACAAATGGACACAAGGCCCACTGTACTAAAGGACGAGCAAGGTCCACTGAGCATCATGTTGTTGTGGTCTCGTCGAAAAGTAAGGGACGACAAGATCCCCAACGATAGAGGGTTAATATGGATTTGTTATTTTATGTGATGTTCGATTAGAAATTGTTGGAGTCAGTAATATTGGGCGTGATTGATCGGAGGGATGGTTTTTGTTGCTAATGTTAGCTTACGACCACATCAACGATAAAGAAATGACACAGAAACAAGGATTCCCGCACACTTAGCAAGGTGCACACTTACCGTCATAAAACTGACTGATTGTGACTTCATAATGTTGGCTAATTACTACGATCCTTACTGAAGGTCTCTATTGCTCTTTTGACCTAAACTTCATTGCCTTTGAAATCTATTGTCTTTATACTGTCTAACTCTACTCACAGCATTGATTACTTTATCTCTTTGCTGCAGTTCACTTAAACAAACGAATAACCGTCAAAGACGTCAAAGAATGATAATTATGGCACAACAATAGCAGACTAATTTTAAAGTAACCGTTCCAAGTTCGGTAAGGAGTTGCACTGTAACTTCTTGGACGTAAGTGACGGAGTGAAATGTTACTGCAGCTTGCAATTGCATACACATTCGTATGGGGTTTCCACCATTCGTACATCCCGTTTGATTTGAGCTGTCGTCGGTCAGGTTAATCACTTGTATTTTCTTTGATATACATACAAAATCAGCCGATAAAATTTGCACACTGAAATAAACAATAGTATAGACAATACGTATTCGTTTAGATGAAATGACGTGGACAACATGTGCACGTCAGTGTGTGAATTCTCAAAATCGTGTCAGCTTTTCTCTGGCTGCAACAGCGCAATCATTTGGCTGCACATGGCTCTGATGCTGGTCCGGAATCCCCCCTCCCCCATGGCCTTCCTCCTTCATGTTCTTGGCGACTCTAGAAGTAGATGGTTGATTCTGTGGAGAATTTGAATATAAATATGGATGGCATTGTGTCTTGGGACAAAGGAAATATTTTGATGAACCTTCGTGGTCTGAGAGAGTTGAATAAATTGATGTTAGAATTTCTACGGTTTAAAGAAAATATTAATCTGATTTAGTACACCCATGTGACACACTTACTTACTCTAAGTCTTCCTATAGTATGTATGGCAAGCCGGAGACATGAAATGTAATGATTCATGTCAAATAGTTTCCTATAGTTGAAAGTTGACGATGCTGTCTCATGAGCAGTTTCAAAAATAGTCAAAATCTTATCAACAACAAAAATCTACACGGGTAAGACGATTGAAAGTTACATAGTATATGCAGACGACATATGAACTGTTTTGCATTATTTATGCAAATTGGACATTCATTTGAAAAATCAACATTTAGTTATGCATGTTCTTAATTGACATATCCAAAATATGTGTGGAGACTTACGTTTTCTCTAAAGCCCATATATATATATGTCCCCTAGAAGCCTGGTGTGCCCCAGTTTTGGGACAGAAATAGTCAGGATAAAAAAAGGGGTTATCTAAGGCAATTAATTTAATACAGACGTGAGAATTGCCGGTACAGTTATCTGAAAAGTGACATTTCCATAAATTGTATGAGATTGGGTCATGCATACAGATTGCCGACCTGAACAGGATGTTTCTCTTCATCTGTGTTACACATATGACAACATTTACGGATCAAAAGAAAAAATACAGATGATTTGTTCATGTTGAGTATGAATTATGCAAAATAACGTTTGGATTTGTCTTTTTTCGATATCAAGCGATGTCCGTGTTCTCCTTCCTTACACATGTAACACGATTTAAAACCCTATAATGAATGCATATGATTTATGAACTGTTTTTGCATTATTTTCATTTGTAAAATTAACACTTAGTTCTGCATGTTCTTGATTGACGTATCCAAAATATGTGTTGTACAGGTGCTGTTGTGCGTCGTTTGGAGACTAACGTTTTCTCTATAAACCATGTCCCCTAGGCCTTAAGGTCTGGTGTGTCCCAGTTTTGCGACAGAAATAGCTGTGAGAATAAACAAAAAGGGGTTATCTAAGTCAATTCATTGAATTTGGACGAGATAATTGCTAGCACAGTGATATCTGAAAAGTGACATTTCCATGAACTGAATGATATTGAGTCATACAGATTGACGACTTGAATGGGAAAAGATATTGGATATCCCATGTTGTTTCTCTTCATCTGGATTACACATGGGACAACATTCACGGATCAAAAGAGCAATACAATACAATACATTTTTAGTACGAATTATACAAAGCAACGTCTACTTTTGTATAAAAAAAACTTGTGTGTCCCAGTTTTGGGACAGAAGAAGTCGTGAGAATAAACAAAAAGGGGACGGGGACGGATACGCAAACGCACGACTGCTGTGAAAAACATAAACTTATCTGCGAAATTAATAAAGCGAGTCCCAAGTACCTTAGCTGAGCTCCTTAGTTCCTCCCGCGCCTTTGTCGCACATCGGTCTGCCTTTTTCCACCTATCTCATTAATTACTTGATTGTATTACGTACCTTCGTTTTCCGCTCACGATCTCTTAACTTCCGCTCTTCAGATGCTGGCTTTGGCTACTTCTTTCTCACCATGTTGTCATGAGAAGTTAGAACTCTCTATAATCGCTAAAAATGAGTTGTTTTCTAACACACACAAAAATACTGTTTGTTCTCAGACGTCTAGACACCATTGTAGCTGTGACCTTTCTGCTCGCTCTGCCTCAGACGGAAGACCACAAGG
This sequence comes from Branchiostoma lanceolatum, assembly GCA_035149815.1. Classification (NCBI taxonomy): domain Eukaryota; kingdom Metazoa; phylum Chordata; class Leptocardii; order Amphioxiformes; family Branchiostomatidae; genus Branchiostoma; species Branchiostoma lanceolatum. Next base: position 1,502,398 of record CM068880.1, read on the forward strand.
CCGGTCATGTAACTTATACCCCTATGGGTGCTTCCATGTTGCCGCTAGAGCCCTAGTGTGCCCCAGTTTTGGGACAGAAATGGTCAGGATAAACAAAAAGGGGTTATCTAAGCCAATAAATTGAATACAGACGTGAGAATTGCCGGTGCAGTTATATCTGAAAAGTGACGTTGCCATAAACTGTATGACATTGGGTCATACAGATTGACGACCTGAATTGGAAAAGATATTGGATATCCCACGATGTTACTTTTCATCTGGATTACACATGTGACAACATTTACGGATCAAAAGGAGAATATAGATGATTTGTCCATCTTAAGTATGAATTATGCAAATTAACGTTTAGTTTTGTAATTTTTCTATATCAGCGATGTTCCTGTTTACTTTTAGTACACAGGTAAGACGATTGAAAGTTAAATACTATATGCAGACGATTTATGAACTGTTTTGCATTATTTATGCAAACTAGTCATTAATTTGCAAAATTAACATTTAGTTATGCATGTTCTTAATTGACATTTCAAAAGTATGTGTTGCACAGGTACTAGGTGCCAGTATGCGTCGTTTGGAGACTTACGTTTTCTCTAAAGCCCATGTCCCCTAGAGGCCTGGTGTGCCCCAGTTTTGGGACAGAATAGACGTGAGAATAAACAAAAAGGGGTTATCTAAGCCAATTTATTGAATACGGACGACATAATTGCCGGTGCAGTGATGTCTGAAAAGTGACATTTCAATTAACTGTATAACAATGGATAATGAAGATTGACGGTCTTACCTGGGGAAGATATTCGATGTCCCATGTAGTTTTTCTCATCTGGATTACAAATGTGACAACATTTACGGATCAAAAGAGGAATACAGCTGATTTGTCCATTTCAAGTATAAATTATGCAAATTAATGTCACACGATTGAAAGTCCTACAATGAATGCAGATGATTTATGAACCGTTTTGCATCATTTATGCAAATTAGACATTTATTTGCATAATTTAGATTCAGTTATGTATGTTTTTGATTGACGTTTCCAAAATATGTGTTGTAGTACTTATACAGGTGTGGGTATGCATCGTTTGGAGATATTCGATGTCCCGCGTTGTTTTTGTCATCTGGATTACACATGCGACAACATTTACGAATCAAAAGAGCACTACAGATGATTTGCCCATCTTAAATATGAATTATGCAAAACAACGTTTCCTTTTGTAATTTTTCGATATCAAGCGATGTTCCTGTTTTCTTTATTACACATGTCACACGATTAAACGTCCTATAATGTATGCAGATGATTTATGAACTGTTTTGCATTATTGATAAACATTACATAATCATTTGTAAAATTAACATTAAGTTTTGCATGTTGTTGATTGACGAATCCAAAATATGTGTTGTGCAGGTGCTGGTATGCGTCGTTCGGAGACAAACGTTTTCTCTATAAACCATGTCCCCTAGGCCAGGAGGCCTGATGTTCCCCAGTTTTGCAACAGAAATAGTTGTGACAATAAACAAAAAGGGGTTATCTAAGTCAGTTAATTGAATGTGGACGAGATAATTGCCGGTACAGTGACATATGAAAAGTGACGTTACCATGCAATTTATGATATTGGGTCATTCAGATTGCCGACCTGAACTGGAGAAGATATTCGATATCCCAGGATGTTTTACGGACAACATTTACGGATCAAAGGGGCAATACAGACGATTTGTCTATTTTAGTACGAATGATGCAAATTAACGTTCACTTTTGTAAAAAAAAACTTGTGTGTCTCAGTTTGGGGACAAAAATAGTCGTGAGAATAAACATTAAGGGGACGGGGACGGACACACACACACACAAACACACACACGCACACACGAACGCTGTGCAAAACATAACCTTCTCTGCGAAATTAATAAAGCGAGTCCCAAGTACCTTACCTGAGTTCCTTAGTTCCTCCCGCGCCTTTGTGGCACTTCGGTCTGTCCTTTTCCAGCTATCTCGGTTACTTGATTGTATTACGTACCTTCGTTTTCCGCTCACGATCTCTTAACTTCCGCTCCTGAGGTGCTGACTTTGGCCTCTTCTTTCTCACCATGCTGTCACGACTTTCGACGAGAGGTTAGAAATGTCTATAATCGCTGGAAATGAGTTGTTTTCTAACGCAAAAATGCTGTTCGTTCTCAGACGTCTAGACACCATTGTAGCTGTGACCTTTCTGCTCGCTCTGCCTCAGATGGAAGACCACAAGGCCGGTCATGTAACTTATACCCCCATCGGTGCATCCATGTTGCCGCGGCCTGGAGAAGTCATTAATTCACACTAGAGTCTGGGAAACAAAATCCAAGCAGATGTCGGGTGGAAGCTCTAATACTGGTACCGGCATTGCAGAAAGTTATACTAGTATTCCCTTTATGGTCCATGCTACAGCTTACATATGTCATGTTTGACCTGTAGGTACCTTTTGGAAAGTTGAATACACCGAGATATAAATTGTTCTAATGAGGGCCTCATGTGCATAATTTATGTTGAGCTGAAAATTGACATCCAGTCAAACTTCCCATCACAATTGTACCATCCTAACTTTGTCATGCCATTTGTGGTCTATATTGCCTAAAAGACCTAAAGTTTGGTCAGAACAAGATATAACATTGACGATGCATTAAGGGCAAGGGTAACGGATTAAGAGCTAGGGTGATGGATTAAGGTTATGGTGACGGAGAACGGGTAGGCATAATGGATTAAGGGGAAAGGTGACGACTTCGATTCTCTGGTGACAGATTAACGGCTATGGTGACGGATTAGAGGCTAGGGTGATGAAATAAAGGCAATACTGAGGGATTAAAGGCCTTCGTGACGGATTAAGGGTTATGGAGACGGATTAAGAGCAAGAATAGCTTATTAAGGTCAAGGGCAGTGGATTAATATCTAGGATGACGGACTAAGGGTTATAGTGACGGATTAAGGGAAATGATGACAGATTAAGGGAAAGGGTAACGGATTAAGGGCTAAGGTGACGAATAAAGGGTAAGGATGGTGGATTAAGTTAAAGGATGACGAATTAAGGGATATGCTAACGAATAATGGAATACAGTGACGGTATAAGGGCAATGCTGAAGGATTAAAAGCTCTCGTGACGGATTAAGTATTATAATGATGGATTAAGGGCAAGATTGACGGATTAAGAGTTATGGTGACGGATTAAGGGTTGTGGGGACGGATTATTGGCTATGGTGACGTATCAACGTTATGATGACGGATTAAGGGCTCGGGTGACGGATTAAGGGTTATTGTGATGTGATAATGGTAAGGATAACGGATTAAGACAAAGGGTGATGGAATAGGGTTTCTGGTGACGGATTAAGGGTTATGCTATCGGATAAAGGGTTATGTCGACGGATTAAGGGTAAGGCTGACGGATTAAGGGAAAGGGTGACAGATTAGGGTCTCTGGTGACGGCTTGAGGGAGTTGCTGATGGATAAAGGTTTATGGCGACGGATTAAAGTTTATGGTGACGGATTAAGGGCAAGGGTGACGGATTAAGGGCAAGGGTGACGGATTAAGGGCTATGGTGACAAATTAAAGGTTACTGTGACGGATTAAGGGCTATGGTGACGGATTATTGCACTTCACAAACACTATGCAGCGCAAATGACAGCTTCTTCAAAAGCACATGTTTTACTAATGTAAAATATCATGCATTTTCTTGAAAATGTTGCCTTTGTACTTAATTCTGCGTCTGTATCTAAATGGGTCAATTGGTACAACCCCCCTTAGACTTAACATATTGACCTCACGTGTGAACAACTGAGACTTATAATATTAATACTTTGTATTCATTATGCGAATTAGGCTCTGTAATTGTTATTTACAGATCTTACACCTGGCATACATGTAAATAACATATCTTACATGTGTCAAAGTCCTGTTATATAAGATAGCGGGCTTGTAGGATTTCCTCATTATTTATGCTAATCAGCTCCAAATCTGAATAACTTACATTGCATAATGTTCATCTTCGTCTAAGCTTCATGGATATCTGTCTTTCCTTTATTCTGCAATCCTCTTTGAAAGATTTGAACAGAAAACACCCCTGCAGTTCCGAAGCAAGCTGCTAAGGGGCCAAAACTTACACCACTTCTTTCTTACAAAAAATTCAAAAGCGGGGTGATAATGCAGAAGTCCATTTTTTAGTGAAAATATTCTTGACCTATTGCGTTTTAACTGAAGGTATCACCGGAAGTACTCATTCTGCGAAAATATACCGTTTCAGAACAGTCAGTTTTTGCAAGGGAGGGAGATGAAGTGAAGTATTCAGGCATTTCAATAATTTGATTGCAAATGTTACCTTTCCAGTTATGTTCATCTCTCCCCAGATTAGTTACACTAAAACGCAAACCTGTTCATATTTGCTGAAGCAGCTAATATTTATCTCTAGTTGTAAAGTTTTTTTTGGTGATAAACTGTTCTTGAATGATATTTTAGAGAGGGAATACATAAAATCTTCTGTAAAGTACTATGGGCTGACTTTAATTGTCAGAAGTAATGTAAAGATATTATCTTTGTTATTGTAAAGTTGTATCTTTAATGAACTGTTGTTGAATGATATTTTAGCGAGACAATACATAAAACCTTCTGTATAGTCTATGGGCTGTAGGCAGGTTGTATAGATAAAGGTAATGTTTTCTGGTGATGTTATCTTAAGTTTGTTATTGTAGTGTTTGGTGGTGAAGTATATCATATTCTGTTGTCAGAGTGGTATAGAATACTAATGACAACAGAGTAGTACAGTAACCGTAAATGCAGAGATGTTTGTGGGGATTTAATTTTGCTGCACTGGGAGAATATGGAGTGTTCGCGGTGGTTTTGAGTTCGCGTTTGAAACAATAGTAGCACTAAAGTCACAGAATGTAATGTTTTTTGCAGTGGTTTTAAATTTTGCGGTAAAGGGTTCACCGTGAAAACTGCAAACGTAAAACCATCGTGAACATTCCTGCATTTACAGACTCTGAAGTATCCAGAATTTGATCACTGCTGCAGGGTTCCCTGACACAGGTTTAAATCTGTAAAAAAAAAAAAATCAGTTCATCCTTTAGAGGCGCATCATGACCTGAATGACATGTAGAATTGATCCACCTTAAAGGCAACCAAAGCAATATTAGGGTCCAAAAAAATGGAAATAAATAATGCTGAAATCTTTATGGCAGTGATTTACTCACTGTAAAGCACACTTCTAACTTTGAGCATTTGTAAACCACGCAAAAACGAGCCGTACAATGATCCCCTGAGTTTCGTGAGCCTACTAAATGGCTAAATTGCAGAATTGCAAATCCAATTTTCGGGCCCTAATATTGCTTGGGTTTCCTTTAAGCTTCTGTCCCTGTTGTAAACACTGGATTATCCTAATGTACCATAATGGGGTAAACTGCTATTTGGCTTTAGAAGGAACACATAATCCTTTACAGGGATTAGCCCCTCTCGGGTCACAGCACATTATTTCCATTTCATTTTAGGTTAAAAGTTTAGCTTAAGATAACAGAGTGCTGTAAGGAAAAGTTGCTTTGAACTATATTCATTTTCTGAATTGTGACTCAGTGAATCAAATGCCGTAACAGACTTTCCTCACAGACTCTATTTTCTGACATTTTTTTAGTTTATCATTTATATTTGCTAAAAATCTTGAGCATTAGGCCCCACGAATTGAATTGGTGGGGCCTAATGCTCCTGTTATAAAGATAGGATTATGCACCATAATGTTGTTAAGTGCTGTTCAGCTTTATGAGAAAACGCATATAATCCTTTAGCTGGGTTTATCCTTCTTAAGGGACTTAAGAACTGAAAGGTACAAGATGTGTTTACTTAACAGTTCATCAACCAACAACATCATATAAGATACTGATAGAAAGTAAAAAGAGTTTAAAATCTTTGTAAGGAAGCAATCATTGTGTGTCCCTAAGGGACTCGTGTACTGAAGAATATGAGATCTATTTTCTTCACAGTCTATTAACTAACAAGAGTATAAAATAGACAGTTCAAGCTTTTTAAGAGGAAACAATCATCTTGTAGCAGAGTTTAGTGCCCCTAAGGGGGTTGGATACTGAAAGATTATGAGACCTGCTTTCTTCACAGTCTATCAACTAAGAAGAGTATTACTAAAATGTCTTACTGATAGAAAGTAAAAACAAGTAAAAGATTTTTACGAGGAAATAATCATTGTGTAGAAGAGTCTAGTGTCCCTAACGGAGTTAGATACTGAAAGATATGAGACCTGTTCTCTTCACAATCTATTAACTAACAAAAAGTATAAAATGTCTTACTGATTGAAAGTAAAAACTGTTCAAACTTTTGAACAGGAAACAAATTATTGTGTAGCGGGTCAATCTGGCTTAGAAGTTATGACTTCATACATTTTGAGTGTGTCTTCAGCAAGATAAAACGTTTTATGTTCTACCTGGAGGACTTAAACAGCAATGAAATTTGTGGTCTATTTAATCATTTTTATAGATTTGAGTCTACTTGGTCCCAAACCGTTTTCTCTTGTGGATCATTCCAAAGTAAAACTGCCGGAAGGAAGAGAGAGTTCGTGAAAAGTGCTGTTGGGATTGTTCCTCGTTTGCTTCACGATCACTCAATGGGCTTCAAATGTCGGCAAAATTTGTAGTTCATAGAATCATTTTTACAAGGTTGGTTTCATCTGATCCTAGCCATTCCTCTTGTGACTCGTTTTTGAATTTCATTGCCAGAATAAAAGGACAAGGGCATTTAGGGATTGTGCCTCAAATGACCCTGTTTGGCACTTAATATTGAACTTGGGATTTTGTTGACGTAGATATCGTTTAGCGGAGGCTTTGGCTTTCAGCGAGGATCAATAAAATGAGCACTCAAGGCACAACGGTCGAAAGGTTGTGGAGAGTTGAGGAAATTCTCGGATTATCTGTCCATGTCAGTTAATATCCTTTCATGCACAGAGTGGCTCCCAACTCTATATCAACAGCCCTTGGGCCAGAAAGGTTTGTATAAGTCTCTACAGAAGGGGGCTAGTCCACTGGTAGCGGTGTGTGTTTAACTACCATACTCTTTCCCAAATGCTGAGTGCTTAAGCCAAGTTATTTTTGGCAATGTCTAGTCACTGATATGCCTCAGTGTTCTCACCAGGGTTTTTTCACAGCATAGGGGTCAGGTACAGAAGGCCAACTTTGTTACTGTGCCTATATCCGACCCAATGGTTAATATGTAGTTGTCCCTAAGGGTTGGATTTAGGAGAAGCTGTAGCGTAGTATCAGTCATTTATCTTAGTCAGTCTGTGTTCACTCATCTCACACAGGTATGATATGGGTGCTACCTGTCTAATAAGAAAAGTATGCCTACGGCAACATATGTCATGAGCTTCAATTCTCAGACAACTGCCCTATATTACATGTGTGCTTGAACGTTAATCTGTGTTGGTAGAAAGCATTCTGAGGCATGCTTCAACTGTGATTTTGAACACAAAAAGTTGTGTAATTTCACATATCAATATATAACAGTTCTGAAGCAAAATTGAACTGTAATTTCCAACACAGAAATGTATATTTCCATTATAGGGTTGGATTTAGGAGAAGCTGTAGTGTAGTACCAGCCATTTATCTTAGTCAGTCTGTGTTCACTTATAATATATACAGGGATGACATGGGTGCTGTCTGTGTAATAAGAAAAGTATGCCAAAGGCAACATATGTCATGAGCTTCAATTCTCAGAGCTGACAACTGCCCTATATTACATGTATGCTTGAACGTTTATCTGTGTTGGTAGAAAGCATTCTGAGGCATGCTTCAACTGTGATTTTGAACACAAAAAAGTGTGTAGGTTCACATATCAATATATAACGGTTTTGAGGCAAATTTGAACTATAATCTCAAAACACAAAAAGGTGTGTGTCCTGTAGGGTTGGATTTAGGAGCAGTTGTAGTGTGGCATGAGCCATTTATCTTAGTCAGTCTGTGTTCACTCATCTTTCACAAGGATGATATGGGTGCTGCACAAGAACTATGCCAAAGGCAAGCTAATGTGTCATGAGCTTCAATTTTTAAAGCTGACAACTGTTCTATACATGCTTGAAAGTTCATCAGTGTTGGTAGAAATCCTTCTGAAGGAAAGTTGAACTGTCTTTTCCAACACAAGAATTGGACTTACCCAAATGTTCAACTGTCCAACTCCAGTCTTTGTCCAGGAATGAGCAATCCACCGCTGCTTTGACATCAGTTTATGCAGACAGAACATGCATGTGACTCGGTGAACAGTAGAGCATAAGTCATCATCATCATCATCTTCACCGCTTTTCAGTCCTTCCACTGAGGCGGGCGGTCATTGCTTTCCACCATGCTCTGTTTGCTGCCACCCCCTCCCATGTACAGCCCATCTCATTGAGGTCGCGTTGAACTGTCCGCTTTCAACTCATGGCTTGCCCCCCTCTTCTCTCGTCCTAGTGGTTACCAGTACAGAACTAGCTAAGTGTGGTCTACCCTGAGGCAGTGTACTGGCTGTGCAAGATGGATACAGATAGGAAACACTGCCATCTAATAAAACAACAGTGCCAAAGGGCGGGTATATGATGTTCTCCCGAGATGACAATTGTTCAATATATTGATATATGAAGTTCTGAAGTTAGATACAGAAAAGTAGGTCTATCAAAATGGGGCACCAGCAGTAGACAAATACATGTGTGATATGGATGATGGTGTCTATAATAAGAGAGCAGTGCCAAAAGGCAGACACATACATTTTGTAGTTCTTTGTTGTTGTTGTACATTATGAGTTTCTAAGATTGGTATGGGTACCTGGCTCAAACCAGCCAATCCCTACACAGTCCATACTTAGTAACTCTTAGTACAAAACTATGGTGGTCTACCCTCTGGCAGGTTTCTGGTTGTGCAAGATGGACACAGATATGGAAGATTGCCATCTAATAAAACAACAGTGCCAAAGGGTGGGTATATGATGTGTTCCTTAGTTGACAACGGTTCAATATATCAATATTTGAACTTCTAAAGTTACACACAGGAAAGAAGTTTGTTTCTATGGGGCATTAGCTTTAGATAGATACATGTGCTGCAAGTCTGCTATGAATAATGCCCATCTGATAAAAGAACACTGCCAAATGCCGAGTATATGATGTGTTCCTCAGTTGACAACTGATCAATATATCGATATTTGAAGTTCTAAACTTAGGCGCAGAAAAGAAGCATTAGGTGGATGCATGTGCCACAGGACTGATATGGATGATTATGTCTAATAAGATAACTGGCCCAAAGGCTGGATACATGTGCTCCTCAGTTGACACTGATCAATATATCAATAGATGAAGTTAGGCATAGAAAAGAAGGGCATTGAAATGGGCTAGAGGACTGATATGAATGACCGCCGTCTAATAAAGGACTGCCAAAGGGCTGAAGCATGAAACTGGCATGACTTGACTACTGTTCGATATATCTACATTTGAACCTCTAGAGTTACACACTGATAGAAAGATTGTTCAATAGTGCATTATCATTCTCCCTGCTGATTTACCCTTTCGGCACCAATTTTGTATTAGGTTAGGCAGCAGGGAGAAGGGTAGGGGTGGATACCGGTTCGCTGGACCTGATTCGGACCTTTATAACATCCAAGAACCGAGTCCAAAAAACCTGAAAGCCAAAAACCTGAGTAAAAAAAACCTAAACAAAGTACAAATATATTTTTCTATTGCGTTTGATTAAAAGTGTTTTGAGTCTCCCCTCTGACAAAAAAGGCATTTAAAATAAGTGCAACATTCAAATATCAAACACTGGTTTATCTTAAAAGTCTTCTCACCAAGAAACTTTTATAGTCGTGCGTGTCAGTATTAAATCTCTATGCTTAATATTGTTCAAATAAAACAAAACATGTCAACTGCACAGGGTCAGGTTCAGGTCTGGACCTGAACCTAAATCTATGGACCTAAACTTGGACTTGAACCTTATTAAGCCGAACTGGTATCCACCCCTAGAGAAGGTTATGGATCTTTCGATGGTATCTGTCAAAATATCTAGTGACCTTCTGTATTGTAAGGTAGCTGGTTTGAATTCCAGCCTAGCTCTGAGCCCTGATTTGTATGCCGTGCTTTGATTTCAGTCACTTGATTTCAGTAAGCCTTAGGTTCTGTTTTTTATAGGAAGGCCACACCCTAAGGATGTTTCAGAGCTCGCAACACTTGTTTGTAAGATTATATAGGGGAACTGTAAATGCATTTAAGTTTGCAGGGATTTGATTTTGCGGTAGAGTGAAAATGGAGTGTTTACGGTTGTTGTAAGCTTGTGTTTGTAACAATGGCAGCGCTACAGTCCCATAATGGAAACACTTTTGTAGTGGTTTTAAGTTCGTGGTAAAAAGTTCACCACAAAAACCACGAACATTTCTGCATTTACAGTATATCCTGGTCTCAAACCAATCAGAATTACTTAAACAGACAGAATACTCAGTAATACCAGGTACAGATCTGATGTGTTATGCTAAATAAAAATACTCTTTTGACACAACCAAGTGATTCATTCAACAGACGTTTCGGCGACCCTCTGTCACCTTCATCAAGGCAATTCTGACAGGTTCACACAGCACTGCAGCACAGGTGTCACTGCTAATAGATGCGCTCCCAAATGCAAAGTATTTACATATATACACATATAAGCAGAAACACCTGTGCTGCAGTGCAATGTGAACCTGTCCGAATTGCCCTGAGGAAGGTGACAGACGGTCACCGAAACGTCGGTTGAATAAATCATTTGGTTGTGTACAAAGAGTCTTTTTATTCAGTGACTTACAAACCTGATGAAACTATTCACAGATGCTGTGTTATGTTGTAATAACGTGGTTTACTGGTTATGCACTAGAGTTACATGTGCCTCAGGGTTGATATGCACCACCACCATCTAATAAAAGCAGAGGTCTTGTAGTGAAACCCTGTGAGATGCTGCTTCAGGGTCTATATGCACCACCACCATCTAATAAAAGCACCTTGCCTGAGGTCTTGTAGTGAAACCCTCTGAGATGCTGAGCAGACAACCGTTCAATTTATTGATTAATTTTAAAAGTTCTGAAGTTTCACATGGGAAGTGATTCAAACATTAGTACTCTACAGCACCTGTGGTTGTCTGAGTACTGTCCCTGGTGCTGAAAGCATGATTATGGTGTAATTTTGAATGGAAATACTGGAAAACTGCTGGAAAACTACAGTCTGTTCTGTTTTGTGGTTGTTTAAGTGCTGTCCCTAGTGCTGAAATCATGGCTATATTGTTATTCTGAATGGAAACCAGTGGAAAACTAGAGTCTTGTGCAATAAAAACACATGGAAAGTCTTTTCTAAACACCCCCAAACACTGCCCACTTGGAAATTAAAAAGTGGACACTTGAATGTGGAACATGGCTATGATAATAAGCCTTATAGTGGACAGAAGTAGAGATACTTTAATGTAGCTCTTTGAATTGACATGTCAAACATTTGAGATGTAAGTTGAAATGTGAGGTATTAGGTATTTTTACTCTTATTAAAGATTACCAGCCTTCTCTTTCCAATATGAAAGTGACTTGCCTTTTCACTAGTCTTTTTCACTACTTCTTACAACCTTATTTCAATGTCTTAAAGATTTGTCTTGACATCTGGGTGCTCTACTTATCAGGATTTAAGTGCCAGGGGAGGGATTCTGCAGCCCATCATATATTGGATAACAGTTATGGGATGGATTTCTCCATAGATGAAAGCAAATGACCTAGTTTATAAGCATGTTGTACTTAGTTTATAAGCATTACAAGATGGCAACTTACATTTAGTATAGTGGTTTAGAAGATGGGCAGTTACATCTTTTTACCTTTAACACTGCTTTGAATACCTTGGAACAAATTTGCTAGTTTAGCTTAAAAGATTTCTCTTGGATCTAGGTGTTCTACTTATCACGGGTGAAGGGTCAGGGGACAGATATCCAGACCCACTCATATATTAGATGACATTCATATGATGAAGTCTTCCATAAATGAGAACAGATGACCTAGCTTACAAGCATGTTTTACTTCTCATAAGAAGAATGAAAATTACATCCAGTGTCTAGGTTTAGGGGCTGGGAAGAAACACTGCTTGGAGTGCTTGGAAACAGATTTCCATTGTCTTTCCCACTTTCAACTCATTTTTCCACTAGTCTTATCATACCTCTTAAGAAGGTCTTTTTTTAAGGTCTTAAAAGATTTGTCTTAGATCTAGGTGTTCTACTTATTTAGGATTTAGTATCAAGGGAGGGATGAAATAACCTTTGTATATTGGATAACAGTAAGATGATGAATACCTTCATAGATGAGGATAGATGACCCAGCTGATAGCGCAGATTGATTCTCATAGCAAGGAGGCAACTCAAAAACAGTAAGTTGGTTTTTGAAAATAAAAAATCATGTCATTCAGTTCTTGCAATTACTTTTATTAAACTATATTTCACCTTTTGCAGGGGTTCTGTTAATGGCATAGTAGATATAAAACAGGTAACGATGCTAGGTATACATGTATATATTTAAAACCTTAATTTCAATCAAGTTTAGATTAGATAGTAAGATATACACTGTATCATACACTGCAACTTGAACTTAAACTTTATTGAAGAAAATCCATTAGCAATGGGCCCTTAGGCACATCACTAGTCTTCCTGGACAAAGGAATGTATGAAGAAGACCAACTTGCATTGTCTTGAAAGTTTGAGCCTTGTTGAATGTCTTATAACGTCATATTTCAGAACTAGTTGCAAGCTTTTTACAACAGCTCGGAGCCAAAAGATGTTTGTTAAGAAGAGATTGAAATAAAGTTAGTGCAATTTTACCAAACCAATTTAGATATGCAAGCCATGGCCTGAACAGCTGAGTTGAAGCTGCCTGTTATTAGTTAAGTCCATAATGTGGTCCAACCCTGGACAAAGCTGATGGCCCATTTGATACCACAGTCGCACCCACAACAGCACCGGTAAGAACTTTATAAAAACCACCAGAAAAACACCAGTGATATTACAGTCGCACCTCTGCCATTATGATGTAGTCCTTTGTGCCTCTCATGGAATTGTCTCCAGCAAATGATAAGAAAAATGTTCTCTTAGGATATGTCCTCTCAACAAAGCTGATGGCCCATTTGATAGCACAGCACCAGAAACAGCTCAATAAAAACCACCAGAGACCCACCAGTGATATTACAGTCACACCTCTGCCATTATGATGTAGTCCTTTGTGCCTGTCATGTAAAATGAAAAGCTATAAGAGAGATATCCTCTTGGGTAGTCGTGTTCTCATTCTTTCAGCTGACAACAAAGATTTCCCTCACAATAAGCTAGTGTTTTTTTTTTTGAACATTCACAATTTGCTTTAAAACAGATACTTTTCAGATTCAAGCAATGATTTGGTTTGAACAACTGAATTGAGGCTGCCTGCCATTAGAAAAGTCCATAATGTGGTTCAACCCTGAACAAAGCTGATGGCCCACTTGATACTATAGTCGTGCCCACAACAGCACCAGAAACAGCTCAATAAAAACCACCAGAGACCCACCAGTGATATTACAGTCACACCTCTGCCATTTTAATGTAGTTCTTCGTGCCTCTCATGCAATTGTGTTGGGAAAATGATAAGCTATAAGAGAGATGTTCTCTTGGGTAGTTGTGTTCTCATTCTTTCAGCTGACAACAAAGATTTCCCTTGCGATAAGCTAGAGAGTTTTTTTGGCTTAAAACAAATTCTTTGGAGGTTCAAGCCATGGTTTGGTTTGAACAGCTGAGTTGAAGCTGTCTGTTAGTAAGAAAGTCTGAAATGCGGTCCAATGTTCGACGCTGAACAAAGCCGATGGCCTCTTGATAGCACAGCCTTGCCCACAATAGCATGTAACAACTCTATAAAAATGAGACCCACTAGTGATATTACAGTCACACCTCTGCCATTATAATGTAGTCATTTGTGCCTCTCATGGAATTGTGTCAGGCAAATGATAGGAGAGATGTTCTCTTGGGTCGTTGTGTTCTCATTTTTCCAGCTAACAATGCAAGATTTCCCTTAAGATAAGCGTGAGATCTTGCTGTCAGCAGTTTGAGTGTTTTTATGGCCCACTGTGGTAAATGGAATGAGCGTTACGACATACTTTGGCTTCCCTGGGGTTTGGCACAGTAAATGAACATTGTCAAATGATGGTTTGTACTGCACTAAGAGTAGAGGTTGCAGTTCTGTCCAGGTCCAATGTTTAAGAACCACACCTTGAGCCAAAATCGCAAAAAGATATATTATTCATTGATGAAATTTGTTGAGTTCTCTGTCAAATCGCCCGGTCATAACAAGATCGTCAACATGCCGCGGGTCCAGTGATATAGGGGCTGTACCAGCCTGATGAAACTATTAACAGATAGAATCCACTAGCTTTCATTAGTGACTGAGAAGTTCCTTTGCATTATGTATGGGGAAGGGCTAGCAACCCCTGCCTGTTTAGATAAACCCTGCTACTGAAACAACACAGAAACTTGCTGCCCTATGTGCCAATAGGCACTACAAAGGTCTGAACGATCAAAATTAATGATAAAATCGTTTGGCATAGTAAATGAACATTGTCATATAGAGTTGTCTGGAATGTGTTTAAGGAGTTTCTTGGGGTTGTATGCCATGGTCTTATTTATAAGCAGTCCTTCTAGCTCATAATATCACAGGACTGATTCTTAGCTAGTTACTTCGGACTAAAAGAGCGAAATATTGTTTTGGGTCTTTCTGTCTTTCTGTCTTTTGAAGAGAGCCACATCCCAAACATCTTAAAGAATACCATAATAGTACAGTTTTATACCGTAGACTGTTTGCTCTTATAACAGCAAATGATACAAAAGAGATCAATCAGATGGATAGATAATAAAACAAATAATAAAACAAAAGTCTCTAAAGAGTTAGATGGACTGATGGAAGACAAACATAGCATCTATTGTCTCTCGTTAGCGACAGTTACTTTGTGTTATGTATGGGGATGGCTTACTTTGTATGCTCCAGTAGCCATCTAAGTGATCATTAACCAGTAATAAGGCATGTTTTTTCTGTTTTGAGTGGAGTGCAGACCTTTGATCTCTCCATGTGCTTTGAAGGATATGCTCCAAATAAGATGCGCCGAAACAATAAAGTATTTCTAACGAGTTTTGAGGCGTATCTGGGTCATGACTTGACCTTAATTCATCTCAGTCACGAAACTCTTGAGGAAGGTCGGGTTTGAGTATGAGAAATATGCTCTAAATACTATAGTATGGCCACATCAATTCAATTTTTGGGTTCTCTGATTAACAAAATATGCTTAACTGGAAAAACTAATGAAAGCAAAGCCTGAGGACCAGGTTTATTGAAAATAGCAGTGTCCTGAAGCATTTCAGTTTTACATTGTTAAACAGTAGTTATTTGATCACTTTGGCTGAATCAGAAACATTGCATTTGTATTTCTAGGCCTAATGAAATGTTAACCCACTAGCTAATTTTCTGCTGCTTGCAGTGAAAACGATGGATGTCACAGTATATGTACATGTACTAAATACAGGTTCAATGGGGTGGAAAATTCCCCTCTTACAAGTACAATGAACAGTGGATTAGCATGAAAAATGTGCTCTAAATACTCAAGAATGGAAGACTGAATAAGCTAAATGGAACTTGAAATCAAGTCAGCTAATTTTTCACTGGTTGTATCAAGAAAGACAGATTATATACACAGTACATACAGCTTCAATTTGCCGGTAAATTCCGTAATGTCGCTTTAACATGCCGTGAAGTAGGGTTTCAGCATGAGAAATATGTCTAGATGCCAAAAAATGGGACACTGGGCGTGTCAGGTGACAACGGAAATGTACCTCTATCTGGTTTTTGTTACCAAAGAGCTAAGTTTTCACTGGTTGCAACAAGACTGATGGATGCTTTATAAATAGGGCATACATTTTCAATGTGCCAGAAAATGCCCTTGCTTTTAAAGGAAAAACCAGTATGTCATTTCAACATGTGCCATGAACAGTGCTTTAGCATGAGAAATGTGCTCTAGATACTGTACAATAGATCACTGCCTGTATAACAACAGCCTTGCGGAACGTACCAGCTTAACAAATGTGCTCCAAATTCTCTGGGTTGAAACAGTCTATCTTTTGGAAGTAACTGTCCCTCAATGTAATGCCAGATGACGTTGTAACATGCCAACTTTGTACTGTTTATTTTTTGTTTGATGTCTTGTCATACATACTTTGTTTGCTTCTTATTCTCTTGGTATTTTATACACCTTTTCACCATTGAGAAATCATTTAGCAACATGTCTCGTTTGAAGTGCAAACAAATCTATTTGACAAGGATGTGTATTTCAAATAGAAAGGCTTACTAATCTGATGAAACTATTCACAGATGTGCATTTTATTGTTATTATTTTTGTGTGTGAGTCTGTGTGAGTCTGTGTGTGTGTGTGTGTGTATGTGTGTCTATGTCTGTGTGTTTGGTTATGTCTGTATCTGTGTGAGTGTGTGTGTGTCTGTGTGTGTGTCTGTGTGTGTGTGTGTGTGTGTGTGTATCTGTGTGTGTGTGTATCTGTGTGTGTGTGTACGTGTGTGTGTGTGTATCAGTGTGCCCGTGTGCCTGTGTGTGCTTGTGTGTTTTGTTGTCTTTCCAGTCATAATTTCACATGGATCATATTCAATTTGTAAAGTCATATATATTTTATGAATAGAATAAAATTAAAATAAAATAACATAAAATTTATAAAGTCATAGGTCGTAAAAATGCAATGGTCTCCATCCAGTAAATAAGGGACCTAAGGAAGAAATGTCAGCCATGGCCATATCTACAGTTATAAAATGTTTCTTGTCATGTTCAAGTTTTCTGACAAGATGTTTTTCTCTTCCATGTGCTGCTTTCCTGCTGCTGCTGTTGTGTTCATCACATCAACAGGTATGTACATTAATGCAAAACAACCCTGCTATGTAGAATGAATGCTTTGTTTTTTCTGAGGGGTGCACTGTAACATCATGAGGTTGTCCCTGTCATGTTAGCGCTGTCCCTAGTGCTGAAAACGTGATTACGGTGTCATTCTGTATGAAAACTACGGAAAACTACTGGAATACTAGACTGTTTTGTTCTTGGGTTGTTTTAGTGCTATCCCTGGTGCTGAAAACATGGTTACAGTGTATTTCTAAACAAAAATCAGTGGAAAACTACTGTCTTGTGCAATAAAAAGCCATGTTAAGCCTTATCTGAATATCCCAAACACCTATGCTATGTTGAACATGTAACACTAGTCAGAATATGCAATTGCAAACTTCCCAGGCAGTCAGTTCAAATGATCACACACCTGAAACTGCCAAAACTACTAGATCATTGTGCTAGATGCCTGTATAATTGTCAGCCCTGTCACGAAAGTTTGGGGGAAAACCAAAAACAAACTTCAGTGTGGCAGAGAAAAGTAGACACTTGTCCCCTGTAACAAGTCTCCAATGAATTCAGACTTAGTGGAACTTGAAGGCTGCAAGTTGCAAGAAATTCTTCTTGCATCATAGGTCTTACATTGCCCTGGTGACTGTCATCTTTCAAATTTGGAGAAAAGTTTTAGTATGACAGGAGGTGATACATCTGTCAGCTGTCCACTTTTCTTGGTTGTTTTTTTCTCTAGCAGCAAAGAATTCAGCTTGATTGGTTTATACCGGTATTTGAAAGCGGTAAATTGCTAGCCGTTCTTCTTGAATAGGCTCCCTGTTGCCTTCATAGCTGTCATCTTTGTCACAAATGTGTATTTCAAAATTGGAGGGAAGTTTTAGCGCAGCAGAAAAGGTTACACATCTGTCAACTTTGCCCTTTTGTCCACCCCAACTTTCCTGGTAAAATTCAGGAAAAAGTTGGAGAAACGTTTTAGTGCCTTTTGTCCACAACAACTTTCCTGGTAACAAATTCAACATCAGTAACATTCAACACTTTTGGATTGTTGAGGGCTAATTGCTTCCTGTTACTTTGATGTCTACTATTTTATGTCTACTATTTCTAAACCGGAGAAGTTGGAGAAAAGTTCAAATGCGACAGAAAAGGTCGGACATGTATCAGTTGTGCCCTCATGTCCACCTTTTTCTTTAGTGTGACATCAGATAAATCTAATGAGCTACAGAATGGATCTGGGTGGGGCGACAACAATGTTTCATGGGGATTTTTACAAATGTTCGTCCATGAATGTCCTTTGCATGGTTTGAGCAGTGGTCTCAGTAGGCCTGAACCATTTTTTGTCTTATTCTCTGGGGATCATTATCAGTTTAGGTCAGGGTGTTGAAATTAAATGTATTGATGGGGGGGGGGTTACGGTGTCCACCCATGAATGTGCTTTACATTGTTGTTTTATATTTCTATGCATCTACCTTGCAATTGTAGCAGTACACATCTTTTTTTCATAATTAAATACTGACTGGATACTGCCACATCAGTCAGTATGTTTCAGCAATTTACTGCATCTTCCTTCTTCTATCTAGTGTTTGCTTGTCGTAGAACATGTGCTATGGAATATGCATTATGAAGTTTTTCATTTCTATGCATCTATCTTGTATTTGTACACATCTTGTAAGTCAGTTCTCTGCGAGTGCGCTGCACCAAACTATGTTTATTCAAAGAAACAAAACAGTGCATAATATATCATTGCCAACTGCGTGCAAAGAATCGACTGCAAAGCCTTCCCCACTGATCCCAGGGTTAAGTATGTGCATTAGGAAGACCTAGGGCACAAAATTGCCTTTCCCGCCATGTTCCGACAATTTGCTACAAAGTGCTTTTGGGCAATAGATTATCCCGTAAATCCTCAAACATGGCAGAGTGCAGGTGACCTAGATTCCTCCATCAGTGGGATTGGTTTCAACCCAAGGCTAGATACGTTTTGTGCATGTTATAAATCATAGTTGGACCGGTGCAATGGCCTAGTGGGCCGTGTGTTCGCATACGGTAGGTTGTGAGTTCTATCCCCGGCCGAGTCATACCAAAAACTTTAAAAATGGTATATACACAAACTGCTTTCTCCTTGGCATTCAGCAGCTGGGAAAGAGTATTATGGCATACACCACTACCAGTAGACTAGCCCCCTGCTGTAGTGATTGCACAAAGTTGTGTGGCCCAAAGGCTGCTGAAATGGAGATGGGCGCCGCCCCATGCACCATTTAATGCTGGAAGGACTAAATAAGACAGTGACGGTACAAAATTGATTCCTCTCTAGTTAAAAAGCATCTTAAACAAGTAGCTGTTATCAAATCTATAGACTCTCCCACATCCATGGTTTTGCCTGATGTAGCATTGATTTCCCTACAGTAATTATGCCCCTGAAGCAGGCTCAGACACAAACGCACAGACACACACATCGACAGACACGTCGAACACTATACCTCCATTTTCTAGTCGGTAGTAAAATCTATAAACTCTCTCACATCCTTGGCTTTGCCTGATGTAACATTGATTTCCTCACAGTATTTTGCCCCTGAAGCAGACTCTGTACATAATTGAGCTCCCAATAGAGGAAACCAATAGTCAATTAAGAATGCTGGAGATGTAGGAATAGAATAACTAGACATCTTTTGGGTAATCTTAACCGTGTCCAATCAATTCAGAACTCCAATCTGGGATCCCAAGGCAAGAGATATATAACACAAATGAATTTTAAGCCACTCCATCAAATTCGTCTGAACCAGAATTGGAAAAACTTATGCTGAACTGGGAGATCAACATACATAATATATATTATATAAAGCAGAGTCTGATAGAAAGTCTGTACCTTGGTACTACAGTTTTAGGGAGTGAAGATACAATTATAACTCATTTTTGAATTTTCCTCCCAGACTTCTGTTTTCATCTTGTTCTCTTGCTGACTTTTCACTTTGAAATTTCTGGGAACCAAGATGATAAATTGATATGGTCTAATTGGATCTTCTATGTTTCCTATAGTTCCTTGATAAAAGCTAGACGTAGAGGATAACTACATCTTGGGGGGAATCCAAAGCGTGTCCAATTAATTTGGGATGCAGGCAAACAGCCAAGGGTTTCGTATAATGAATCCATGTGGGAGATATGGCTAAAGGGAACTTTTCAACTATTCTTTTATGTGAAGTACAGGAAATTGAAAGTTGAACTGTCTTTGAATATTCTGCTTCTCCCGCAATCTACATTATATGCTTCAAGGTTTCAATAGAAGATGTTGGTGGCATTGAAGAAATTGTAAGTCACAGTGAGAGAGGTTTTTCAGTGAAAAAGAGAGAACTTTATTAGGTGACAATTGCAACACTAACAGGTACAATGTATGGCAACTTGTACATACATGTACAATACAATTAAAGTATTGATATACACATTTGGTTGCTATTTACAACTTTTGCTAAGTTAACTTTACTCCTTGTATTTTGTCATCCAGAAAAAAGACAATGATGGTATTGAAGAAAATCTGATTGAGAAATGATTGGTTGTCACTTTCTCTGGTTCTTCACATCCATCAAAGTTACCAGAATGTGGATAATATCGACCAATGAGGTTGTTAGGTACAACTGATGGAGCGAGAAATGAGGTTAAGTACCGCTTTGTGGGTTATCAACTCTGCAGTAAGTCTTCATCAGCAGTTTCTAATGTCTCCAAGATGTGGGCCATAATCCTTAAGGAATTAAGACATGCAACTGTGTAATTTCATTCATCTGGATTGTTTTCCTTATTTTCATATGTGTGTACAAGTCTGCAGTAAGTCTTCATCAGCAGTTTCTAACGTCTCCAAGATGTGGGCCATAATCCTCAAGGAATTAAGACATGCAACTGTGTAATTTTGTTCATCTAATAATAGATTGTTTCCTTATTTTCATATGTGTGGACAAATCTGCAGTGTCAGCAGTTTCTTCCAACTCAGTTTCAGTTTTATTGTGAGATCAAACTGTGAAATCTCCAAGATGTCAATCCTAATCTGTAAAGAAAGGATGCAATATAGCTTCAGTCCTCTTTGGTAAAGTCTTACTTTGGTTAACTCTCAGTGGTCCTTGTGGACAAGTCAGCATTCAGTCTTCATCAGCAGTTTCTAATGTCTCCAAGATGTCTGACCAAATCCTCCACGAAATGATGGCATATAGTTTTAGTCATCTAGATTGTGGTCCTTTTTGGTGAATTTTTATCAGACTGAGTGTGAATCTAATCACAGAACATAATTAGGAAAGCATTTACGATATCTCTAGTTTGTTAATCCTCTAAAAAGGAAGCCATTTGACCTTGATGAAGATCAAAAGTGCTTTTTCTAAATTTAGCCGCAAAACAAATTAGGAAAGCATTAACGTTGTTTCAAGTTTTTAATCCTCTAAAAAGGACACTATTTGGCCCTGATGAAGATCAAATTGCTTTTTCTGAATTTAGCTGCAAAACTAATCACAAAAGCATTAACATTGCTTACAGTTTGTTAATCCTCTAAAGAGGAAGCTATTTGGCCCTGATAATGATCATAAGTGCTTTTTCTGAGCTCAGCCACAAAACAAATTAGGAAAGCATTAACAATATCTCAAGTTTGCAAAGCCCCTAAAAACTAAAAAAGGAAGCCATTTGATCCTGATTAAGATGAAAAATGCTTTTTTTCTGAATTTAGCCGCAAAACAAATTAGGAAAGCATTAACAGGGCTTCAAGGTTGTTGATCCTCTAAAAAGGAAGACGTTTGGCCCTAATGGCAGTGATTAGGATCAAAAGTGCTTTCTCTTTGCTGCAAAACAAATTAGGATAGCATTAACAGGGCTTCAAGTTTGTTAATCCTCTAATGAGAAAGCTGTTTAACGATCCTGCCTTGATAAAGACTGCTCTCTTTGGGTGTATTTTAGTTGTGTAAAAACTTCTGTCCCAAGTGCTGTCTTGAATGTTACACAATAATTGCTTCCTTGGAAAGCACTAATGGAAATTCAAGTGTGTTAATCCTCTTAAGAGAAAACTGTTTAACAATGCTGCCTTGATGAAGATTGGTTTCTTTGAGTGGGCACTGCACTTTCTCATTGCATGTGTAAAGTTTCTTTCCTTGTGCTGTAAACCCTTATCAAGTGTGGTAATCCTCTAAAGAGGAAGCCATGTTGCCTTGATAAAGACTTTGGGTGCCCTTTTAGTCATGCAAACTTCCTCTTTGAGTGCTAAAAACCCTTAATTTTGCACAGTAACTGCCTCCCTGATGTGTTAAATTCCCCGGCTCATGGCCTAATGTGCCCGCCTTACCAAAGGGATGAAAAACCTTTTAGGGGCAAATTACAGGTTCCTGAAACAAAGCCAACATGTTAATGGGCTATAGATCAGCCGACCCCATGGACCTACATTTGTACATGTTCAGTTTTAAACAAACCTTTCTCTACCTTGCCATTGATCTGTGGAACCCCCTACCACCAAACATCAACTATTCAGTCCATCTAACTTTTAAAAAGCAATCTATCAGTCATCTTGTTCTAAAGTTAAGTTGATAGTTTATTATCTGTATATCTTATGTTATGATTATTTATGTTTCTTTTAATCTGGTAATCTGAATGTCTGAGTGTGTGTCAAGGAATCAAGCTGTTGTGGCCTGACCTGCTGATGCCATTGTGTCTATGATATTTCAAGCCGTGTAATTTCGCTCATTTTGAGCTCAAATAATCTCTGAAGGTTCAGTTGTGCTGCGGAAGTAATTAAACAGTCCGGATTGTTTTCATAATATACAGTACATGAAACTAGTCCCTGTAAGTAAAGCAAGCATAAACTGCTGATCAGGAATTGAAATTTAGGTCAGGTAGTCCTTTTTTCCTTGTTCAGGTTTCTATAATGATATCTTTTCAAGATTTTACAAGTAATTTGTCTGGTTTCGAGGGTAAGTAATCTCCTAGGGTCTGGTTCCACTGGGGGATGTAAAAGTAATTAAACTGTAATATTGCACTTTGGAAGGTTTTGATTACATAAGAGACGCTAAAGCTGTAAAATCAATTTCCTTGCAACTTAAACTGCTGATTATACATTGAAAATCATTTCTGGTAAAACTCTTCCTTGTTGAGGCTCAGGACTGTTTCTAGGACCAGTCTCTCCATCCATCCTGGGACAGACATTTGCTTGTTAGGACGTTTTTGTAATCTTTTTTAAGAATCATAACAGATTTGACAAAGAAAATTAACAAAATGGGATCCCAAACGATGAATGCAACGGAAAGCAATTTAAAGCTGTTCAGGCTTCTATGATATCTTTTGAGAGGTGTAGTTTCCTGGTTTTCAAGGTCAAGTAATCTCCTAGGGTCTGGTTTCACTGGCTGCTGTGGGAGTAATTAAACTGTAATATTATACAGTTCGAATGGTTTTCATTACATACATGTAAGGGACGTTAAACTAAAAAGGCCAAGTTATACAGCTTAAAATGCTGATCAGGGATTGAAATTCAGGTCAGTCTTCTTTTCCTTGTTCAGGTTTCTATGATATCTTTCAAGACTTGCAGTTGTGCTCTCGAGGTCAAGTAATCTCCGCAGATTCAGTTCCACTAGAGACCAAGGGAGTGATTAAACTGTAATGTTGCAGTCTTGAAGGTTTTGATTACATAAGAGACGCTAAAGCTGTAAAATCAATTTAAGTTTGCAGTTCAAACTGCTGAAATCCAGGTCCTCTTTTCCTTGTTCAGGTTTCTATGATATCTTTTCAAGACATGTAATTGTGCTGATTTTGAGGTCAAGTAATCTCAGCTTTCACTGGCTGCTGTGGGAGTAATTAAACTATAATATTGTACAGTCTTGAAGGTTTTGATTACATAAGAGACGTTGCACCTATGAAGGACGATTGTTACAGCCTTTCTGTGATTACTTCAGTGTCTGTGGGCCTTGCCAATGGGATAAGTTGGTTCACAGGCTAGTTTAGAATTTCTAGAAAGCTGACCAACTATATTGAAACAGAAAGAGGGTTGCAGGGATTGACAAGAAAATATTAAATGTGTTGCTGATGTGACATTGTTAGTGCAGAATTTTGCACTTTATCTTTTTTTTGTTATTTCTTTTTTTTTCAAGTCTTGAATGCTACTGTTTATATTGTATCCATTCAAAACAGCATTTTCCCTACCCCAACAACCATCCTGGAACATTCAAATATAACTATGATTTTATGGCCTTTCATAAGTTTCAAAATATGAAAATATGTTTTAAGGTACGAGTAAAAGATTTGATTTTGTTTCTTAATTTCTTTTCCTTTGAATAGATCTCTTTGGCCTCCTCCAAACCCTGAAACCAATGAATTCAATTGCATTGTCCAAAATGTAATTTCCTGGCATTAAATTTTCATACCATAAAATGGAAGAAGTATAATCTTCCCTGTATAGCTGATGGTATTGAATTATACTGCAAAATTTGAAGGCCCTACATCATTCTGTGGCAGAAGTTTGAATGTTCAGAAATAGCACAGATGTGTGAAGATTTGTGTTCTATGAGTGCCATTAACGGTAATCTAATTGAAAATTGATTTGAGCTGAGTCAACAGTGAAGCTGTTGAATAATTTATTCTTAGAAGTAATTTTATCAGCACAAATATATCTTATGGCTGTTCCATCTTAAATAACTGGTTCTCAGATTGGTATTACTAAGAAGAATTAGACTCTTATGCTATAACTGCAAAATTAGACAAATTTTTTAAAGATAAACATGATTAGTAATTTTGTAGGATATCCTATTGAAAATAAGCTAACATTTATCACATTCTTGCACTAGATTTTCGGCTTGCAGGTTATGTCGTCCATAAAGAATTGAGTATCTCTATCGTACGGTATTTACCATATTATATGGCATATGGCATAAACCAACAACAACGCTATTATGTATTGTGTCCCATAAGAAGATTGCATACTATTAACTAGATAAGTTAAAGTATAGCAACATAAAGATCCTTGAATACATTGCGATCATTTTCGAATTATTAGAAATAAACAGACACCCTCACATATTAAACCTGCTTCTTCCAATGCATGTCGGCCTTAAAACTGCGTGTTGTATTGCCCTTGCCAACTATAAAGCCGTTGCAGATATTATGCCCTGACTATAAATTGTGTCCTTGCCACGGTCAAACCTGCCCAGAATTCTGTAAAAAGACACACTCTCTTTCATCACTTACATAAAAGACAAAGCTTCCTATAATCCTGTGTTGAAAGGTGGATTCGAGCTATCAAGCTTTGAGTGGAATGAATGGCTTCAGAGTGACGTTTTATGGTCGCACAAGTAAATTGCCCAATCACCAAATGCCGCTCGACCGACCTTTGATAAATTCTGGGAACGGAATCCCTGTGTGCGCATTAATTGCAGTGGATGCTGCATATCAAGGTTATGCGTCATGCATTGGAATGATTTGCACTGTGTTGTTCAGAATGGATGGGGGTATACTGGTATTTGGTATATTTGGAACAATGCATAGTGCAGGGCATATTAAAGGGATCTGTCCCTGGTGCTGAATATGGTGTTATTCTGTATCTGTATAGCTGGTACCGCTCCAGGGGCTGGGGGTCACCAGTAATGACTGGAGGGTCTATGCCGAGAGCAGACCAGCCTGGCGAGCCCTATGCGTGTCTGCAGCCGCCATGCATAAGACACTGATTGATTGATTGATTGATTGATTGCATAGCTGGTATAGCTGATCCTCCGCATAACACACCATTTTCTGTATCTGTTAAGCCAAATTTTTGGTTTCACACCAGCTTTGCAGGCACATAGTGTAGCAGCAGCTGGTTATATTGCACTGAATGACCTGTCACAAATAAAGTTTACACATCTAGCTATAAGGGTTGTTTAAAGCTATCTAGAGAGGATGCCTCTACTCTATTTGGTTGTAACAAATTCCACTCTAAGAGATAGGTTTATGGGGAAAAGTTTTTGAACTCCTTGGACCGTAGGCTTATAACTCTGGTACTTAAAGGCATGACTACTTCTTATCTTTTAATGAATAGGATAGATTCAGTCAATCTTATTTTGCGCCTTTCTCCACCCCATGTCTGCCATATTGACCTTCGAGTGAAACTTACTGATTCAGTCAACTCCTTAATGTTTTATTGATTTTTCCCTTAAGAACATGCTCAGTCCTTCCACCGGACTGATCTTACAAGTAATTCATTGGCAATTGATTCCTGTTCCTTGTTCAGTGAGTTCTCATATCAGATTCTGCTACTGATTTGATAAAGTTGTCACATGGCTGAACAACAGAAAAGGATGCAACGATTTTATTTCATTCTGAATCAAACCTAAACTCCAATTTCCAACACAAAAAATCAGACTCACATAAATTTTTGACTGATCAACTCCAGTCTTTATCAAATATTCCTTATTCCACCTGGGAGCAAAACTTACTAATGTAGTCAACTCCTTAATGTTTTATTGATTTTCCTCTAAGAACATGCTCAATCCTTCCTTCTGACTGATCTTACAAGGAATTCATCGGCAATCATTTTGCGTTCCTTGTTCAGTGAGTTCCCACATCAGATTCTGC
Source organism: Branchiostoma lanceolatum (assembly GCA_035149815.1). NCBI lineage: Eukaryota > Metazoa > Chordata > Leptocardii > Amphioxiformes > Branchiostomatidae > Branchiostoma > Branchiostoma lanceolatum. The sequence goes on from CM068880.1 coordinate 1,528,851, forward strand.
TACTGATTTGATAAAGTTGTCACACGGGTGAACAAGAACAGAAAAGGCAGCTATACTTGGATATTCCTTATGGGTAAAAGTAAAAGTTCTACCAAGTTGATCTCCTTTAAATTTTGTTACAAGGCTTCTCTTCATTTGGGTTTGAAAGTTTGAAAATTTGGGTAAGTCTAACTTTTGTATCAGAAATTACAGTTCAACCAATGGATCCCCTTTGTGAAGAGGCCATTGTTGTTGTGAAACAATGTAAGAAGCCATACAAATTTTCAGCAGTCAGTATTCAATTCCTGTTTCTTGTGTAGTGAGTTGCTATAAAGGTCATCTATCAGTGTTGATAAAAATTCTCCCACACCATAATTGATGTGTAGGGCGGTGCCCATCTCCGTTTCATAGCCCTGGGGCCACACTGTGGTGCAATCACTGCAGTAGGGGGCTAGTCCACTGGCAGTGGAGTGTGTTTAACTTCCATACTGTTTCATAAGTATGTACCATTTTCATAAAGTCTTTGGTATGACTTAATGCACCTTTTGTCCAGAGGTGTCCTACCTGGGGCTTGAACCCCAGTCCTTCTGGTCCAAGTAATTTGAACCAGATGTGGCAGAGTAGCAGAGGTGCAGACCACTTCACCACAGGGACACCCCATCAGTGTTGATAAAGGAATCACAAAACCTTACAATTGGGGAGAAAGCTGCGGCACTTTAATTTCATGGCTGTTAGATATCCCTAATGGGTATAGAAAAAAAGTTATGCATGCCAAGTGAATCCTTCTTTGTTATCAGGCTTCTTTTCAGTTTCTTTTGTGTAGAGAGTCCTTGGAACAGCTTCACTTAGTAATACTGTTTTGGTTAAGTGTCACAAAACCTCACAATGAAAAAGCTGCAGCACTTTAGATTCATGGCTCTCAGATATCTCTAAAAGGTTAAGATAAAATTCTTTCAAGTGGCTTCTTCTTTGCTACCAGGCCTTTTGTTCAAATTCTTTTGTGTAGAGAGTCCATGTGCATATGTAACAGCTTCAATTACTGTTTCATTGAAGCAGTTCACACGATTGTACAACCAGAGAAAAGGCTGGAGCACTTTAATTTCATGGCCGTCAGATCTCCCTTAAGGTTAAAGATAAAAGTTATTCCTTTGCTATCGGGCTTCTGTTCAGTTTCTATTGTGTAGCGAGTCCCAAAGATTAAAGTTTGATCGAGGGAATCTCCTTTGTAGGCAGGCTTTTCTCGTTGTCAAAACGCAGTATGAAAACCCATTATAGCGTACCAAATTTGATTATGAGCCACAATTATGTGGCTTTATTATCTATTCAATCAGAAAAAGCTCTTAGGCTTTGTGAAGTTATTTTCCACGGGTTCCTGTGTTCTATATACATGTATTACACATGACAAAATATATACCATGACTACAAACTAGAATTGCAATAACACTAATGGGTAGAAATTGGAATCAATGTAATATATCAAATAGTATCTTAGTTACTAATAGATAAAACTCAGAGTTACTGATTTTCATACTGTGTCACTGACTGCTTCAACCTGAAGTAACATCCTCATTAGAAAAACCTTACCATATATTTTCCCCATAGTCATCATAATATATAATGATTCGACTATTTCATCTTCCTATTGTAAATAACTCACCTATCTATAATTTGCAGCCGGCAAGTTTGACTTTCATGATTTTCACAATCTTCCCCTTGGGACTCGAAGCTAACCCTGAACAGAAAGGTGTGTTCAACCTTTATAGTGTTGATTGTGGTGTAAAGGGGGGATCTGATGACGAATCTTCCGTGATTACAGTTTTGACATTTGATGAATAAAGGCCTGTCTGGGGTTTGTTTAATGTAAGTTCTCATACAGGAGATTTTCTGTTGGTAAAAGTATGAGAGAAGAATAATGATTAGATGGTGGAAGAATTAGAGTGAGTGAGTGAGTGAGTGAGTGAGTGTGTGAGTGAGTGAGTGTGTGTGTGAGTGAGTGAGTGGGTGAGAGTGAGTGAGTGAATGAGTGAGTGAGAGTGAGTGAGGGAGTGAGTGAGTGAGTGTGTGAGTGTGTGAGTGAGTGAGTGAGTGTGTGAGTGAGTGGGTGAGAGTGAGTGAGTGAGTGAGTGAGTGAGTGAGTGAGTGAGAGTGAGTGAGTGAGTGAGTGAGTGTGTGAGTGAGTAAGAGTGAGTGAGTGAGTGAGTGAGTGAGTGAGTGAGTGAGTGAGTGAGTGAGTGAGTGAGTGAGTGAGTGAATGAGTGAGTGAGTGGAATTAAAAGGGTTTGAATTTAGAAATTCAAGAATTCAAATTATGTTCGATAACAAATTTACTTGAAAGTTGTAAAATTAACTTTGAAAATTAAAAGTAATTTACCTGCCAATGTTTCTGCAGTCTCTCTGTTACCTTAAAACCAACATATCAAATTGTCGTGGCCTTTATATTAGTTTTTGCGGTAACGTGAAGATGACATTGACTTTCTGCATTGTCATTGTGATGTTGAAATTCCCCTGCTTATGTTACACAATGATGTACAACTATCGGCACCAGTTTTTATGGAATTTTGAGAACCAATAAATCACATTGTTGTGGCCTTAATATCAGTTTTTTGTGGTAAGGTGAATTTGACATTGACTTTCTGCTTTGTCATTGTGATGTTTAAATCCCCCAGCTTATGTTACACATGATGTACGACTATCAGCACCAGTTCTGACAGTCTGTTGTATCAAAGCTTTTCTGGGATTTGTTTCACGTACATTATGAGCAGTCAGAATAGCAATTTGTGGTTTCTCAGTAATGGCTTTTTGCCTTGTGGGCATATTATAATTCCATTGCTGGGAAAGATAAAGGCTTGATGTGATATTTGAAAATCAGTGATAACTAGTTTGTCAAGTTATGTGTAGAAGTTTTTCTGGGATTCGATTTCTGTCATGATGGTATCTGCAACAATTTCTGGGGTTTGAATTCTGTTGGAATATCAGAAAGAATCTTGACGTTTGTCAAGTTGTAAGCAAATCTAAAGCTTCTATCTTATCATACTTGTCACATATTCCTTTAGATATCAGTCTCCACTATAAGTCTGTTAAGGCTTTTTGAGAACTTGTCGCAGTTTTCTCTTCAGTTCCTCAATGCATATTAGCCAAACTATAGCCTAGGGGAATAGGTTGATGTACGACCTGGTCAAATCTAAGACTTTCACGTACCAAACAATCAGAAGCAACTGTTGTCACCGATTCTTTCAGTGATGCCTCTCTTTCCTGTGGCTATATCAACAGACTATCTCTTGGGGAAAGGTATTACCGGTACATAGATTTGATATTTGCATGTCAAGAGATTTAAATGGTGTTGAAGAGTCTTTTCTGGGATTTGTTTCTGCATATCAGGACATCTTGCATTTTGGTTGTAACAAACTATAACTATAAATCTCCTCTGTATCTTTCTTGTGTGTGGATGTGTTAGGAAACAAACTGTCCTTGTTAAAAGGTAAAATGCCTTTGACTTCTTTTTCAACTATACTGCATTTATGTATGTGTGTATGATTTAATGTTGAACTTCATATAATCAGTTGTAACAAGTATATACAACCTTGTAGCATCATTATAATAATAAAATAATAACTTAAATCATAATGGTGATTTTTCTCAGAGCAAGCAATGCAAAACTGGTTCTAAACAACATTTTCCTACCTTGCAGGTATGATTGTTAGTATGAAAGTTTGAAACTTCAGTAAGTAAGGAAATATTGCTTCTTTGATTGGACCTAAAAGCAGTTGTGTTGTCAAGTTGAGTACAGCAGCTTGCCTGGTGGGATTTGGGTTGTTACAAATCCCCCTAATATCATCCCCATGTGTGGGTTTGTGAAAAACTGCTACACAAACACAACCTGTCACCAAGTTTTCTTCAATGTATATCAAAATAAGCATCCGTGAGGAACTAAGCACCCATAGGAATACTTCTGACATACGCTAGGTAAAATTTATAGCCTTTCTGGGATTTCTTATGTTATATCTGAGTTAGGTTTAAATGAGCCTGCTGCCTAGGGGGTATCAGCGACACACAGTGTCATTAGTTTGCTTCTGTACCTTACAATTCTAAGGATTTGCAGGGTTTAGAGTGAAGAATGTAGCAATCTTCTTCCAGAAATAGCTTCATGTGCTTTGTTTCTTATGATGTATGATTTGTGGAACTTTTGTGGAAAGTTTAAATGGGTTTTCTAAGGGTCTGTAACAAGAAGTATGTAGCCTAGTTTTTGATTTCGCAAGTAATGCAACAAAGCATCCCTGTTACCGGTATTATATTGCCTTTAGGACCTTATCTAGCATATAAAGTAAGTTGAGTATCCATCTCCACTTGTGAATGTCCTATATGTTTGCCAGTTATGCATGAATGCACATCACAGCCAATCTGCTAGAACTGTGTTCTGATCTGTCTGTCACTTTGACTTCACTAGAATACTGTAATTTTTGTTTCTCTCACTGTGACAGTGACTGTAACTTTATGTTCAGTGTTTTTCACGGTCACCTCTGTACTGTGAACTTATCATAACTATGAAAAAACCCATTGTTATTATTTATGATTCCTTCACACGTCAGTTCTGTAAATCATTTGCTGCCACCATGAAGTTAAAGTTTAGTGAAAGTGAAAATGTAAATTTTCCTTACACCATGAAATTTTGCTACCATGAAGATAAAGTGAATTACAGAACATTGTATCATTCCACCAATCGCTGTATCACTTTAAATTCATTTCACCGCATTACAGATGAAATTGCTGGCTACGTGTAGAATTGCAGATCACTGTTACATAAGAAATACCAGTTGCAGTTCTGTCATGTTTCTGCATCAGAAATGCCAATTATATGTACAGAAAACTGTTCTTGTTTCTTTCAGTAACTTCACCTCTGTACCGTGAACTTATCATCACTGTGAAAAAAATTGTTGTTATTATTTCACACATCCGTTTTGTAAATCATTTGCCGCCACCGTGAAGTTAAAGTTCAGTGAAAATGTCCATTTTCCTTACACTGTGAAATTTGCTACCGTGAAGATAAAGTGAATTACAGTCACTGTATCATTCCACCAATCTCTGTATCAATTTTGGTCCAAAGTCGTATTACCAAATTACAGATGAAATTGCTGGCTACGTGTAGAATTGCAGATTATGTTACATAAGGAATGCATGTTGCATGAGGAATGCCAATTCTGTCATGTTTCTGCATCAGAAATGCCAGTTATATGTACAGAAAACTGTAATTCTTGTTTCTTTCACTGTATCTGTCTGTCACTTTGACTTCACTAGAATACTGTAATTTTTGTTTCTCTCACTGTGACAGTGACTGTAACTTTATGTTCACTGTTTTCATGGTCACCTCTGTAATCTGAACTTATCATAACTATGAAAAAAACTGTAAAAGTTGTTCATTTATGATTCCTTCACTTGCCGCCACCGTAAAGTTAAAGTTAAGTGAAAATGTCCATTTTCCGTACACCGTGAAATTTTGCTACCGTGAAGATAAAGTGAATTACAGTATACTGTATCATTCAATTTTGGTCCGTAAAGTCATTTCACCGCATTACAGATGAAATTGCTGGCTACATGTAGAATTGCAGATATGTTACATAAGGAATGCATGTTGCATGAGGAATACCAATTCTGTCATGTTTCTGCTTCAGAAATGTCAAAATCGTGTAACAAGGAACACATTCAATTTTGTAACTGTCACAACTTTTGCATAAACATAGCTACAACTTCAGCAACCCTTATTACACAATCTAATTTCATGACTTGTACATATTACATAAGATAAACTGCAAAAAGATGCCTGCATTGCATGTTGTTATACCATTATACATGGTATGTAAGAAAGTTAAGTGTCAAGAGTTTAATTATGCCATAGGCTGAAAAGGCCAAAACTACTCCCTTGCCCAGCTCTTACAGGTAACTTATCACCTCTAGAATATGTACAGAATTTGCGCAGTACACCTTTTTTACTGCTCATGTGATACGAGTGCAAACTCTCCAGAGTTGCCAAACTCCATTTTGATCTCTTTCTAACAAAATTGCTTTCCTATTAGTGTAACAGCTCTATCTGATGACATGTTCTATCATGGGAATCAGCCAAATGTTGTAACCAGGGAGTTGAAACCCAGATGAGTCGGAAATCTGACGACTTGGCACGTTTGTAGTTTTATGATTGCGTTGCTGTCGAAGCTATTTTGGGTTGAGGAGATTCGGTAGCTCTACTTAATGGAAGTTTCATCGTCCATCGTCGTAAAGATTTTATGAACGATTCTGAGTGCACACAAATGTGACACAAAACATGGGGAACCCATCTACCGGGGCTGTTAAACAACTAATAAACATGTCTTGTAAAGCTATTATAGCGTTCTTCAGTGATGTCTGAGCAATATGAGAGAAATATCCTCAGCAATACCAAAGGATCGTAAAAGGTTTTTGGCAAATTTCTACAATTTTGTCAGTCCGCAGGTCTGGTAGAGTCAATGTTATCATGGTAATGATGTTGTTTGCCCACTTGTACATGTGCTACCCATACTGCTCTGCAACATCCATGAAAAAGTCTATGCCTGCACTTCATGGTAGCAAAATGTGGCAAAAAGTATCGAAATGTCTCAGACCCACAACATGCAAGTTGCATCTGCCAAAGGTCAGAGTTGCCTGTTGGATTATGCACAGCGCAACGTCAGTAATAGGCATGGTGAGGAGTGTGCATGCCGGTAACGACCTTGCCACTTCCATTTCAAGGTCAAACGTGCAGCATCCGTGACATCTGCTATCTAAGATAGATGGGCACCGGTACAGGCAATGCATTCAGGAGTAACATCAGCTTCCCGAGAAGAAGTCATGAAAAATGTCTACTATTAGGTAGCTAAAAGTTGGTCATCTGACAAAATTATACTAACTAAAGGAAATTGTAGTTAAGGTACCGTTGAAGGGTGGCTGAGGAGTTTTGGGATGTTATTGAAAAAACCTTTATTATCGTTTATAAACCTTCCTCAACCTTAAGTTTTTTTCAGGTAGTACCTTATAGCAAGGTGATAATTTATGCAAATTAGTATGACATCATGATTACGTCATCAAGATTTATAAGGCCATGCCCATTTTTAGAAAAAAGGCTCTCCTTGGCTTGTGCTTTGATGTTTGTCAATAACTTTGCAGGAATGTACATGATAGTAATACATCAAGGATTATATGTGTCAACTAGTGTATTTTGAAATGACGATTCTTGGCGAATTTTTTTTCCAAATTGGTGAATTGATTGAGATATTTTTAGTGGTAAATGATTTCTGACATCTGCTATGATCTTAGAAAAGTGTGGTCCTTCATTGGGCCACTCAAGTGTTTTTTTAGTGTATGGGGTAGTTAAGCTAGATGTGCTTGCTGCCCACGTTCGCTGTTATATCACCCCCTTCTGCTCACAGCTGTTGAGGTGTAAAAGGAATTGCCGCTGATATAAATTCACATTTTATTTCAAGTTCAATGATGGCTCGTCTGGTTTCTGTATTTGTATCTGTATAGCTGGTATAACTGCCCTTGGGCATAACACATCAGCTTCACAGGCACGCGGCGCGGCAGCAGCTGGTTATATTACACTGAACGGCCTGTCACACCAAACTTTTGCACATCTGACTGCAATCGTTCTGTGAAGCTATTTAGTGAAGGTGTTCCTACAGCATCTGATGACAACGAGTTCTATATATTATTATACTATATATAATGGTTCTCGGGAAATACAAATTTTTGAACACATCAATCCTTGGTTGATAACTCTGGTACTTAATGGCATGACACTATTTCTTGTCCTTTTCTGGGCTGGTATTAGACAATTATCAGTCGGTACATCCACAAGATGGAACAAAGTTGCAAAATCCCCTGAATTATTCTAAAGGTAATCGAGGCTCCTAAGCTGACGTGATGCAAACTGGAACTTCAAAAGTTTGTCGACTGGCTTAGCAACTCAACAGCCATTTTCCAATGGGATTTGAACCCTCAACCTTTGCTTCCAGGCTCTATTATGCAACTGAAAAGGCCATGGTTGCCTTGTGCAGTGCCTTCCATGCTATGCATTATCCAGTAGTTTGAAAGAGCAAAAGCTAAATAGCCAGGGCATATTCCAAAAGTGGTCTGCAGTCCCACAACAATTTCATGTTCCCATAAGGCTATTCTACTGCTCAAGAAAGGTGATTCCTATGAGATAGGAGACATGTAAGAGTTGGGTTCAATCCATTTTGTCTGACAGTGTACTTTTTTCAAGAATGAAGTAGGACAAAAGTTTTGTCAGCTGCAAAAACTAATATTATGGAAATGCTTCACCCAAGTTCATTGGTAATCTCATAGCAGTGCCACAGAACTTTAAAGGCTAAGTAAAGGGCGGCCATTACTTCTAAAAGTCAAGTGCAAAAGAGCACAGGGACCCACAAAATTGCCGCACATCACGTTGCATGGGAATTACATGTAGGAAAGTGCAGACATTTTTCCCACCTTTTTTCATCAAAGGCAAGACCTTTGTGATGTTGGAGTGCGACTTTGGGTGTTAAGGGAGAGTGCAAGAACCAATTGTGGTAAATTATTAAAGACTAATAAATACCTGGCGATTTACTGATATCCCTTAGTGTCCTAGATGGCAGCGTTCCAAGAGCAAGGGAACAGAGAGGTGGCTGAGCATCAAAGTTTCATGGGGAACTTGGCTTAGAAAGGGGATAAAATTGGTCACCGTTGTGAGTCAAGGCACCTTGGCAATGAAAGGCCAAGTAGAAAAGTAACAGCAATAAATTATTAAAGACTACCGTATCTTCCCACAAAGAATCGCTACATCCGTATAAGACAGCCACCAAAAATGGCAACACTCCAGATGCTGGAAACGGCAACATTTGCTGACTTTAACTTTATCCCTACTACAGAGGAAGACTGATACTATTAGTGGTAAATTATTAGAGCCTATTAAACACATAGATATCTAATATATATATATATCTACTAACATCCTTCAGAGTATACACCTTTCTCACGCGGCGGACATGATAGAATGAAGACGAGGCCAATGAGGCAAAGAAGCAAAAATAATGTACAGATTTAGTTTTCCTCCTAAATCACATTAAGTTTTAAAATATGATATCCAAGTATCAATATTACAACTAATGCAATGTACGAAAAAGATGCAGCAATTTAGAGCTTTGTTGACCGATCCCATAGTCTCCGCCCTCCTCTGTCAGAGCGTAGAAATGCAAAATAAAAACATAGAAATGCAAATATTTGACGGTCATGCAGCCACTTCCTCATTGGTCGATTCTCTAATTATCAGGTAATCATTGGCTAAACTGGTAATTGTGATTGACAGTTAGGATCGGTCTAATGTTTGCCACAAGGGCCTCGTTTTCATTCTATCATGGCCGCCGCGTGAGAAAGGTCTATTAAATTGTCAGAAGTAATGCCAAGGGTTAGGGACACAGTGAAATTGCTGCTGATCATCAAATTTCATAGGGAGGCATAAATTGGAAATCATTATGGGTGACTTCAAAGGACCTTGACAATGTGTGGGGACATTAAGATGAAGAAGAAAAAAACAATACAGTAGTTGTACATTATTGACGACAGCTTAAGACAGAAGTCCTGCAGAGTTTTCAATGGCCAGATGCCAAGGGCAAGGGACACAGAAAATTGCAGAGCCTCCAATTTCATGGGAAATTGGCATAAAATTGCTCACCCTTGTGAGTGATTGGAACCTGGCAATGGAAGGATATGCATTGGGATTGAAGGTGACAACAAAATCCAGTACCATTAAATTATTGAAGACTGCTAAACACAAAGTTGATATACGTGTGTTACCTTCAACAACTTTTGACTTGAATTTAATTTATGTTCATTTACCACTTGCTTTCTTGAATTGACTTGAATCATTGTACCAGGTGTGTCCCTTTCTGTGTTTCCACTATATTATGCTCATATTATTTTGTTATTCAGTACTGCTATTATTATGATTCATTTCTGATTATCATTATTTACTACTGTGCCTCTTCCATCACTCAAGTTTATGTATTCTTATGTACGGTGTCTTATAAGCCCGTATGGGCTGGGCGACTTTTGTCGCAGGACACGGAAATAAAATAAACATTCATTCATTCATTCATTCACAAAGAGACTTACTAAACATTCTTCAGTGTATTAAATGGCCAGATGCCAAGAGCATAGGGACAAAGAGAATGGCTGAAGATCAAATTGTATGGTAAACTTGGATCAGAAAAGCGTAAAATTCTGAGTCAAGGCACCTTGGCAATCAAAGGTTGCGTGGGGGGATTTTAGGTGAAAAAGTAAAATCAATTAGAAATGAATTATTGAAGGTTTCTTAATACAAGCCTTAGGCAAAATTCCACCCTTTTTCATCATCTTCAGGACCTTGGCAAGATAGGGACTTTTGTGCTGATATTGAGGTGACACAAGAAACCCAATAGCGGTGAATTATTCAAGAATTCACATCACAACCGTACATGCACATTCCTCTGTGATGAATTGTATAAAAACCAAGTCAATGGTAGAGGATCAATGGAAATCTACAGGCAAAACTCGTGGTATAGATTTCACCTCTGGCTTTTCAGTTGTGATTCGCCGCTGTGCAGTATAGACAGCAGCAGAATGAAAGTAGCAACATAACAACGGGCAGGTAATGCGCTTTGAAATGATACCGGTGACAAAAGGAAAATTTGATATTTTTTTACTAAAACTCCGCTTGAATTGATTCATCAATTTTTGATCGTAAAAATCATCGCTTGAACAGGTATAAATATGACCACAGGAAACAGGCCTTTTATTCTGCTGCGGTCTATTTTTCATGAACATCATGGCCCCATTGAAAACAGCGATCATGTCTAGATATATGAAGTGATTGCATATCTGCCATGAAAGTTGCATTAAACCTATTATCCAGGAAAAGGTATGATATGAATATGACCTATAACTTGAAAACACTTAATTATTATTTGATATGAAGTAAAACCATGACGTACATGTATGTGGGGTATCAATGAAATGACCACTGCTGGCTAAGTCTGCCATTAAAGTCACAAAAGCCCTATTATATAGGAAAAGGTTATGATATGAATATGACCTATAACTTTCTAAAGGGTTAATCATGGTATAATATGAACTGTGCTCTTCACAACTTAGATGGGAAAAACCATCATAAAATTTGCAAAACTTAATCTGATAGTTGAGGGTTAAGATGTGAAGTTACTCTTTTGCTTTTACCAGCCATGTTGCAATGTGATCGATTCAAGTTCAGGGTAGAATTCATGATAAGGATAAGACTGCTGTAGGGCAAAAGTTACATCAAATTTGCAGGTCTAGAAGATGAATTCCACTTTGTGATGAATTGTCCAACTTATAGCAAAGAGAGAGATATGCTTTTACAGACTATTACTACTAAGACAAACTTCACCCTATCTGGTACACAGAGCGATATTTTCTATGTACTGTTGTCATGTCCGACTCCTATATCCATGTACATAGGTCAATTTCTCCATAAATCATTCGAAAAGCGAGACAGAATTACCCATACATGACTATATATTGTAACAAATACACTGGTTTCGAAAATATTTTGTACTTAGAATTGTAGGATAGATTAGCCTTGTAGAACAGATTGTTGATTTCATGCCATACATTGTACTATGTACGATTGTTGAGCAATAAAGTTCACTTCACTTCTTATCATTCAGGTGAAGGTCAACTTTGACGTCTAAATTTCCTTGACCATGACATTGCTTGAGGCAGTTGAACTTTGTTGTAGATCCATATATTCATGAACAACTGGTGAAGGCAAAATCTGCAGGAACTCTGACATTCATTTTTCAATGAATGTAAATGCATTTAGTAAGTTCTTGTGATTTTCTATTTTGTGGTAATTCCTTTTATTTTGTGGTAAGGAGAAATTGGAGTGTTCGCGGTGGTTTTAAGTTTGCATTTGAATCAATAGTAGCGGTACAGTCATAGGCGGGTAAAAGGTTTCACGATGGTTTTAAGTTCGCGCTAAAGAATTCACCACGGAAACCGCGAACATAAAACCGCTGGGAACATTTCTGCATTTTACAGTATTAACTAGTATTTAATCCACAGTAGGTTACGGATTTGGAATTGACTGCTATGAGCAAGAATGGCATCAGAATGTGCAAGGAATCCGACTACTTTGTGAGTAAGTTTCTGACATAAGCTTGATATCAAGTACCATCTCAAAATTCATGAAATGGCCGTTATGTTCAAAATAAAACTTGCATGAAATGTGCAGTAGCCCCAAATATCACCTAGTGTTAGGTTGTGGCATTCGTTCGGGTTTGAGTCGTTGTAGCACTAGATATTCATGGGATAGTTGCTCTTGGCAAAGACTGGCAAAGTTACAATAATGTTTTATAAGACCTTGAACTTTCATTTTCAATTCAAGTTTTTATCAACCACACCATAAGATTATAAATGTATGAAGCACTTTATATGAAAAATGGATTGATATTCATGGAATAACTCCTGCTGGCTCATTTATACTCAAACTTTGTATTAGTAAAGAGAAAGGTAAGTTGACAGGAGTTTACAGAGCACTTGAAAAGGGCATTGATATACATAATTACAAATCTTGTTCCAATCCTCATTTACATAACTAAGTTCTGAAATGCCATCCAAACAACATGTCATCTACAGGATAACTTCAAGTAAGACCTGCCTTGGGCTGTATTTGTATTCTAAGGAGAGACAGGGTTATGGAACACTTGAAAAGAGCACTTAGCAGAAATATCAAATCTTACTCCATCTCAAATCTTGCCATCTAGACAACAACCAAACCCACAGGACAACAAGGACGTGTTCCAATTCTTTTAAAACCTCTCTCCTACAGCTAAATCTACATGTATTCAATACCATTCATGCCTAATCTATGGATGACATTCCTGTCCTTTGACCTTTGCTTATTTGTTGAAGATAAAGACATGTAATGCAGAATTACAGTTTTATACTTTGAATTTTTAGTGTATAGCTAAGTAGAGAGGGGGTTACGTCGCACTTGAAACAGGCGCTGGCACAAATGATAAGTTTTATCCCTGCCCTTGGTACTGAATTGTCATCTATACAATCAAATCCATGTAGGATAAACTCACTTTAAACATTATCTCATTGATTTTATCCAAACTTCTCTTGCTGACATACCCTTTCTCCATGTCCCAGTGTTACATGGATGTGTGGCATTGAAAACATAATTTGTGCATGACTTCCCCGCCCTTTGCTTTTCACCTGTTTAAGATAAGTAAATGTCACACAAACTGACTGCTGTGGCTGACTCATAACCTAAATCTATTATTACTAAACTTGAAGCAGGCACCCCTAGTAATATAAATTCCGAATGTTATTCCTACATGTATATCAAGTCTTCGTGCTTAAATGGAAGACAAAGTACCTTTCATCACAAAGATCCGATGTAATTTGTGGCTGACACCCCTGCCCTTTGCTTTTCAACTATTTATTAAAGATAAGTAAATGTCACATAAATGACTGCTGTGGTTGATTTAACGTTATACTTTGTATCTTATATGTATCCCGGTAAGTGCAAAGGGTGTACAGAGCACGTAAAAGTGGCTTTAAGTCTGGTATATATATAGGCCATAAACTTTATTTCTCCATATGGTGTTGAAATACCGTTCATATAAACTTTTGTACTGACAAGCTCACTTTTAAGATGACTTTCTCATTTTCTTACACATAATTATTTGTACAAGTATTGAAGTCCAGTGTATTTTTTTTTTCTATTTTTTTTTTCAACCTTTATTAACATTTGCATAACATTACATTCACATAACAATCACATAACATTATAATACATTAAAGTAATTGCGATCAGGCAGTATCGCCTTACGGGGCTATTTCTGTACTATTATTTACCCTGTTCTTGAAAAGTGCAAAGTTTGGTTTCATGTTTTTTACATAACATAGGTATATACAGTATTTTGCCAAGTCCAGTGTATAGGCTTGGCCCCTGCTTGCTTCTTGGTAATGGGTAAAAAGTAGGATTGTTTGGGGAACCGCATGAGGAATCTAAAGTTGTCAGTGCTACTCATAGATATATATTTCATGTGAACCACAGAGTACAAAAACTACAGTGAAAAAAAATAAGGTGAACCTTCTCTCCCTATAGTGGCTACCATCACCTAAGCTACTAGACCATTGATTTTGCTGAAGTAGGCAACCAAGTGTAATCATGAGATCTTTATCATATCTCCAGTGAAATGTAAACTTTAATCATAGAATATTTATATCAAAGCACTTAAGCATTACAGACTCCAAATCCTCAGTAGTCTGCTTTCATGCTCACCCAGACGACAAAGATTGTTGTGATAATATTTTATTGATTCTAAAGAAAACTCAACCAGAAAGTCAACCAAGTCTTGTGCTGCTGATGCGCTGCCATCCCTAAATACTTTTATTAACAAAACTTACTTTTAAAATGACAAGTTAAATTGCAATTATAGTAAACAAATAGCCAACACAAATAACAAACAAACAAATAGCAAACACAAAAATTGGACCTACCCAAATTTTCAACTGATCAGCTCCCCCCAGTTGGATCGATAAGTTGACGGAGTGAGTGAGCAAATCCAGGGTACCAGACTGTGTCATCTATTTCACAGTTCTTTTCCCATCTAATGAGTCGTACTGTCTACATCAGACAGGTCTGTCTGACTGCTGATGTTGCCATTCTGTGAGAAATGTGGCCATTATGCAAGAAATGTGGCAATTTGTTTGGCCAATGTGGCCATTTTGCATGATGTTTTGTGTGCAAATTTCTGTCAAAAGGCTAAAGTGTAGTAATTCCTTGTGCTTAGCAAACATCAGAAGAAAAGTTTCTAAAGAGAAGAGAAATCATATGTCTCAGGTTACTGCAGTTCCTGACATCTAACAATTCAAGTGTTGCCATTTTTTTAGAAAATGTGGCCATTTTGTGCAAGAATGTATCCATTCCCAGGGGTTGGCTACAAGTAGCCATCCATGCTCTCCAGACACATCAGTCTGCTGGCAGGTGTGGGGAAATGTGGCCATTTTGAAATGTAGCAATTCCCTGCTCAGAAGTCAAACTCAGAAGGAAACCTTCAGGTGCCACATCAGTTCTCTCATCTAATGAAATCTTAGCCCTCTGTCTGCTGCAAGGTGTGGGCATGATGTGGCCATTCTATAGTAAAATGTGGCAATATTCTGTGTAAATGTAGCAGTTTCCTGTAGGCAGTAAATGTTGCCATTTCCAGCATTCAGAAAGTGTTTACCATTTCCTGCTGTGGCTGTCTTAGATGTAGCCATTCTCTGTGGTTATGTGTTTCATGAGCATTACTAGAATGTGGCCATTTTCTGTGTGGATGTAGCAGTTTCCTGAGTGCTCAGTGAATGTTGCCATTCCCAGTGACTGGCTACAGTGTACCCATTTCTCATGCCATTTCCTAAACTGTTCTGAGGCTTGTCAAAGGTGTAACAATTCCTTGGCAATGTGTTTATTGCTCGGATTTGACATTGAAAGGAAATCTTTTTAGAAGAAGAAAATTCATGAGGCTCAATCTACAAATCTATCAAACTTTTCCTCTTGAAAATAATATCTTGAATTTGATGTCTTATGAAGCAAGAAGGGCAGGATACATTAGGCCACGCCAATTTGACTTGTTGATTGAAAAAAAGATGGAAAAACTTGGAGTGAGTATGGTGATATACAAGTTTTTGTCCCTGCCCTCTGCTTTTAATATATTCCCTTGCTATACCGGTGCAATGGCCTAGTGGATAGAGTGTTTGCATTGCATACGGTAGGTCGCGAGTTCGAACCCCGGCCGGGTCATACCAAAGACTCTAAAAAGGATATATACGGTACTGCTTTCTCTGCTTCATCATCCACTGGTGTCTGCATCTGCAGTCGTTAAAACGTCCTACAGCTGCATTCAGTCTTTCTTCATGTTCTTCCATGTTTCCTTGCATCCTGCGAGCTCCCTTAGCTCTCGGTATTTGGGAAAGAGTATGGAAGCTAAACACACACCACTACCAGTGGACTAGCCCCCTGCTGTAGTGACTTGCACAAAGTTGTGTGGCCCAGGGCTGCCGAAATGGAGATGGGCGCTGCCTTATGCACTGTAAGGTGCGGGAAGGACTTTAACTTTAACTTAACTTGCTATATACAAATTATTTTCACCTTGAAGTGTCTGAGAACCAAGGAAATGAATTGGTGTGGCCTTAAGAAATACTGTTCCCTCAAAGTTTGTACAGCCAAGTTGTCAGCCATGAGGTTGACTCCAGTAGGAAGACTTGGGTCAATAGTCAACAGAGTCCATGAAATGAACCCCCATGTCTCAGGTCACCAGTGTCATGCATACTGCAGCTACTTCCCATCTAATGAGTCACACTATCAGCTCCCCACAAGCCAATGTCAAGTGTGCTATGCTAGAAGTCCTGCCTTTCAACTTGGAGCTGGGCACACAAGACATGTGAAGTTTCACCTACCACACCATCTATATTTTCAACTTGAAATGTCTAGAAACCAAGAAAATAGATTAGTCTAACCAACTTTTCACTTAAAAGTGTTGAAAGCTAAGTTGGCAGCCCAGAGGTTGCCTCCAGTTGGAAGAGTTGGATCAATAGTAATGATAGCGAGTGTGAAATGAACCCATGTCCCAGGTCACCAGTGCCATGCATACTGCAGTTCACTCCTATTTAATGAGCCACACTGTCAGCTCCCCAAAAGCCAACGTCGAGTGCGCCATGCCAGAAGTCCCGCCTTTCAACTTGGGGCTGGGCACACAAGACATGTGAAGTTTCACCTGACACACCATCTCTATTTTAAACTTGGCAGCCCAGACGTTGATTCCAGTAGGAAGAGTTGGATCAATAGTACAACAGAGTCCGTGAAATGAACCCATGTCCCAGGTCACCAGTGTCACGCATACTGCAGCTACTTCCCATTTGATGAGCCACACCATCTATATTTTCAACTTGAAATGTCTTAGAACCAGGGAAATAAATTAGTGAAACCAACTTTTCACTTAAAAGTGTTGAAGGTCAAGTTGTCAGCCATGAGGTTGACTCCAGTAGGAAGAGTTGGATCAATAGTTCAACAGAGTCCGTGAAATGAACCCCCATGTCCCAGGTCACCAGTGTCATGCAGACTGCAGCTCCTTCCCACTTAATGAGCCCCATGTTTCAGCTCCCTGCATGTCAATGTCAAGTGCGCCATGCTAGAAGTCCTGCCTTTCAACTTGGAGCAGGGTACACAAGACATGTGAAGTTTCACCATCTATGTGTTAAACTTGAAATTTCTTAGAACCGAGGAGATAGATTAGTGTAACCAAATTTTCACTAAAAAGTGTTGAAAGTCAAGTTGTCAGCCCAGAC
Organism: Branchiostoma lanceolatum; assembly: GCA_035149815.1. Lineage (NCBI taxonomy): Eukaryota > Metazoa > Chordata > Leptocardii > Amphioxiformes > Branchiostomatidae > Branchiostoma > Branchiostoma lanceolatum. The sequence continues at coordinate 1,546,230 of CM068880.1, forward strand.
GTTGACTCCAGTGGGAAGAGTTGGATCAATAGTACATCAGAGTCCGTGAAATGAACCCATGTCTGAGGTCACCAGTGTCATGCATTCCGCAGTTCCATCCCATCTAATGAGTAACACTATCACCTCCCCTCAGGTCAATGTCAAGAGCGTTTGTTCTTTGTTCAGACCCTTGTATTGCCCAGCGGCACATAGGTCAGCAAGTTTCCTTGCTGTTTCTGTAGCTGGGTATGTTCTTCCCGGGAGGGGTTACTTTGAGCCCTTCCCCTTTGATGTGCTAAATGCACTTCCTTGAACTGTTCCAGTGTTGAACTGCAGTTGGTGGTGTGAGATCAATAAGATCACAGACTGTGTGAAATGAACCCCATACTTCAGTACTTCAGGTCACCTGGTGTCATCCATGCTCTCCCCTATCTAATGATCTCCTCTGCTTCTGGTATGTCATGATCAGTCTAGTAGGCATGGGGCTGATGTTACCATTATTCTGTGGCAAGTTTGTGTGTGAGGCTGAACTGTTACTGTAGCAATTCACTGTCCAGAGATTGTTGCAAAGTCAGGCTACCTGTGATCCATTTTACTGCTACTTTCCATCTAATGATCTCCTTTGTCTGCTTCTGGTACGTCAGTCTGGTATATAGGTGTGGGGCTGATGTAGCCATTCTGTGGGAAAATTTGGCAAGTTTGTGGCAAAACTGGTATGCAATGTATATATAGCTATTCCCTGTCCAAAGTCAGGTTACCTGTGTCATTGTTGTCACTTTTACTGTTACTCCATCTAATGATGTCTACTGTCTGCTACTGGCATGTCAGTTTGACAGTTGGAGGGGGACTGATGTTGCCATTCTGTGGGAAAATGTGGCAATTTGTGTGTGTGTGTGTGTGAGGCTGGAATGTAGCAATTCACTGTCCAGAGATTGTGGCAAAGTCAGGTTACCTGCCATTAATTTAACAGCTACTTTCCCTCTAATGATCTCCTCTGTCTGCATCCTGGCATGTCAGTCTGGCAGGTGGCGGGCTGATGTAGCCATGCTGTGGGAAAATGTGGCCATTTTCTGTTAAGGGCTGAAATGTTGCAATCCCTAGAGCCCAGGGAATGTAGCCATTCCCAGTCAAGGATAGGAAGAGGTCAGAAGTCAGGGCAAAGTCAAAGTCATGAGAATCAACTTCTGTCATCCATTCTCTTGATCTTTCCCAGCTAATGGTCCCAGCTGTCTGATATAGAAGTATCATTATGTGGGAAAATGTGGCTACTGCATGTGAAAGACTGAAATGTAGCAATTCCCAGTTCAGAAGTAGATTCAAAGTCAAAGCCAAGTGAACCTCTATGTTTCAAGGTTACCAGTGTCACCTTTGATTTGATTTGATTTATTCATTTCCTAGCTAATGGTCCCAGCTGTCTGATCCAGACTGTGTGCAATGCTGGAATGTGTAGCAATTATCAGTTTAGAAGTAAGGCCAAGGTCTATGAGCCAAGTGAACCTCTATGTATAGGGCAACTAGAGTCACCCTTCTCCAGATTTTCCCCATCTGATGGACCAAGTTGTGTCATCTAGACATGTCATTCTACCAGCAGGTTTGGGAAAATGTTGCCATTCTGTGTGCAAGGCTGAAATGTAGCAATTATTAGTCTAGAAGTAAGACCAGGGTCAAAGCCAAGTGAACCCCAAGGTTGCCAGTGTCGCCCTTCTTCAGTTCTCTCCCAGCTGATGGACCAAGTTGTCTCATTTAGACAAGGTTGTCTGCTGGCAGCCAGTGTGAGAAAATGTAGCCATTTAGTGTGTGCAAGTATGGAAATGTAGCAATTCCCAGTTCAAAGGTAGTCAAACTCAAAGACAGATGTCAACAGAAAACTTTCTTGAAAGAAGAAGATGACTCTAAGCTTCAGGTTACTAATGTCACCAATAGACATTCAGCTCCGTCTAATGCTAGCATTGCTATCTGCCCTAGTCATATCTGGTTGTCAGGAGTTGTAGGTAGAAAGTAGCCATTTGTGTGGGCAAATGTGTCCACTTTGTGTGTGTAAGGCTGAAATGTAGAAATTCCAGTTCTGAAGTAGGGGCCGAGTCAAAGATAGATGTCGGCAGAAAACTTTCTTGAAAGAAGAAGATGACCCTTAAGTTACTAATGTCACCCATACATCACCTCTTTCTAATGTCAGCACTGCTGTCTGCCCCAGACTTCAGAAGAAAACTTTCTTGAAAGAAGACAACCCTTCAGGTTAATGATGTAGTTTGAAAGATACTACCAGTTCCTCCCAAAATGTCAGCTCTTCTGCTGCAGTTATACCAAGCTACCAGCAGTATTAGGGAGAATATAGACATTTTGTGAGAAAATGTGACCATTCTGTGTGTAACGTTGAAATGTTGGAATTCCCAGTTCAAAAGTAGTCAAAGACAGACAGTGATGTCAGCAAAAAGCTTTCTTCAAAGATGAAGATGACTCTAAGCTCCAAGTTTCTGATGTCACCCATACATCATAATCAGCTCTTCTTTTCTAATGTCAGCTACATGTAGCACTGCTGTCTGCCCCAGACTTCAGAAGAAAACTTTCTTGAAAAAAAGAAGAAGAAGACAACCTTTTCCCTTCAGGTTACTGATGTTGATTGATCCATACTCCTGACTATTTTCTCTCATCTGATGAGCCGCTCTGTCAGTTCTGATCCAGACCCATCAGTCGTTGTGCAGGTGTTGGGTTGATGTGGCCATTTGTTTGGACATTGTGGCCATTCAGGGTGCACTGTAGCAGTTTCCAGGGCTCAGCAAATGTTGCAATTCCCAGTTGTTGGCTAAGATGTTGAGGAAAGATAATGATAAGAAAACATCAGGCATTTGAGTCAGCTAACACATGTGGGATGATGTGGCTATTCTATGTGGAAAATGTGGCAATTTTGCAGGTAAAGGTTAACATGTAGCGATTCCCAGTGGTTGCATAAGATGTCATGGAAAGAAAAAGATGACAAAACATCATTCAGAGTTAAGTCAGCAGTGGGGATGATATGGCCATTTTGGCTGAAAATGTTGCCATTTAGTCTGAAATGTAGCAATTCCAAGTGGTTGACTAAGATGTAAGAAGGAGATAATGATAAGAAAACTTAAGACATTTAAGTTAGCTGGCAGATGTGGGGATGATGTGGCCATTTTGGCTGAAAATGTGGCAATTTTCTATGTGTGAGGCTGAAATGTAATCATTCTAAGGGCTTAGCAAATGTAGCCATTCCCTATGGGTGTCTACAGTAGCCATTCCTTGGAGTGTCAGTCAGTCAAACTTTTCATGACCTTTAAAAAAAAACAGCCTTGCAGCAGATGTACAGCTGGAGATATGCCTAATGTGGAAGGAGGCTCATAATGATCAGAAAAGATGAGAAATAGTAATGAAGTTAAAGCCAAATGTCTATCTGCATCATGTGGAGATTAGCAAGTCTGGCTGTAGATGTTGTGATATGGTTGTGGGGGAAGTTAATGATCAGAAGAGGTCAAAGTCAAAGTCAAACTTTTGTAACTGTGGGAAGACTTTTAAATCTAGTTTCATGCCTTGAGGTGGTTATTTGGAGATAAATGATGATCACAAGATTGAAGAATAGCCAAAAGTAAACCTCTGTTGTCTAATGAAGGCTTTTGAGTCTGGCTGCAGGTGCACTGATGGTTATTAGAAGAAAAATAATGATGAGGTCAGAATTAAGGCCAAAGTCAACGTCAAACTTCTGTATCCTAGTGAAAACTTGGCAACCTGACCTAGGTGTATGGATGGTTATGTTATTAAATGGGAATGGCATTGTTGCCTTACCAAGCAAGTGGCAGGTGCACATATGAGGAGGGTAAATTGTTGGAGAAAGATCATGATTCCATGAAACTACTGAGAGGGAAGTTTATTATCACATTTTTTTATAAATAAGTTCATGAAAAAACTGCCAAAGCAAGTTTCTCAAAAGTTGCTCAAACATCTTCCACTGTCAAATCCTTAAGAATATTGACAGAATCCCACAGTATGAAGGACAATTTAGCCCCTTGAATGTGAAAAAAGTCAAGACAGAATGATGTATTTCCGTATACTATTTGGAAATCTGTCTGGGGGCAAACTAAAGAGTCAAACTGTTGCTTCCAAGACTTTTCCATATCTCCTCAGAAAGTCCAGGTTTAGCCCCCTCAACAGCCTGGACTGAAGACAAATGTTGCTCATTAACACAATGGTAATCTGTCTGGAGGCATAGCTTATTAAAACTAAAGAATCAAACGGTAGCTTTCAAGAGTTTTCACATTTCAGTCCTTACCTCCTTCATATCTCCTCAGAAAAGTCCAGGTTTAGCCCCTTCAACAGCCTGAACTGAAGACAAATGTTGTTCATTACACAATGGGAATCCTTACTATTTGCAAATCTCTCTTCTGGGTCATGGCTTATAATCATAGACTGAGCCAAACTGTTTCTTCCTACAGCTTTTACATTTCAGTCCTTACCTCCTCCATACCTTCTCAGAAAAGTCCAGGTTTAGCCCCCTCAACAGCCTGAACTGAAGACAAATGTTGTTCATTAAGCGATGGGAATCCTTACTATTTGCAAATCTGTCTGCGGGGGCATGGCTTATTCACAGACTGAGCCAAACTGTTTCTTCCTACAGTTTTTACATTTCAGTCCTTGCCTCTTCCATATCTCCTCAGAAAAGTCCAGGTTCAGCGCCATCAACAGCCTGGACTGAAGACAAATGTTGTTCATTAAGCGATGTGAATCCTTACTATTTGCAAATCTGTCTGCGGGGGCATGGCATATTCACAGACTGAGCCAAACTGTTTCTTCCTACAGTTTTTACATTTCAGTCCTTGCCTCTTCCATATCTCCTCAGAAAAGTCCAGGTTTAGCCCCTTCAACAGCCTGGACTGAAGACAAATGTTGTTCATTACGCAATGGGAATCCTTACTATTTGCAAATCTGTCTGTGGGGGCATGGCTTATTCACAGACTGAGCCAAACTGTTTCTTCCTATAGCTTTTACATTTCAGTCCTTACCTCTTCCATATCTCCTCAGAAAAGTCCAGGTTTAGCCCCCTCAACAGCCTGAACTGAAGACGAATGTTGTTCATTACACAATGTGAATCTGTCTCGAGGCACGGATTATTTACCGGCGCCCACACAGGGGCAGGAGAGAGCTAGACTTGATTCTGGGAGGTATTCTCATAGCATAGCAAAAACATTTCACAGAAATCTAGTTTAGGAAGGATTGACACCCTATTTGAAAGATTGACTATTGTTTCAGATGAAATGATGAGCTCAAACCAATTTCAGTAAAGATTTGCACTTTAGATGTAGAGAATTCAAGATAAATGTTTTCCATTATACGATGGTAGTCTGTCTGGAGGCATGGATTATTCACATACAGGTGCTGGCTAGAGCTAGGCTGGATTCTGGGAACTACTCTCATAGCATAGCAAAAACACTGATTTCACAGAAATCTAGTTTAGGAACGATCGACGCCCTGTTTGAAAGACTGACTATTGTTTATGATGAACTGATGAACTGAAACCAATTTCAGTAAAGATTTGCACTTTAGATGTAAAGAATTCAAGATGAATGTTGGTCATTATACGATGAGAATCTATCTTGAGGCACAGATTATTTACAGGTGCAGGAGAGAGCTAGGCTTGATTCTAAGAGCTATTCTCGTAGCATAGCAAAAACACTGATTTCACAGAAATCTAGTTTAGGAAGGATTGACACCCTGTTTGAAAGACTGACTATTTTCTATGATGAAATGATGAGCTCAAACCAATTTCAGTAAAGATTTGCACTTTAAATGTAGAGAATTCAAGATGAATGTTTTCCATTATACGATGGTAGTCTGTCTGGAGGCATGGATTATTCACATACAGATGCTGGCTAGAGCTAGACTTGATTCTGATGGGAGCTATTCTCGTAGCATAGCAGAAACGCTCGCAGAAACTTACCTTAGGAACGATTGGCCCCTTATTTGAAAGAGCAAAAACACATACCATTTAGCATGATAAAGTGCAAAACTAAAAAAAGAACAAGACTTGATCCAGGAGACCATTTCTTTTAGCAGCACCCTTTTTTGAGCTCTTTTGTGTATTGGGCAATATTTGAAATCTTTACAAAAAAGACTAACCTATTTTAGGAAAGATCTGCATTTAATTGTGAAAATGTTACGATAAATGTCTCATTTACATGTTTTTCAAGAAAACCATTTTGCTGTTCAATTTGCACTTCAAATGTAAGAAACGTCAAGACGAATGTTTCTCATTAAAAGATGTGAATCAGTCTGCTCAGGGGATGTCAACATCAGTTATCCACAGACATAGGTTGGAGCCAGTCTTGATCCAGAAAGTATTTCTTCCCCTGTACAAATGTACATAGGCTCTTGAACATGAAAAAGTGAAGACGGATGTTTCCAATTCTAAGATGTTAACCAGTCTGTCCGCATGAGTTATTTACGGGTGCCAGGTGCAGGATGGATCCAGTCTTGATCCAGAAACTATTTCTCCTCCTGACACCAGTTCTACCCACGGCCACTGATACATTAGTCACCTAATGGGGCAGAGCAACTGGCTGGGGTGAAGGATGGCCTCAAGGAATAAAGGTCGACAAGAAAGCTTTCTTAAGAAGACCCAGTTATCGATCTTATAACAGTGGTCACTTTCGTTTTAAGAAGCCATTGTCCAATGGGAAGGGAAGTTCAACTTCAAGGGCAAACCTCTTTGAACTTGTTAGTGGAGGAATGAAGTTTTTCATGTCATTTTCTGTGCTGAAAGAACCACATCTCACGGAATTAACAGAACAAAGGAAGAAGTTTTCAAACATAGTGCAATTGATTGAAAGTGCTTATAATTACGACAAGGCTAAATTGTGCTATGATTACTACAACAACAATCCCCCTCGCGGCAAACAGCATGGTCTAAAGGTTTCTGCATATAAGATACAATACAATAATAATAACTTTATTGCACAACAATTGTACAAGGTATGGCATTCACTGGTACATACTGATAACAATATATTAGGTTGTATTATAGCTATAATATATTATATCTCAAGGGACACAGGGATTGAGTTGGAGGACTTGGGAGCAGCCATGTCAGACAGACTGATGTGGGCCTCGGTTGTTCAAGGGCTCGCCCCGTCCTCTGCTGCAGAGGTCGACGGATGATGATGATGATATTAGGTCTATCTTATAAAATACATACATGTAATCCCTCCTCTGCCCTAGTACACGAGGACCCCTGGTTTCAGACCATGCATTTATTAGTGAGCAACCAACTCTCTTGCCCCAGACGGCATGGCCTATATGAGCAGCCATACATGTATAATATAACCCCTCCTATGCCCTCAGCCATTGCAAATGAGGACAACCTAGTTCCAGATCATACATTCTTCATGTGTAGGATCAAGAATAATCAAACTCTGATGCCTCCAGATATAAAACAGTCTTACATCTTTTCAGATTTTGTATTCTAAACTTCAATTTGATAATGTTACAACTGATATACACAACTATATGATATACAATTGAAAAAAAAAAAGAAACAAATAGTGCTGAAAGGAACAGATCCCAGAAGATTAGCTGGACTCAAGAAAAAAAGTCTTTAAATATAGTTCATTCATGGATTCCAAAGTGCTTCTAGCAAGTCTAAGTTGTGTTATAAGAAAGCAAGCAACTCTCTTGCCCCCAGACTGCATGGCCTATATGTGCAGCCATACATGTTTATAAGATAACCCCTTCTCTGCCCTCAGCTATGTTAAATGAGGACAGCCTAGTTCCAGATCATGCATTCTTCATGAAAGGATTAAGGAAAATCAAACCGTTATGCCTCCAGCTATAAAACAAAGTATCTGGAACCTGCCAAGTCTCAGAAGTCATCACAAAGCACCAGCCCCCAATATTGGCAGATTAAAAACATTTCTGTGGGGATTTTTTTTTTTTTTCAACAGTTTGACAACATGGTGATTGATGACATGTGTCTTGATTTAAAACCCATTAAATAAAGCCTAGTAGGTATGAGGAACAACCTCTAGGCTATGGGCTTAGGGAAAAAAAATTTGTGTTCTCATCACACTTAAATGTTTAAAAACAGAGACGTGTCTGCAAAATTAGTGTATACTGTAAATGCATCTAAGTTCAGATGGTTTTGAATTCACGGTAGGGGGAAAATGGAGTGTTTGTGGTGGCTTTAACTTTGCGTTTGAGACAATAGTAGACAAGGGAGTAGGAGGGCAAAAAAATTTGCGATGGTTTTAAGTTTGTGGCAAAGAGCTTACCACAAAAACCACAAACACAAAACCACCGCAAATATTTCTTCATTTACAGCACTTGTAGCAGAGTCTGATATTTCAAATGAACACAGAATCATTTTGAGGGTTTTGTCATGAAAAAGATTAGTCTGAAATTTGAATCCTTTCCTTTTTTCACTAACTGGCCTAGGATATCTGAAGAGCAGATCAAGGCTTCTCAGTTGTTTTGAAAAATAGCAGGGAACCAAAATAAACGAGGCCATGAGACAACCAAGGAAATAAGATTGATCGGCTTCTAATGTAAAAGCTGTCTGCACCAGTCATAAACCCCAGGTAAATCCATTTTGTTCCATTTCGTTCCATTTTGTTCCATTTCGTACTCTCTTGGGACCGTAAGCCCCCCTGAGGATTTTGGTGATTAGTGCCAGTTGAAACTAACACAATTAACAAGTTTGCAAAGAGTTGCCAGAGTTTAATTGAGTGAGGCATATTTGCTTTAGCAATCACTGCATTCAGGCTTCTGCGTGTAGACTTCCGGTATATATAGATTGGATGCTCAATCTAAACTAGTTTGGAAGGAAGAATTGTAAATTAACGCTGCCTTTTGGGACATAGGAGCTTACAGAATTGTCAGATCTTCATTAACAAAGAGCCAAGCTTGATTAAAAAGTTTGCAAAGAGTTGCCAAAGTCTGATTGAGCAGACAAATTTGCTTCTAACAGGCAACCAATACATGTACAGTTGTACATACACAACCATGTAGATATATGTTACAGGTTAAAGCCTACACAGTTGAGACCATGCAAAGAACATCTGATGTCAAAGGACTTCTAAAACACTGTTCACTTTCTTTTATAATACGTCAAGTTGTAGATGTAACAAACTTTTAGAAGAAACTTTGACCAACTTATATTGAGTCTTAATTGTTTTTCTCAAAAATTTACCTTCTCTTCTGATCTCAACTTCCACTGAAGAGCAGTGAAAAGGTTGAATCCTTCAAAAGAAAGTTTGACTAACTTAAACTGAGTCTAAAACTCTAAATGGAGTTTTTCTCCCATTAAAAAGCTTCTCTTCAGATCACAACTTCTGTTAAGGAGCAACGAAAAACCTGAATCCTTCTAAGAAAGTTTGACGTCAAGTAACTGACAGTTGTGAGATTCTCATTACGATCAGCATTAATACTTAGATGTTACTTACTCTTGGAAGAAACTTTGACTAACTTAGATTGAGTCTAAATCTCTTTCCAAAAAACTTCTCTTCTGATCCCAACTTCCACTGAAGAGCAGCAAAAAACTTGAATCCTTCAAAGGAAGTTTGACGTCAGGAAACTGTCAGTTGTGAGATTCTCATTACGATCAACGTTAAAACTCAATCAGGAAGTTCACACCAGAGGCTCTGAAACTTTGATTAAAGTTTGGAAGGAGAGCAGAGAAGACGAGAATTTGGCATGGGAACTCATCAGCAAGGATTTAAAGAAAGATCTTCGAATCTGTGAGGGATTTGCTGGTTTGAACACAGCATGTTGATAATGAGTACTGTCCCAGGAGAAGACTAGGCTAAACCAATTTATTTCCTTCGTTCTCAGACATTTTAAGGTGAAAATGTAGTATGTAGAAGACAGGGAGGAAAACTTAAACATGACTAGATTTACTCTGTAAAACTGAGTGCATTAAGGCATGAAGCTGGTCCTTTGGCTTTGTTTTCATCATGTTTTTCCAGTTAAGCATTTTTTCTATATTCTGATAATCAGCAAATTGAATTGGTGTGACCCTAGCAATTTCAAATGGAATACTCCTAACACTTCTCCCTTGAAGTTGAACTTGCCCTTCCCTTTGGAAAATGACTTGTTCTTAAATCGAAAGTGACCACTGTTATAAGATCGATGACTGGGTCTTCTTAAGAAAACTTTCTTGTCAACCTTTATTCCTTGAGGCCATCCTTCACCCCAGCCAGTTGCTCTGCCCCATTAGGTGACTAATGTATCAGTGGCCGGTGGGTGGAACTGATGTCAGGAGGAGAAATAGTTCCTGGATCAAGTCTGGCTCCAACCTGCACCTGGTGTCTGGAAATGAGCCATGCCTAAAGACTGGTTGACATTTTATAATGAGAAACATTCGTCTTCACTTTTTCATCTTCAAGGGCCTGTGTACATTTGTACATTGTAAACACTGTGACAGAAAAGAGAGTGGACGCCAGGAGAAGAAATAGTTCCTGGATCAAGACCGGATCCAACCTTCACCTGGTGTCTATAAATAACTCATGGCTACAGACAGATTGAAATCTTATAATGGAAAACATCTATCTTGGCTTCTTTACATTTGAAGTGTAAATTCCTACTGTGAATATTTGAAATAAAGAGTGACACATGATAGTGTGTAAAAGAAAGAGAATGGATGATAGGAAAGGTTTCTTTGATCAAGCCTGGCTCAAACTGGCACCTGGGTGCCATACCCCCAGATAGATTTGCATCTTACAATGGAAAACATTTGTCTTTGCTTTTTCTTATCTTTTATTTCAAGGGCCATTCCATCCTGGAATATGTTTTTGTCAATTCCAATTCCTTTCCTGTGATATAAGGTTATGTACTCTTGAATATATAACTATTATTGGAGATAAGAAAATGCCCTACATGTATATGAAAAGAATCCCAGCTCCATTAAAGTTGTAAAGTTTACAAATTAGCCCAGAACTTTATCCATCCATCTGTAGTTGCTGGAGCATTTTTCTTATGATATTTATAGTATGTGTAACTATGCTTGAGACAAATGTACAGTTCTAATGTTCAAAACCCAGTCAGATGGAAAATAGACCAGAAAATGGTCAATACTTCCGACAAATTTGTTCATTGCAGTAGAACGAGTTCTGTCACTTCCCCGTAAACCCTTCCAAAGAAAGTATCATTTAATGATTTTTTGTTAAGAATTTACAACTTACAGTAGCTTTTTTGACATCTCAGAATAATGTGTTATTGGACCGAACCAAAGTTTGTTGCAAAATTGATATCACAAGTAACTACCACAGACCAATATAGACACTCTAGTTGTTAAGATTTATTCAAGAAGGAAATGGAGGTGAGGCGGTCGATAGGTTCCCTCTGGGCAAGTGCTGCGATGGAGTAGTGATTGTGTCGGTCCATTGGTTCTGTGATACCTATAGGACAACTGATGGAGTTTCTGGTCCATTTAACAGGCTGGGGTTGCTCACCAGTGTGGGTTTTCAGTAGGATCTCTTGGCCATAGCTGCATGCTATCAATAGTTATCTGTTGCACGGACTGTGGGTATACGTTGTGTCTAGTGGTGTAGCTTTGTAGCTAATAGTGAGTATGACTTTACCGTGTAACCCCAAGCCAGTTCACAGCTATAAAGTATGTGGCTTAGTGTTTCATCACCTTTGAGCTTAATGGTGCAGAACCAATGTGCACCAACACTAGAGTAGATCCATCAAGACCTTCTTGAATTATGCTATTTATAAACCAAACAAACAATAAAAAAACAAATGATATCAAAACAATCTTCTTCATAATGAAGAGACAATGAAGTAATGTACCTGCAATCACATCAGTGCCTGGATATTCAGATTTTTCACGATGCTTGACCCCAAACCAGTTCACAGCACTATAAAGTATGTGGCTCAGTGTTCCATCACCAGTGAGGTTTATGGTGCAGAACTGATGTGCACCAACACTACATCCATCAACACCTTCTTGAATTGAGCTATTCACAAACCAATGAACCAACCAAAAAAACAACAATATCAAAACAATATATATGTTTTGTTATGAGGAGGCAATGAAGTAATGTATGCAATTACAACAGTGCCTGGATATCCAGAACAATATTTCACCATGCTTGACCGCAAACCAGTTCACAGCACTATACAGTGTTTGGCTCAGCATTCCATCACCTGTGAGCTTTATGGTGCAGAACCAATGTGCACCAACACTAGCGTAGATCCATCAAGGCCCTCTTGAGCTATGCTATTTATAAACCAAACAAACAATAAAGAAACAAATCATAGAAAAAAAATCTTCTTAGTAATGAAGAGACATTGACGCAATGTATGCAATTACAAAGGTGCTTGAATATCCGGCACAATATTTCACCATGCTTGACCTCAAACCAGTTCACAGCTATAAAGTATGTGGCTTAGTGTTTCATCACCTGTGAGGTTTATGGTGCGAAACTGATGGGCGCCGACACTAACTACCATGAAATGGGGGCCAGGTGCAGCAGACTGTGTACATTTTAGGACAGGCAAAGGCAGTAACTTGTTTCTTGGACTTGTCTACTGCAGGTAGGGAGAGTCTTATGCAGTGTCTTGAAGTTGTTCATTTAGCTTGAAGATAATAATTGATGTACGCAACAGACACAATAGACTGTGCTCCTGCCCTAGGAACTATGCATGCTTCTAATCATCACAGGAAAGGTGTTCTGCTACATTAAGAGCAGAAAAACACCCAGCCTATTTAAAGGTAGAATAGAGGCTATATCTTAAGCTTAGTGCACTTAAAATCTCCTTGAACAGACATTTTTGCCATATATGGCTACTGTCCTTAGTGCTGAAATGCAAGTTATTGTGCTTACAATATTGATAGTAGCGGAAGTTGCTATTAAATGCTGTGAAATCTGGTGGTTTCACACTCAAAGATGAGTCTGCCATTAAAAGTATGGTCATAGGGATATCTTATCATGATAACTCATGCACTTGAGCTTTTTCTAAGAGATGCACATCAATTGGGAATAATCCTTGCACCCCAGAAATAGGGAGTAAATTACTGCAACTATGAGTATAATTTCTTAAATACAGCTATTGCAAAATGGGCGAATATGTAATAAATATCATGAAACTTTCGTGATACAGTTGATCCCCACCATAAAACAGATTTTGGGCTGCCCCAGAGATTGAAACAAATTTTCCCACAGATAAAATCATCTTTATCACAAATATCATAGTCACAAGGCAATACAGACAGTTTGTAGTCTAAGGCATTAACGTACCCTACAGCACTTTTCCAGCCCAACAGATTACAGGGGTCAGCTTGTATAGATCCAATAACCCATGTTAACACTGCTTTTCCATTAGAGACTACACTAAGTGCATTTCCTTCAGGCAGACTCAGGAGAAGGTCATCACTTTGACCCTGATGTAATGTGAGGTCGCAGCTCTTTTCAGGAAGTTGCTCTTCCCATAGGGCTGAACAGATGCGTATCTGTTCATGTATAAATCAACTGGTATCACTTATACTTAGTACTTATTATACGTATAAAACCCAAGTCAGAAGGTTGCCTTTCTATTGGGTTTCACAGATGTGTATCTGTTCATGTATAAATCAACTGGTATATATCACTGCATAGCAATATTGCAAACAGACATAGTAAACATATTCATAGTACTTCTATGTATGAAATCAAAGGTCTTACAACACCCAAGTCTGCTTCCAGGAAGTTGCCCTTTCTATGGGGATTATTAGATGTGTATCTGTTCATGTATAAATCAGCTGGTATCACTGCATAACGATATTGCAGACATTTAGAGTAAGCATAGTACAGTACTTATATGTATACTATCAAAGGTCTTATAACACCCGTCTGCTTGCAGGAGGTTGCCCTTTCTATAGGGCTTAACAGATCTGTATCTGTCATGTATAAATCAACTGGTATCACTGCATAGCAATATTGCAAACTGGCAGACAAAGGTTAACCTGTCGTGTAAGATATCTCCTGGATGAGTGTGTGCATAATGACTTTTCCTCCCAAGCAGACTTAGTCTGTGCCCTCAAAGACCTCCACTTTATTGGGTGTCCTTTAAGGTTACCAGGGCATGTATTGATCTGCGAAGAAGCTCACAAGCCGTGAGGCTTTTGTAGTCCATCTTATTACTTGTACCAGGGCTGGAGAGATGTTATTTGGGCAATTCTGTAGATTATTCACTTGGCTTTGAACATGTACATGTAGTGTGGGGACATCTTTCAATTCAAGACATTACTGTCCCAATGGTCATGTTTGCAATGACAAAAATAGTAGACACAGAGATTTCACAAAACAAAAGGAACTCCCGAGGACAAGATTATCATGTCTGGAGATATATATATACATGATGAATGTATGTATGCGGTGTTTGCTTCCCAAGCAGATGTAGTCTATGCTATCAAAGACCTTGAAGTTCACTTTATTGAGTTGTCTGAAAGGTTACCCGGGCATGTAGTGATCTGCGAGGAAGCTCACAAGCCGTGATCATGAGGCTTTTGTAGTCCATCATATTACTTGTACCAGGGCTGTTATTTGGGCAATCCACTAGATTATTCACTTTGCTTTGAACATGTACTTGTAGTGTGGGGACATCTTTCAACTCAAGTGGAGTGTGCTGCGCTGTTATTGTCCTCTCAGGTGCAGGTGCCCTTAAATTGGATTTTCCCCAAAGAAGCAACAGTCAGATGAGTTTATGTTGACTATAGAGCACTTCAGGGTGAGGAGCATAAACGTACCATCTTAAGAAAGGGCAAACATCTTCCCGAGGCCTTGCTATGACTTAGACTGAACCTATAGCTAACTGTATATTGGTATTAGACACACAATTCAACCATGCATTGGCCATTGCCCTTATGATGGATTTCCCACAAAGAAGCAACAGTTGACTATATGTTACCACTTTAGGGTTAAGAGCATAACTGTACCATCTTAAGAAAGGGCAAACATCTTTCTCGAGGCCTTGCTATGACTTAGATTCAACCTATAGCTAACTGTACATTGCTATTAGATACCCTTGACTGAGCATGTCGGCCTTGTAGTATATTTTCCCATGAGAGGCAAAAAGTCACTTATGATAAAGCACCAGAAATGAACCATGATCAAAGGAGGGCATTATTTTTCTTAGGGCACTATCATAACTTAGATTGAACCTATAGCAACTGTATATTGGCATTAGACACACTAGACTGGGCATGTTGGCCTTATGGTGCATTTTCCCTGAAGAGGATTCAGTCAGATTATGTTCATAAAGCTCTTCAAGGAAGGAAGCTTCAGAGATGAACCATGTAAAGAAGGGCAACAGTTTCCTTGAGGCACTTCTATATGATGTACACTGAACCTATAGCTGCTGTATATTGGCATTAGATACAGTTGACTGGGCATATATGGCCTTACTGTGACAGTGTATTCTCCCTAAAGAGCCATCCGCAGTTTAAGCTCTTTTGTGGAAGTTTATAAGTCGAGTACTAGTAGTAGTTGAAATGAACCATGTAACGGATGGCTGATATTTTTCTTGAGGTCTTGCTATGACTTAGATTGAACCTATAGCTACTGTTTATTGGCATAAGAAGCACTTGACTGAGCAAATTGATTCAACCATGACAGACTGTGTTTTCCCAAAGGACATCCGCAGCTTGAAATTATAATGAAACTCTTCAACGGGAGGTGGAAGCTTCAATGAACCATGTAATATAAAATTTTCAAGCTGCATTTGTATGCTTGAAGCTGTACTTAATAAATATATACATACAAACCGCTATCGCAACAGTGCCGTACCATTTATTGTCCGCTTACTTAATACGTATATGTAATGTCTATCGCTGAGATCTTTGTATATTGTCTTAAAGAATTCAATTGTTTTAAGAATCTACGTGTTTTTGTATGATGTATTTCGTATTTAATTGTGTAATGACGTGAACGATTTTAATGTAAATGCTACAGCAACAATTCGGTCAGTTGACTGCTACTGCTGTGCATTATTTTACCTTCTGAAATAAACCATTCATATATACATGTAGCTGTGTTCACTCAAGCGTTAAACCGTTAGAGAATTCGGCAAATTGTTTGCATGTACTGCCCTTACAATGGATTTTCCCTTGAGAGGTATGAACATTTTAAGTCAATGTTAGAGCGCTTCAGGCAAAGAAGGAAGCTGACAGTTACTGTAAAAGAAAGGGCAAAATTTTCAAGATGTAGCTATAGCTGCTGCTGTGTTCCCCAAGTGTTACACTGTGAAAGAATTGAGGATGTTTCTTTTTGCACAACCAGTAAAGAATTGTTTTTATTTGGACAGATTTGGCTAAACAGGTATGAACATTTCAAGTCGACTTTAGATTACTTAAGGCAAAGAGAAAAGCTGAAATGAACTGTATAAAGAAAGAGCAACATTTTCAAGCTGCATTCAAGCCTTTCTTATACAAATGTAGCTGTGTGTACACACCAAACCGTTAAATGGTTAAAGAATTAATATGTAAATTGGTTGCAGGAATTGCCCTTACAATTATGGCTTTTCCCTTGAGAGGTATTACTAAGAGAAAAGCTGAAACAAACTGTATAAAGAAAGAGCAACATTTTCAAGCTGCATTCAAGCCTCTGTTATAGCTGTGCACACCCAACTGTTAGATGGTTAAAGCATTAGTCAAACTTGAATGCACACGTTGCCCTTACAGTGGCTTTTCCCTGAAGAAAGCTCAGCAGTTTAAGTTTGCGGAAGAGTGCTCCAGATAGCATTTGAGAAGGAGTGACCTGTGCAAAGGAAGGGCAAGGTTTTTATACTCTGGTAAATTTATAACCGTCTTTTGGTATTAGGCAAACTTGAATGCGCACTGTAAGCCCTTGCCGCACATATTGCCCTTATAACGGATTTTTGCTGAAGAGGAATTAACAATTTAAGTCAATATTAAAGCCCCTCTTGCAAAGGGGCTGAGGTGAACCATATAAAGAAATGCCAACTTTTTTATACTGCTTTTCAGTTATACAGGCTGTGCCCATAGCTGTATCCACTCACATGCTACTGGTAAACTTACAGCCACCTTTGGTATTAGTCAAACATGACTGCATGCAGTAATCCCTTGCTGTACATACATGTATTGCCCTCACATTCATTTGGCTTTTCCTCAAAGAGGCATCAACATTTCAAGTAGATGTAAGAGTCCATGCAAAGGAAGAGCTTAGCTGAAATGAACCATATATCATTTTAAAGAAAGGCCACGTTTTATATGCAGCTTTTCAGTGATTTAGGTGGAACCAATAGCTGTATTCACTCACACAGAACTGGTAAACTTACAGCCATCCTTTGGTATTAGTCAACATGACTGCATGCTGTAAGCCCAAGCTGTACATATTGCCCTCACAATGGCTTTTCCCAAAAGGGGCATCAACATTTCAAGCCTTAAATGACCTGTGTAAAGAAGGGCCATGTTTTATATGCTGCTTTTCAGTGATTTAGCCTGAACAAATAGCTGTATCCACTCACATGCAACTGGTAAATTTACAGCCACCATTGGTATTGGACAACCATGACTGCACGAGGGCTGTAAGCTCTTGCTACACATATTGCCCTCACAATGAATTTTCCCAAAGGGCACTAGCATTTTGAGTCAATGTAAAAGCACCTCAGGCAAATGAAGAAGATGAAATGAACCATAAAAAGAAAGGGCATGTTTTATATGCAGCTTTTCACTGACTTAGGCTGTGCCCATAGCTGTACCCACTCACAAGTTAAACTGGTAAATTTAATGCCAGCCTTTGGTATTAGTCAACATGACTGCATGCTGTAAGCCCTTGCTGCACATACTGCCCTCACAATAGGCTTTTCCCGAAAGGGGCATCAACATTTTGAGTCAATGTAAGAGCATTTCAGGCAAAGGAAGAACTTAGCTGAAATGAACCATAAAAAGAAAGGTCATGTTGTATATGCTGCTTTTTAGTGATTTAGACAGAACAAATAGCTGTATCCACTCACACGCAACTGGTAAACTTACAGCCACCATTGGTATTAGTCAACATGACTGCATGCTGTAAGCCCTTGCTGCACATACTGCCCTTACAATGGGCTTTCCCCAAAGGGGCATCAACATTTCAAGTCAACGTAAGAGCACTTCAGGCAAATGAAGAAGCTGAAATGAACCATGGTAAGAAAGGCCAAGTTTTATATGCTGCTCTTTAAGTGATTTAGACAGAGCTGTATCCACTCACATGCAACTGGTAAACTTACAGCCAGCCTTAAATTGTATTAGTCAACATGACTGCATGCTGTAAGCCCTTGCTGTACATATTGCCCTCACAATAGGCTTTCCCCAAAGGGGCATCAACATTTTGAGTCAATTTAGAGCAGTTCAGGCAAATGAAGAAGATGAAATGAACCGTGTAAACAAAGGGCAAGGCCTTTATTCTGAATGTCTGTGATTCAACCACGATTTATGGCTACATTAAATCCAGTTTACTGGTAACGTTTGGTAACCTGAATTCGGGATTATTCCGATAATGGTTGACTGAAATCAATCTAGCAGAACAATAAACCATCCTTTTTTTCTATTATTCTGTCAGTATCATGTACTATCTTTGCACTAATCATATATATGGTAGATTTTGTCTCTAGTCGTGCTGACACCATAATATTTCAACTTGAAACTACCGTCCGCCGCACACACAATGACGGTGCTGTCGGACAGGGGGGCACATTAATTCGGGAGAGAAGATTCGTCTTGAATATCTTACCGCTAATCACATTTTATACAGCAGCTATTCGTTCCATCCTTGGCTTGAGGAGAGTGCTATGGATATAGACGTGTCCAAGTAAAAAAAATACACGAAAAAACGGCCGTACCGCACACATCAGGCCAGTTCGGGAACAACCCGTGTGTTGAGTCGGTAGAACTTCACTCAAAGTCGGCCCATCGTCATCATCGGGCAACGTGTAACGTTACATTATTCATGGCAAGTTAGCTGGATGCCGTAGCAATGGTAATACTACTATGTCCATGTGTTCCTTGTTGTGTTAGGAGCAAACTTTGAGGAAAATATCTTCCTCAGTCCACTATCACACGCAGCATTTAGACAAAAAAGTGTTCCTCACAAACCTTTGTCGTCTGCTTGACAACAGGATTCTGGTTAACAATATGGCGGCGGGAAAATACACGTGCCGTAGGTTGTAGCAACAGAGAGGAGTTTTGATGATTGATCACACTTAGAATCCAGTTGCAGGTTAGCAAAAGAGATTGTAATAAGTTGTCTTGTAAATAATTGTGTTTAGCAGGAAGCGGATGTGACATTTTTCTTATAAACCAGTCGACAACCATGTTGTGTGATTCTCCCACGAAGCCCTCAGACTGTTCCAATAAGGGACGGAGAGTTTTTGACGTAGCCAACTTCTAAAGCATGGTTATCGAAGCTTTTCAGACAGTGTTCTGAATACGTAAGTCTGTCAGGTTTGCATTTCTAGCGGTATTACTGATGTTGCATCTAGCACATATCCCTAAATACCCCGTTTTCGAAAAATCCCGAATTTAAGTACCCCGCGAATTTAGGTTACCCAACGTTATACAACCATCCTTAACCATCAGACAAAGTCAACTGTGCATTGGCCGTAAAATGCAGTTTCCCCCGGAGAAGCATGTCTTGAGCAGTTAAAGTTGATGGCAGGGTGCTTTAGAGAAAGGAAGGGAGGATGAACTATCTACATGTATGGCTGCACTGGTGATCCAGCATGTATTTATAACTTTCCTTCTGCATAACCCACCATTACAGCAAATTGGCAGTGACTGCTGGTTGCATTACATGCTTAGGCCTCACCAATTTGACTTGGTTATCGGATTGGAAAAAAAGATATGCATGACTGGAAAAAGGTATTGGAAACAAAGCCTTAGAACCAGGTTTATGCCTGGGTGGAATCAGTTTATGGAGGGTATACAGTCATATTGAAATTTTCCTCTCTGCTTTTATGATGTCTGCTTGCCATATTTTCACTTCAGAAGGTCCTAGAACCAAAGAAATGATTTGATATGACCTTAAAAGTGTTTTTATTACAACCTCCTACTATTTTTTTTTTTTAGTTCATCAAGCTGGATATCTAATGGACCACTGTCACTGACAGCATGTTTAGCAGTAAATTTGGGCAATTTTCAGCATCACCAGTCATTTTTTGCATGGTGAAGCTAGAAATGGCCCAAATTAGCTGCTAAACATGTATGCAGTGACATCAGTCCATCAGATAGCCTGTGTAATGGGCCTTAACCCTAACATACACCTTTGTGTAAACTCAGTTGCTCGTAGGAACTTATCTTTGCCCCCTGCTGTCACCTTGATGACATTGAGATAACCTCGACAGTCTCAGATGACCTTGAATAAATGACCTTGCTTGGGATCCCATTCCCAGCAAATTGGACATGGCGCCAGAGAGTATTATGGATCCTTGGCTCATTTTATGATGTCCTTTGTCATCTGGGCCAATCCAACTGTAAAGGCAGGGCTCAAAATCCAGTTTTGGGAAAAGGTAACACTGGTGCACCTAACATAAAGATTTAGGTGCACAGAAAAAAAGAAAAAAACATTGGGTGCACAACATGAAATAAAGTAGAATGTCAGCAAGGCGTATTTACAAATTTAAGCCGACTGCCTCTCTTAAGAACCTCAATCTGTAATTCTATAGCTAACTTGTTTAAAAATTTTAAACAAGTGATACAGAAAGTACAATGAAGTTTAAATTGCTTTTTCTGATAGTGTACAATAGTGTACCTTTAAACCCTATAGCCCACAATAAATATTTATCTGCACTGGTCACAGTCAAAAATTAGTTGCATTACTGCTATTTTGGGTGCACAAAAGTGCATGTGCATGCACCAAGTTTTCCAGCCGTGGTTGAGGCCATACTAATGTTGTTTCTTGGATTGAAGAATGATGCTTCACTGGGAAAAATGAACATGAAAAAGAGTCTGTGGGGTAAGGCTGTGCCTTGGTACACACAGTGTCTGAGGGTGAAGTAAACTTTAAGTCAGATTCAAGTTTTCTTCCCAGCTCTCTTCATCTTGTCTTCCTGTTGAAGTTTTACGAAGAAATGTCCAACGACCAAGAAAATAAAATGATGTGGCTTATAACTTTGGGCCGTGAATAACGGATTTTATGCTCTGATGGACAGTCTGCATCCTTCAGGCTTCCATAACATTACTTATTACTGTCTTTTCTGTACAAGCTTGAATGCCATTTGGATCATAAGCTTCCATGTTCAATAAGAGAGCCAACGTTAAATTCAGAAGGGCTGTCACAGTACATGAATTTGTGTGGCCAAGTTTGGTAAGAACTTTTGAAGAAGAGAAATGTCAAAGGATTAAATAGCCTTACCAGCCCCCACAAGTCATAAGATTTTGAATAGCTCTGAATGTCACAGTTACGGTAATTTATAGTGGGAGACATTGTATGAATAGTTCTCTTGACAAATGTACAAGTTTAACATGAATGGGACAGCAAATAACAGTTTTTTTTACTGAAGTACACAGTCAATACACCTCCTTCTGCCTATGTAATTTTTCATACCAGTACACAACTTCTCTGCCATACAATGATAAAAGTCTAGGGATAACTTGAACAGCTCTGAATGCCACGGTAACAGTTACTGTAATCTATAGTGGGTGACATCGAAGGGACAGTTCTCTTTACAAATGTACAAGTTTAACATGAATGGGGCTGTCAATAATAGGTTTTATGTTCATAGTCTACCTCCTTTATCAAGTTCATGCCACTATAAGTTTGCTGTAACTTCTGAATAATGATGAAAGATTGTATGAATCGTAAGCTCCTGTGAGAAATGAGATAGCTTTCTGTGCCTGCCAACGTCAAATGCACAGGGCTGTTACAGTACGTAAATTTGTGTGGCCCAAGTTTTGTTAGAGTTTCTGAGGAAGAAAAATGTGAAAGGAATGAATGGTCTTAGACTCTCATACACCATATAGTCATGGGATCATCTCTAAATGTCACGGCTTCTGTGATATATTGTGCAAGACCTCGGACCAACAGTTTTCTTGCAAAATATACAGTCATAGTTTACATGAATGGGACCATGAACGACAGGTTTTATGCTCAAGTGTATGTAGTCTATACCTCATTCTTGCCTTATGCAATTTTTCATACCAGTACACAGCTTCTCTGCCATATATAAAAGTCCAGGGATCACTTGAACTGCTATGCATGACTATCATATGCTGTTACTGTAATTTACTGTGCAAAAACTTGATGGAACAGTTCTCTTTACAAATGTACAAGTTTTACATGAATGGGGCTTTGAATAACAGGTCTTATGCTCAAGTGTGCAGTCAGCCCTCTTTGTTCCCTGGTAGTCTTCCATACTATTGGGCTCCCACTGCAATGCGATGATAAATGCTATATGAACCATAAGCTTTCATGACAAATGTCCAGCCTTCAGGGTATGTGTAGTTGGTTGTACAAAGGTCTTCACAGTGGCACAAACACACATAAACTACCATGACAGGGCACCCAAAGGAACCCTAGGCATTGCTGGGGCTTTGTGCCATGCTCATGACAAGAAGAGGGGTTTCTACGGAAGATGTTGCAACTGTCTAGCTCACTAGTCCTCATTCTTTCGTGTCTTCAGTCAGCAATCTTCCATACTAGTGAACCTTGCCTGCTATATCATGATAAAAGCTTGTATGAATCATAAGCTCTGGTGACAGATGTCAGACCTTCTGGTGTGTGTAGCTGTTTGTGCAAAGGTTATCAAAGCTGCCCAGCAAGTGCACACAAACTACCGTGACAGAGCACCCAATGGATGCCTCTGGCTTTAAACTTCCTTCTTGACAAAAAAGAGGTATTTCTATATAATCATTATGATAGAAGAACTTTATTGCACGACAATTGTACGCGGTACAATGTATGGCAACAACTATTTAACAATTCAATTAGTACAAAATAGAGGTATAGACTGAAACTTACTACTAGTAACATTCTAATTATAGAAGATGTTGTTACTGTTCTTCACATTCTATTCACAAGTCCTCACTCATTTGTGCCTTCAGCTAGTCCCTTCCATGATACCAGTGGACTGTAACTGCTATATCATGATAAAAGGCTGCTTGAATCATAGGCTCTCATGACAGATGTCAAGCCTTCAGGTGGGTGTAGTAGGTTGTGCAGAGGTCTTCACAGTGGCCCGGCCACAGATAAAGGGGCACCAGGGAAAGCTGAGGCATTCATCTGGCTTTGTGCTCAAGGCATTCTTGGGAAGTTTTATTGCTCTTCTTGCCTCTGGTTTGAAGAAGAAGCCCTTAAAGCATGGACGATAGGCCTTCTGGGGTAACAAAAGTAATCATATGACAATAATGGCTAAAAAGGTGTTTCTATGGACGATTTTGCATCTGTACTACCTCACTGATCTTCACTGTTTTGTGCCTTTAGCAAGCATACCATACCAGACGACTGTGTCTGCTGTATCATGATAAGCTCTGATGACAAATGTCAAACCCTGGGGGGGGGGGGGTAGCTGGTTGTGAAAAGGTCTTCACAGTGGCACAGCCACAGATAAAGGGGCGCCAGGAAAAGCCAGGGCATTTATCTGGCTTTGTGCCGCTCTCAAGACACTCACTCTTGAGACGGATCTTGCTATTCTTGGCATTTCCTCTCTTTGGTATAAGGAATAAGCGCTTAAAGTGACGGATGTTGGCCTTCTAGGGAAGCCAAAGTCATAAGGGAAAGGACAGTCACAGGGCATCATTCTAGCCAAAATTGTGACAATCTTGACCCCCCAAAAAAATGTTCTTCAGAGGATGTTGGTACTGTTCTGGCTCACTAGTTCTCACTCATTTGTGCCTTTAGATTTTAGAATGACATCCATTGAAGAATAAGCATTCAAAGTGACAGATGATAGGCCTTCTAGGGAAGCCAAAGTCAGAAGCAGAAGGACAGTCACAGCACATCACTCTATTCATGGAGGATGTTGCACCTGACTTTCATATCTTGGTCCACTATCTAGTCCTGCCAACTTTGTTCAATGGTTGGTAAGGCCACACCAATTTAATTTCTTGGTTTAAACTTAACAGATTTTTTTTAAATTTTAGCAACAGCAAAAAATCATGAAAACAGAAGGCTGGGGTGAAAACTTGCACCTGACCCTGTTCACTTCCTAAAATTGTGTGCACCCAAGTACAAACTTTCCTCTGAGATTCTGTTTTCCTGTTGATTTTGCAATCTAGCATTTTTTTTTGTGGCCTAAGGGAAAGGACAGCCACAGGGCATCACTCTATTCACTCCAGGCAAAGGAGGTGCGTTTATTTTTCACCAGAGAGCATTTCAGCTATACCAGCTCAATGATAAGTTTCTTTGTGTTCTTGTCTCTGGTCTGAAGAGTAAGCTGTTATGACAAATGATAAGGCTTTTGGGATAGCCAAGGTCAGAAGAACGAGCCTTAGGGTGGTCGCAGTCACAGGATACAAATAGACTGTCAAAAGCAGGGCAAGGGTCGGAACACCTGTCATTAATCTTTCTACGGAAGAGTGTTCCACATATTCAGGTTCACTGTTCGCTACTGCCATCTTTATGTGTTGGTAGTCTTCCATACCAGTGGTCTTTCTCTGGTGTCCAATGATAAAAGCTATTGAATCAAAAGCTTTTGTGACAAATACCCGGGACTTTAGGGGATGTGTAGGTTTTGCAAATATCTTGTCTATTGCTCTCGCCATTGTACCTTCACGGTAGTCTTCCCTAATTTTCCTGGTATTTGATGATAAAAGCTGGTATGAATGATATTAAGCTTTTTTTACATATAGCCAGGCTTCAGGGGATTTGTTGTAGGTTTTGCAAAGATCAATGAAGTGTCACGGACACAGACAAACTACGGTAAAAGGGGTGCCAGGGAAAGCTAGGTCATTGCTCTGGCTTTGTGCTGCACTCAAGGCACTCTTGAGTGTCACTTTCTTGGTATCTTCTATACCAGTGGGCTCTCTCTGATAAAAGCTTTGTGAATCAGAAACTTTTGTGACAAATATCCAGACCTTTAGAGGATTTGTAATTATTGGTTCTGCAAACTTTGAGGTTCTCTCAGAGGTGCAATGATAGATAAACTAAAGAAAGTGCCAGGGGAAAGGTGTTACCTTAAGGCACATTTTTTAGTTGCAACTTGCATTACCAAGGAATTGACACTGTTGGCTCTGTGGTGGAAACTTTTCTTGTTTGCAAATATAGCTTACTTTTGATTGAAGTCTTTCCATCAACACCTTTCTTAAGCCCTTTGATACCACAGAGACTGGATAAAGGCATTACCTTAACTTAAGACATATTTCTCTTTTCTATCACCTTGGAATTAACTCTTAGACTCTATGGGGATTTTGGAACAGGAAGTTTGCTCCTTTCCAACACAGATTACTTTTGATTGAAGTCTTTCCATTAGTCTCTTTCTCAAGTCTCGAGTCTTCTAAAACCTTAGAGACTTAAAAATGGTGTTATAGTTCAAGAGACATTGCTTTTTTATCCCTTGGAATTAACACTAAGTAGACCCTATGGGGATTTTAGAATAGAAACTTTGCTCCTTACCAATCACACCTAAGTTTGATTGAAGTATTTCCATTAGTCCCTTTCTCAAGTCTCCAGCATTCTAAAACCTTAGAGACCTAGTAATGGTGTTACAGTTCAAAAGACATTGCTTTTTGTTATCCCTAACTTGGACTGATATGAGGCTTTTAGAATAGAAAGTTTTCTCATTCCAAACACAACTAAGCTTGATTGAAGTCTTTCCTTTACCGTAGTCCCTTTCTCAAGTGTTTAGTCTTCTTGGAATTAGCACTTGGACTCTATGGGGGGTTAAAGTAGAAAGTTTGCCTATTTTCAAAAACAACTTACTTTTGATTGAAGTCTATCCATCAGCACTTCTCTCAAGTCATCTAAAACCTTAGAGACTTAAGAAAAGCATTACCTTAAGAAACTTTGCACTTTAACATTCCCTGGGACATAACACTTATAGCCTTTATAGTGGTTTCAAAATAGAAAGTTTGCTCATGTACAAAAACAAGTTAGTTTTGATTGAAGTCATTCCAATCCTGTAACACACCAGAGACCAAATGAAGGCGCTATCTAAAGACACATCCCATTCCCCTACAGTTAATGTCTCAGACTTCGAGGCGTCCGACCAAAATCCCTCGGTTTTTATCTTGCTCAGAAAAAGGCCTTGGGTCAAAAGATTACAGTTATTATCCTGAGTGTATGAAGTGCGGCGTTATGTAGGTTGGACACGGCAGGGCTCGAAATAAATAGTTTTCCTGCATACTGTACTAGTAAATGTATTTACATGTAAGTTCGCATGGTTTTAATGTCACGTTAGGGAGAAAATGGACATTCAGTTACCATCTGTCACCTTCCTCAGGGCAATACTTACTGGTACTATGCCACACTTCAGCTAGGTGTCACTGCTAACAAATGAATGCAGTCCCTAACCAATACAGTATTGCCCTGAAGAAAGTGACAGACAGTCACTGAAACATTTGCTGCGATGATTGTATATCTTGGTTGTGAATAAAGAACCTTGTTGTCCAGTGATTGTCCAACCTGACAAAATTATTCACAGATTTTTGTTTCTGTGTTTTGCAGGAAAGTTGCAGAGAACCTGAAGGATGACCAGGGTAAGGGGGTGGTTCTCGCCAAGCCTCAGGGCAACAGCAGCAGCAACGACAACGCCTGTGTCCGCTGCAACAAGACCTTCTTCTTCCTACTGAACAGAAAGGTCAGTACAATCAAATTTTGCTGTTTGAAAAAGGTGACTACAAATTCATAACTGTCAACCAAATCAAAGAAAGTGGACAATGTCATATAATTTACAATGTTTGATATATAATAACTAGATATAGTTACCCAAGCTGCAATGAACAAAACACGAGAAATTCTGTCTTATTCTCTGCATAGGGTATGATTACTAATAAGTGCAAGCTCCTAGGCGTTTTGACCCCATTTTAATAGTACACATGCGAGTTGCTTGCCCTCATTGGCATTGTTTCTAAATCTTACTGTATCTAAATACACCTGACTTAGCTCACATTTTATGTGTGCCAATGCTTTCAAAGAAATAGCTATCATGATAAATGCTCTAATCATTGCAACAGTATATCAATAAAATGAAGGTCATCGAAATGTCGACTCTTGTAAAATACTTGGTTGGGAGTAAAAGATCCTTGCTATATATTCAGTCATTTGCCAACCTGATAAGATTATTCACGGAGTATATCAATAAGTTTTCTTTGGAGGAGAGCTTAAAGATGTCAGTCAGATGTAAGTTTGTACTGTGACCAATATGTTTCCCCAGATCCGATGTGCGGACTGCAACAACTATGTGTGTAAGGACTGCTCAGCTCTGGACAGTAAGGACAACGTGTGGGTCTGCACCTTCTGCCAGAGAGTCAGGTAGGCTAGAACTTTCCCAATATCTCACATCTGAGCTGGTAAACTTACAATACCCATCTTACTCTTCATTAGACTAAGTGTCCATCATTGTAAAAGAAGACTTCACATCAAACCGGAAAAAGTAAAGGTCCAAGTCAGTGAAACATTCATTTCTCTTTATTTACAGCTCAATCAACAAACAAAACGGCATTAATTTGTGATAACTCCAACCAAGTAAAGAACTGTAATATCAGACAAGTAATACATAGACTGATACTTTGCCAGTTACATCTTTAGATTCAGTACATATGTTCTTTGTCATTCTGATGAAGACTTTGGAAGAAAAGGTCAAAACCGGTAAATTGTTGTGTCTCAGCCGTCATCCTTCTGATGCCCAATCGACTTTAGATTCAGTACATGTTATGTTTGTCACAGTGCTGGGCTAGCCCATCAATAACCAACCAGATATTTCCTTATCGACTGTCAAAGCTACAGTACCTGACAGGCTCCCCTGACAAATTAACGACCATGTAAAACTAATGTCAAAATGCCACGGCCGTCACATCCCACCCTCCATTAGTGTCAATCATTGCAAATCAAGACTTCACATCAAACCATTGGAAAGGTTTTTGTTGAAGCCATGAAATGATTTCCTAAACATCTTGATCAACAAACAAAATATCCTTAAGTTAATCTATGATAACTCCAAGACAGTAAAGAACTGTCATGTAATACAAAATCATGAAACTCTGAGTTTGCCAGTTACATGGATGTTTTTCAGATTCAGTACATGTTGATGCTAGGCTACCAATTCCCACCTGATATCCCATATCAAAACTGTATCAGGGCTGACAGCATCCCCTGGTAAATTAACGACCATGTACAAACTAATCATGAGGAAAGTTTCGATTTCCGTAGAGTCAAAATGGCACGAACGCCACATTCCACCCTCCATTAGTGTCCATCAATGCAAACCAAGACTTCATATCAAACCATTGGAAAGGTTTCTGTCTGAAGCTGTGAACTGTTGTCCTAAACACCGTGATCAACAAACAAAATATCCTTTATCTATGATAACTTCAAGTAAAGAACTATGATGTTAAACAAGTAATACATACAACTCTGAGTTTGCTAGTTATGTTTTTTTAGATTCAGTATGTGTTATGTTGATCTATGCTTGGCTAACCCATCAATATCCCAACAGATATCCCATATCAGAAGTGTATCAGGGCTGACAGCCTCCCCTGGTAAATTAACGACCATGTACAAACAAATCATGAGGATAGTTTCGATTTCCGTAGAGTCAAAATGGCACGGCCGTCACATCCCACCCTCCATTAGTGTCCATCATTGCAAATTAAGACTTCAATTTGAACGACCGAAAAGGGCACACAGTCTCGGTGAGATGTCTTCCTCCCGACACCTCAATTAACAAACACGACATCCGATAATCACCAGTCTAGACGGGACGGTTATTGGAGCAGGGCTCCAAATACTAAAATTGAAAATAGATTCACTGTAAGTTATGCACCCAATATTGGAGCTGTTCACCTAATTTTTGACTGTGGGTGCACCTGAGTGCACCTAGAAGTCTTTTAGGGGTACAGCATATTCTAATGGAATTTAAGTGCCATGAGAAGTACTAAATATTACTTTATGAAATTTTGAAGTTGGATTCAAGTTCTGAAGAGGGACAGTTATAAGATTTGCAATCAGACTTTGCTGACATTCTACTTCATTGTATTTTGTGCGCCCAAATTCTTTAATGTGCATCTAGATGTTTAGGTTACAGTAGGGGCACCAGTTCTCAAAAATGAAATTCGAGCCCTGCTGAATGATAATCAGGGTAATGGCGTGCAGCGAAGGGCGCAGGCGAGAGAAAAATCAAAGCGAAAACGTCTGCGATGGATGACCCACCGTACCCCATCCATCACCTGGTTATTTGACACCTCCGTGTGGTGTAATTTGATCCCTGATGACCTGGCCCACTGCTGTGAATGTTAAGGTCACGGTGGTCTTATGAGAGAAGATGGTGACATTTTATGAGAGGATGTTCATTTGTCTGTCTGTTTAGACCCTTGTAGTGCCTAGTGTCACACAGGGCAGCAAGTTTCCTTGCTGTTTCAGCAGCAGGGTAAATTTTTCTTCCCCTTTTAACATGCTCAAAGCACCTCCTCAAACCCATATCTTACGTCCTTTCTGAAACTGAAAGATAGGTACATTACCCCAATCAGTATGCCCTTCTCAGGTTAGCACTGAGCACATATTTCATATTATGAGAAAGAGTAGGGAAGTTGAACACACCCAGTGGGCTAGCCCCCTAATTTAGTGGCCTGTGTGTCACAAGGTCTTTGAAAAACATAGATGGGCACAGACCCTATACAGCAAAAGGTGTGATTTTAACCCTTGTCCTGCAGGACCCATATACAATTATTGTATATATGGGTTGAACATTATATAGCATTTATGTGGGTCCCGTATATGTACAGGTTGGGGGTATTTTCAGCTGAACGCATCACTGCCACGAAACGCACCAAATGCGGAAGTAACCATGCCACAGCAGTGCAGAAAAAGTCAATGGAAAATGAACTGATTAAGAAATCAAATCAATGAAATAAATTGCATGAAAAAAGCCAGCAGGACATTAAGGGTTAACTTTTGTTTGCTTTCTGTTTCTCTCTCCCAGAGAGCTGAAGACGCAGTCGGCTGAGTGGTTCTACTCCAACATCAAGCAGAGGTTCAAGAGGTTCGGCAGCGCCAAGGTCGTCAGGTCCCTCTACAAGAGGAAGGGCGAGAGATCTGGAAGTAAGTTTCTTAAGGGCACACAATTTGATAGTTTAACATGTCTTAACCATGTCTTCTTACTATCTCATAACTTTTGACTAACATATATGTGACAGCACTGCCACCTTGTGGTTTGAAGCATAAGTGCAGACGGCCGTAACTCAAAGAGTCCACAACAACATGGTATGGTAAGAGATAGCAATCTTATGACACTGGCTTAAAGCTGTTGTCACACAGCGGGAAAAAGAGTTGTGGGGTCGAACCAACATTCTGGCATCCACCCTTGGCTGGAACCTTAACCAATCGGAGAGCACCTATTATAAGATACGTGAAGAGAGTTCTAACCAATCATATCATCCCTTCTAAACCCAGTCGGCAAAACCGGTTTGACCACTTTCTTGTGAGTAAACAGAGCCACTCCAGATGCTACTTTCTCAGCAGGAGCAATCTGTTACAGACACTTCCTACAAAACTGTCCTGCATAAACTATTAGAC
Source organism: Branchiostoma lanceolatum (assembly GCA_035149815.1). Lineage (NCBI taxonomy): Eukaryota > Metazoa > Chordata > Leptocardii > Amphioxiformes > Branchiostomatidae > Branchiostoma > Branchiostoma lanceolatum. The sequence goes on from CM068880.1 coordinate 1,576,856, forward strand.
TCTGCTAAAACACTATCCTACAAGTTATTCTTAAACTTTCATTTTCAAATACTTGTTGTCCCTTTGAAAGTATGATGTCTAATATTAGGTGTTATCTATTTTTGTGTTTTGTATCCATTGAGCTAAATCAAACGCAAAGATGCCCGGAGGCACAAGGCTTACATGTACCGACTTTACTTTGCTGTACACACAATTGAGTATGTCAGGGACAGTCCATTTCTTGTTGCATGCGGGTTTATGTTATGTACTTGAGAAAAGAAAAGGTGTGATAAAACTGTCCAAGATGACCCCTGAGCGGACTGATAAAATCTGGTCATGTTGACAGGTGGTCACTATAGACAGGATTCTTAATTAAAGCTTGTGTCAATGGGAGAAATTATCTAAGGGATCACTGAAAAGTGGTCACAATGGCCAGGTGGTTCTGATGTAGTAGAGATGGTCACTTTAACAGGCCTGCCTGTAGTTTAAACTCACCAGTATCTGTTCCTATTAGCTGTCATTAGACTGGATTGTCTACAGTGGTTAGGTTGGGTGGAGCAGTGATTATTGTGTTATTATCATGTAAATGTGGTGTCTGAAAAGTAAGAGTTTGGGTACTTTTCCATTGAGAGTATTGTTATTGAGACTCATTATTGCAAAGAGAAAAGGTGTGATAGCTTCCAATTTGGCACAACTTCTAAATGTACCATCAGATTCTGTTTAAATGACATTCTTCTGAAGGTATGCTAGAATCTTGAAAGAAACTTTTTTGAAGAATTTAGAAGGCAAGGTATAAAGTTTAACACAAATGCTCCTCAGTGAGTTGTTGGGACTGTTTGATGCTTTTCAATGTAGCACAACGGGCCTTATAAATGATTTTCTGCTATTATAGTAAGTTAAGCTATTCAAAATTTTGCTTCAAAGAATAATTAAGACAAGGACTTGGTATGAGTGTGCAATACTGTTTCTATATTTACCAAACCAGGTGTGGTTAAGTCACACAGGTTAGACCTCACCTGCCCCTCCCACTAATTAACCTGCACATAACGAGTCACCCCTGCACCCAGCAGGGCGGGAAATGGTCTCACTGATCGGACACAAAGGTGATCCCAGCGTCGTAAAGGAGATTCCCACGCTTACAAGGCGTCTTAGGGACGTAGCACAAAGTTGATAAACTTTGCAATGTTGGAGCTATTTGTTCCCCAGGCTTCAGGATTGAAAGTTTGACTGGGAATGAGCCAACTTGTAGGTCCATAATTGGGACCATGCTGGGCTGAGACTGTGTACAGGATTTTCGACATTGTCTTGTTTTGGGACGAAGCACAGAGTTGGGGCACTGACAATCTTTGCATTGTCAGCTGTTGGAGCTGTTTAAACATTTAAACATCAGGCCGGGATAAATGATTTGACTAGGAATGAGCCAATTTGTAGCACCAACCTTGTCGCCACTGTGGGCTGAGACTGTTTACATGCTTCCTGACAGCGTCTTGTAATTATTCTGTTGAATTGAGGACCTGTTGCCTGGATCTTTTACCAACAGAAGAGCAAGAAGGATGGTGTGAAAATAGGACTGTTCTCAGGCAAGCAGACTACCTCGAGTTGTAACTCAGATATTTCTGTGTCACTGGTAAATCTGGGATCACCAGGCTGTCATTGTCAACTATTCACGTGTCAATATTGTTTTGGAGTGCGGATCTACTTCGTGAACTGTCCTGCTACCAAGTCTTGAAGAAGATCACACAAACTGAAGAAAACCAGGACTACTCCTTGCCATTCTAAGACTTTGCCATTCTAAGACTTTTCCGGTGCTTGGATCGTTGGTTCCAGTTCAGTTTGGACTACCTGAAAATCTGAACAGGCCAAAAGTGGGCAGGGCCTGTGGGTGGACATTGGAATGTATGCCATGGGAGTCACCCTGCATGTGGACAGTGTTCTAATATCAAGATCACACGGTATATACATACATACAGACTGAACGTGCAAACCAGATCACTTTGTGGAAAGATATCTGCAATTCTCTTGGAGGACATGATCATCATTTGATTCGTTGATGAAGGTTAGACATTCTGACAAACAACATTTAAAGACAAACCAATCTCTACAAATGGAAAAGATTTGAAGATTACTTTCAGACATTTCAAGAGGCGTTCATCGTTGGACTTTTCCGTAAATCTTTGTGACAAAGAAAGAAATTAGCAAATCATTCCAAGATTTAACAGAATCAAGAAAGACTCAGGATTTTCCTCCTTATCAAAAGAAAGAAGATTTAATAGGACAAGACAGCTCAGGGATTAAGCAAGTGTTGGAAGATTAGGTTTAGATTAGACAACAAAAATCCTCCTCACATTTCTGGATTTGCTACTCAAAAACATCACCTGACAAACTTTTTGTAAAGAGCAAATTAGAGCTACTCAAAGACATCTTATCCATATCAACATTTTAATCAGTTCTTTTACTATAGGTGCGTAATCTGAAACCAGACAGGTAACATACTTAAAAACACCTGTGGTTGCGAAGGGTACCATTTAATTAACAGTTTTGTGGGCTACATTTTGACAAGTTAGGTCGTGTTGTGGTCCCTTTTTGAAATGTTTGTCACCTGTAAAATTTACTTCTTGTCCATTTAGTATCTAGAGAATGATTGTAAAAGTGTTACACTAGTTTAACACACTGCAATTTTGAAGAATTCAGGATTGTTGGCGGCTTTTTAACTTCATTCTTAACGATCTAAGAACATTCCCAACCTGGGATTTGGACAGAGCTGTCTGTTTTGTTATGTGTTGTGTGAAAGCTACCACGTCACAGAGCACAAACATATAATTATCAGGGCACAGATTGTTGGTTATGCTCAAACTCTTTGAAAAGTCTGTAATTTGTTTGCCAGAGCTGCTAATCCCCCCAAATTACTGTTCCTTTAATCTAACGCCTTCCAAATTCCAAACATCTGACTCACTACAAAAAGTAACAGTATTAGGCATTGTATAAGGAAGCCTCTTTTTCAGAAATAGTAGATACTTGTCAGCTGCATTGTATACACAATACCAGACTTACTCAAGCAACTTGATAGATTTTGTAAATGGTCAGACATTTCAGATAGCATCCGCTATCAGTGATTCTTTCCTGTATAATGTGACAGCTAGTCTACATACTATATTAGGTTTTAACTTTGAACTTCAAATTGAAGCATCTTTTCTGTTTTTAACTGACTTAAAATCAAACTTAAAATCTAGTCTGACTTAAACCTGACTTAAGATCTAGTCTGATTTAAAATCTGTGTCTTAAAATCTCATTAGACTTAAAATCTAGTCAAACTTTAAAAACTTAAAATGACGGACTACTCTTGTCTTAAAGACATCCATGTCTCGGAAGGAACTGATACCACAAAATCTGACTTAACCTGTCTCCATGACAGAAAGACTACAGACAAATTCTCTCATGACCAAAAGAATAGAGCCAGCAACAAAGAGTCAAATGGAGACCACGATAGCCATGGCGACCACACCTTCTTTACCCATATATACGACTGCATGGAGGGACGTAAGATGCCACCAAAGAAAGCAAACTGTAGCGACCACATCCGGTTGGCTGTCGATCTCACTCCTGTCATCTACAACATCCGGCGAGCAAAGAACGAGGCCTACGTGATCCAAAACCGACTGAAGTGGATGCAAAAGAGCAAGAGCACGCCCGATCTGAGCAAGATTGGAGAGGAGATCTTATTCTTGGAAGGTTTTGCCGATTCGTCGACGTTGGATACCCGAAAATGCTCACACACGTACTCTCGGTCACGTGCACATCAGCGAAGAAGGGGCAACTGTCCGTACTGCGCAAGAGTTCGGTCAAACTCCGCTCCCAATGTTGGAGAGAAGGAAGAAAGGTCTCCAGGACAATCTGAAAACCTTCTGAGACAAAAATCTGGTTCGCAAAGCGATCTTAGAAGTCCAACAAGGTGGAGAAGTGAAGAAGATGTTGAAGATCGCAGTAAGAAGGTAAAGACAACGTACTACAAGTCTCGCATGAAGATAGACATAGGTGGTGACTCTACAGCCATAAGGGCTTCAGCTTCTCAGGAAAATGAGAGGAAAACTGTTGTAGGAAATGGTGACAAGGAAAGGAAAACTGTAAGGGAGGAGCTTTCAGTACGTCTGGAAAATGGTGAACAGCGTAAGACAAAGTCTACCTCAGACCTCAGATACTCGTGCATGGTGGATTCTAATGATACAGACACAGTGTTTGACGATGTAGAGTATAATCATGCTAAAGGAAAGTCTACTGCTCTGTCATCTGAAGTGGTATCAAAGCAGCAAGAGCCCATTGACATCCCTGAAGCCTCACCCAAAAAAGAGAGAGAGCCAAGCTTGAAACAAAAACAGTCCTCAACAACAGGAAAGTTGGGAGAAAATGACGAAGACAAGCTGGGAAGAAAAGCTGTCTCAAGAAGAGAACAATTAGAGCAAGAACGCCTAAGCATCTGTAAAGTTCAAACCAAAACAGAAGAAATGCAGTACAAAGACAAAGAACTTTCCTCAACTTCAGAAAAATCTAAAGGACAGAACAAAGACAACTACAGCAAATCAACTGTTACAAGAAAAGCACAAGAAAACCAAGAGCATAACATGCATAAAATCTCAACCAAAACAGAGGAAAGGCAGTACAAAGAGCAAGAACTTTCTACAACTACAGCAAAATCTACAGACTTCAACAAAGACATAGAAAAAAAAGCAAAAGCAACTGTCAACAGAAGAGCAGGTTTGGAGAAAGAAGAAGTTGTACAACAATCTCAGGAGCTTCCAGATTCTTCTCCAAGCTCTTCCAAATCCTTATCCTCAGCCTCTCTGCTACTGGCTAAGACAGAACCAACATCAAAGAAGGACGAGTTTGGTGCTACAAAAGTAGAAATGCCGCCTCCAAAGAAACTAGATCTGAGAGGGTATTACTCCATAGAAAACCTGTTTCAGAACAGGAGCAAATGGCTCTCAAGAAGCCAAGATGACCTCCTTGAAGATGGTTCACAGAAGAAGTTAAGCAAAGATGTCGGCAAAAAGTCAAGCCAGCAGTTCTTGAAGAGTCAGGAAGATCTCTTAGATGAAAGTTCTCAGAAGAAGTTAAGCAAGGATGACGGCAAGAAGACAAGTCAAAAATTGTCAAGGAGTCAAGAAGATCTTGTAGATAAAGACTCGCAGATTAAGAAGTTCTCAAGAAGTGAAGAAGATCTCCTGGATATAGGTACTCGGAAGACATTTAGGAAGGAAAAAACCAAGAAGGCATCACTCGCCTCACCTACAAGGATGAGGTTATCAAGATCTGAAGAAAACTTGATCAGTGAAGACAACTCTAAGAAAAAACCTGAGGTCGGACCTTTGACTATCGACCCGTCAAAGTTCTCGGCCACGAGTGTGGAAGTCTTCAGAGAAATCCCCAATGTGCAGGCAAATCTCGTCAAGGAGAGGATATCTCTTTACGAGTCCTTTGTCGAGGAGAATCCTTCGGTTGAGATACGTTCCAAGTCCCTTCCAAGGAACATGTCCAAGACCGGAGGTAACTTGAGGTCAAGGTCGCTTCCGAGGAACGTGTCTGAAAAGTTTGAAGGAAAAACGTCGCAAGAAACGGTGGTGAAGAAACCTACTATAACTGCAGCTACAAGGAGAAGCAGAGGTTTTAGCAGAAGAGCAGATTTCAAGAAAGTGAAAGTTCCTTCAAGTGATCAGAAGAAGGAAAGTAGGAAGGACTTAGTCTACAAGCCTAAGGTAACTGAAGAAACTAAGAAGAAGGATGTCAAGAATTCTTCAACGTTTAATGATTTCAAACCTTCCCAAGTGAAACAGCAGTTAAGGAACAGACGTCATGGCACAACAGAACAAACTTCCTTGGAGTCAAAGCCCAAAGTTGGCAAAGAAGAAGCAAAAGAAACTAAGAAGGACGTTCAGACATTTTCAGCTTCCAAGGAGGTCAAACCTTCCCAAGTAAAACAACACACAAGAAGCACAAGTCCTGGAAAGACAGAAGAGACTTCTTCGGAGTTAAAAACCAATTTGAAAGCTGTTACACAGTCATTAACCAACGAGATAGCAGATGACACTGTGATGCTCCGCAAGGTCCGTAGAAGCGACAAGATCCCAGAATCATCCGAGGGTCCGAAAGCTGTGGAGGAAATACAGCCGCAAGTGAAGGAAAAAGTTGAGAAACTAAAATACCCCAGAGTTGAGGGCGACGCCTTCATTCTTACCAAGATCCGCACGACCCAACTAATGGAGGACGAAGAGGTTGATTCAAAAACGAAACCTGCAAAGAGTTTAACAAAAGGAACCAACGGCCTCACCACAGCAATAGCAGGGTATGCACTGAATAGTACGGAGGGAAAACTCGTCAGTGCAAAGCCTGTATGGATCGATACCGGATGGCCAAAGAAAGGAGAACTGGATGGTTTCTACACAGCAAAGTATGGGTGGATCGAACCTCAGAAACCCAAGACTGTGCAGGAGGGGATATTCCTTGCAAAGATGGTCTGGGCAGGTATGAGTTCTTCAGTTATTACCTTCGCTAAGAAGATTACCTTCGCTAAGAAGGTTATGTTTTAAGGTGCCGGTTGTCTGTGTGTGTCAGTGAGCATAACTCAAGAAGCTGTAGATGGATCCTAATGATATTTAGTACATGTATGTGGGTAGGGGGTGCAAAAACAAAGGTCAAATTTGATAAAGCCCGCCCCCTAGTAGCTTTCTAAGGTACTGTGGCTGAATTTCTGGTTTTGATATCTCGCGTTCTGTATGTGGTGTGCTTGTTACTTTTTAGTGGTGGATAGCTCTTGAGGCAGAGAGTAAGTGGACCAGGTGTAGGTTTGGGCCCACTTAGCCCCACTAGTTTAAGAATCTTCAAGATCTTTGATAAAGATCTTTCCCACACTTTAGTCCTGTTCCTTGCGGTAAGACCCCCAAGAAAGTCAAAAAGCCCATTCATGACTAAACTAGTAGAGCATAACTTTTGCCATTGGCGAATACTTTGAAATAGTTTTCCCACGGATGTCCTGAGACAACCTTTCGCTGCATGATCTGTTGATGTGGGATAAGAAGGTAATTTAGAAATTCCAGCTTAAAGTTTACATGGTCAACATAAATGACATTCATCCCCACCAAATCCTGTGATCATAGTATGACAATCTATTAGTCCGGAATTTCTCTATCGACTCATTAATTTCCTTAGAATTGGCAGCAATCCATAGGGGCATTCTTTTCATACTTTATAATGTCATGATTTATCATTGTCCTTAGATGACCCAAGGTGTATGATAACATGTGGATATGAAGGATTAAGGGATCTAGGAGAACAATGTTGGAATATCTCAATACATGTCTATAACCAAGTACCTATAGGCTAGAACGTTTTATGTATTTGCTGTCTTTAGGAGGCTTACAAAGAACTAGAATTTTACACAGTGTTTGTCCAGTTAGTGCAGATGATATATTAAGTTGTTTGTTTTTAGTTCCAACTCTGTACAAGATTGACCAAAAAAGCCGAAAGTCTAAGACCTCTAGTCTTTCATGTAAAAGCCTGTGAAGCTTTTTCTGTAACAATGAAACCACTCAGGTGTGCTCTGAGGACACCTGTGCTGCCTCACCTGTATAATCTACCTGAAAAATACCTGTCCTGTCAAGCAACGACTTGTAAGAAACCACATTAGATTACACACTCAGTCAAACTTTCCGATCATTTCCCACCTCCCCTAGTAGGAAAGTTGAACTCTCCAATTGCCCATTGCTGATAATGATCAGGTATGCCCTGGAGGTACCTGTGTTACCTGACAGGTGCACTCACCTGGAACTGTTCCCAGGACCTCACCTGTGCCGGCAGCTGCACAGGTGACCTAAGATTGGTCTGGACTTTTGTGTTTCGAAGGTCGGAAGTTGAGTGTCCAGTTGAATTAGTGTCAGGTCAGTGCAGCAAAATGACTGGCCTAAATATTTGTTTGGTAATATAAGGCCATCTGTGGTGTAGTGGTCTGCGCTTCTGTTACTTACCACATCTGGTTCTAATTACTTGGAACCAGAACACCTCTGGACAAGAGGCGCATTGAGTCATACCAAAGACTTTATAAAAATGGTACATTAACTTCTGAAACAGTATGGAAGTGAAACACACTTCACTGCCAGTGGACTAGCCCCCTGCTGCAGTGATTGCACCACAGTGTGGCCCAGGGCTACAAAATGGGGATGGGCACCGCCCTATACACCTTATGGTGTGGGAGGATTTTAACTAACTTTAACTAATATAAGCCCATACCGATTAGAATGGTTGGTTCTTGCATTAGAAAAGGCTGAACTGGAAAATCAAATATTACTTTTTATTAAAAACATCTCAATTACCACATCGCCACCTACATGGTGCCTGGTAGAATCAGATAAGAGTTATTGATTGATTGATCGATTGATCTGTCTGTTCCAGCGTCAGACAGCGACCATTGGCTATTGATTAATTATTTGTTGATTGATTGATTGATTGATTGTTTTTTCCTGTTACAGCATCCGACAGTGACCATGAACCACTTACACGCTGCCCTGCACAATCATTGATTGATTGATTGATTATACTTTGATTATTGATAGATTGATATGTTTTATGATTCCAGCATCTGACAGTGACCATGACTCCACCTACACGGCTCCCGGCAGAATCGGCCCACGACCCCGGCCGACCTCCCCGACCTCGGACGCGGGCTGCCAGACGGACCCGGAGTTCGCCTTCTCGGACACAGAGGTGCAGACAGACGGGCTGGACAAGTTTGCTTACAACAGTACGTTTGTTTGTTTGTTTGTTTGTTTGTCTGTCTGTCTGTCTGTCTGTCTGTCTGTCTGTCTGTCTGTCTGTCTGTCTGTCTGTCTGTCTGTCTGTCTGTCTGTCTGTCTGTCTGTCTGTCTGACGAAAGACAGCGGATGCTGTCTGAAAAAAATCTCACTTTTATAATAAGCGTAATTTAAAAGCAATGAGGATACATACATAAGCTGAACATTACCAACCTTGAATACACACTTTTGAAATGTATAGATTGTACTCATCTAAATTCTTATTTCTGGCACTACTGCTTTGTCATTGAGTAGGTCATGTATCACGTGGGCCACAGTTGGGGTTACTGTATTATAATCAAACACATTGCATGTCAAGTATCAGACCCTTTATTAGAAGACTTTGGAGCAGGTCTGGAAAATACTTAAGAAACAATCTGCCACTCAAAAATCAAGACCATAGCACGTCCAGGTCAAAAGATACAAAAACAGATTTATTCTGAAGTTCTGTTGCAGTACCAAGGTCACATACCAGGGGGCCCAAAATCGACCTTCCATTTTGGCTTTACAAGACCCGCCCACATACAAAATATCATCGTAATCCATCAAGAGGTTCTTGAATTATGCTGACTATAGTAGTGCAGAAACACAGACACACAGACAGACACACAGACAGACAGACAGACACACACAGGGACACACACACACACAAACACACCCAAAACTATATCTCCATTTTTCATGTAGATAATAAGTAAGACAGAGGATGAAATCTCATAAATTGTTTTTTGTCTGTTCACTTCTCAGGAAGAGACCCCTCCTCTGTGGAAACCTTCAAAACTCAGATTGAGACGATCGTCACGGCGATGGCACAGCCCATTGTGTCAGCAGGTAAGTCATTTCAAACAAAAAAGTTCAAGGGCATTGCCAGAAGTTTTAGGGAAGGCCTTATGTACTGTAGCCTTATATACAGCTGCAATTGCAAGTTCTTTGTACGGAACCAGACATACTGTAAATGCATAAATGTTCGCGGTGGTTTTATGTTCGTGGTTTTCGCGGTTAAATTTCAGCGCAAACTTAAAACCACCGCGAAACTTTCTGCCCACCTATGACTGTAGCGATTCTATTGTTTCAAACGCAAACTTAAAACCACCGCGAACACTCCATTTCCCCTCTACCGCGAAATAAATACCACGTGACATTTACATATTATAGCCTGTCACCTTTCTCAGGGCAATACTGACTGGTTCTACTTCCCACTGCAGCTAGGTGTCGCTGAGGGTGCTGCACTAGTACCCCAACCAATTGATTGCATTGAAACTCAGATTCACGATGTAACGTTTAAAAAGAATAGTCTCTACTACTTTTCTCTAAACGTTAAATCGCGGATGCCTTCAATCACTTCCAAAGGGCCAAAATTGTCAATCTGAAAACATCTTTTGGAAGCTGACACCGTCCACCATTTCACTGGTGAGTTTGTTTAAGCACATTTAGTCGTTAACGCAAGTTAGAAAGCGATTTGTCGTGTCATGGCTGATACAAATCTGAGTTTCAATGCGATCGATTGGTCGGGGTGACTAGAGATCTCTCAAACGCTGCTTTTCAAAGTGGCAGAATGAGGTAATCTGGCATAAATGTAAAGTTAATCCGAGGCTAACAGAATAACTTTTCCCCAGCGCTTGCCGCTGAGAGGCAGCAGCAGTCCCAGATGCCCCAGAACGGATCCTCGTCGCCGGGCGTCGCCAGCAGCCTGGGCATGGCCCTCAGGGTTGCCGAGGATGTGGTGGACTCTGCCATTGAGAAGGCGGGGAAGATAGCACGGCCAATTCCTACAAGAACCACCACTGTGAGTACATTATGATAACCATTATCATCACACAAACTGAGCAAAAAGTGCAGCAATGAGGACGGTTTCTATGTGTCAATGTGTGTTGACATATAGAAATATTATACAAAAATTTAAGTGAAATAGTCATCAAGCTGAAACCACTATGATGTCATGTTTTTTTGTGAGAATGCTGGAACTAGCCTGAGTACCAACCTCCGTTGTGACCGCTGGCTCAAAAGAATTCGCTTGCTAACCACGGAGTCTGACCCTGCGCGTATCTGTAACGTCTGTTAGTCAGATATTCGTTTCAATTTTGAACGAGCTCGCTGATTGGCCCCATTCGTCTAAGCCCCTCCCCATGCCACACTGTTCTTCATAACGGGTAGGTTCTAAGAACTGTTGCCATGGCGATTCTTTCAAAACTGGACCCGAACAGGGCAATAGATACACCTTGGAACGAAAAATGGCACCAAACGCAGCTCGAATTCCCCTCATTACGTGATAATGAGACAGCCGTTACAGATACGCGCAGGGTCAGACTCCGTGGTTAGCAAGGGAATTCTTTTGAGTCAGCGGTCACAACGGAGGTTGGTACTCAGGCTATGCTGGAACAGCTACTGGATAAATCCTGTTAAAAACCGTACAGTCCGCCTCACCCAATTTAATTTGCTATTCAATAGCTGTGACCTCTTGAAGCCCGTCCATACTGTACTAGCCTGGCGAGGCAGACTTGCTAAAGCTGACAAATATCATTTCAAAGAGGTGATCCATGACATCAAATAGTCTTCTACAATGCTTTATTGACCATTCAACTAACCAATTGCTAAATGAATCTAGATCACATTGACTAATCTGATACTATTGGTTAACACCTATACGCTAGAGTGGTGATGGTGACAGTGGTGTGTCGGAGGGTTCAGAGTGGGACAGTATGGAAGAACAGCTGATGGAGGAGTTGCTAAGCGACGTGAAGACGCAGTGTCTGCGTAAACTGGCGGGTGCAATAGTGGAGGAGGTGAGGTGGCGGGTGGTGTGCTCTGCTTGGGGTGTTAACACTATTTCCTTTCTTTCCAAAACCTAATCTGTTGTCCTAGTCAATAAGTCTATAGTACATGTGTATGGAATTTTTCTGTTCGGCTCTGTTTCCATCATTTTGAAATTGCCCTTCACCTTTGCCAAATGTTTTCTGATTGACGCCGTGCTGTGCTCTAGTGGCCTTTGTTATCACACACCATACAGTTGATCAGGGCTCTAGCCAGAGCCTGTCATTCCGTCCTTTGACAGAAATTTTCTGCGTATGACGTCAACCTTGATGGACAAACTCGGTTGGTATAAGGATATGTAAATATAAAAAATTGGACAAACCACTTAAACTATGGCCTGGAGTTTGAACAAAGAGAGACATTTGGACAGGATAACAGAAAAAGTAATACTTTTTTTAATTTATCTATTAGTAAGTATATAGGAATTGGGATGACGGGGAATAAAAGTGTCTAGAGCCCTGCATTCGATCCTTGACTTGCATCGGATACCCTTCGTAATCTGATTGGTTTGACCTGACTCTCCTCCCGTAGATGGGGATACAGACGGAGAGAGACGGTCCATTCCTGGCCCCGGTACAAGAGGAACATGAGGAGGAGGCTGAGACAGACGGGTCGGGGTTCCGCCCGCTGTCGGACAGGCTGCGCCGGAAACGCGAGGAGAGCGTCAGGACGGTGGAGCTCGACAACGAACCCGCGCTGCTGTATGAAGGTGAGAAAGGGAAGGAAAGAGAAGGCATTGAATAGAAAGGAAAAATGAAAGGAAGAAGGCAAGAAAGAGAGGTGAGGTGAAGGGATGTGGGAAAGTGTGAGGAGAGTGTCAGGACGGTGGAACTGGATAACGAACCCGCGCTGCTGTATGAAGGTGAGGAAGGGAAGAAAAGAGAAGGGAATGAAAAGAAGAAGCAAAATGGCAGAGAGAATAGAAAGAGGGGGAAACATAGCAGTAGAAAAGTAGATATTGATATTACAAACCTGCCTATAAAGGATGGAAGAGAAAGGGAGGGAGGGGAGGAGTAAGAGAAAGAAAAAGGAAAGAAAAAAAGATAAGTGAAGGGAAAGGAGGGAAGGAATGAGGAGGAGGCAGAGACAGACGGGTCAGGGTTCCGCCCGCTGTCGGACAGGCTACGCAGGAAACGCGAGGAGAGTGTCAGGACCGTGGAGCTGGATAACGAACCCGCACTGCTGTATGAAGGTGAGGAAGGGAAGAAAAGAGAAGGCAGTTTAAGGAAAAAAAAAGAAGGAAAGAGAAAGGAAAAAAAAAGAAAACAAAAGCCAGATTGCAGATCCTGGTCCTGAAAGACTCAAAGAAAACTGTGAGAAAAGTTTACAACAAATTGTATTCTTTTCTTATTTGTTTTTTTTTTTCTTTATGTCATTTCTCCTTGTCAATTTAGTTTTACTTTTAGTGCTCTATTTTGGGTGTTATTGGCATCAAACATAACAAAGTATTATATTATGCTGTAGACTGAATTTGCCTTTGCTGAAAAGAGGCCAACATAGTTTCTTCTTCCACCAGGTAAGAAAAGGAAGGGTTACGTAGACCCTAAGAAGGGGAGCATGCTGGCTAGGGCAGACCTGGACTCAACACTAGGTGAGATTCCATGAGAAACTTCTGCCTTTCATGCCTTGTTTTTTAACATTAACTTATCATTTCCATCATCTTCACTTTGCATGATTCGTTTTTACATTTGTAGTCTCATTTGTTGATGAAGAAACTTACATGTTTGCATACTTACCTTTTCATTTCATTTTAGTAAGTATCCTGCTTGTTTATTGGTTTGGTTAATTGCATGCTTTATTTTCATTTTCACCATCATCATGGTTATTAGCATCTATCATCGGTGAGGAGGCCCCGGAACAGAAAGCCGAGTTCACTACTGAGATGAAGTTTACAGCCGTGTACAAGACCAACGAGTCAGCAGCAAGTGGGAAGGACTCACCCACAGGTCTTAGACACAGTCTCTCGTTTCTTAAGACAATCTATTATGGTTGAAGGCCGTCTTAAAGAAAAGGAAACAAGAAAGACTAGTTTTCACCATTCTTGCCTTTAGCACTCTTAAGTAGACCCACAGATCTTAAGCACAGTCAAGACAGTCAAGGTTGAAGGCTGTCTTAAAGAAAAGGAAATAGGAAAGACTAGTATTCACCATTCTGTATCTTATGTTTATTCCTTATACTCACCCACATGTCTAGAATGCCTTTCATAAAGGAAAAAATCATAAAAACTCATGACAATTTTTAAGACCTTTGGATTCTAAATGTGTTACATGTGTTAAGGCCTTGAGTGTCCTACAGCCCTGCCTTATCATAAGGAGCGTCAAAGAAGGAAAAAAGAAAAACAAATCAAAATTGTGGCAAATCTTGTGATAGCCATGATTGTACATGACTGTATTTTTACCATATTGACTATTGAACAAGTGACTTGACCTGTTGTCAGAACTTACACCACTCCCAATTTGTTTATTGTTCCATTAACCCACATGTTTGTCAGAAGTCTGGTCCTATCTTTCATTTTGTTTCATAGCTTTTAGAATCACAACATTGGTCTGTATCTCAACCACAAGCAAAGGAGGCAAACTATTAAGGAAGTAAAGAATCTAACAAAATTGGTGAAATGGCTGTTCAGTTCTGTCAAAGAATTTTTAGTAAATTTCTTTTCTTTTCCTGCTTTGACTCAGGGTCCATAGACCGTGACGATCTTCTAGAAGAAGATCAAAACTGGATGATTCCAGAACCCAAACCGAAACGACTTCTCTCCCGGAAAATCAGCGGTAGCATGGAGGCTCTAAACTCTGCAACACCCCTGGACAAAACTCCTTATGATGACCATGATTCTGTTGTGAGCGAACCAGATGAAAAAGAGGCATCCGATGACGATTTAGCTGCAGTAGAAAAAGAATCAAGGACACCGACAAACGGGTCGCTCTCGCCGGGAGAGATTCGCAAATCAGACTTCGGTGAGGAGGAGGTACAAAAATACGAGCAAAGAATCGCGAAGGAGCAGAAACTGAGGAAGAGGAGAGAACTAGGAGAAACGACGTCTACACATGTTTCCAACGAATTGTGTGATCACGACAAAACGACTACACTGCAGAAGAAGGTACAAGCGAAATCAAAACAACAGAATGCGAACAATGAAGAACCGGACGACTTTAACCTGAACAAGTTGGTGCATATACACGGGAGGTTGGACAGTCTTGATACGCAACTTAAAGGAGTGCCACCAAATTCCTCAAGAATGGGCAAGACAAAAAAGAGTCCAAAGGAAAGGAAGCCGTCAGAAGAAGGATATTATTCCTCCAAGGGAGACTCAATTTCCTCACCAAGATCAGAGATACCAGAAGATTTCACTGGTACTGCAATATTATGATTTGCTTTATTTTCATATTTTACTTTGTTATGATCTTATTTTAATGGAATGAATTGTGTTATTTTTTTTAGTAATTGTAAAATCTGCTTCCAAATTATTACTTAACCTGGAACCTGGTAGACCACATATTTATTCACCAAAACAGAAATTTATCGACAGTGCTTATTGCCCAGGCCTGCTACATGTTGCCAAATGGTTAAAGGAATTTGAAGAACAAATAAAGCTAAGAGTGGTGTTTGTTTTTTAATTTGCTCTTCAGCAGGTTATTTAGAAGACACTGTTAAATCGGTATCTTCTTAATAACCTGCCGAAGTTAGCCCTCCAAAATGGGAAGCGCAGATGCCTCTCCTCTGCTGGCAGTATCAAACTGCAAAATCAAAAGTTATGAAATCCATTTAACGACTTCTTTTTTTCCTTCTTTCACAGACCACCTGTCGAAGTCAGCATTCGACACCTACTCCAAGCGGGTGTCCCAGATCCCGCTGTCCTCCACAGCCAGCTCCCTGTCATCGGCCTCACCCGACATGGACAGCACCACGCCCATCTTCTCTGACTCAGGAGCAAACAGCCCTGGTAAGCTGATTATGTTATATTGTCTGATAGAGTCATTGTAGTCCTGTGTAACTCAAGACCCCATAGCTCCCTGTCATCGGCCTCTCCTGACATGGACAGCAGCACGCCCATCTTCTCTGACTCAGGAGCTAACAGCACTGGTAAATTATTTATCTAATTAATTTATAATTTAGAACCTTATTCAAAACCTGACAGCACCTGTAAAGTACAGCTCTTGTGCCTGTTTAATTTGTATTATCAAAAACTTCTTTATTTATTTAATTATTTATTGTTTATTCGTTTATTTCAAGTAAATAAGACCCAGTGAACTGCTAGAAAAAGAGATATAATCATTTATAACGTATTTCTTTTGAGTCGTCAACTCTGGCTTTGTCATATCCAATCAGTGATATCTTTCTCTGCAATCAAAGACATAGTCAATTGGGCGTCAGAAGGATGACGGCTGAGACACAACGATTTACCGGTTTTTACCTTTTATTCAAAAGTCTTCTTCAGAATGACAAAGAGTGGTACCGCACTTCTTTTTATAGCCTCTAATTGAAGTTAGGTCAGGGCACTCTACTCCCTGCTTTAGTTTTGTCAAAGACTGCAATCACAGACAGTGAGGCCAATGTAGACACCCTACGCCATTGTAAAATTGATATGATGACAATGCTTATTTTTAAAGCTACATAGTATACATTATGTAAATCTTGCCACTCCTGTCCAGGTGGGAGCTATTCTGTGAAGAGGAAAGAGGAGATTGAGATCAGCAACCTGTCCGAGAAAGTCTCTGCCAAACAGGAGGAGGTGCTGGAGTCAGCTCAGGACATCCTACACTCAGCCAATCAGGTAAGACTTCCAAAACTTTCAGCCAATCAGATGAAACATTCTAAATTTTCAGCCAATCAGGTGAGACTTCAAAACTTTCAGCCAATCAGGTGAGACTTTCAAAACTTTCAGCCAATCAGGTGAAACTTCCAAAACTTTCGGCCAATCAGGTGAGACCTATAAAACTTTCAGCCAATCAGGTGAAGTTTCCAAAAATTCTGATCAATCAGGTAAGACATTGATAACTTTCAGCCAATCAGATGAGACTTATAAAACTTTCAGCCAATCAGGACTGTTCATGAGACATGAAAGGTTTTTGCCATTCATGTGGGTATTTCAAAACGTTCAGCCAATCAGGTGAGCCTTCCAAAACTTTCAGCCAATCAGGCAAGCCCTTAAAAACGTTTTGGCCAATCATGTCAGCAAATGTAATTTTTTTGCCAATCAGATGAGCTTCTGTAACTTTTAGCAAATCATATGTTTGACTGAAGTCTGGCCATGTGTTTTATCCATGTGGGTGAACTTCAGCCAACTTTCAGCCAATCAGATGAGTCCAAAGAAACTTTTAGCCAACCAAGCAGGTCTAAACAAACTTTCAGCCAATCAGGGTAGATGTTACAAACTTTCAACCAATCAGATAATATTATGCCATTGAAAAGCAACCTATTGAATCTGTAAACCTTTAGCCAATCAGACTAGACATTTGTAAATGCAGTGAATATTAAATTGAGCAAACACCTATCAATTAAGCCGTCTCCTTTGACTATACGGTCAACACTAACTCTACCTTCCTTGCCCCTCCCTGCTGTGTTCCTTGCCCTTGAAGCTGCACAACTTAAGACACCAGGTGTGCTCCTTGGAGAAGTCCCTGCGAAGGATAGAGAGAATAGCCGTCTCCGACTCCGAGGGGTCGGGGTCAGGGTCATGTTCAGGGTCAGGGTTCTCCTCGGAAGGGGAGGAGTTCTATACAGACCAGGTGCTTTGTCTGTTTTTTGAGCACGTGTTTGGTTGTAGGCATGTCACTGTGGCATTGTGCATTGTGCTTGGATTGTATCAGCATTGAAGTATGGCTAGAGTTCTATAAAGACCAGTTGTTTTGTCAGTGTTTTGTGCACGTGTTTGGTTGGTTGTTGGCATGTCACTTTGGTCTTGTGGTTGTTTTGTGCATCCTTTTGTTGATGTTGATTGTATCCACTTTGGAGTATGGCTAAAGTTCTATAAAGGCAAAGGTGCTTTGTCTGTGTGTCTTGCACGTGTTTGGTTGTTGGCATGTTTGTTTGTTTGAACCTTTGTTTGTTCATGAGAAGCTCAAGTTACTGTGGTCTTGTTGTATTTTGTGCATCCTTTTTTTGATTGTGCATTGTGCACGTGCATGGATTGTTTTAGCATTGCAGCACGGCTAGAGTTCTATAGAGACCAGTTGTTTTGTCTGTGTATCTTGCACGTTTTTGGTTGTAGGCATGTGCTTTGTTTTGTCGATTGTGCGTTGTGCATGGGTTGTTTGTGTCTTCTGCACGTTGCAAATTAAGGTAGTTTGTCACTCATACACAGTTTTCGCTTTTGTTTTTCATTTTTTAATCCCTCAAGTATACTCACAGAAATTTGAAGTAGCTTTGGCATGTCAGTGTGGAATGCTGTCATTGTGCTTTTGTTTGAGAATTGTGGCTGTTCTAGTTGTGTTATGACGAAGTAAACTGTATTCAGGCATGTTGAGTAAAATTCTAGTTATTCCTGTGAGCAATTCCCCTGTGTTGCAGTCTTTCTGTAATTTTTCATTGCTTGCTAGCTGAAGAGCATACTTCACAGCATGTTTGGCATGTATGGTTTGTTTTAATTTCTAGTAGCCCAATTGGTGTTGTATACATACTGTGAATCATGCTTTCCTGTCTCTTTGCTGGCCCAGGAGGTGTTCTTTAACACTGAACAGTTGTCCAGCCTCACCGATTACCTAAAAATTCTCAAAGAGAAGGTACCTGTGACTTAAGTTGTACCTCTGCATCTTAGATTTTATAAGTTCTACCTTAGATTTTAGCTTGTCATTTGCATTGAGTACTCTTTAGATAAAGTGTCTGACCACTGAATTTTTTTGACGTCGAACACTGGATGTCTCAATGATTGTTTCAGGTCATTGATTACAACATTCCTGTAGAATCACAATAAGATTATCCAGTTGCTTGATTTATTTTGTACTACATAAATCATTATGCTTGGCCAGACTTATCAGACTATACCTGCCTTTACTAACATGGGACCTCTGCCCCCCTCCCCCCCACATGCAGACCCTTTTGGAAACCACCAGGAGTGACCTTGGCTTGCAGACTGAGGTAACTGGATTAACTGTTGCTGCCTGTTGGTACTCATGTATTTTTTACAGGTCTACATCTACTCTGACTAATAAATCACGACTCAGTTAGCCTAAAAATGGGGACACTTAGTGTACATGTAATTGTAGCTAATATTAGCAACGTAATCAACTATAACTTTAAAAAAAAAGAGTATCATCATGGTTGAATTCACAGTTTTCCATAGCAACAACATGCATGAAAATAAAGAAAATTCAATCAGGTCTCTCCATGGGAAAGTTACAAAATGAAACACAATTTTGAGCATGACTTTCACAGTTGTGTTTGGAGGGCTTGGAAGCTTATAGCAAGGGCATTTGATTTTGTATTTTTTTCCTTATGCAACCCCTCTCTTGTTTGGCTTTTGCTGTTACCAATGCAGATTTGATGCATCAGTTGGCCTATATCTGGGAGAAAGTTCAAACACACTCAGAATGGGCTGATATTTGCCAAATCCCCAGCCCTTGCCCTGGGAGGTTGATACAAATGTTTGGGGTCGCGGGCTTTTTTTGTACTGTCAATCAAGTGCCCTGGTTCACAACGGAGGGTCCAACCGGGTTTTTGGATATACCGATAGATCCCTACCTATATGCTGTAGGTATCAGGATGGTCTCTTGAAATGAGTTCTTGAAACCCCCGTAAGGTCCTCCATCTCCGACAACCATAATCACATTGCTTCCCCTGGTCTAGACTTGAGTATTAACCAGATTGTCGAGAGGACCACACAAGAGTTTCTTTCTTAGTTGCTTTTCCCTTTTTCTGAGCCTTTCAACAGGGGATGGGAAAAGATTGTTGTCCTCTGCAATCTGTTGTTTTACTGGTTACTTCGTTCTTTGCCACCATTTCTGACTAATAGCAAAGTGATTTTGCTGGTAAGTAGAATACATGATTGTATAATTCAATTGTGATAAGTCATGTTTTATATGTCTTGATAGCTTTGCTCTCTTGGATGCCTTGCTTCTAACATTTGGTGATATAGAGATGTTTGGATGCTCTACTCAGTCTGGTAGATTTTTGTGGGTTCGGAATTCGGCTTGGATGTCTAACAGAATGGATGGTTTTTCAGTAACTGTTATTTTGTTTAGTCTATTTTGGTCCGTTGCCTTAAAGTTGCAGGCTCCAGCCTTGGTTTGTTATTAGATTTCTCCTTGTGTTAGTAACTGTATGTGGTAAACAGGAA
This sequence comes from Branchiostoma lanceolatum, assembly GCA_035149815.1. Classification (NCBI taxonomy): domain Eukaryota; kingdom Metazoa; phylum Chordata; class Leptocardii; order Amphioxiformes; family Branchiostomatidae; genus Branchiostoma; species Branchiostoma lanceolatum. The sequence goes on from CM068880.1 coordinate 1,596,755, forward strand.
GGTGGCTGTTTTGGATACAACATTCTCTTAGCTTTTGTTTCTGTGCTTACAGTATTTCATGTTACTTTTAACCAGGGCTCAGTCTCCAGGACCTGTCCCTTGGTCCTGATACTGAATTTTGCTTGTTGGGACAGAGAAAAATTTTGCCATGTCCGTCCACAAAATATGAACTTCGTGACATGAAATTGATGAAATGTACTAACTTAAAGTCTATTATATAAGCTTAGACTGACAGATTTAGCAATAAAAATTAACAACATGGGCTCCAAAAATTAAGTGGGACAGAATGATATCTGCCATGTCTGTCCACAAAATATAAACTTTGTGACATGAAATTGATGAAATGTACTAAGTTTAAACTTAAAGTCTATTATATAAGCTTAGACTGACAGATTTAGCAATAAAAATTAACAACATGGGCTCAAAAAAAAAAGTGGGACAGAAAAATATCTTAAGCTACCCTGCGTTTAACTGTTGGAAAGTCCTAGAGCTTGCAATGCACTTTAAAGGTCCCAATCATTCCCCATTGTGTAAAAAGGCGGACGTTTGGGCACAATTGTGCCACCATAAGAGGATTACAGTGTTACGGTGACAGGAAATGGGGCATGAAACAAGAAGAAGGCAGTCTTTAGAACATTGTTACTAAGTATAGCCAGGCTTTTGTAAAGAGATGGCAGTGTATTCCGGAAGTGTGAAAGGAGAGGTCCTGTGTCCTGATTCAGAACCAAATTAATTTTTCATTATTGACATATTCTGTCTGACAAATTGGCTTACCTCTTATAAGGTCAGAATGTTGGGGCTTTATGAGAAGAAGTGGTAGTCAGCTCTTTGTATTCTGTAGTCTTAAGAAGCGGGAGAATGTTGAACCTTTATATACTAGACTTTGTTGCTCATCACCATGGCCTGTACTTAGCTTGTAAGACCAGACGTACAATAAAGGTCATTGATTTGTTATGTCATATAAGTTTGTAATTAGTTTTTCTTTTAAAGTTATGTGTTGATACGTGCTATGTGCCTGAAGCCAACAGTAATAAAATACTGTAAATAAATAACAAAATGTTTTTTCCTCCTCAGCAAACTGCGGCCAGAGCGGCGCGTCAGGTGACCAGCACGGCCCTGACGACCTTGAAGTCTGCGGAACAGGTGAGCCAAGGTCAGCCGGACGAGGTGAAGACCATCAGTGTGAAGAGGAAGCAGGGCAGCATGGACGAGGCCGAGAGGCTGGAGGAAGAGGTGAGACACCCCTCTATGTAGAGTAGACTAGTCCAGGATAAGGTTGTGATGATAGAAGCATGGACAGTACTACTTGGCAATTAGAGGTAATACTTGTTTTAAGATCGGAAAAGTCAAAGAGACTGGTGGGCAATGCAAGACACTCCTCTGTGTAGAATAGACTAGTCCAGAGATAGGTAAAGATGATAGGGAGTATGGGCAGCGCCACTCCTTAGCTAGGGGAGATCAAGGTGCTTCAGTGGGAAAACCTGTACATGCTGTACTGTACTGTACTGTACTGTATACAGTGCCGTACTTAAGTCAAGTTTCCAAACTTGTTGTGTTGAGTTTATGACACCTGTTTGAATTCTTACCTGCCCAGACGTACCTGAATGCCAGAAAGCTGTCTGCCCTTCTATGAAAACCTGTACATGCCGTACTGTGCTGTATAAACTGTACCGTACTGTACTGTACTACAACACCATTTTGTATTCTTACCTTCCCAGGTGTACCTGAATGCGGGGAAGGTGTTTGCCCTTCAGGAGGACCTGCACTATGCTGTACTGTACTGTACCGTACGATACCGTGCTGTACTTTAACACCTGTTTATATTCTCACCTGCCCAGGTGTACCTGAATGCGGGGAAGGTGTTTGCCCTTCAGGAGGACCTGTACTTTGCTGTTCTGTACTGTACTGTACTGAACTGTACTATTCTGTACTGTACTTTAACACCTGTTTATATTCTCACCTGCCCAGGTGTACCTGAATGCGGGGAAGGTGTTTGCCCTTCAGGAGGACCTGTACATGCTGTAGTGTACTGTACTGTACTGTACGATACCGTGCTGTACTATAACATCTGTTTGAATTCTCACCTGCCCAGGTGTACCTGAATGCGGGGAAGGTGTTTGCGCTACAGGAGGACCTGCGGCACCTGCAGAGCCAGGTGGAGAACATCCAGGAGGACACACCTGAGCCGCAGGTGCGCGCCCTGGAGGAGCGGGTCACCCGCACCATCGCACAGGTGCAGCAGAGCGCTGAACACGTAAGTACAGATTCCTCTTAACTTGTCAGTTCAGTAGTTGAATGAAGGTTAGACCTCTACGTAATGAGATACTTATATATGGATTGTGAAATGTATAGATAGAACATCCATCTGTGCTCTTACCTATAAAGCTAGAGAGTTAGATGTTAACTGTTTTTTAGGACTGAAAGATGAATTTCCTCTTTGCTGCAGGTACGCAAGAGTCAGGAGAGGCTGGAGGAGATAGGAGTCGGACCGGTGAGTTTCTTATTTCCTGAAACACTAACTCTCTAAGTTTTGCTGCCTATAGATGGCAGTGTTTCAAGTGTGTTTCACAGCTTGCTCTTATGTCTAATTATCACTCAAACTACACTCTAAATGCTTTCAACTGAACCAAGATGTATAAATATGCAGTGGCTCCTAGGATAAGTATTTGTTGAATGTACAATTCTCTTTCCATATGCAGGTGAAGATAATAGAGGACAGGATGAAGAATGTGAACCTGGGCAGTTCTCCCACCAGCACCACCGCACCGACAAGGCCCGTCCCCGCGCCCAGGAAAAGTCTGCAGCAGAAGGTGGGACACTCACACTTCTGAGTGGTCTGTTGAACGATATTATAACAGTTCATATTTCTAAACAAAGACTTAGTGTTCCAGGATGTAGTATCAGTCAGATTTCAGCAGGAACTTTTAATTTGCTAATTCTGAGTCAAACTTTGTCTACAGAACTAAACCTCAATTCAGTGTAACACACCTGCTCTGTCCTTATCATGATTAGAGTTGACTAGCAAAATCCTTGTAAGGAGTCAACATATTAAATGTATACTCATTTGAAGAAGTGTGGTTTGTTCTTTCAAAAATGATCAAATTGTGCACGGTTAGCTCTTCCTAATAATAAACCCCCAAAACAACTACAACCCCTTCAGAATCTTTCTCTCAAGAATTCCAACCCCCTTTTTTGATTACATAAAGAAAGATACTGATCATGACGTTTCCATCTCTTCCAGGTAGCCGAGGAGCACAACAGAAGGAAAAGCCCCGGGAACAGCCGACAGCACTCAAGGAGGAACTCCAGGACTAACCTGGCCATGTCTCCGGAGAGGGAGGAGGAAGTCTTCGACAGGTATTTCTGGGTTTCATTCAACATAGCGTACTATCATGATTTTTTTTTTTTACATTGTATAAGATTGTCAGAGTAACAGCTTTCTTGTGTTGGATCAAAAGGTCAGGGTAGTTGCCAATCAAACTGAGTGCAGATGAATTTTCGAAGTATAATGTTTAACTTATTACTGGCTGCAAAGATTTGAACCTGTAACCTATAGCTCCCCATTTCTTACCGTAACAATTCAGAATACTACTTATTTTCTCTATAGAGTTGCATTGCCTTAAAATGTACTGTTCAGTATACATGTATATCATAATTACTCATTATGTACATGTTCCTAGTAACAACTTGTATATAAAAAATTCTATCAGTAGCGTGCGTAGTCCAGTGGTTAGCGATCTTGCCTCTGGAACTAGAAGCCCCGGGTTCGATCCCGGCTGTGTTGCTCACCCGACATACACGCTACCGGAAAAGATTGCAGTCCTTAGGACGGGACGTTAAGCCGTGGTCCACTGTTCATTGTGCTATTCGAAAAGAGCTAGGGGAATTTCCCCGGTACAATGAACCTGTAAATACTGTACATAGCGTCTGTCTTCTCTGTCACGACCAGTGGAAGATTAGCTCTTCAGTGAGCTAAAACTGGATCGAGATTACTTTCCTTTCTATGAACTTGATGGGCATTATGGTTGATTCATTTATGGTTGATTCATTGATTGATTGATTGATTGATTAATTAATTGACAGATTCATTGATTGATTGATTGCAGAAACCTGGCGTACAGAAACTCCATCACGAAGCGGGGCGGTGAGTCCGGCCTGAAGTGGGAGCTGGCCCAGGAGCCGCCCCAGGAACCGGAGGCGGAGCGGCCAAAGAGGCTGGCCGACGTCAGGAGGTGGCGGGCCAAGAACCAGAAGGCAGAAACGGTAAGACAAGCATACATGTGTGTACATGTAGTCAAGGAGCAGAACTAGAAATGATCTTCGATAAGACATTGCAGTATTTACAAATGAGTTTATAATGATTATCATGATGGTAAAAATGTATGACTCAAAATGGGGAAATATCTTGCCCTATACTTTTGCAGTACATTATACAGATTATGCATTTACTACAATGTACTAAGTTCTCTTGTTATATTGTATCTTTTATTGTTACTGACTTTGCAGGTACCTGTAGCATGGGCACAATGAATGTGACACATGCATTTATAAAATGAATTTGTTTTCCTCTATCACTATTGATAGTGATATAGGAAAATAAAATTTAATTCATTTGACTAGCCAGGTTGGATTGTATTTAGTTTTGGTTAGTTGATATTAGCTTTTGCTAGTTAACATTGACTAACCGCGTTGGATTGTATTTAGTTTTGGTTAGTTGATATTAGCTTTTGCTAGTTAACATTGACTAACCCGTTTGAGTTGTTTGTAGATTTTGTGTTTGGTTGTGAGTAGATGTAGATTTAGTTGATATTAACTTGTGCTAGTTAACAATGACTAACCAGGTTGGGTTTTATGTAGTTTTGATTGGTTGATAAACTTGATATTAACTTGTGCTAGTTAACGATGACTAACGAGGCTGGGTTGTATGTAGTTTTGATTAGTTGATATTAACTTGTGCTAGTTAATGATGACTAACCAGGCTGGGTTGTAGTTGATATTAACTTGTGCTAGTTAACGATGACTAACCAGGTTGGGTTGTTGGTGTTCCAGTCCCCGGTGAACAGGCGTAAGGTGGTGCAGGGTGACGAGGAGGTCAATAACGGCAACCTGGATGTAAATATTCTTTCTTCCCCTAGGAAGTTAAGAAGATGCTTTCCTTCTGATGCATGATATCTTAGACGTTGTAGATATCCTTCCTTCCCCTTCAAAACATCTTCAAGACACTCTTCATCCAAAGCATGACATCTTAGACGTTGTATATATCCTTCCCTCCTTTTCTCAACACCTTTAATTCAACTTTTACGATCATGAACATGTATTACATGTATGATTCAACCTGATTTTTTTCAGATGTCAGTGATGAGATATCATTCTAATTAGTCTTAGATTACTTGTAGATCGTTATCCATAGAATCCTTCAATCATCCTACAAATCACCATCCTTCTTCATGTATTCTCACCTTCAATTAACCATCATCAACAGAATAATAATCTAACTTCCTTTCAGCAATGATTTCTTGATCTAGATGCTCCCCAGATCATTGAAATCATCCCATCACCACACCTTCATCTCTTAACATCAAACAATCATGATTTCCTTCCTCCAGACATCATCCACTAGATTCTCCTGCAATCTGAGCAAATCATTACATTTATGATTAACACTTTCAATTTTTCCATTGCTGACCAATATGCATGGCAATGATATACAATCATGTTATCCTAACTACTTTCCCAAAGAATCCAGCAGATAAATTGCATGTATAAAACGGAATGCATGGTTCCATAGTCGTCCATTGCATGAACGCTGTTTAACCATGATCCTAACCCCGGTGATTTTCCCCTGATGTGTCCCTCCAGTATCCCGATGAAGATGATTTGGTGGAGGATGAATCAGACAATGGCAATGTAAATATAACATAACGGTTACCCTGCTCTGTTTAAAAGCAAACCAATCTCTACAACTGGATAAGATAATGGAGATTACTTTTGGGCGTTTTGAGTGACATCCATCACTCTTCTTCAGCATCACTAGAATGAGCTAGCAGAACGAATCAATAGTACAGGACATATAACATGAAAAAACAGTTGACTGTTGATTTCAACATATCAGTGACATTTACTTAGTAATACAAGTTTAGTGACTTGGACATGCATAAACGTTTTGTACAGATACCTGTAATGTACTAAGTATTGATTTGTTCTGCAAGTTCATTCTAGTGTCACTCGAATCATCCGCAAGTAATCTCTGTTGCAGTATCTTATCCAGTAACTGTTGCAGAGATTTTGTCTTTGAATAATTTGTGTACCTGGATGTCTAACCCTAAATGTAACCCCTACTCTGCTTTTTTGTCTGCTTTTAACCCCATATGTCCATTCAAAGTCCATTATTAACCCTCCCATTGCCTTGGTAGTGCTAGGGTTAAATGTTTGTCCATGCAGTTGGTGTTTCAAAAGTAGTTTGAAGAGTACAATGATCGTACATGTAGTTGCTAATGTATTCTGTTGAGTGTGTTCTTGTGTCAGATTTCAGTAACTCAACATGATAACTGCAGTGTAGTTGTTGAGCTTTCAGTTGGAAGTAGTTTTCATCTGGTAGGGCTTAGTAGAGCTGTGTAGTACATGACTTTTGTATAGTATAGAATCTATCCTGTTCCTTGAGCAACTGTTACCTTGTGTGTGTTTAAAGGCACCCAGAGCATTTTATGAGGCTTGAAAACTGTGAATATCCTAGTTGCTGTAATCTTTATGAAATTGACATCTAATGCCACTGTTTACCACATTTGCGTGCGAATTTCTAATCAAAAGTGCTCAAAAGCGGCACAAAAATAGGCTACATGGTGATAGTTTCACGCGCCTAGTGAAAATAGACGGATACCATAGCCCCACCCACCTCCGTCAAAACATAGAAATGCAAAATTAAAACATAAAAATGCAAATATTTGACGGACGTGCAGTCACTCTCTCATTGGTCGAGCCGCTAATTGTGATGGACAGTCAGGATCAGTCTATTAGGGCTTGGATTTTCTATCAGTTCTCATCACACAACGACATTGTATCTTTGCTCCTTTAATGTTGATATGTAATGGTATAGTGTTATTTCAACTTACTATGTGTAGGAATGACTAGAAATTGGAGTTTTCTGATTTTCACGTTTCAAGCCTCATAAAATGCTCTGGATGCCTTTAACGTTCAGCTTGATACCTCAGATCACTAACTACTTAAGGTTAAAATTAAAATTGAAGCACTGTTGATTGTTTTGATCCCCAGGATTCCTCTGAGCCGTTGAACAGGTTAAAGTCGGACGGGATGACGAGTCCGTCGGTTCGGGAGCGCGCGGCCGTGTGGGACCAGCACTGGCAACAGGAGACGGACAAACAGAGGTTGAAAAAGTGTGTAACTCTGCACTAACACACTAATGGGGAATGGTGTTTTTCCTACATTATTATGTACAGTATGTCAGTGTAATATACAGTGACTGTCATGCAATTTAAAGTGAATGGAAGGCCACACCAAAATTATGTAGTTTTTGTTTCATTTGTATTTGCTTTCTTTAAAGAAGCACTAAGTCTTCATTTATTTGATTTATTTCATATCAAAGGCAGCATTCTTTTAAGTCATCGCTTTATTTTAGATTTACTTAAGGAGCACAATGTTGTTTTTACCTCAAGCAACGAAAACACTAATTTAAAAACAATAACAGGGATAATATGGTGGAAAAACTTTTTGCTCTCACTTTGAAAAAGGATAAAATTATACCTAATCTATGAACATTGAAAAACATCTAATTTATCTGACTTTTAAAGGTTTTTTATTAGAAAGGAAATTCTTTATTTTATTTTTAGTTTTAAGACTATGGTAGATGTTCGATGCTTGTTCCAACATAAACTGCTTGTGTCACAGTGACTCCGTGCGAGTTTTAAGCCAATGGGAGGTGGAAAAAGAGAAAAAACGCCAGGAATGGAGCCCGGTCCGCCACACTAGCCCCACTTCCTCTGGTTGGTCAAGAGAAAGCTCTATTTCTCCTGGGAGAAGACCTGATTGGTCGAGAGAAAGTTCCACTTCCCCTGGAAGGAGACGTGATTGGTCGAGAGAAAGTCCCACTTCTCCTGGGAATAGATTTGATTGGTCCAGAGGAAATCCCACTTCCCCTGGGAGTAGACGTGATTGGTCAAAAGAAAATCCCACCTCTTCTGAGAACAGACCTGGTTGGTCGAGAGAAATTTCAAAATGGGTGATGGTGATCAGGTTACAGGGGCAAACTTCTGATTGGCTGCTTGGTTGGTGATGGTTATCAGGTTACAAGGGAAGGCTTCTGATTGGCTCTATGGATGGTGAAGGTTCAAGTTTTCATTGGTGGTTGGGATTTTGGAGCCTGTTTGCACTGTTGCAATATAAACATTTATGATTATACGTTGTTTTATATTCAGTTGGCTTTTTTAACCTGGCTTTAGGTTATTTAGTTTATTTAACAGATTGGGTTGTGGTTCTAGTAAAAGGTGATTGGTTACTGGGTTTGTTGCTTATTTGGTGGTTAAGTTGGATGGCTCTGTGTTTGTGTGTGTGTGGTGTGTGTGTGTGTGTGTGTGTGTGTGTGTGTGTGTGTGTGTGTGTGTGTGTGAGTGAGTCACTGTGTGTGTGTGTGTGTGTGTGTGTGTGTGTGTGTGTGTGTGTGTGTGTGAGTGAGTGAGTGAGTGAGTGAGTGAGTGTGTGTGTGGGGGGGTTGTGAGTGAGTGCATGAGTGAGTGAGTGAGTGAGAGTGAGTGAGTGAGTGACTGAGTGAGTGAGTGAGTGAGTGAATTTACTAGTGAATTTAGTGAGTGAATTTAGTGAGTGAATTTAGTGAGTGAATTTAGTGAATGAGTTTATGAATTTATGCATGAGAGTGTGAGCAAGTGGTTGCTTTGTTTATCTGTTTGCTTTACCCTAACCATGCCCCCCTTTCCGCAGGTCCGACTGCTGATGACAGCCGCCCGGTGTACTACAGCAGGAGGGTCCTGGGAAGGAGAGGCATGGTCACCAGCTTGTAACTCTGGGAACAAGAGGAGTCAGGAACTCTGGGAACAAGAATAGTCAGGAACACACTTCCAATAGGCAGGAAAAACATTGTACAGAAAGTTTAAATGTTCAGTCTGTTCAACACATTGTGATAAGCATATCCAAGTGACCACTATGTAAGGAATTGTACTTAAAAAAGCAAGATTGTATAGGAATGTAATGCATAAGTCTTACCACGAGAAAGTTGTATGTATTAATGCTTCGTGTCAAGCAGTATTAGATGACTTGAAAACTTTTGCCCTTTGACTTCTAACCTCCCTTAGCCTTGCATGGCCTTTGACCTTTCAAACACGTTGAACTGTGACCTCGCAACCACACAACCCTAGGTTTGAGGTGGTCAATAGGGGCAAGGGTCAAAGGAACCTCAGATTGACATTTGTCAGCAGAAAATGGTGCAATGTTGCAAAGATTGAAATTAGTAGAGCTAGCTGTATTTCTGCAGTGCCGAGTAACTTTGCAGCCAGCGTTGTACAATAATGCAGTATTGCTATATCATTGTACATGAGGGTAAATGTACCTGGCAAAATCAGGTATTAGCTACGTAAATTGTAGCGCATGATGTATGTGGCAAACTTTTAAACCACTCTGTGGAGGAAAATGTAGCAAATTAGGAGGATTCAACAAGATGAGATCAGAATATTGAAGCACTAGAGAGAGATATATTGTGGCAATGCCACACCAACTTTTCCCTTGGGTTTTGAGATGAAGGTTAAGATTTAGCAGGAGATATGAAGATAGGATGCAAAACTGGGTGGAAAATTTAAATCTGATTGTGTTCAGTCTCTCAAACTGTGTGTACATGTACCAAGGTAAAATAGTGCTGATTTGGAACATAAATCAGACAGAAAGAATCTGTACCTTGGTACACACGGTTTTCAGGTGTGGATAAAGTCAGTTTTCATCCTATCTTCTTTCTGAATTTGTACTAGAAATGACAGAACCAGAAGTTCAGCACCAAGGACAGATGAAAGAAATTTTATCTAGTACAACATGTCTATCTGATTTTGTGCTATAAGGTCTAGTGTAACACCCATGTCCAGGCAAATTTGTATATATGTCTACAGTAGTGACTATGTAATGTAGGGATGTACAGATAGCTCAGATACTTGTATATGTGCATATTGACATGATAAACGGGTATTCCTGCAATAGGGAAGGAGGTGGCGGTAGATGCATTCTGTGTCAGAAGAAGTTTAATATATTTAGCCGGGATCTTGAAATGCTGGTGTCGTGTTAAGAAGTTATTATAAGATTCCACTTGAGACACACAGAGACAAGTCAAGACATTGTATAGATGAGTATATACCTTCGGTTCATTTATTTACACGGGGACTTAATTTTACAGTGTTTTAAGTTGGTTGTTGAAATTCTGTAGTACAGTTGTTATAGAATGGACACATATTTGCAATGTCAGGATTTTGCATTACAAACTGGTTATTAAGAAAGGAAATAAAAACACAAACATGTCATCATTTACAGTATTCAGAACTCAAAGTTGGTGTGCTTAAGTGCCCTGTTGTAAGACATTGTCTCTATGTTCTCGGCTGTCCCACTCTAAGCATAGGGATGTATTGGAATGTTCCATTACTTTAAGCAAGAGCTGTGGTGTTAGATACCGGGAAATGCAATGGCTGTTAACAATATTTGTACACATGGTTTTAATTGTCATTTAATTAATCAAAATTTAGACTTGTTAGTTTTTGTCTGTCTGTATATTATGGTTAAACTGTACATGTAATGGATCACTTTTTTACCTCTTTGATGACAAATGTAATCATGGAATACTTAACTGTAATTTAAGTTATTAGTAATGCACTTGATTCACTGATGGTAGTGAACTTCAGTGTGAGACCAATACCTAGCCAGCCAACCAGTGCTGTGGGATCAAAAGTGAAGGAGTTGGTCTCCTACAGGAGTTCCTGTCCTGTGTTTACAGCAGCTACAGAGTTAGGCAGCAGGGAGAAGGTTAAATGATATGCCATGTCTTGTTTTTGAGAAATTCAATGTTCTTGTCTTTTTACTAAATTCATAAAGCTTGCAAGCTACCATTATATGTTTCATCTGATATGTTGGACTAAGTCCACTATTTCTCTCAAAGAGTTCCTACAATGTATCTTCCATGATGTTTTTATGTACACGGCATATTTTTTTAAGAACCCCAACAATCATGTACCATTGCATGCAAGTACACCATGAGGTTTCTGGAGACTCTGACAAAAAGTTGTGATTCATGGAAAGTTCTGTGTCTCGCAGGGATCGTTGGTTTGTGTTTATTGAGCCTTTATAGAGAATCATTGGTGACTGGCGGCTCTATTCAGATGATGCATTCTGTTCTAATAAAACATGGAAAATGAAGCAAATGTCTCTGTTTGTTTGTCTGAAGCTTTGTTTACGATTCGAGCTCAAGTCGGTATGAAGACTGCTTTCTATAGATGTCATGATGGAGAAGGTAACGGTTAGACAAAATTTAAAGAATAGAATTTTAGATCTTTTAACATTGACTATCATTTAGACACACCCCATGCCAAACAACAGCTTTCACCTGCGCTGTTTGTGGCAAACACTGCAAGAGTAAAGCTGGTCTCGCCGCTCACGGACGAGTCCACCGACGCCGAACCGATCGTCCGTCAGGATGAAAAGGAGAAGAAGAAGAAAATCATTTAGGGACAATGCACACAGATTGGTATGACAACTGATATAGCAAAGTAGTACGAAAAATATTACAACGATAGGTGAATGTCAGGATTGCTAAGTCAACCCTTGCACTGGTCCAGTCATAATGTTTCCATGTCAACGAAGATCCATCTACTACGGTGCCTTGTGTTATCAATATTCCTGTATATATGGCGCTGAGTCGTGGACACTAAATGCAGAAATAGTGAAGAGAATCAACGCGTTTGAAATGAACTGTTATCGCAGACTGCTACGGGTGCACTGGACATCGCATACCACGAACAAAGAAGTAAGTCAAGAAACGCATCAACACTTTGCAAGGCACACTTGACAGTTTCTTGTCCCTAGTTAAGAAGAAAAAACTGCAGTGGTTCGAGCATGTGTCTAGGGTAAAAGGCACACTTTCACACACAGTTCTAAAGGGAAAAGTTGAAGGCGCACGTCGGTCATGGATCACGGATCTAAAGGAGTGGACCGGTCATTCAGCCAACCAGATGACCAGACTGGCGGAAGACCGCCAGCAGTGGAGAACCTTTACTGAACGCTTCGCTGCCCCGACGGCTGACTAAATGTATGGGAGAGAGTGAGTGAGTGAGTGAGTGAGTGAGTGAGTGAGTGAGTGAGTGAGTGAGTGAGAGTCAGAAAAGAGGTGATTGTTCGTACACTTGTCTGAGGACTGTTCCATATTGTGACATATTTGCATTTTACGGAGCTCAGCGCTAATGATGTGCGGAAGAGAGGAATATGGAGTTTCTTATAGATGTGTACAAGTGAATTAGAGTTTAGGAAAAAAAGAAAATATAAAGATTGTTGGAAAGGAAGTTGAATATAAAGATACTAATTCGGACATTTAGACAGTCGTTAATTTCACACACAGGACAAAACAACGAAAGAACAAACGTGTGCATGGGGTGATCTACCACATACAGTGCGCAGGACAGAATATCCGAGGACCGTGTACAGATACTCTCCAAGCAGATCCAATGGTTGCAAAGACCGCATCCAACTGGCAGAAGAAAACGGTTGCAATAAAAATGTCTTCTGCCAGTTGGATACGGTCTTTGCAACCGTTGGATCTGCTTGGAGATTAGTGTACAGAGACGCAATAGGGGAAACGGAACGATCACTCAAAACTAGGTTCTCGGAGCACAGGCGACCCATTCCACTACGTCAAAAGTGTCACAACATATAAGTGTTGTTTATTGTAATCACACAATGTACAAATCACCCTGAATTTCAGATGGCTCACTTACATTTTAGAACGATTACAAAAATACAAACAAGTATATGCAAATTGTACCGAAGCTAAGTGAGACAATTGCGCAGAGTAAACCGTTTCTTCACCTTAGTTCATTGCAACAGCCCGTTGTACTAGCCTCTAGCAGTCTCCGCGGGTCGCTGGGAAAATAGTAGAAATTAGCCAGATAGAGTCAATTGTATGAAGGGAGTCGGCTACAGAGAGAGGGTCAACTAGGCAACCCTAGACTCCGCTTGCGAATAAAACCCTCCATGGCCAAAGTCCCCCGGCAAATGTTCTCCCTATAGCCGGCGCGGTTAGTCTGGTAGAGACAACCGTTGTACAGGGCCACAGTCTCATGCATGTAGAAATGACTGTTACAGCCGTTTGTCCTTGCCATGGGAACACTCACGGCCTGCCCTGTTCCTTAGCTTCCTGCCAGCTGCAGTTGATCTCTTGGGTGGTACTAGGTCCTATATGGCCTCCGTCGGTCACTATTGACCATAGCAAAATCCTAATTCAGAACAGCCCTACAGCATAGACTATGGCTAAACAGGCCCATACGAGAATGGCAGTCTCTCGGCGGCCACAAAAGTCAAAACGCACATCTGTAAGCTGACTCAGTTCTGTTGCAAAGTTCTTTTCTGCGGATCCGCTTTTCTTCTGCGCTGTGCATCAGTCTGGCTTCTCATGATTTGAGCTGTCTGGACAGTGTGCATCTCCATCTGGAACGGTCACTCGCAAGGTCCCCCCAGTGCTCCGTATCAATATCTAGAGCCTTCAAGTCCCTCTTGCAGACATCTTTGAAGCGCAGCTATGGCACTAGGCCGTGTAGTGTATATATATCGAGTCCCGGGACATAGAGTTACGCTCGATAAGATGCTTACCTTGGATACGGAACAGGACTACTTTGTGAGGGGCGTGAAGGAGGCGATTTACACCAGGGCCCACCAACCCTCTATAAACCGTGACGGCGGAAGGTTCCGTCTTCTCGCCTCTTTCGATTCACTCCTGACGTCATCACGTTTCCGGTGTTCATCACAGTAAATCGAACATCTGACGTGGGTTGGAGGTCCAACCGAAAACTCACTGATGGTGAGTTTACTTGTTGTGTTGTAATAAAGCTTACAACTTTTCCAATACGTACTCTATCAACACAGATGAGCTTTCATGCGAGTAATGTGTGTATGTGTATGTGTGTGAGTGAAAGACCAGCATAGCTCAAGAAGGCTTGGGTGGATTGTCTTGATATTTGGTATGTGGGCAGGTCTTGATGTGACCTGAAAATGATTAGATGTTGGGTCCCCTGGCGGCTTGTGACGGCACTGCAGCGGAACTTCATGCTTTGATATCTCGTGTTCTGGACATACTATGGTCCTGATTTTATAGTGGTAGATAGGTCTTTGGACAGAGAGTAAGTGGTATAGGTTTGGGCCCCCTAGTGGCATTACTTGGAACTGCAGGAGCAGGCTTTGAAAGGGAATAACTCAAGCAGGGCTTTATGAATGGTCATGATTTTTGGTATGTAGATAGCTTGAGTGATGATGTGTATGATAACACGATGATTATGCAAATCAGATCCGTATTTGCATAATTAATGGGGCAATTTTAAAACCTCGATGTCCTCCATGATATGACAATTCAAATCTGACTTTTTTAACTGACGAAGAGAGGAATTTTGATGGATATGAAATATGCAAATTACGCCCTAATTTGCATAATTAATGAGAAACTACTCTAATTCCGTACTGGTAAATGACGGCAATTTCGTACTTATGGCATTCGGAAGTTATGTGAATCTGAACATCGCTGAATTGAATTATGCTAATAATGACCTTATTTGCAAAACTTATTATAAATGTTAGCATGGCCTTCTGTAGTAAGCTCATAGTTTGGACAAACTGTTATTTGGGTAGAGAAGATGATCAACTGGTATGATCTATGATCGATGAGGAACACTCCTATGTGCATGCGCAGTGTCAAATGTGAAGGCCCCTGGCTTGTAAACAGGGCTCGTCTCGACATTGTCTAGATTTGCATAACAACGCCCCGACGGGTTTTGTTTACGTCTCGGGGGTCTTTACGTTTGACACTGCACATGCGTAGTCGGAACCGTGAATGGGCTTATAGAGATAGGACTGGGGTCTGATTTAAATATGAATCCACGTGTACACGACCATCAAACAGTTATATGCATCACCTGTGCGTGGTACTGGATCTGACTCGTGGAAAATCTAACCTCGAAAGCACGGTTCTTATTCATCGCATGACGCTCGGCGATGGCTACTATTACGTGCGATTGACCTGCGATGGACCTAGGTACACCTACAAAACCCATCCTACGATGAACCTACGAGGTATGTGATCACGACTTTATGTTTATTTATATTCAAAGTATTGTACCCGGTCTTCCAAAACATACGACGTATTTCGCTGTCATGACGGATGAAACCCTCATTACAGATACGACGTGCGATGTATGTAACCTTAGCTACAGGGCCCCGGGTATCGCTATAAGCTAGTTCGGAGTTGCTACTACGCATGTGCAGTGTCAAAGGTGAAGGCCCCCGCGCCGGAAACAGTGCTCGCCTCCACATTGTCTAGATTTGCATAACAATGCCCAGACGGGTCTTGTTTTCGTCGCGGGGGCCTTCACCTTTGACACTGCACATGCGTAGTAGCAACTCCGAACTAGCTTATTGCAAAGGAAGAATACAGTCAGAAAGACAAAAAAGCCTGTAGAAACCTTGATGTTCGTTCTTTTTGTATCGTTGTGAAGGGCAATGAATTATGATATGTAATACAATGTTATGGATAATGTAATATTATTGATCAAATTCAAGATTTTGATTCATACTTGCAACATTCTTAAGAGACGAAACAAAAGTTTGAGAACAAAGCTCTACCTAACACTTACATAGCTGCTTGTTTTTATCTTTAAACATACCTATAGATAACCTTCGTTTCACAATAATCTATAAATCAAACTGCTTTGTTTAATTCCTTTCTGTATAGCTAGTAGTTTAATTTGGGTAATTATGATACCATTTAGCCCCGCAGGGGGCTAATCTTCCAAGGCACATACATACATATATACACAAACACAAATACACACAATTAATATACATACAACATATAACTTACAGCATAAAAAAAACCTTGAAACCACTTCCATCACTTCCCTATTTTGGTCACTCTTTCGGTAAACTATCGAACATGAACAAGTTCAGGGAGACACCAAGTTCTCCAGGAGAGTGGCAATGTCAGGGTCTCTCAGTCTCATCAAGTTTAGGGAGATGCACAGTCCTCAAGCAATGTCAGGGTCTCTCAGTCTCATCAAGTTTAGGGAGATGCACAGTCCTCAAGCAATGTCAGGGTCTCTCAGTCTCATCAAGTTTAGGGAGATGCACAGTCCTCAAGCAATGTCAGGATCTCTCAGTCTCATCAAGTTTAGGGAGATGCACAGTCCTCAAGCAATGTCAGGATCTCTCAGTCTCATCAAGTTTAGGGAGATGCACAGTTCTCAAGCAATGTCAGGGTCTCTCAGTCTCATAAAGTTTAGGGAGATGCACAGTTCTCAAGCAATGTCAGGGTCTCTCAGTCTCATAAAGTTTAGGGAGATGCACAGTTCTCAAGCAATGTCAGGATCCCTCAGTCTCATCAAGTTTAGGGAGATGCACAGTCCTCAAGCAATGTCAGGATCTCTCAGTCTCATCAAGTTTAGGGAGATGCACAGTTCTCAAGCAATGTCAGGGTCTCTCAGTCTCATAAAGTTTAGGGAGATGCACAGTTCTCAAGCAATGTCAGGGTCTCTCAGTCTCATCAAGTTTAGGGAGATGCACAGTCCTCAAGCAATGTCAGGATCTCTCAGTCTCATCAAGTTTAGGGAGATGCACAGTCCTCAAGCAATGTCAGGATCTCTCAGTCTCATCAAGTTTAGGGAGATGCACAGTTCTCAAGCAATGTCAGGGTCTCTCAGTCTCATAAAGTTTAGGGAGATGCACAGTTCTCAAGCAATGTCAGGGTCTCTCAGTCTCATCAAGTTTAGGGAGATGCACAGTCCTCAAGCAATGTCAGGATCTCTCAGTCTCATCAAGTTTAGGGAGATGCACAGTCCTCAAGCAATGTCAGGATCTCTCAGTCTCATCAAGTTTAGGGAGATGCACAGTTCTCAAGCAATGTCAGGGTCTCTCAGTCTCATAAAGTTTAGGGAGATGCACAGTTCTCAAGCAATGTCAGGGTCTCTCAGTCTCATCAAGTTTAGGGAGATGCACAGTCCTCAAGCAATGTCAGGATCTCTCAGTCTCATCAAGTTTAGGGAGATGCACAGTTCTCAAGCAATGTCAGGGTCTCTCAGTCTCATCAAGTTTAGGGAGATGCACAGTCCTCAAGCAATGTCAGGATCTCTCAGTCTCATCAAGTTTAGGGAGATGCACAGTCCTCAAGCAATGTCAGGATCTCTCAGTCTCATCAAGTTTAGGGAGATGCACAGTCCTCAAGCAATGTCAGGGTCTCTCAGTCTCATCAAGTTTAGGGAGATGCACAGTTCTCAAGCAATGTCAGGGTCTCTCAGTCTCATCAAGTTTAGAGAGATGCACAGTTCTCAAGCAATGTCAGGGTCTCTCAGTCTCAACAAGTTTAGGGAGATGCACAGTTCTCAAGCAATGTCAGGGTCTCTCAGTCTCATAAAGTTTAGGGAGATGCACAGTCCTCAAGCAATGTCAGGATCTCTCAGTCTCATCAAGTTTAGGGAGATGCACAGTTCTCAAGCAATGTCAGGGTCTCTCAGTCTCATCAAGTTTAGGGAGATGCACAGTCCTCAAGCAATGTCAGGATCTCTCAGTCTCATCAAGTTTAGGGAGATGTACAGTCCTCAAGCAATGTCAGGGTCTCTCAGTCTCATCAAGTTTAGGGAGATGCACAGTCCTCAAGCAATGTCAGGGTCTCTCAGTCTCATCAAGTTTAGGGAGATGTACAGTCCTCAAGCAATGTCAGGGTCTCTCAGTCTCATCAAGTTTAGGGAGATGCACAGTTCTCAAGCAATGTCAGGGTCTCTCAGTCTCATAAAGTTTAGGGAGATGCACAGTTCTCAAGCAATGTCAGGGTCTCTCAGTCTCATAAAGTTTAGGGAGATGCACAGTTCTCAAGCAATGTCAGGGTCTCTCAGTCTCATCAAGTTTAGGGAGATGCACAGTCCTCAAGCAATGTCAGGATCTCTCAGTCTCATCAAGTTTAGGGAGATGTACAGTCCTCAAGCAATGTCAGGGTCTCTCAGTCTCATCAAGTTTAGGGAGATGCACAGTCCTCAAGCAATGTCAGGGTCTCTCAGTCTCATCAAGTTTAGGGAGATGCACAGTTCTCAAGCAATGTCAGGGTCTCTCAGTCTCATCAAGTTTAGAGAGATGCACAGTTCTCAAGCAATGTCAGGGTCTCTCAGTCTCAACAAGTTTAGGGAGATGCACAGTTCTCAAGCAATGTCAGGGTCTCTCAGTCTCATCAACTTTAGGGAGATGCACAGTTCTCAAGCAATGTCAGGGTCTCTCAGTCTCATCAACTTTAGGGAGATGCACAGTTCTCAAGCAATGTCAGGGTCCCTCAGTCTCATCAAGTTTAGGGAGATGCACAGTTCTCAAGCAATGTCAGGGTCTCTCAGTCTCATCAAGTTTAGGGAGATGCACAGTTCTCAAGCAATGTCAGGGTCTCTCAGTCTCATCAACTTTAGGGAGATGCACAGTTCTCAAGCAATGTCAGGGTCTCTCAGTCACATCAAGTTTAGGGAGATGCACAGTTCTCAAGCAATGTCAGGGTCTCTCAGTCTCATCAAGTTTAGGGAGAGGCACAGTTCTCAAGCAATGTCAGGGTCTCTCAGTCTCATCAAGTTTAGGGAGATGCACAGTTCTCAAGCAATGTCAGGGTCTCTCAGTCCCATCAAGTTTAGGGAGATGCACAGTTCTCAAGCAATGTCAGGGTCTCTCAGTCTCATCAAGTTTAGGGAGATGCACAGTTCTCAAGCAATGTCAGGGTCTCTCAGTCTCATCAAGCATCTGATTCATCCGTGTCGCCTGATCAGAGTAGTAGGCGGCCTTTACGTCATCACCAAGAAAACCGTAGGTTTTACACAAGACTTCAAGTAAATGATGGATGTCCGGATGTGCAGTGTTCTCACCATGGATTCGCTGCATCATGTGTAGTGACTGTTCGAAACAGCTGACGGCCTTTCTGTAATCACCAAGGAGACCCCAGGTGGCACCCAAGTTGTTAAGTGACAACACCATGTCAGGATGTGCAGTGTTCTCACCATAGATACTCTTCCTCATCTGTAGTGCCTGTTCATGATAGCTAACGGCCTTTCTGTAATCACCAAGGCCACTCCAGGCGGCACCCAAGGTGTTAAGTGACAACACCATGTCAGGATGTGCAGTGTTTTCACCATGGATTATCTTATTCATCTGTAGTGACTGTTCATGATAGCTGACGGCCTTTCTGTAATCACCAAGGAGACCCCAGGTGGCACCCAAGTTGTTAAGTGACAACACCATGTCAGGATGTGCAGTGTTTTCACCATAGATTATCTTATTCATCTGTAGTGACTGTTCATGATAGCTGACGGCCTTCCTATAATCACCAAGGAGACCCCAGGCATTACCCAAGTTGTAAAGTGAGTTGGCGATGTCAGGATGTGCAGTGCTCTCACCGTAGATAATCCCCCTCATATGTAGTGACTGCTCATGATAGCTGACGGCCTTTCTGTGATCACCAAGGTCACTCCAGGCGGTACCCAAGTTGTTAAGTGAGTTGGCGATGTCAGGATGGGCTGTATCCTCGCCGTAGATAATCCGCCTCATCTGTAGTGCCTGTTCATAATAGATGACGGCCTTTCTGTGATCACCAAGGTCACTCCAGGCGGTACCCAAGTTGTTAAGTGACGACGCGGTGTCAGGATGTGGCGTGTTCTTACCATAGATAATCCTGTTCATCTGTAGTGACTGTTTATAGTAGCT
Source organism: Branchiostoma lanceolatum (assembly GCA_035149815.1). Lineage (NCBI taxonomy): Eukaryota > Metazoa > Chordata > Leptocardii > Amphioxiformes > Branchiostomatidae > Branchiostoma > Branchiostoma lanceolatum. The sequence continues at coordinate 1,616,723 of CM068880.1, forward strand.
GACTGCCTTTCTGTGATCACCAAGTTTCATCCAGGCGGTACCCAAGTTGTTAAGTGACGACGCGATGTTAGGATGTGCAGTGCTCTCACCATAGAAACCCCGCATCATCTGTAGTGCCTGTTCATAATAGATGACGGCCTTTTTCTGATCACCAAGGTTCCTCCAGACGGCACCCAAGTTGTTAAGTGACCTGGCGATGTCAGGATGTGCAGTGCTCTCACCGTAGATAATCCGCCTCATCTGTAGTGCCCGTTCATGATAGCTGGCGGCCTTTCTGTGATCACCAAGTTTCCTCCAGGCGGAACCTAAGTTGTTAAGTGACTTGGCGATGTCAGGATGTGCATTGCCCTCACCATAGATACTCCTCCGCATCTGTAGTGCCTGTTCATGATAGCTGACGGCCTTTCTGTGATCACCAAGGCACTTGCAGACGTTACCCAAGTTGTTAAGTGACGACGCGGTGTCAGGATGTGGCGTGTTCTTACCATAGATAATCCTGTTCATCTGTAGTGCCTGTTCATGATAGCTGACGGCCTTTCTCTGATCACCAAGGTCATTCCAGGCGGCACCCAAGTTGTTTAGTAAAGTGCTGATACTAGGATGTGGTGCAGTGTTATCACCACAGATACCCCGCAACATCTGTAGTGACTGTTCATAATGGCTAACAGCACTTTTACTATCACCGATGTTGTGCAAGGCGTTACCCAAACTTCCAAGTAACACGGCTATGTCAGGATGTATCGCACCCTTGCCATGTTTTGATTGCTCATTTTGGAGTGCCTGTTCAATGCATTTCATCGAGTTTTTGTAGTCGCACATACTTTCGTATGCATCTGCTTGTAGTTTTGAAGAGTTGTCGAATAGAACCGATGGTTCTTCTAGTGGTTGACGATTGCTAAGTTGCGAAACGAAGGACTTTAACGGCGTTGCCGTGTAGTAGTATCTCATGAGCTGTTTTTTGTTGGAGAAGTAAAAGATTTTCTCTGCTTTTTTCGCAATGTCATCATTGACTGACATTGAAGATAAGACGGACATGCTTTCCACTTGGCCTCGGTTGTTCATCTAAGTCCGCAGCCTCAGTTCTGCTGAGATGCTGACCAGCATAATCAAGTGATGCGCGTTTTTGTCATTGATGGCTCCCTGTATGTGCATGTTCTGGATGGTCTCCCAAATTGTGGTCGGCTGTATGTCACAAAGTAGTGCCCAACAAGACACCGCAAGACTTGAAAAGCGGTAGATTTCTTTCTTCACATCCAGAATCCTGTCAGTTGGATCCTGTCTTTCAAATGTTGTACTATTTTCCTTCAACATAGCAGCTGCTATTTGTCTAGCAATATTCTGTTCATTTTTTCTAAGTTGCTCATCCCATGCAACCGTGTACTCATTGACCAGATCTTGCTCTCCAGTAATCAAGGACACATTTCCCAACACACTCGCAAGGTGGTAGCCTTTCTTCAAATGGCGCATAACGTCATCTTCCAGAACTTTGGCCATGTCACGTGGTGTACGGATAAGGAGGCAGGTTTTCCCTCTGCCTAGTGGAGTTTTACATGCAAGTGGCATAGCTCCATCGAACGAAAAACCATGCGGAGTTATAGAGTCGTAGAACCAGTCGTCTAGCTTGTTATTTGACTCGAAGTCATTGAGAGACTTGATCGCCATGGCCGGGAGAATGGTTTCCCCAAGATTGATCACTTTGAGATGAAGGTAATGCGTAAGATTGTAAAAGTAGTTTACACTGTTTTCTGTTTCCTTCTCTGTCAAGATGGCAAACTCCAGATCGGAGTAGGGTGTTACCAGTCCTGTGGCCTGTGAACCCAAGCCTACCATGGCGTACTTACAGGGAGGAGGACCCATTACCTCCATACACTCATCTACAAGGCCAGCTATGAATGTTCTTCGCTGATGAACAATGGTGTCAAACAAGGCTTTGACTGCTTCCACTCTCTTCTTCTCTACTTCTGTAATGTTTGGATCGTCATCATCAAGACTATAGGGATCTATCTGTTGCTCAATTCTTTTGATCTCTTCATCCACATAGCCACGACAGTCTATCAACACCGATTTGTGCTTCTGTACGTCATCGAGGGGTACCGTTTGTTTGATTCTAAGCACGTGCTGAACAAAAGATTGAGTTATTTCCTGTATTGTTTGTTTGATACCTTCTCTGTCTTCTGCTCTTGCTCTGGCAACTGCAGCATTACAGAGTGCTGCAGCCTTGGTGAAGTCACTTCCGTCTTTTGACAGCATTCCTTTCTTCAAGTAGACATCGCTCAATTTGCATAGGGGCTCTACCTCTTTCCAGTGCTGACCTGCTTTGGAATCTGTACGAAACAACGGTAACGTGTCATAAATTGTTGATGTTATCTTATTTGTGAGCAAGTCAGTAGTAGAAACAGAGTGAGGTATATAAACCGAAACTTTTGCATCACATTTCGCTTATCTAGGAATAAAGCCTCTGTACATGCAAGATGTACGTTGAAACACTCACCTTTCAAATGGACGGACTTGAGCGCAGCTGCAAATTTCCGTTCTGCCCTGTCCAGGTGCTCTGTCTGCAAGAATCAAAATATCACAAAGATGCAGGCTTAGGTCATTTTTGTAGACAACATTCGAGTAGTACATAAGAACAAACAGTATGTAAACTATACATTCCAAATCATCAACGTAATATACACCCATTAATACTTGTAGTAATCACTCAAATAAGGCAGGCGTCTTATCAACATACCTTTGTAACACGCCAAAATATGATATGTGAAACAAAAGGCATTTCATATGAGGGAAAATATCTAATCTAACCGTGACTTTCTCCGTGTACTTGATGCGGTGCCTCAGTGTTTCTCTGCCATCTGGTTCTTCACAGCGGTCCAGCGCCGCTCGGTACAGGCCAGCTGATGTGGTGAATGCTGCCTTGTCCTTAGCAACCCTTCCCTTCTCTAGGTACAGATCTCCAAGGCTCTTTAACGATTCTATTTCCAGACGTTTGTTTCTTTCCACGACTGCTTTTACGAAAGAATGTGTATAACCTTCAACCAAGGGCATTATACCATGTCCTTTTAGCTTAATCTTCTTTTCCATCTCGTGAAGGGTCATCGACACAGCCAATGTGGTATTGCCTGAATTCGCAGCACGTGCTTTTACAACCTCTTCGTGTACCAGTTTCGTGCATTTCTCTGCATATCTTATGCGATGTTGTACAACTTGCCTCTCCTCAATACTTGTGTAAAATCGTAAGAGTTCTATGTACATGGAACAGGCCTTGTTGAAGTTCTCTACTTTATCTTTGTTCAGCTTTGCTTTGTGCAGGTACAAATCTCCAAGACTTTTCAAAGCTTCACACTCCAAGACTTCATTTTGACTACTTATAGCGTGAACCAACTTAAATTCGTGTCCCCTCTCTACAAAATCCAGATCAGAACCACTTTTGAACTTAAAATCTAGTTCGCGAAGTTCGGCCACCACTGTAGACAGCTTGGTGTCTGTATTTGCCATGGTTGTTTCTGTTGATGACGAAATCTTAGCTCACTTAAATTTTGGTCTAGAAGAATAGCAGTCAATCCTTGTTCTTTATTTAGCTTCAGTGCCGTTCAATACTAACATATGGTCTGCCCGAACGCACTTGGCCAACAACGCCCTCTTGCGGACGGATCATAGTGCAGTTCACTGTTGTTGTATGCTGTTGGCGCATGGCATCATGTAAGGTAGCGACGGTCCTCCTGTGCGTGAATGGTGACGTATTATTACTCAACAAACATCTGTCAAATATTAACAGACAAACATGTACGATATGACGCTAACTGTGCTTATTGTGACAGAAAAATGGAGGATTCAAATTTTCAAATAGGATATAGCGTTAACATTAGAAGTTAGGGATCACATCGGAAGAGTTGGGATGACCCGTTGTGCTTGCATATAATGGCGAGCCGTATCAAAAACGCAAAGATCTACCAGATATCGAAAATAGCATTATGCTTCGTCGTAAGTATTGCACTTCGATCGATTGATTAATCGATTGATTGATTCATCGAGAGATAAAGAGAGAGAGATGTCTTGTCTAGATCTTTTGTCCGAACTTTGTAACAGACTTGAGCCGATGATGCAATCGATCTTGCGTGCGTGTTGATTGCCCTGTAGATACTAGTTTTGATTTTTCACCGGGGTCATTAGAGGGACTTTCCACCGCGAAGTTGGACTTCGTTCGATTGGTTTTGGAAGAGGGCAGCTCTGATTGGATAAAATAGTCTCGTGACACTTGTCACGCGCTAGTCAGGTGAAATACTACGTCATCATTTGCAACGTTTTAAACAACCGATGTCTATCTGAAAATTAGTAGAACTTAACCAAATAGGGATAATGATTTCCGAGGGGAGTTTGAGCACCGTATATAGGGTATCATTTGCCTGCGCAGGAATGTTACCCTTACCGCGGACTTACTGTTCTGGCTCTTAATTCACCCAATCGATGCTGAATTCTACATCCATAGCCCCTTAAGAAGCCCCGTTGGAGGCTACTTGTTGCGTAGATCAAGGTAGCCGCGGCGGCTGTTGCAGGGCTATTACTGGGTTGCAGTCTTATACATTAGCCCGTACAGCAGCTATGGTATAAAACTACAGTCAACAGCGGCTTAGATAAAGGTACATCGTCAAACGTACACACCTGTTCAGTCTTGTCAGATCTGCGCTGCCCTAAGTACATGTAAAAGTAGAAGAAAGCGTTCGACCATGTCTCTGTTTAACGGTACCTTTTACATTACACTCGTCTGTGTATACATCATATCGGCACGTTTTACCTTACAATTGTCTGCGTATGTATCATAACGGTACTTTTACTCACTGGCTGCAGCCATACGTAACTTGCAACTGGCACCAGCAAAAGAGGAAGTCCGTAGGTGTACCCGCACTTTTATACCATGTAGGGTTGTTTGGGAAGGGGGGTTTCCATAAGTCTGGACTAGTCCATTGACCAAACGGTAGGAATGATAAATCTTAGCATAATTTTTCTAGTTGAAGCTTTTTAGTTAGAATAGTGTTTCAAACAGTAACACAATGATATTGTACTGTGCATCAACTTTTTCTATTCGTAGAAAACTTTATGGATTTACATTTAGTGGATTTACATACAATAAAGTGACGTAACGTATTTGACAGACTGACTTAAATCAACTAGAAATGCACTTTAAACACGGATATATACTCCGTGAATTTTGTGCAATTATGTCAAAACATCTAGGCGGCGCTTTAGCTTATTTATATTCATTTTTGGCCCCACAAAAGAAATGGTTCGTCCCAAGTATTGAAGAGTCATTGTTTATAGACTACACTTATGAGAGCATACTATCTTTGCATTCGAATGTTTTGCTGTCGATGTTTGTTTGTTTATTTATTTGTTTGTGTATCCGTAGTTATTTTGATTCAGTAGATCGCTAACAAGGCTGGACTCCGGGCTAGGTTTTCTTTTACACCCCCATGTAAAAATCACATTTGGTACGGTCCAACCTGGACTGACGCTGACGTACTGCGTCATAAACTCTGCTCTGGGGTTTTTGTTGTATTTCTTTAACTTTTAAAGCAAATTTCCCAAATTTTGTCGGCTGAATGTTTTCTTAAGTGTGCAGGGCGACCTTGGGGAAGTTTTCACCGGGGATTTATGCCGTTCTGTGGATGTTTTGAAGAGAAAATGCTGGTTTCTTGACGTCTTGGATTTTGGAGGAGACGACAACATGGCGAGACGAACGGACGGAGGCGGCGTGGCGCGGTGGGGGAGACTGCGGCGGTCTTACAAGGTAAAACTACAAACTGTTTCGGATGTATTATTTTCAAATGACAAGCAAGAACATGTCAAGTTTTATTTTGCAAAATTGGTGTATTTCTCCGTAGTGCCGAGCGAACATTCCTGATTTCACAATAGGCTTAGAAAGACGTAATTTTTCCCCATTTTCTTGAATATTTGCAATTTGTGGTGAGCCATTGGAACGTTTAATGTACATGTATGTCTTCCCAGTCGCTTATAGAAAGTTTTAGTCCACATTTGTGTAACATAACGCTGTTAAAAGTCCCTCTAATATTGTTTATCACCACGTGGCGAGCCCGGCTTCGCGACCACCTGTTGATGGAACGCGGCACACGTGTGCAGGATTGGGTCATTTTTATTTCCCGCCAAAATGCCGCGTAAACAATGCGTGACGTCAGATCTTCAAGGCGCCGATATAAACTCAATTCTAGAAGTTTGAAACCTTTCTTTTGTTTGCTCAATCATATCTCGTTGCTAGCATGCTCCTTTGTCGTTACACAAGTTACATATCATTAGGATCTTTTAGAATTTCTTTATTGCTTGAAGATCATTATTGTTGTAACTAGTCCGATTTAATTCTTCGTGAGGATTGAATTACAGCAGCTGCTTCTCTTTGGGCATATGTTTATGTTTTTTTTCTGATTAAAATGGAGATTTAGATAGTCTGCTTGCAGTAAGCTGGTGACATATTTCTTAGTTGGATCTGGGAGACCCTGGTTCGAATTCGTGAAGGGTATCCTTGTCGGAGCTGCACTGTCTTTTGTAAGAGACATAAAATGGGGGCCCCGTGTTCAAGGAGGTGCCTCGAGCACGTTACAACAATCTCATTACTCAGATGGGTACCTACTGGCTGTAATAATACAACCTGGCGAATTATTATCATCATACCAGACAACGGAAGGCATTACCAGTAATTCAGCACTAAGGACAGGGACCTTAGTGCTCTGATGTCCATTTTGCAGTTTTCCATGCTACCTGTGTCTCTTTGAGCTTATTTCTTAATAGCTTAGGCTAAATCTTATAATTGTAACCTCTTGCTGAGTACTCTTAACAAGTAGCTACGTAGTCAGCCCTTAGATACAAAATATCAAAGCAATTCATGGATAGAAATTGTTACTGATCTTTACCATTTGTATCCAAATTTTAGCTTCTTTTCATGTACATCTCAACAGAATTCTTTGAAAGAGATGGGTTTCATGTTTCCTTTTACAACTAAGAATAACTTCAGCGAAAAAAATCAGAGTAGCTACCCAAAGTACTAAAAGTCCATTTTAGACTATATAATTTTTGTTACCATTCTGCTTGGACTGCCTATCGATACTGTGTACCAGTACTGTACCGTAGAAAGCCAATTCAATACAGGTCCAAAATACTGGATCATGAAATACCGGTTCTGTATCTATATAGATTTAACACCAAGCATTGTCTTATTTTGTGACTAAAGATGCATAAATCCTAAATTAATGGATGGGCGGATGTCATTTATGTAATCAAATCAACATGACCTTATCAGTAGCATGTAATTTATTTTCTTAGGCCTTACAAGCATTGATGCATGTGCATGGCCTAATCGGAATCACAACATTAATTTTCTTACAATCATGATTTTGTCTATTCAATGATTCTTACAGGTGTCCTGCAGAGTGGATGTGCAGCTGTACCTGTTCCCACCAGGTGATGAGACCTGGCAAGACACCACAGGTGACAGGGTACTCAGGTGAGAAAAACCTGCATTCTAGAAGATCTTTATTTTTCATATACAGGCTATTTGGTGTTGTCTCTTGTCTCAGACTAATCTTTCTTCCTGCATAGTCAGGTGCATCCTGAGGAGTAGCAGTGCTGATGTACCTGTCTCCACCAGGTGAGACCTGACAAAACATTGCAGGTGACAAGATATACATCATCATCATCATATCGGGCGGCTTGCCCGGACTAAGGTTGCTCTCTCCCTCCAGGCGTCACGGTCCGCCATTAGCTGGTCTAGATCTTCGGACCTCACCCCTACATCCCCAGCAAGTTGGTCTATGTAGGTCCGTCAGGGTCGCCCGACACAGGAGTGCCCATGAGTTTGCTGGTCATTTGATTTAACAGGGTATACAGGTGAGAAAACTTTGTATTCTTCACATTTATTACAGATTATTTGGTATTACCTCTTAGCCCCAGACTAACTTTTCTTTCTACATAGTTAGGTGCATCCTGAGCAGTGCAGTTGTACCTGTCTCCACCAGGTGAGACCTGACAAAACACAACATGATACAGGCGTGGAACTTCAGGTGAGAGAAGTAAGTATTCCTCACCTTTCTTGGTGCATCTTGATTTGGCATGTGAGTTTTCTGAATGAGTTTTTCTTTTACACCCTAGGCTATGGGAAGCTGATACTGTATCCAGATCATGCCGGACCTGTCGGCTATCCTGTGTGCCTGTCTATATTCCCGGAAGATTGTGTTCCTGTGGGACCTGTCGGCTGTCCTGTGTACCTGTCCATATTCCAGGAGGATTTGTCTATGTTACCTGTGGGACCTGTCCGCTATCTACGAAACAAGAGAACATCGGACTGTGACTGTGAGTTGGTTTTTACTTCTAGAATTCTTTCAAAATAGGGATCTGCATGCCGCAAAGCGTAATCAACCGTTTAGACTTCGTGAAACTCGAAGCCGAAATAATAGTTTGTGTATGCAAACGTGCTAAGCGTTCGGTTGGCATGATCTAATGAAGCGTAATACGCGGCCTGTGTCTTTGGGATTCAGCGCAAAGTCGGGATCTCCAAATGCATGCAGATCCCTAAAAATGACAATGAAAAATGTTGGGAAAGGGCATGTCTGCGATCCTCTGAATTTGTAGTAAAAACACCTTCGTTAAAAACTGGCCCTCCCTTCTGTTTGTTGTCATTTCTGAAAGAGTTCACATTTCTTATACTAATCCTTAGTTTAAGGTTGTGATTAACATTTCATTGCAAATATGTTGGAGAACACAGTACATTTTCCTTTTGAAGAAAGCACTTGCAATATTGTTGTTTCATTCTGTATGGCAATGGGATATATCTTCAATTATCATTTGCAATCAAACTGTTTTCCCTGATATCCTCTTCATTATAAGACTTCAAATTTTTTGACATTTGTCTTTTAGTGGAAATTGTCTATGGAAAAAGAAAACTAAATGTTCAGAGTAAAGCAGATCACCATCAAAGCAACAAAATGTTATGGATGAATCTACTCATGTAATGATACAAATGTAAGTGCAAGCCTCCTTTTTATCGAGTTTACGAAAATTCATCGAATGATTCATTATTGAGTAAGATGGCCATTTTGTGACTAAACTGCCTTAAAGATCTTGTCTGTCTCTCGTAGTCAAATACACAAATTTACATCAAGTATTGTTCAAGTAAATCATCAAATTACACAATCCAAACATGTGTGTTATGTACACTCTATTTTTCTCAACAATTTTGTGAGTGATGAAGTGGATTTCAGGGAAAATGCTTTGGTTACATGATGATTGCTGTAAATGTGTCCCATTGCTTTACAGAAAATGGAAAAGGTAATGTTGTGCTTTCTGTAGAGTGAAATGTACTACAGGTAAGCTGTGTGTGATGTTTCAAAGAGAGGAATTGAGTTAAGGAATCAGCAAAACAAAAATATGCATTGGATTATAATATCATACTAAAATGCATCATGGATTTATGGAAGTTTTGCCCAGTGCAGATGGTGATTCAATGTTATTGACATCATGTGAAAATGAGTAATCCATTAATACAATTCATGAGTATATCTTCCAAATCTCTGCAACTTAAAAATTGATTTCATACAACAGCATGCACAATTTGATGACGCAGGAACATGGTTTGGTAAGGATTGTACACGATTGAAGGTGATAAAAAATGCATCATTGACGTATCATTGACTTTTATTCATATCATAGGATCTAATCCTGTGGGTCGTCTCACAGGATTCGTACGAAACTCGTAACATGAGACCTTAAAATCCAGTGTAGGTTCTGAACTCATCCATTCAGATATACTAGTAACTGCATGTACACTCCTACAGCTCAGCAGAACGGTGAAATTTGCCGCGTTACCTAGTAAACATTTTGAGAGGTTAGTGATTAAAGAAAGTTCTGGACTTTGCGTGATAATCATGTATGTGACCCTGCCTTCTTTATGGATTATAATTGCTATCTAAAGGCGTATTCCATCGCTGTACCTTTGATAATTTGTAAACCCGGAACTTGCAAACTATTCTTAAGCTTAACACTGTTCAATTTTAGTTTGGAAATTATTCCACTTTTCCCATTGTTAAAGTCACAACTATTAACATATAATTGATAAGTATGATGTTATGACTGATAACAATTACTTCATGAATATACAAAATATTTCCTGCAGACATTTTTTAATCATTGTTCTAAAAACAATCATATGACAGTAATGTTGTATGAATAAAAGTCAGTGATACCAGTCATGTATTCATTTGCACCATCTGTACAATCCTTACCAAAATGTTCCTGTGCCAGCCCTGGTCATGAAATTGTGGGTTACGTGCTGTCGTATAAGTTTTTGAGAGAATAGACCCCTTTCCAAACTCTGACGCCATTTTGAATCATATCTCGCGAATATACATAATCTATGGTGTCCCTAATAGAAAGCAGCACCACGCTATCTTTGGAGGGAGATGTTCTTCTTCTGGGTGAAATTCATTGAAACAGATGTACATGCATGTCACAAGTAGATAATATTGCATGCTTGTAGTTTCCCTGGATAAATTTAGCTCAAGTAAAAAAAAATATTCCCACAAAAATGTACGTATTTCAGGCTGGGATCCCTGTACCTACGTACTAGGTAGAAGTAATTTTAACGGTCGTGACCATAATTTTGGCATTCCAAAGGGGTTCATGTTTTCTGTCTAGTCTTTCTTTACATCGCTTCACCTTGCAATATTTTAGATTTCCGCACAGAAGCCTGAAAATGTAGGCTTGAACTCTAGGTTCTTTTGGGTAGCAATCAGTAGAAATTCAGCAGCTTCTTTGAGGCTTTTTAGAATACCAAGGTCTATAGGTGAGTAGATAGGAAGAGGGGGGTGTTCTCTGTTCAGCCATTTCTTTACATAACTTAAAATTTGCACCAAAATACCTTAGATTTCCACCAGATGAAACCCCACAAAAACGTTACAATATAGGTCCTTGCGAGTAGAAATTGAGACCGAATTTCGGTGGCTTCTTTGACTATCTTTAATGGCAAAATTGTGAGTGGAGTGGGGGCCATTTCCTTTGTAGCGTTTTATTACATCGCTTCGCGTGGCAGTATTTTAGATTTTCGCAGGATAAAACCCTACACACAGTGGAAAACATGGTCCTCACTCCTTCACTTACATGATCGAGATAGAAAAAAATCGCCAAGAATTTGCCAAATTTCTACCCAAAAGAAACTCAAGCCTACATTTTCAGTTTCTAGGGGTTTCACTCAGCAGAAATCTGAAATATTGCCAGGCGAAGTGATTTAAAGAAAGGGCAGACAGAAACCATGACACCCTCCCTACTCACATATTTCCATGGTGATGTTGGCATGGTCACTAGCGGCAAAATGTTGTTTTATTTATACCTACGTAAGTAGCTACAAGGATCCCAGCCCGAAATGTTTACATATTTGTGGGAATTTTTCTTGACTTGAGCTAATATCATCCGGGGAAACTACAAACTTGCGATGCACTCTATGACTGAAGCGCGCGTTCAACAGCCCAAAATTAACAGATATTCACAATCTTATTAGCCGATATCGAGTCCAACTGTCCACAACAATATTATCTACTTGTGGCAAACATGTATAGTGACATATTTCACCAAGAAGGAGAACAACTCCCCACCGAATATGACTTGACACTACTTTCAATTGGGAACCCCATTGATTTATAATGTATTACCGCTACCCTGGTCTTATCGCTGACGCAAAAGAATATGCAAAATGAGTTTGGAAAGGGGTCTATTTTTATTGAGACATTCAATTTCACATGATCGAAACTATGAATCAATTGTCTTCGTCCTGTTTCCCTTATCAACAGGCGATAATTGTTACAGTTACAATTCCTCTCTTTCTGCTGATTTTAAATTGCTACTGTCTGCCATTCTAAAAATAGCAAGAAAGTTTGGTTTGTTTTAATTTTCTATTGTCTGTTTGCAAAGGTATGCTGGTGATTCAAACCACCAGGTCTTGAGCTTGGCAAAGACCTCCCCTGGGGAGCACACTATTTGCATTTATGACAGGAAAGTTAATTGGATTAAGTTTTTCCCGCCAATTCCGTTAGAATGGTTTTTTCACCCTCCTAATTTGCATAAATTTGCATATTCGGGTCTCTTCACTCCCCTGATTTGCATACTTGGAACTCTTTGCTATTCCTGAGACAGGCCTATAGACATTGCAATATGTATCTTGTATTCTCATCTGGATGGTCGGGGCTTAGGATGCATGCGTTGTGTGTATTACTTGCATCAAGTTTAATCATTCACTGAGTGTCTTCTTTCTTTTTCCTGTCAGTCAATGTGCTTGTGTACTGGGGTTTCGACGCCCCAATGTCTTCCAGAAAAGACATTCCTCGGGAGAACATTTGCACAGACTGATCAGGAAAAAGATTAAAGACACTCAGTGAATGAGTAAACTTGATACAAGTAATACACACAACGCATGCATCCCGGACCATCCAGATGAGAATACAAGATACATAGTGCAATGTCTATAGGCCTGTCTCGGGAATAGCAAAGAGTTGCAAGTATGCAAATCAGGAGAGTGATGAGACCTGAATATGCAAATTTATGCAAATTAGGAGGGTGAAAAAACCATTCTAACGGAATTGGCGGGAAAAACTTAATCCAATTAACTTTTCTGTTAACAAATGCAAATAAGGGGGGGGAGCCTGGAGGAAAAACCTTTGGGCCAGAATAAATACATCCACAAAGCCCCTCTCTGTGTTAGCAGGCCTGATGAGGATGACGGACAAAGTTGTTTGTCAACAGGTCTACTACGCAGAGTCGAGGCATGTGTAAGTTAGAACCTGGCACAAACGTTCCTCCTCCAGGCTAAGCCCAGGAACAAGTAGAAGTCAATCAAACTCTGTTATATCACTGTTCACGGCCTGTAACAACTCAACCCTCATGCTTCAAAATCCAGGCCTAGTCTCGAGCTCATCAAATAAAGTGTAAAGTATCACCATCAAACTCTACTAGATCAACATGAGACGAGTCCTAAATTTTGCAACAGGAGATTGATATTGCTACACTTTCATAAACAGTGATAGCAAAGTCTGTTACATAACTTGAGAAGGAATCAGCGAAACTAAACCCATAATTTCCTCCAAGATAATCCACTTTAAATTTCCCCACAAAAGTGCTCTTTAGCTACACTACATTTGATAACTTAGGTTAACATCTATTCAGAGTTTTGGTATAAAACCTAGTTCTGCCAGATCTTTCCTTAGTCACTGACGGAAGATAGCGAATGCTGTCTGAAACGTCTGTTTCAAAATTTTATCCAGTTGCTTGAGTAACAAGTTTTGGTATACTTTTGATAGATTCGTTTTGATTTCGCTGATTCCTTAACTCAATTTCTCTTTCAAACATCACACACAGCTTACCTGTAGTACATTTCACTGTAAGAAAGCACAACATAGCCTGTTCCATTTGCTGTAAAGCAATGGGACATATTTCCAACAATCATTTTGTAACCAAAAGCGTTTTCCATCAAATCCACTTCATCACTGACAAAATTGTTGATGGAAATAGAGTGTGCTCAAATGTTAGCTCTCCATTATTCTTTCCGATTGAATTTTGCTAATTAGGTTTTGACATATGAATAATCTTGGTTTCACTTATCCTTCAGGCATATTCTACTACGAGAGATAAACAAGAGGAAGATATGTTAAGGTCTCATGCCTGAATTACTCCGCATGTAGATGCCCAAAGAGTGCGGACTCAAACAATAATTGGGCCCCAAAGGCATGTGTTTCTGTCGATCATAAATTGCCTTTGATCGAAAGGCATTTGAGAAGGAAGCTTGTTCATGTCTGACAGGATAAGGCAGGAAAGTTTTGGCATCCTAGCAATTGTTGGACTTACACGCCTTTTAGACCTGAGTACTATGGTCAGGCTCTATTGCCACCAGAGAGCCTCTTGCGGCTGGTAGGTAATTTCAGATCTAAATGCCGTTAAAAATCGCTTCCTCGGGTTATATTTTGGTGACATTTTTTTCATTGTCTGAACAACATGCCTGCTTGCAATAGAAAATAAAACATCTCCGGAAACTCTGTATTTTTATTAGAATTACGGCCATGAAAGGTTTGTGTTTTAACGTCATTTCCTATGCGACGGCCTAACTGCCGTGTGGGACCTTAAGGACCACAAGGTGACTGGCTTAGTGTGATATAAATTACAGTGCGGTGCACTAGCACTAGAGAAATACGAAAAACGTATATGTATGACTTTAGGGTACAACCTAAAAAAATTTGTGTATCGGCTTCTCACGACCACTGTTAAAGGTCTGCGGAGGTCACTGAAGTGCATTCACAAATAATACAGTCTAAAAGCCGACATATTCCTTCTCTGCATAGCACAGCTAACATATGGATCCCTGACACATGTGACTTTGTAACCAGTCATAATAGACCCCGGGGGTCGCGGATAAATACTGTGTTCTGCGATTCTAATCAAAACAAAAGGAGCTATTGTCTCTTTCTCTTTTACATCGACCTTGTCTTGACCTTGTCTAATTTGTCTCCCTTTTAGACTATCTAAAACTGTCTTTATTTACATATCAGTTCATACACTACTAAAAATGATTTGTCTTGTTTTTTCTAGTTTTCTTGTTTTTACTTAATTCGTGGACAAATTTTCTTGAATGAAGAACTTCCTTGAAAATGATAAGAATAAATAAGAAAAGCACAACAGACCATTCCAAGAATCTTGTCTTGTAAATTCTCACAACAAGAAACATTTTCTTATTTTTCTTAAATAAAGAAATAATTTCTATAAAGGATTTTCTCTCATAAGAATTTTCTAGAAATTAAAGTTAAAAGTTCTTGTTTTTCTTGAATGGAGAATCTATTTCTTGCCATGTATAAGAAAATACAAGAATTTTTCTCTCCCCTATCTTCTTTTTCTGGTAGTAAGAAAAAACAAGAATTCAAAATTATGAAAACAAGTAACAACTAGAATTTTGTTCTTGAGTGGTCTTGATTTTTGTATCAAGAAACCTTAAGAAAGAAATTCTTGTTTTTCTTGGGATGTTTAAGAAAATAGAAGAATTTTCTTCTTGCCTTTCTTGAGGTATCTTGCTTAGAAAAACGAGAATTTTTAAGATATTCAAACTAGAAGACAAAGCTCGAGTCATAAC
Source organism: Branchiostoma lanceolatum (assembly GCA_035149815.1). Classification (NCBI taxonomy): domain Eukaryota; kingdom Metazoa; phylum Chordata; class Leptocardii; order Amphioxiformes; family Branchiostomatidae; genus Branchiostoma; species Branchiostoma lanceolatum. The sequence goes on from CM068880.1 coordinate 1,631,886, forward strand.
TAGAATAATATTCTTGAATGTTATTGATTTTTGTGTCCAGAAACTTTGAGAAAGAAATTCTTGTTTTTCTTGGGATGTTTAAGAAAATAGACGAATTTTCTTCTTGCCTTTCTTGAGGAATCCTGCTTAGAAAATCAAGAATTTTCAAGATATTTAAACTTGAAGACAAAGTTCGAGTCATAACTAGAATTATATTCTTGAATTTTCTTATTTTTCATATCAAGAAACTTTGAGCAAGGCAATTCTTGTTTTTCTTGATAATAATACTTGAAGAAATACAAGAAATACTTTGAAATTCTTATTTTAACTCGTATAATATAATGGTTGTTTCCTGGCTAAGATGAGGCTATTGCAAGAAATAGAAGCCAAGTTAAATTTTCTTTAAAAATCTTGATTGTTCTAGCAAATATCTGCATAAAATTTTGACCAATAGCAACACTTGCCATGTGATCTTTTCCTAACTCCTGATTGGTGGAATCGAATCCCACTGGCAGTTGGTGGAATCGAATACCACTGGCAGTTGACAGTAGGGCCAAAGCTGTGAGAAGTTCATGCCTTCAAGTGCCGTTCACTTCTAGTTCTATTTGTATTAAATTGAAGACTCAAGTCGGTTTCAAAGTCAAAACCCAGGTACAAGAGAACATATACAAGATGGGGATCATGGTCTGAGGCTGCAGCAGATGCCAAATTTTGCACGGAAACACTGGATAGCAGTATGGAAAAGGTAAGTGCCCCCCTCCCCACCCGACTATATGAAAATCAGTTCAACTTTATTTATCATATGAAAAAAACTAAGTTAAAGGGCCCCTGGTTGGTTTAATCATCAAAAGCATCAAGCATTAGAGATAATGATAAGTAAAGCCTCTTTGGGTCCAACTCAAAACATTTTTTTGGCCGACGAATTAATAGATTTTAATCAAAAAGCGATCCGCACACATAGGAAGATTACATTCCACCGCTGAGGGGTGGACTATTTTAATTGTATTGTTTCTGGAAACATATATAACGATAGGTTAAAGAATGATAAAACATATGATGTGCTTTGTGAAGAAATCATTTCAATTGGAACTTTCACTTCTAGAAGCTGGAAGTTAGTTAGCTCAACTCAGAAAGTAAAAATTAATGACATAGTCTTCATTTTTTTCCCCAGATGTTGGAAGATCATTTGAATGCCAATGGGAATGCCAAGTCAACAGAAATGGGCTTGAACAAGTTGAAGGGTTTGGTTTCCGTAGTCGAAGATCATCATCCAAGTCAGATGAGGCTGCTCTATACCACCTTCCAAGACGATAAAGAATTATATATTATGAAATATATCATATGTAATAAATCATATAGCATGTTAATTACATAGCAGTTTGTAATCTTTATGTTCTTTCAGTTTCAGAAGGCTTTGTATCAAAATTAGTTTTGGTATTTGTACAACAATACATGTATTGTATAATTATTATTATACCTATTATTTTTTAAAAAAATACACTGTAAAGCTTTGCCAATGTCATTTGTTTTACCATAGTCCACAATTTACAGAAATATTAAGCCATCAACTTGTCATTTTAACTGTAACTCTTGGAGTGAGATTCTTCTCGTAAGAACATCAGTCTTATATTATAAGAGTAAGAAAACATTTCTAGGTAGCAAGAATTGTGTTCTTGAAGTAAGAAAAGTATTCTTGTTGTAAGAAGATTAATCTTAGAAGTAAGAAAAAAATTCTTGGCAGCGAGAATTGTGCTCTTGATATAAGAAAAGTATTCTTGTTGTAAGAAGATTAATCTTAGAAGTAAGCAAACATTTCTTGGCAGCAAGAATTCTGCTCTTGATATAAGAAAAATATTCTTGGTGTAAGAATATTAATCTAAGAAGTAAGCAAACATTTCTTGGTAGCAAGAATTCTGATCTTGATATAAGAAAAGTATTCTTGGAGTAAGACGATTAATCTTAGAAGTAAGCAAACATTTCTTGACAGCAAGAATTGTGCTCTTGATATAAGAAAAATATTCTTGGTGTAAGAATATTAATCTTAAAAGTAAGCAAACATTTCTTGGTAGCAAGAATTGTGCTCTTGATGTAAGAAGATTAATCTTAGAAGTAAGAAAACATTTCTTGGCAATAAACAATCTTTGCTCTTGATGTAAGAAAAGTGTGCTTATTGTAAGAAGATCAATCTTAGAAGTAAGAAAGCTTTTTCTAGGCAGCAAGAATTATGTTCTCGAGGTGAGAAAAATATTCTTTGTTTAAGAAGATCAGCTCTAGAAGTAAGAAAGTATTTCTAGGCGATAACAATTTTTGCCCCTGAAGCGAGAAAAGGATTCTTACTTGATGTAAGAAGATGATGTAAGAAAACATTTCTCAGCAATAAGCATGTTTGGTCTTGAAGTGAGGAAAATATTCTTAGTGTAAGAACCTACATCTTGAAAATAAGAAAGCAGTTCTAGGTCTTGAGAAGAGAAATGCATTCTTGTTATAAGAACATAAAACTTAATTAAAGGGAAGAAAACTTTTCTTGGCAGTAAGAATTTTGGTCTTGAGATAAGAAAAAAAGTCTTGGTGTAAGAACCTAAATCTTAGAAATAAGAAAGTAGTTCTTGCTATCAAGAATTATGGTCTTAAGAAGAGAAATGTATTCTTAGTATAAGAACCTCATATCCAGGTGTCTGAATCAAGAATATACATAGAAAAAAAATCTTACTGCAAGAATTACTTTCCGGCAGTAACCAAGGTCATTTTTATAAGAAAGATTATCTTACTACAAGAAAAAGTTCAGTAAGTAAAAAATTGCTTAATTCGTGGACAAAACCTTTTTCTTGAATACAGAAAAATTTGCTTGCATGAAGTAATATTTTTCTGTATGTAAGAAAAAACTAGAATACAAGAAATTGTATTTTTGGCAGTGATATAGTTCATGATTAAAACCCGCTGTTAGACAAATCTTGCTCAGAGTCACTGACGAAAAGTAGTTGATGCTACTTGAAACAAAATCATACCCAGTTGCTTGAGTAACTGTCATATATATGGTAAAAAGACGATAAAAAATTGATAAAAGATTCATCTGCTTTACGATAATTACAATTTTCATTTCAGAAAAGTCCTTTATAAAAGGGCAGAATTGTGGATCATGATGAAGAGGATATCAGGGAAAACAGTTTGATTGCAAAATGCTGTTAAAAATATAACCCATTGCCATACAGAATGGAACAACAGACAACATTGCAAGTGCTCTCCTCCAATAGGGAAATGTACTCTGTTCTCCACCATTTCATAGAATATTAGTAACAACCTTAAACTAGGTAACAACCTTAAACTAAATTAGTTCAAGAAATGGAAATGTGAACTCTTTCAGAAATGACAATAAATAGAAGGGAGGGCCAGTTTTGAACTGAAAATATTAGACAGTAAACAAAAAATTTGAGGATTACAGACATGCCCTAACCCAACTTATTATTGTCATTTCTAGGGATCTGCATGGGAAGTCCCGATTGAGCTTTGCAGAAAATTCTGGAACGCATTGGCCACGGATTACGCATCATTTGTGACGGCTTCACGCTTTACGTACAAAGCACAGATTACATTTAACTTTAATTCAGAGCGAACCGGTTTCGAATTATGCAAAATTTAAATGCTTGATCAGGCGCTGAATTCAGGAACACGGCAGCCAAGTTCAATGCTTCATTCACACTTTACACACGGAGTGCGTTTTATAGCAACTCATGGCGGCACAGCTCGCTTGACGCAAAACTGAAACAACTGATTACGCATTGCGGCATGCAGACCCCATTTTTGAAAGAGCTCTAAAGGTAAAAGCCAACTCACAGTCCAAGTCCGTAGTACTCTTCTCTGTAAATAGATGACAGATCCTCCTGGAATATATGGACAGGTACACAGGATAGCTGACAGGTCCAACAGAAACACAGACAGGTCCCCCTGGAATATGGACAGGTACACAGGACAGCAGACAGGTCCCACAGGTACATGGACAGGCACACAGGTCCCACGACACACACAGGAACATGGTCAGGTATACAGTAGCAGCTTCTCATAACCTATTGTGTAAAAGAAAAACTCATTCACAATAATCATGTGCCAAATTTACATACACCAACAATATTCCCAAAACATGCAATATGTCATCATACTGGATACATCTAACCACCATTTATGATGTTCACATTTAATAAAATTCTAAAACCTGCTTTGGGTTTGGGAAAGAGAACGTGACGTTTGTTAGTGAGGCAATGAAGAGCACATCCAAAAGTGAACACAGAATATCACGATCAAACAGCAACCACATGAAAAAACATACTGTAAATGCAGAAATCTTCAGTGGTGGTATTATGTTCACAAACATTTTTGTCCAATACTGTAGCAGTATGTGACTATAGCATTGTGGTGAAATTAAACTACAGCAAACTTAAATGTATTTACAGTATCTCTCTTGTTAACAGAACCCAAAGTTAGCTCCAAAAGCATCTAAGGCAGGGACGTAAAACCTGTTACACAGTAACACTGGCAAGGGGAAATCAAGTAAGACATAAACGTGATGATTTTAAAATCTTTTCACCAAAGGAATTTCATATCACAATAGTCATTACAGAATGAATGAATCTTGGACATGCATAATGTTTATGACACAAGCATTCTAAAACCCCTTCATTGTTGCAATTAGAAGAAACATATTGTAGTAACAAACATGTGTTTGAGGGTAGGTATCTCTCAGCACCAAGGACAGGAATGTGTGTTTGTGAGTGGTGTCATTCAGCACCAAGGACAGGGATGTGTGTTTGTGGGGGAGTGTCATTCAGCACAAAGGACAGGGTTATGTGTTTGCGGGGAGTGTCATTCAGCACCAAGGACAGGGATGTGTGTGGGTGGGTGTCATTCAGTACTAAGGACAGGGATATGTGTTTGTGGGGGAGTGTCATTCAGCACCAAGGACAGGGATATGTGTTTGCGGGGGAGTGTCATTCAGCACCAAGGACAGGGATGTGTGTTTGTGGGGGAGTGTCATTCAGCACCAAGGACAGGGATGTGTATTTGTGGGGGAGTGTCATTCAGTACTAGGGACAGGAATGTGTGTTTGTGGGGGAGTGTCATTCAGCACCAAGGACAGGGATGTGTGTTTGTGGGGGAGTGTCATTCAGCACCAAGGACAGGGATGTGTGTTTGTGGGGGAGTGTCATTCAGTACTAGGGACAGGAATGTGTGTTTGTGGGGGAGTGTGTGTGTGTTGGTGTGTGGGTGTCATTCAGCACATGGGGCTCCGAGTGGTTCCTCCATCTGGGCCTGTTGGCCGCCACCCTTAGTGCCTCGTCTAGTGAGAAGCCTTGCAAATGATTCAGTCACTGAAAAATAAGGAGGTAAAGAAAAATCACACAGGGCATAATTAATGCAACAGTTATGATTCTTAGAGGCTGAAACAGTGAGGGAATAAACTTTGGACTCTACAGTATAATACGGCACAAATTATACTCTATTTCTGACTTACACACCTGAGTCTTTGCAAATGTTCAAGAATAGTTTAAGCACAAAGTTTTGGCTTCTAATACCGTGTCTAGCCTCCTCCTGAGAAGTACCCTATTGATAACTCTACCACTCATCAGTGCTGATGCAGATATCCAGCATCTACCCATGGAGGAGATTGGTAGGTTCCAGATCCACCCATGGAGAAGAATGGTAGGTTCCAGCTCCTCCCCACGGAGAAGAATGGTTGGTTCCAGCTCCTCCCCATGAAGACAAATGGTCAGTTCCACTACATCGATGGGTTGTCCCTGTATATCTGCGGAATAGAACAACACGAAAAATTAAATCAAAGGTTCAGAAATGGAGTTAGTCATATACTCCAGAAGCACATTTTCATAGCATTTTGCAGATATAATTAAAGCAGCTTTAAATTTGACAAGCTGGAACAAAATAGGCTTGCATTCAATCAATCAATCACATGTTGTAAATGCATTTAATTTCACGGTAGGGAGAAAAGTGAGTGTTTGCAGTGGTTTTATGTTTGCATTTGAAGCATTAGTAGCGCTACAGTAACATTATGGTATTTTATACAGACAGCCAGTCAGAAACCAAGATAGCTGTGTATCTACCATAATAGGTGCCTTATAATAGAGATATACATTATGTAGTGCTGAAACAAGGGGGTACATGTAGGTAGGCAAAAAAGTTTGCTGTGGTTTTTAAAGATCGCCGCTTAAGAGCTCACAGCAATAACCATGAAAATAAAACAGCCGCAAACATTTCTGCATTTACAGTATTGCACAATTAAGTCAGACTTCAATTCAAACAAGAGTATCAAAAAGCTTTGCTATCATTACTATTCATTTCCAATATGCTGTCTGCATAAACAACGTCAGTTCAAAAGAGCTCTTGGAAAACAGTTCAAAAGAGCTCCTGGAAACCAGTTCAAAAGAATCCTTGGAAATCATCGAAGGTCTTTTCAAACGTCTTGGAGCATGCGCACTTCTGGTTCTGGTACATGTTACAGTCCTGTTGCCATAGCAACTAAAGCCCTAAGCTCACTGGACCTGTGGCACGTTGAAATTGAAAGCTGTGTTACTGTTGACTTTATAACAGGAATATAATGCAAAACATACTAGTATGACTAAAAAGACAACAAAACACACAAAGCGTCAAAAGGTTTTTATGAATGAAATTTGTTAAGGGCAAATTGCTTAGAAGCAGTGAGGTCACCAACGTGCGGGGGGGGGGGGGTCCAGTGAGCGGGCTCCTTCAGCCATGCAAATCAAATTTGTCGGTTCTCGGGTTTAACCTTTTCACAGCTTTATTTGATCGTGGACTGGAACTCGTTGCAACCAAGTACTGTGGAAGCATCCTTATTAGACAGCTTTAAACAATGCATGCAGTTAGATATGCGAAGGTTAGACGTGACAGGTCGTTCTGTGTAATGTAACCAGCTGCTGCCGTGCCGCGTGCCTGCGAAGCTGGTGTGTTACGTCGAATGGCGGTTATACCGGCTGTATAGATACAGATACAACTGCCTAATCCCGAAACTAATACAAATTCGGGGCCAAATGGCTACTTTAGCAGGCTGAAGGTTAAGAAATATGGTGCAGAACTAAGGATCAACATGAAAACAGAGTCTGAGAACAAAAGTCTACACTTTGCTACACAAAAATTATGGGAATATAATCATTATTCATTCAGTCAGATTTAAGTTTTCCTTCCAGCCTTCTGTTCTTCTCCAGACCTGGAAAGTTACTAAATCTTAACCTTCTCCCTGCTGCCTAACTCTGTAACCAATAGGGAAGCGGGTGCGAAACGGCTACTTCAGTGTGCTAAAGGTTAAAGTGCTAAAAATGACTGAGTACCCATATATGCATTATGCAAATCCGTGGCCTTGTAGAAAGTTCCATCATACATAAGACAGGATTTTTCTAAGGTCATAACACGTCAAACATGATGTTTTACATCTATTACACCACCATCAGTATGTACATGTACACCAGGGTACCACACCTTGCTTAGAAATGACTGGGGACATTGCTTCAGCTGGTAGAGTTTGTCGGTAACGTTTCTATACAGCTTATATAGGAAGTAAACCCTCTACCTGGAAGATTAACAAGAAAGCAGAGTCTGTGCCTTGCTGAGGTTCTGACTGGTTTTCGAGGCTTTGCCAACAGTAAGTGTCCTTTCCTTTACAACACCATCAGTATGTCTTAACCCTCTCCCTGCTGCCTAACTCTGTAACCAATAGGGAATTAGGTGCCAAACGGCTACTTCAGTGTGCTAAAGGTTAAAGTGCTAAAAATGACCCAATCGCAAATGCATTATGCAAATTCGTGGCCTTGTAGAAAATGCCATTATACATGTAGACAGGATTTTACTAAGGTCACATCACGTCAACCATGACGTAAAAAACGACTTACAACTACCGGTATTACACCACCATCAGTATATCTTAAGTAATAAGTCTACTACAGAACCACACCTCACTTAGAGCTGACTGGAGACGCTGCTTCAGCCGGTAGAATTTGTTGGTAACGTTTCGATACAATCAGCTATGAGTAAACTCTCTACTGGAGGATGACTTGAAAACAAAGTCTGAGGAGAAATTCTGTGCCTTGCCGAGGTTCTAACAGTGGTTTTCGAGGCTTTGCCAACAGTAAGTGTCTTTTTGTAAAACATGTCTCAATCATACATGACTGTAGTATCCTTTAATAGCACAATATCCAATATATTACACACAGAATTGGTAGGGACTGAATTATAAAGATACAATCCGTAAATAGAAGGCACCTTTGTGCAGAGGGCTCGAGACTCAGGGTGCATACATGTACGTTCAGTTTTGCACATCCAAACTTCATATGCACCTAATTTTTTATTGGATGCACTGGTACAGGTATATTCATGTATTTGTGTACGGTTACATATATAAAGGTACTATAACTGTACACAAGTATATGCAGTAAGTAGTATATAGCTTAGTCTTAGAATTCAAGTGGTAAAAGCTACAATGTTGTAGTGTAATTTGTACTTGTACTACATTGTACTTAAAATTGTTGAAGTCAGCTGTTGAATAAAAGTTCTGAAAAGAGGCAGTAAGCTTAAGGTTTATACAGTTATGTAATTTACACATGTATGTTTTACTGATGATGACCTCCATGTTTTGTTAGTAGACTCAGTCTCTTTAAAGTCTCTAACAGACAGAAGAAACCTCTGAAATTCTCATTTGAGTAAACAACTTGTTCTCCAAAATTCTATCTTCTTTTTTTTTTGCAAAGATTTTCTTGTATGGGTTCAGACTGATTAAAAACTATCTTTCCACATCACCTGTTAAAACTAGCGTGGCAACAAGAACCACACCCCAACATCAGCCTTGAGCGCCCGATCAGACTACACATTCCTTTTGGTGCATGTTGTGTTTAAGCAGCAAATACTGGACTAAACCTCAGGTCTCTGTAAGGTGGTGATGCAGAGTGTCTTCATTGAAAACATGTGTCAGGGTAGTGTGTAGGGTTACTTGTACTGATGCAGTCTTCTCGCCAGGCCTTTTCAGCATAGGGGCCCCCTATGCTGTGATTTGGACCCCCTATATGCTGTGGTCTGGACCCCTATGCTGTGTTTCAACCAGCATAGGGCCGTGTTTCTTTCTGGAAAGAACCTTGTGACCCTTCATAAATCTTATGAAAAGTTCATATTTGGCTTTAGAATGAGGCTGTAACAGAGGAAAAACTTTACTTCACAAAATTTATCCCTCAAATTAGCAGGAAATAGTGTCTCATCGGGTTATGAATTCAAAAATTTTCCAGGGGAACAAGCTGGACTCCCTTATCTGTGGTAATTTCTTCGTAGCTTGCGCCGCGTAAAGTTGGCCTTCTGTACCTGACCCCTATGCTGTGAAAAAATTCTGGCGAGAACACTGATGATGGTACAATATACTGTAAGTGTAAATGCATTGAACTTCGCATGGTTTTTATTTCGCGATGGGGAGAAAATGGGGTGTTCGCGGTGGTTTTAAGCTCGCGTTTGAAAGAATAGTACACGTAGCGCTACAGTCATAGGTGGCCAAAATGTTCGCAGTGGTTTTAAGTTCGCGCTGAAAGCTCAATGCGAAAACCGTAAACATAAAACCACCGCAAATTTTTCTGCATTTACAGTATGTTAGTAGATGTTCCATGTAGAACTACTGCAACATGAGTGGCTTGACAAAGAGCAGTGTGAACGCATTACTTAAGTAAATTTTTGTAGAAATGGACAGAAAAATTCTGGACCAATATTGATCCGGATATCGATCTATCCGGATAGCTTTTTTGAGTGTGAAAGGGGTCTTAGTCTACAAATATGGAACTTCACACAGAAATATTTTTGATTCTAGCCTCCAGACTTTTCTATATTCTTAACTGCAATTTTTACTCTTTTGCTGCAGGTGGCAAGGGGTTACTTTAAGCCCTGGCTTAAGTTACATTCATCAAAACACCTGCAAACGACAAGGAAGGCAGAGATTACACCTGGAATAAGGTGGATCCACATCGACTGCCATTCTCAATAGCAAGAACTCTGTAAAGCTTTATACATATGATACATTGTACAGTGTCCTTTATTCAATGCCTTCTTAAGCCAGCATCACACAGCAGCTGGAAAATACCTCACTCAGCGAGTCTGCAAGCTCATAAACGACAATTTCTGCCACAATACAGCCAGTTTAGGAATCAACCAATCTACATCTACATCATTCTATACAATACCCTGCAAGGGGCATAGCATAAAGGACAAAAGTAGAGGCCTTTAATACCCATGTTCACAGGTCCAATGTTACAGTTACTGTAGATTTTCAAGGTATGCTCGACAATTTCACATTCGGTGACCTTCTGACAATCAACAAATTAGGTCTAAAACCTTTAGGAGTGTCAGGTTTAATCAAGACAGCATCAATATTGCCAAATTACCTCTTATTTTGGCAGTAATATGTAGATAAGCATATATATTATATATATATTGGCCTCTGAGGAATGCAACCATTCTAGGCTTGAAATGTGATGAGGACCTTATTTTCCAATCATGTACTAAATCAATGCATCTATTCATTGTCTAGATCCAGTCTATTGCGAAAGACTTTCGAGAATCTGAAGCTGTAGTGTACAGCCAGTATATATATAGCTGTATTGTAAATATATATTGTCCAGTATAGCTGTAAAGTATTTCAAAAGTGTAATTGTATAGCCATTATAGCTGTATAGTATCGCAAAAGTATAACAGTTACTGTATTCTATAGCCAGTGAAACTATAGCCATTCAACATAACACAACTGTACAGCTTTTCAGAAATGTGGTACATGTAGTTTTCTCAATCACACCGAACGACCGTACATTCTAACATGGCCTGCACAATCATCGCTTTCCCCCTTGCGTGTTTTGCTCTTGGCCTGTCTCAGCCAAACTGTCAGTCTTGTCGGGAATTCTGCAAGGCAAAACAGCCGGGACAATGCGAGGTACCCGAGACAATGGGGACTGGACTCTCGTCGATTTCCCAAAGTAACCTGCCGTGTGCAACCTGCAACCTTACGGAGAAGGTGGAGGAGAATCCGTTTCGCTGTCTACCTGACAACCTTGTGATGCTGCAAATGGCAGGTCATACTGACGACAATGGCACGCTAGAAGCCCTGCCTCGACTTGCAAGGCTTCGCACACTGGTCCTGGGGCCTGGAAACATCCGGACGGTTGGAAGCATATCGTTTTCGGGAGTGCCGAATCTTCACACACTGACGATGAGCAGGAACTGCATCCAAACCGTTGGGAAATGGTTTGGCCTGATTTGGAAGCTCAAGAAGCTCTACCTGTCTTGGAATGAAATCGAAGAAATCGAGACGGATGCTCTGTACCCGCTGGAAGACCTTGAGCACCTTGACCTCACACATAACCGGCTTCGTGAAGTGGAAAATCGGCACTTTGAAAGGTTGTCCAAACTCAAGTGTCTGAAACTGAGCTACAACAACATCTTGCAAATTGCCGGGAAGGCATTTCATCCTCTTCGCAGCCTTGAAAGCATCTTACTGGACCACAACAAGCTGGCGTACCTCAAGGCCTCATGGCTGAAAGAGTTACCACAATGGGCTCATTTCCACCTAGAACACAATCTACTGAAGACAATCTCTGCTAGGGCCCTCTATGTAACGATGAGAAGGTACAGTCTGTACGTCTACGTTACGCAGAATCCGTTCCGATGCACGTGTGTGCTGCACCTCTTGAAATCTAACGGAGCTAACTTAAAGGCATTACAAGATTACAAGACCTTGGAGTGCAGCTATCCACCCAGCCTGTATGGGAGAAAGATTGCCGACATTCGGAGAAAGGACATGCCGTGCCCACAACCTACCCTGAAGGTATCACAACAAGATGACAGAGCCACTCTTGTCTGTGAGGTCTTCTGGGAGTGGGATAGGCGGCCAGAGATGAGGTGGTTGGATCCAGAAGGGAAGGATGTCAAAGAGGAAGAGATTTTAAAGCCATGTGGCGGAAATGTAACCACACACTTGAAGCACGAGTTACCCACCACACACACTCCTGAACATGGAGCAGCGCTCTCAGCCAATGCTTCTGGCCTACCCTACATCGGCAGGTCCACCTACACCCTCCGCTTGAGTCCGCAAGCCTATCAGTGCTGGAAGGAGGGCACTTTCCGGTGCGTCGTGCAGTCTAAAACAGGCAAGGTCTTTGCAAATCTAACCATGAACAAGTCAACTGGACCCGGAAGTGATCAGACTCAACATATCAATGGTGGAGAGGGAACTTCAGGGGACTGTTTGACCAAGAATCCCATCAGCTTTTCTTTCTCAGAGAAAGATGGCAGCAGCAATCCTGGAGGACCTTCAAGATATAAGCAGAACAGTCCCACAAACACCACACTTGTTCCTAGCAATGCAACGATCACCAAACGGATCAACGAGACAACAGGCAAGAACCCCCTGCAAAATGGTACCACTCCAGATCTAACCAACTTCACCGTGAAGGCCACCATCAACACCACAACACCTTCCAGACAACACAAAACGATAACGCAGAAGATCATCATCTTGGACCCCATGGACAAGAACTCAGCTCAGGACCACAATGTTACCCTCAGCTACATCAGCAGTGCTTGCCTGGCCCTGTTCCTTTTGGGCGGCATAACAACTGCTTGCCGCAAGTGCTACAAGTTGCGACAACAACGTAACCACGCACAAGGCAATGCTGCAGATGGTGCAGGAAACATACCACTGCAACCGGCGCCTGCCAACGCAATCGGAAACCCAGCACCCATACAGCACGCTTATGCAGAGATCCCGGACGAAATCAACGCAGAGATCCCTCCGTATGCCACAACAGTGGACATGGCAAATCCCATGTACAACGCAACAACGACAGAGCCAAAAAGACTGGCAGCATCGATCCCCTCTCCCCGAGACCCCCCTCCCCAATCCAACAGGCAGACCACCTACAACCCCTCATCACAACCAGAGGGCATGGAGACGTCTCGAGCAGGAATGATGCCAGATTCCCCTCCACGACCCGACAGGCACATCAACTACAAGGCTTCGACACGCCCACAAAGCTCCGACATGACTCAGATGGGGAGGATCCAGGCTCTACCTCCCCGATCCAACAGGCGTATCCCCTACGGTGCCTCATCGCAACAGAGCTCAGAAATCCCATCGGTACAGGAGATCCAGGATCTGACTCCGCGATCCAAGAGGCACATCAACTCTCCTAGACCCCCGTCACAGCCACAGGGCTTGCAGATACCCTCCGGCGAGGAGGTGCCAGATCTACCCCCGCGATCCAACAAGTACGTCAACTCCAACGTCCCTTCCCAACAAAAATCTGGAGGCCTCCCTCAAGAAGATGTAAGACAAGAACCAGTTTCACAATCAAACAAGTCTATATGACACTACAACTCCAACATTCCTTCCCAACAAAGATCTTCAGGCTGAAGGTTACTGTCCTCAAGCAGATGTGAGACAAGAGGGAATTCTTAGGATGTTGGAGATTCTTTTAACACAACCATTAACGCTCACTTGCTGACATTTTCAGACAGAAGCTCTGAAGAAGGTGTCTGACAGATACTAAACAGTCAGCAGGTGAGAGTTACTGGTTGTGAAAAAAGAATCTCCAACATCCTATTTTTCACCAACCTTATGACATTATTTTCGGAAGAGGGAGTTCTGCTCTAAAACAAGGCAATCAGAGATGGCAGACTTCACCCCCTTACCCATACACTAACTTACTAGTAGTAACTGCTTTGTGCACAGGTCACACACAGACACACGTGCCAAAATACATCTTTGTGCTGCATCAAATGTTCAAAAACTGTACTTAAACTTTAAAGACAATATTAATCATTGCAATAACATTGCATGAATTTTTTCAGTTGTTCTGATAATATCAATTTGGTAATATTGTATATTATATATGTGCCATGATGTAACACATGTACTTATGATACAGTAGGCCTGAATCTAAAATATTTATTCATGGATCTTGCTTTGGAGTCTCAAAAGCATTTGACAAGATGATTCTTTTGGAACATAGACAAAAAATCATAGACTTTAAGTACCAGCATCATGTTATAAGAAAATAATCAAGAGACAGGTACAAAGCTATTTATGATAATTATGATACTAGTAATGATTATGCATATGGAAGGACAGCAGCAGACACAGATATTTGTATGAAGTGTTTAGAATTTGCAGGCGAAGTTTGTGATAGCAGAAAAATGTCTTTAGATTTCTTCAGTAAATGCAGGAAATTTTTCCTTTGGTGGTGTTACCATAGTTACAAGTTAGTTTTTAATCAAGTAACTGGTTGGAAATGTACTAGTACACTAAATGTAGATGACAGACACTGAGAAGAATGAAGAATATAAGCCCATTCATGGTTCGGACTATGCATGTGCAGTGTTAAAGGTAAAGGCCCCCGAGAGGTAAACAAAACCCGCCTGGGCGTTGTTATGCAAATGAAGACAATGTGGAGACGAGAACCGTTTACACCTTTGCCTTCGCCTTTGACACTGCACATGGGTAGTCGGAACCGTGAATGGGCTTATCATTTATTTTAAGTACATGTATTTCAAAATGCTAAAGACAGACATTTAGCAAATCACAAAGGAAGATTTTGCATTTCAATAGTTTACTGAACTAATTAAACCTGAACCTAAGCTGAACCTGACTGTATGGCTTTTGGGTATGGGTAATATTTCTAAGAGTTTTAAATGTCCAACTTTCTTTGTCAAGAACTAGTACTGATGGCCAATAAAATTGTTCCGTGGTATGACCTTGAATTGTGTCCAACAATTTATTTGAATAAAGCCCTTCTAGATATACTATCATATAGAATAAAACAAATCAATGGTCAGTAGTACTGTAAATGCAGAAATGTTTGCGGTGGTTTAATGTTTGCGGTTTGCACTCAACTCTTTACCGCCAATTTAAAACCACTGCAAAAATATCTGTTCCATTGTGTGACTGTAATGCTACTATTGTTTCAAACATGAACTCAAAACCATGCGAACACTCCATTTTCTCCCTACAGTGAAATCAAATCCCTGCGAACATTTCTGCATTTACAGTATCAAATGGCCTCCAGCTGAAGGCCATAGCAATTTATTTCCTTGGTCTGACTTTAATGGTCTAAATTCAAATTTACATAATTTTGTATATGCTGCATATGCATCTACTCCATATGCAATAAAGGTTAATGTTATCTAATCCATATAAAATCGATTTTAACATCTTCTGATCTTCACACACTTTGAGTTGAAGCTTGGGAACCAAAGTGGTGCCCCCCTCCCCACAACATGCCCAAAGTTTCACTGAGAAATTGTGTTGAGATAGGAAGAAGAAACAGCCTTACCTGTAGCACAGGGTGAATAGTTCCGGACACACCGGACACACTGGCTCGTCCTCGAGACCTGCCATCTTTTCCTATCTTATTAGAAACGTTTAAGTTTCAGTTTTGGGCTTCACAACGTTTGCCATACGGCCGATATAGCGATGGCGGCACATGGCCGCACTGGCAGGCAAAAAGCAGGTGGCTGAGAAACTATAAATTTACATATCAACCAATAATTTGATCAGCTAATTTGAATAAAAGAATAATTTGAATATCAATTAGTAATGTAATCTGCTGACCTTGTTTTAATTGGATTTAGTGATTGTTCGATTTCGGCAAGGTTTCGATACTAAGATTAACGTTTGCTGATCTTTGTTATAATTTTGGTGGTAACACTAACAGGCCCAACATAAACATGCAACTCTATGCAACTCTTACCATGTTCAGTCGTCTTTGATTACGTCTTGTACACAGCAGAAACGTCTGTGCATTTAAGGTTACAAAGACTTAGGTTCAATCACGTACGTACCAAGATGAACTTGACCCTGGTTTGCCGAAACAAACTGCCCCTCCTCTTCTTCTCAGTTTCGGATCAACTTCCGGGTTCCCACAAGTCTTTGCGAAGACGCGGGAAAACCCCAGCAGTCTCAAAGCAGATGTTACAGATCGTCACCTTCTTCTTTTTGGCGTTTTGAGTTTGCATCTTAATTAAACCTTGACCTGCGGTACCCCTATAAATATGCTACATTTACAGAGCCTTAACGTGCGTCCCGTATATCTATACATATACATGTACGGGTTTGGGATATTTTTAGCTGAACGCATCACACCGCAGCAAAACGCACCAAATGTGGAAGTAACTATGCTGCAACCGCGAAGAAAAAAGCCAAGAGCTAATGCTCTAAAATTAATGAAATAGATTTCGTAAAAAAAAAAAAACAGGACAAGGGTTAAAATATTCATTATTTTCTATGTGCCATTTGCGATTTTTTTTCTTCCAGTTATGATATACAGGAAAACTAGCATGTTCAAAGATTGAGCAAATAAAATAAAATAAAATAATATTACATGGTTTGCAAGTTTTGTAAATCATTTTCCTAGTATTCTTTGTGATAAACAATAAAGATTCATGTTGATAGCCCCCCCCCCCCATGGAACGATGGAACGGTCCGTAAATCGAATAAATATTTCAAACACTGCTATTAAAGATAAGTATAATATCAAAAAATGTCTTGAATGGTTAAAACAACGATGGTGTAGAGTGGACAAATAAAATAATAAAATATATTTCTTGTAAAATTGCACGGGATGCTGTCGACCAACATCATCTCAAGGGCGGGGACACATTTTATGAATTTAGAAATTAAGTTGCTATAAACCCTGCACTTTACAAATACTCGAACTTCTGACTGATTTACGCCATAGTTTGTGTTAGGGTTTTCTAAATCGTGCCTCGGTGAAACAAAAACAAAGGTCACAAAGGTACAAAACATAAGTATTCATCAAACTTTACCTTGCAACAAAAGAATAGAACAGTCCATCCCGTGAGGGCCAATCACAAGTCAAGAATTTATTCAAATCAGGGTTCTCATTTACATATTCGTGACGTAGCGTCACACGCGGTAGTCGCCGCCTCCTTTCCCGCTCGCCGAACTTCCAGAGAACAACACTGTTGGAACGTCCCGCCCAGCGCCCAGTGAAAAGGTGAGATTTTTTACTCTTCTTGCCGTAAAAAAATACGTTTAACCCGGTCATTTCTTTGTACAGTGTCCGCGGGAAAAATTGTCAAATCTTCTCGGTCATTTTTGAAAGTTTTCTCGGGAATTTTCACTGAAAGTTTTCCTACTAAGACTAGCGGTGTTGCGCTTGTGAAGAATTTGTACAATTTCCAGTCAGTTTTTCCGTCAAAGTTTCTCAAATTGTAACATTTAGGTGTACTTGTTGGTGATTATGATAAAACTGGTGTAGAAATTATTTTTTTCTGAAAATTCTTCAGAATTTTCTGTCAGAAACAATTTTCGGTGAAAAGAGCGGGAACGCCTCCCCGCGTACTATAGTACATACCTGTATTGCCTTCGTCACCACAGTAAATTAGAACTACGTTTTCCCCCAAGTTTACCTCAGAATATGCTGACAAAATGTTCCGACACCTAGTAGTATAACTTTGAGCTTCGTTTATCCGCGAAATAGTTGAGAAATGTCGTGTAGCGGTCGAACGCATAGCGCGGGCGCGGTCCCGTGTGTAGGCCATACCCGGTCCGGGGACCGGCCGACTTTGGCGGTAGATTTAGTTGAATCTAAGCCTTTACCTGGAATCTTAACGTTAACGTGAAGTTTTAAATCATTATCAAGCATCAAGACTGAAATTTTCTTTAGTACTTGGTGAAATTTTGTCAGCTATGGCCTCGAACGAAGCCCGCGAAAACACAGCAAGCATTTCTGGCGGGTGATTTTTTCCGTATTTTCGTCAATAATCGCGTCAGTATTTCTTAATATTTGTTTTTGATACTCGCATTTTAACACTTTTCTCAAAACTGTGGAATTCCAGTTTCATTTGATTAAGTTACGCAATTTTTTCTGTCACTCGTTCCAATACCGCCGGCATTTGGTCGTCTGTCAGACCTGTCAATCACCGAGGTAGTTGTTTCGTCAGTATTTTGATAAAAATGCATGTATTATCACAGATTTACCTCAGAATTGTCACAAAAAGAGTCCTGACACATCTTGATATAACATTTAGCTTTATTTTTTGTTTATTTTGTTTTAAAAGTGGTTTACCGGGTCCTCCCAGCATCGTTCCGCGGTATTAATGGAACGTCCCGGTGGGGGTTTTCGCGCGCTTTCCGGTACGGGGCCCGTGAACTACAGTGCAATGATATAGCTATTACAACGCTAAATTCATTTCTATTTTGCATTGCCTTTGTCAAACTGTGTACATATTCGGCAGATTTAGTGCAACATTCCATGGTTATCGTTTGTAACGGCCGAGATTTTCCTGTACCGCGGGCGCCGATTCAAAGTCTCTGGGATAGACGTGACGTCATTTGTTGTGTCGTTGTTAGCAAATCTCCGCTACTGATTGTATATGGCGTAGATTTTTTGTCATACTAGATACGCAAACAAGATTGTTTTTCTATGCCATGGTGCAGTCAGAGAGAGGTGTTTGATTTTGTGGAATTCTTCAGGTTGTCTGCGAAAGAGTTTGACGCAAATGACACCGTAGCGTTGAACTTGTGTTTTCGGTGAAATGTACCGATTCTACCGCCCGGAGGCAGACGCGCTTGCCCCTCCCCCTTTTTTCAATCCGTTTTCGAATGTTTATGAGGTCCATCTTAGATTTTAGCCCTTCTTTCTTTGCTTTAAGCATTTTTATGACTGTTGTACTTAACATCTTATGGATACTCGGGAAAGATTGACGACTTTTATTGACATTTAGTTTAAGATGTTTACAAATTACAATGCTTTTGCCACTTGAAAATTCTGACACCTGTTGCTTTCTTACAGGTCAGCAGCGCCGCCTGACTCCGCAGAAACAAACTGCAGTACAAGGCAGACAGAACACCAGCATGCATTTTTGCCAGGTAAGCTAATATCTTTCCCCCCACATTATGCATCACTTTTTGAAATAAGTGGTGTGTAATTTCTGGGGTTCAAAAAAATGTGCAGCCTTTTGAAGAAACACCATCAACTTGCTTAAACTAGTGTTCTTGTTGCCATTGCAACATGTTAAGTTAGCCTTTTGACACTGTTGTTTTTCCTCTGCCCACAGAACACTGAAGAAGGGATGGCGTTGATTCCTGTCCAGCTGCTGAGGTAAAAGAGCTTCCCTGACACTTGCAGGTATTTTGATTTGTCTTGCTTTCTTAAGATGCTTTCTCCTCTCTTCGTATTATACCCAAGACAAGTGCAGAGACTTTCAATTCACTTCTGTCATGTCCTTACTCCATAGTCCACACCTATGTACCTAGGCCAATACATCAGAAGCACTTGCTGATGCAAACATTTTATTTAGACTGTGTTTCCTGTACATTTTGACCATCACATTGTGTACTTTATGATCTTTTGTAGTTCATGTTCCCTATGCAATGTATATACGTGTGATAGTATAGGTCTTAGACTTACACAACAATCATGTATGTATTGTGAAGAACAGTTTTGTAACTCACCATACTCTGTTACAACTCTACTGCTATGAAAAAGGTTTAGTTGGTCATAAAACTATGATGCTCTTTAGATTGATGTACAATGGATGGTCTTGCTGTTTTCAGTCAATTGCTCCTGATTCACCAATTTCGACGCCGTCAGTTTTTCTGAAACAGAACAAAGAACAACCTGTTATCGCTTTCAGTAGAAATTTCATTCAACATTCTTTTTTATTTTATTTCAAACCATGTAAAACATTCTTTATCAAGTGGATTTGAGCAGGATAGGCAACTTACATAACTTCATTCTCTCTCTCTCTCTCTCTCTCTCTCTCTCTCTCTCTCTCTCTCTCTCTCTCTCTCTCTCTCTCTCTCTCTCTCTCTCTCTCTCTCTCTCTCTCTCCCTCTCTTCTGTAGAACACCTGTCCATCGACTTAACTGTTTCCAGGCTGCTTAAAGAAACGAAGGAAGGATGGAAGCATGATGAGGACAGTGAGAACACAAGCAGTATTTGTACGTATGATATCCTTTTCTGCTGATAAGATAGAATGAGTAAGGGTGGGGGACATTTGGGGAACTTGAGCCAAACTCTACTTTGGTTTGGCTCTATAAATGATTTAACTCTAGGGAACATTTTGGAAATCAAGTGCCTTGTGAGAAAGATCTTAAAAATGATCTTTGCATAAAATAACTGGGTTTCAGGGATAGAATTGCTAGGATCTTAAGTTTAGTATAGTTCACAAGGTGAAGATCTAGAAGAGGATGGACAAGAGGAGTTTCGGCTGCCATGATCATCATGGCTATGTGACTGTATGGAATACACCTTGAAAGAGTTGAAGAAGCAAAACTATGGAACAGTGTTATGAATGTTACCCGGCCATCTTGTAAGGGGAAGATGGAACACTGAATTTTGCAAAGAAATTTATTTATTTCAATCTTCCATCTTGAAAGTTAAAGAAGAAGGAAAAGTATGAAGATAGAATTGTATTACGTTTTCCCACCGCGTTATAAGAGAAAAGATGTAAATATCTTTCATCCATCCTGTAAGTGAAAGGATTAGTAACCTGTTTTCGAAGATATTGAGTGAAGATATTGAGTATGCCGTTCAACACTTGGACTGCCCAGCTATTCCTGAAGATGTCCCCAAAAAGAGACTTCAACCAGTTTGAGGGAGCCACCATCATCTCCCGAGACAAACGGAAGAACACATTGAATGAAGTTGTTGAATAAAGATATGAAGAAAGGTGTTGAATGAAGACTATGAAATTGAAATAAAGATGAATAAATATGATCGAATAAAGACATCGAATGTATGAAGTGTGGAATAAACCTGTGCTTGTGAAAGAAACTGATGAAATGAACAGCAAAATGCTTGAGTTTTTTTTAAGTTGAAAGGCTATAGTTGCCTGCCTTTAAGCCATGTCTTGCACTCGTTCACCTGCAGTTTGACTTCTAGGTGTAGGAAAGGTGAGTTAAAAACCAAATTAGAGGTCGCGTAGGGACTAGTTAGTAGTCAAAGTGTGTGGTGATTCAGAGTGCAAGCCTAGCCTGCAAGTTACTAAATCTTCTTCCTGGGGGGTGGGTGAAAGAACCAAACAATCTTCTATTTCAAAAAAAATTCCGTCAAAAAGTTCTGAATGGGGATCTGATCCACAAATCCCCTCAAATATCATGCATAATAATGAGAGATGTTAAGCTCATAAAGTTAGTAAGGTAGTTAAGCTAACTTTAAGGAAGTTTGCATTAGTTTCCAACATTTGCATACCACAAGGCACACCCCAAATTTTAGCTCATGCCAGGCCAAAGGACTTCACAGTTCTGGTGAACAGAGAATTCCTTTAGCCTGGCCCTAGTCTCCGATCTTCAAGAGGACACCTGTAGATTGTTGTCAAGCCACTACCCAGATGCCAGAGGTGAGTGATATTGAAACTGCATGCTGTACTAACATGTGCTTTCTCTCCTCATACCAACAGCTTAATCAAAAGGGGGGTCCTTTTCCATACATTCAAGTAGTATCTAGGGTTAGGGCCAAAACCATGTTTTGTGTTTTTCTATCCCATGATGGGGAGGGAACGTGGGTCCTTGCAAAGTTGGGAATTCTTTTTGTTTTGATGTTGGACACAACTTCAGTGGAGTTTCAGGTTTGTATTCTCCAGCCAAGATGGAGAAACAGGTACTAGTGTGAGTAGATGAAAATTTTTGATTTTTCTTCACTGAATCTTTTCTAAAGTGTTTGTAGTTTCCTTTACTTACAGGTGAATCCTTGGAAGATCCTGACTGTTTCCAGGCTACCTGACCAAGGAGGTGATGGGACCATGAGAAAAGGACTTCTTACAAAAAGCAGATAACAATTTACTTATATCATTCTAGATGAAGATTTATAACATAGCGAAGTCCAGTATACAATATGATTTTAGTAAAAAAAAGTAACTGTTGCATAATGTTTGTAAGAAATGATTTAATCTCATCACATATTTGTACCAGTCTTTTAAGCAATCGAAATGTGAGGACTTGTAACATGTTTGTTTGTTTGCCTATGCCATGTTTAACCCTACTTTAATGCCAGAGTCATCGCCTCTTTGGTTTTTCGTTACAGGGTCACCATGGGAAGATGCTTGATTCCTACTGCCTGAGGTACAACAGAGCCTGTCTGTCATAATAATGTCTGTCTGTGATTCTGTTGCTTTTCTTTCAGAGAGGAGACATGTGTGTTTTTGTATTTTTTCAACAGGCCTGTCTGTTTGTCTGTCTGTGGGTTTTCTGTTGCCTTTCCAGAGAGAAGATACATGTATGTCTGCTTTTTGTCTTTTTCCCAACAGGTGAACTTGTCTGTCTGTCTGTGTGCTTTTGTCCTTTCTCAACAGGTCAACATGTCTGTCCGTCTATCTGTGAATGTCCTTTTGCTTTCCCAGAGATGAGATATGTGTGCTTTTGTCTTCTTGTTCAACAGGTCAACTTGTCTGTCTGTCTGTTTGTCTGTCTATCTGTGGGTATTTTGTTGCTCTTCCAGGGAAGGGATATGTGTGCTTTTGTCTTTTCTCAACAGGTCAACTTGTCTGTCTGTCTATCTGTTGATGTTCTGTTGCTTTTCCAGAAAGAAGACATTTGTACTTTTTCTCAACAGGTGAATCAGTCTGTTTGTCTGTTTGTCCGTCTATCAGTGTGTGTCCTGTTGCTTTCCCAGAGAGGAGATATGTGTGCTTTCTCTCGACAGGTCAACTTGTCTGTCTGTCTGTGGGTGTTCTGTTGCTTTTCCAGAGTGGAGATTTGTGTACTTTTGTCTTTTTTTTTCAACAGCTCAACAGCTTGTCTGTTTGTCTGGCTGTCTATCTGTCTGTGTTGCGTTGCTTTTCCAGAGAGAAGATATGTGTGTTTTTGTCTTTTTTTCAACAGGTCATCTGAGTCTATCTGTATGTCTGTCTGTCTATCTGTGGGTGTTCTGTTGCTTTTCCAGAGAGGAGATATGTGTGCCTTTGTATTTTCTCAACAGGTCAACTTGTCTGTGTGTCTGCTGTCTGTCGATCTGTCGGTGTCTTGTTGCTTTTCCAGAGAGGAGATATGTGCTTTTTTTTTGTCAACAGGTCAACCTGTCTGTCTGTCTGTCTGTCTGTCTGTCTTGTCTGTCTGTCTGTCTGTGGGTGTTCTGTTGCTTTTCCAGTGTGGAGATATGTGCGCTTTTGTGTTTTCTCAACAGGTCAACCTGTTTGTCTGTCTTTCTGTCTATCTGTGGGTGTTCTGTTGCTTTTTCGGAGAGGAGATATGTGTGCTTTTGTCTTTTTTCCAACAGATCAACTTGTATGTTTGTTTGTCTGCCTGTCTGTCTGTCTGTGGGTGTCCTGTTGCTTTTCCAGAGGAGATATGTGTGCTTTTGTCTTTTCTCAACAGGTCAACTTGTCTGTCTGTTTGTCTGTCTGTCTGTAGGTGTTTTGTTGCTTTTCTAGAGAGGAGATATTTGTGCTGTTATCTTTTCTCAACAGGTCAACCTGTCTGTCTGTCTGTTGGTGTTCTGTTGCTTTTTTTCAGAGAGGAGATATGTTTGCTTTCGTCTTTTCTCAACAGGTCAACTTGTCTGTCTGTCTATCTGTGGGTGTTTTGTTGCTTTTCTAGAGACGAGATATGTGTGCTTTTGTCTTTTACTCCAACAGGTCAACCTGTCTGTCTGTCTATCTGAAGGTGTCCTGTTGCTTTTCCAGAGTGGAGACATGTGTGCTTTTGTATTTTTTCAACAGGTCAACTTGTCTGTCTGATATGTTTGCTTTTGTATTTTTTTCAACAGGTCAACCTGTCTGTCTGTATGTCTGTCTGTATGTGGGTATTCTGTTGCTTTTCCAGAGAGGAGATATGTGTGCTTTTGTCTTTTCCCAACAGGTGAACTTGTCTGTCTGTCTGTCTGTCTGTCTGTGGGTGTTCTATTGCTTTTCCAGAAAGGAGATATGTGTGCTTTTGTCTTTTCCCAACAGGTCAACCTGTCTGTCTGTCTGTTTGTCTGTCTATCTGTTGATATTCAGTTGCTTTTCCAGAGAGGAGACGTGTGCTTTTCTCTTTTCTCAACAGGTCAACTTGTCTGTTTGTCTGTCTGTCTATCTGTGGGTATTCTGTTGCTTTTTCAGAGTGGAGATAAGTGTGTTTTTGTCTTTTCTCTCAACAGGTCAACCCGTCTGTCTGTTTGTCTGCCTGTCTGTGGGTATTCTGTTGCTTTTCCAGAGTGGAGATAAGTGTTCTTGTGTCTTTTTTCAACAGGTCAAGTTGTCTGTCTGTTTGTTTGTCTGTCTGTCCGTCTGTGGGTGTTCTGTTGCTTTTCCAGAGAGGAGATATGTGCTTTTGTCTTTTCTCAACAGGTCAACCTGCCTGTCTATCTGTCTGTCTGTCTATCTGTGGGTGTTCTGTTGCTTTTCCAGAGAGAAGATATGTGTGTTTTTGTCATTTTCTTCAACAGGTCAACCTGTCAGTCTGTCTGTCTGTCTATCTGTGGGTGTTCTGTTGCTTTTTCAGAGAGGAGATATGTGTGCTTTTGTCTTTTTTTCAACAGGCCAGCCTCTTTGTCTGTCTGTCTGTGGGCGTCCTGTTGCTTTTCTAGAGAGGAGACATGTCTGCTTTTGTCTTTTCTCAACAGGTCAACTTGTCTGTCTGTCTGTCTGTCTGTGGGTGTTCTGTTGCTTTTCCAGAGAGGAGATATGTGTGCTTGTGTCTTTTCTCAACAGTTCAACTTGTCTGTCTGTCTGTCTGTTTGTGGGTGTTCTGTTGCTTTTTCAGAGAGGAGATATGTGTGTTTTTGTCTTTTCTCAACAGGTCAACCTGTCTGTCTGTCTGTCTATCTGTGGGTGTTCTGTTGCTTTTCCAGAGAGGAGACATGTTTTCTTGTGTCTTTTTTCAACAGCTCAACTTGTCTGTCTGTTTGTCTGTCTGTCTGTGGGTGTTCGGTTGCTTTTTCAGAGAGGAGATATGTGTGCTTTTGTCTTTTCTCAACAGGTCAACCTGTCTGTCTGTTTGTTTGTCTGTCTGTCTGTCTGTCTGTGGGTGTTCTGTTGCTTTTTCAGAGAGGAGAAATGTGTGCTTTTGTCTTTTCTCAACAGGTCAACTTGTCTGTCTGTTTGTTTGTCTGTCTGTCTCAGTGTCTGTCTGTTTGTGGGTGTCCTATTGTTTTTCCAGAAAGGAGACATGTGTGCTTTTGTCTTTTTTCTTCAACAGGTCAACTTGTCTGTTTGTCATTCTGTCTGTCTGTCTGTGTGTGTTCTGTTGCTTTTCCAGAGAGGAGACATGTGTGCTTTTGTCTTTGTTTGTCTGTCTTGGGCAGGTACCCATTTATACTCATGTGTGTTGTTCCACATTATTTGGGCCGGTACCCATCTAAACTCCTTTATGCTTGTTCCACATGGTTTGGGCAGGTACCCATTTAACATCTTAAATGTGTTGTAATACCTAACCATGACAGGTATCCCTTTAGAATCATGTCTTGTTTAGACTGAGGGATGACCAGCAGCAGTCCTGACTACAAGAAGCAGAGTAAGAGCAGGATTCTTAAGTCTACAAGGTAAAGATTCTACTCCAAAGTTCATTCGTACCTGTCTCTTCCTCCAAGAATCCCTCCTTTTATTGCTCTTTCACTCGCTCTTATCCCTTCTCCAATGGCTTCCTTCTCATCCTTTCTCACATTCATTCTCTCCCTGAACGCAAGGCAAAAGGCTACCAATGTAGGGATACAAAATATTACACCTTGCATGTATGACTGTAACACTGTGTTTTTAAGAGATCTAATAGAGAATCCTTTTTTTCTTTGTGCTTTTAGATGAGGGCTGGTGGCCACTGATACTGTTGTTACACCAGATGCCACCAATGTCACCGTTTCCAGGCTACTTTGAAGGAAGCAAGCATGAAGAAAAGAGGACAACCAGTCTGTTAGGATTTGTATGATATCCTTTGTGCTGTTTTGTATAGAATCAAGGGTGGGGGGTTTGAGGCATCTGATCCAAGCTCTACTTTGGCTTGGTTCAGTAAAATAGTTTCTAGTTAATGTAGGGATTATTTTGGAATAAAGTGCCTTGTGAGATCTCAACTAACACTGAATTAAAGTACTGGGGATCTGGGATAGAATGCTATGTATTGACAAGTAAGAATTGCTATACATATAGAGAGAGAATTTAGAGATGGAGTTGTAAGCCACATTCACTCCAACTGCTGCTGAGGCCAAAGAGGACGACATCAGTGGCATCGATGGACTACAACAGAAAAAGCAATATTATACAGTTTGCTGATGACTGTTTATTCTTGAATATGCATTTTGGCCAAGTCAGGTAAAAAAGACTGTATTAGATTCAAACTGCGATTTTTACAGTCCTGATCCTGTAAGTAGGAAGACGGACATTGAAAGATGTAACAGTGTTTTGGATGTTTTCACCGTCTTGTAAGGGAAAGGCGGAACACTGGTTGAGACATAATATCATCCATCTAGTATAAGAAGAAATGGCATCTTACGATTAATTTCTATCACCCGTCTTGTAAGTTAAAAGACGGAGGAGTAGCTACATGCTGTCCTGAAGACGTCTTCAAGAAGAAACACCAACCACCTGAGATGCTACCAAGATGAAAAGGATGCACTGTTACACACTGAATTTTCAATAAAGATTTTGAATATAGGCTCTGAATAAAGATTTCGAATAAGATTCTGAATAAAGAGAACCCTGTACATAACAGAAGGTAATGGAACTTAAGAGTGAAGGAAACTTTTAAAAGCTTGAGTTTGTTAAATTGAAAGGCAGCATTTCCACCTGTCTTAGGCTTGCCCTCTGATGTTCACATGAACTTTGACTTTAGACAGGAAAGGTGAGTTAAAAACTAAATTAGAGCAGGGACCTAGTTAGTGTTGAAGTGTGTGTGATGATTCAGAGAGCAAGCCTGTAGTTCCAAATCTTTTTGGGGGGTTGGGTTGATGGAAGTAAAATACAAAACATCTTTTTCAAAAGTATATATAGAAGACAAAGTTGTGGCTTGAATTCTTATCTACAAAGAACTTTGATGTTTTGCATAATTTGAGACATAATAAGCTATGTAAGTTAATGGCTATGCCAGTTAAGCTAATTGAGATGGTGTAATTTTTTTCATTTGCATAACCACAAGGCACACCCCAAATTTTAGCTCATGCCAGGCCAAAGGACTTCACAGTTCTGGTGAACAGAGAATTCCTTTAGCCTGGCCTTAGTCTCCGATCTTCAAGAGGACACCTGTTGATTGTTGTCAAGCCACTACCCAGATGCCAGAGGTGAGTGATATTGAAACTGCATGCTGTACTAACATGTGCTTTCTCTCCTCATACCAACAGCTTAATTAAAGGGGGGTCCTTGTCCATACATTCTAGTAGCATCTGGGGTTAGGGCCCAAACCATGTTTTGTGTTTTTCTATCCCATGATGGGGAGGGAACTTGGGTCCTTGCAAAGTTGGGAATTCTTTTTGTTTTGATGCTGGACACAACAACGGTGGAGCTTTCAGGTTTGTATTCTCCAGTCAAGATGGAGAAACAGGTACTGAGTGTGAGTGCATGAAACTTTTTGATTTTTCTTCATTGAATCTTTTCTCAAGTTTTTGTAGTTTCCTTTGCTTACAGGTGTGTCCTTGGAAGATCCTGACTGTTTCCAGGCTACCTGACCAAGGAGGAGATGGAACCATGAGAAAAGGACTTCTCACAGAAAGCAGATAACATTTACATTTTATTCTAGATGAAGATTTATAACATAGTCAAGTCCAGTATACAATTATTATTTTGGTAGAAACAGTAACTGTTGCATAATGTTTGTCAGAAATAATTTTAATCTCATCACATCTTTGTACCAGCCTTTAAGCAAACTAAATGTGAGGGCTTGCAACATGTTTGTCTGTGCCATGTTAAACCCTACTTTAATGCCAGAGTCATTGCCTGTGTGTTGTTGTTTTTGTCTACAGATCACCACGGGAAGATTCCGAGTACCCGACGGACAATGAAGCCAGTGATGCCAAATGCTCCGGAGGGAAGCAAGCTTGAAGAAAAGAAGATTGAGCAAGGCTTGCAGCACAAGGTTGGTGAACATAGTCTGGCCTGTTTCACCGTGCACCTTTCTTGCCTTTGTCTGCAGGCACAACTTTAGAAGAGCACTTGGATCAGCGCTGGAGACGAGACGAAAAAGACGATGATTCCAGGCGCCTGAGGGAAAAAGCAACTGAAGCAAGACTGGCCAAGGATTGCGAAGAGAAGGTTGGTGAAAATAGTCTTGCCTGTTTCACCGTGCACCTTTCTTGCCTTTGTCTGCAGGCACAACTTGGGAAGAGCACTTGGATCAGATCAGCGCTGTCAGACGATTGACGTTGTTTCCTGGCGCCTGAGGGACTAAGGATCAACTGATGCAAGACTGGGCAGAGATTGCAGAGAGAAGGTTGGTGAAAATAGTCTTGCCTGTTTCACCGTGCACCTTTCTTGCCTTTGTCTGTAGGAACAACTTTGGAAGAGCACTTGGATCAGATCAGCGCTGGAGGCGAGACGAAAAAGACGATGATTCCAGGCGCCTGAGGGAAAAAGCAACTGAAGCAAGACTGGCCAAGGATTGCAAAGAGAAGGTTGGTGAAAATAGTCTTGCCTGTTTTACCGTGCACCTTTCTTGCCTTTGTCTGCAGGCACAACTTGGGAAGAGCACTTGGATCAGATCAGCGCTGGAGGCGAGACGAAAAAGACGATGATTCCAGGCGCCTGAGGGAAAAAGCAACTGAAGCAAGACTGGCCAAGGATTGCAAAGAGAAGGTTGGTGAAAATAGTCTTGCCTGTTTCACCGTGCACCCTTCTTGTCTTTGTCTACAGGCACAACTTTGGAAGAGCACTTGGATCAGATCAGCGCTGGAGGCGAGACGAAAAAGACGATGATTCCAGGCGCCTGAGGGAAAAAGCAACTGAAGCAAGACTGGCCAAGGATTGCAAAGAGAAGGTTGATGAAAATAGTCTTGCCTGTTTCACCGTGCACCTTTCTTGCCTTTGTCTGCAGGCACAACTTTGGAACACCACTTGGATCAGATCAGCGCTGGAGGCGAGACGAAAAAGACGATGATTCCAGGCGCCTGAGGGAAAAAGCAACTGAAGCAAGACTGGCCAAGGATTGCAAAGAGAAGGTTGGTGAAAATAGTCTTGCCTGTTTCACCGTGCACCTTTCTTGCCTTTGTCTGCAGGCACAACTTTGGAACACCACTTGGATTAGATCAGCGCTGGAGGCGAGACGAAAAAGACGATGATTCCAGGCGCCTGAGGGAAAAAGCAACTGAAGCAAGGCTGGCCAAGGATTGCAAAGAGAAGGTTGGTGAAAATAGTCTTGTCTGTTTCACCGTGCACCTTTCTTGCCTTTGTCTACAGGCACAACTTGGGAAGAGCACTTGGATCAGATCAGCGCTGGAGGCGAGACGAAAAAGACGATGATTCCAGGCGCCTGAGGGAAAAAGCAACTGAAGCAAGGCTGGCCAAGGATTGCAAAGAGAAGGTTGGTGAAAATAGTCTTGCCTGTTTCACCGTGCACCCTTCTTGTCTTTGTCTGCAGGCACAACTTTGGAAGAGCACTTGGATCGGATCAGCGCTGGAGGCGAGACGAAAAAGACGATGATTCCAGGCGCCTGAGGGAAAAAGCAACTGAAGCAAGACTGGCCAAGGATTGCAAAGAGAAGGTTGGTGAAAATAGTCTTGCCTGTTTCACCGTGCACCTTTCTTGTCTTTGTCTGCAGGCACTTGGATCGGATCAGCGCTGTCAGACGATTGACGTTGTTTCCTGGCGCCTGAGGGACTAAGGAAGCAACTGAAGCAAGACTGGGCAAGGATTGCAGAGAGAAGGTTGGTGAACATAGTCTTGCCTGTTTCACCGTGCACGTGTCTTGCCTTTGTCTGCAGGCCCAACTTGAGAAGAGCACTTGGATCGGATCAGCGCTGGAGGCGAGACGAAAAAGACGATGATTCCAGGCGCCTGAGGGAAAAAGCAACTGAAGCAAGACTGACCAAGGATTGCAAAGAGAAGGTTGATGAAAATAGTCTTGCCTGTTTCACCGTGCACCTTTCTTGCCTTTGTTTGCAGGCACAACTTTGGAACACCACTTGGATCAGATCAGCGCTGGAGGCGAGACGAAAAAGACGATGATTCCAGGCGCCTGAGGGAAAAAGCAACTGAAGCAAGACTGGCCAAGGATTGCAAAGAGAAGGTTGGTGAAAATAGTCTTGCCTGTTTCACCGTGCACCTTTCTTGCCTTTGTCTGCAGGCACAACTTGGGAAGAGCACTTGGATCAGATCAGCGCTGGAGGCGAGACGAAAAAGACGATGATTCCAGGCGCCTGAGGGAAAAAGCAACTGAAGCAAGACTGGCCAAGGATTGCAAAGAGAAGGTTGGTGAAAATAGTCTTGCCTGTTTCACCGTGCACCCTTCTTGTCTTTGTCTACAGGCACAACTTTGGAAGAGCACTTGGATCAGATCAGCGCTGGAGGCGAGACGAAAAAGACGATGATTCCAGGCGCCTGAGGGAAAAAGCAACTGAAGCAAGACTGGCCAAGGGTTGCAAAGTGAAGGTTGGTGAAAATAGTCTTGCCTGTTTCACCGTGCACCTTTCTTGCCTTTGTCTGCAGGCACAGCTTTGGAAGAGCACTTGGATCAGATCAGCGCTGGAGGCGAGACGAAAAAGACGATGATTCCAGGCGCCTGAGGGAAAAAGCAACTGAAGCAAGACTGGCCAAGGATTGCAAAGAGAAGGTTGGTGAAAATAGTCTTGCCTGTTTCACCGTGCACCTTTCTTGCCTTTGTCTGCAGGCACAACTTGGGAAGAGCACTTGGATCAGATCAGCGCTGGAGGCGAGACGAAAAAGACGATGATTCCAGGCGCCTGAGGGAAAAAGCAACTGAAGCAAGACTGGCCAAGGGTTGCAAAGAGAAGGTTGGTGAAAATAGTCTTGCCTGTTTCACCGTGCACCTTTCTTGCCTTTGTCTGCAGGCACAACTTGGGAAGAGCACTTGGATCAGATCAGCGCTGGAGGCGAGACGAAAAAGACGATGATTCCAGGCGCCTGAGGGAAAAAGCAACTGAAGCAAGACTGGCCAAGGATTGCAAAGAGAAGGTTGGTGAAAATAGTCTTGCCTGTTTCACCGTGCACCCTTCTTGTCTTTGTCTACAGGCACAACTTTGGAAGAGCACTTGGATCAGATCAGCGCTGGAGGCGAGACGAAAAAGACGATGATTCCAGGCGCCTGAGGGAAAAAGCAACTGAAGCAAGACTGGCCAAGGGTTGCAAAGAGAAGGTTGGTGAAAATAGTCTTGCCTGTTTCACCGTGCACCTTTCTTGTCTTTGTCTGCAGGCACTTGGATCGGATCAGCGCTGTCAGACGATTGACGTTGTTTCCTGGCGCCTGAGGGACTAAGGAAGCAACTGAAGCAAGACTGGGCAAGGATTGCAGAGAGAAGGTTGGTGAACATAGTCTTGCCTGTTTCACCGTGCACGTGTCTTGCCTTTGTCTGCAGGCCCAACTTGAGAAGAGCACTTGGATCGGATCAGCGCTGGAGGCGAGACGAAAAAGACGATGATTCCAGGCGCCTGAGGGAAAAAGCAACTGAAGCAAGACTGGGCAGGGATTGCAGAGAGAAGGTTGGTGAAAATAGTCTTGCCTGTTTCACCGTGCACGTTTCTTGCCTTTGTCTGCAGGCACAACTTTGGAGAGCACTTGGATCAGATCAGCGCTGGAGGCGAGACGAAAAAGACGATGATTCCAGGCGCCTGAGGGAAAAAGCAACTGAAGCAAGACTGGCCAAGGGTTGCAAAGAGAAGGTTGGTGAACATAGTCTTGCCTGTTTCACCGTGCACCTTTCTTGTCTTTGTCTACAGGCACAACTTTGGAAGAGCACTTGGATCAGCGCTGGAGGCGAGACGAAAAAGACGATGATTCCAGGCGCCTGAGGGAAAAAGCAACTGAAGCAAGACTGGCCAAGGATTGCAAAGAGAAGGTTGGTGAAAATAGTCTTGCCTGTTTAACCGTGCACCTTTCTTGCCTTTGTCTGCAGGCACAACTTTGGAAGAGTACTTGGATCAGATCAGCGCTGGAGGCGAGACGAAAAAGACGATGATTCCAGGCGCCTGAGGGAAAAAGCAACTGAAGCAAGACTGGCCAAGGATTGCAAAGAGAAGGTTGGTGAACATAGTCTTGCCTGTTTCACCGTGCACCTTTCTTGCCTTTGTCTGCAGGCACAACTTTGGAAGAGCACTTGGATGAAATCAGCGCTGGAGGCGAGACGAAAAAGACGATGATTCCAGGCGCCTGAGGGAAAAAGCAACTGAAGCAAGACTGGCCAAGGATTGCAAAGAGAAGGTTGGTGAAAATAGTCTTGCCTGTTTCACCGTGCACCTTTCTTGCCTTTGTCTACAGGCACAACTTTATTGGAAGAGCACTTGGATCAGATCAGCGCTGGAGGCGAGACGAAAAAGACGATGATTCCAGGCGCCTGAGGGAAAAAGCAACTGAAGCAAGACTGGCCAAGGATTGCAAAGAGAAGGTTGGTGAAAATAGTCTTGCCTGTTTCACCGTGCACCTTTCTTGCCTTTGTCTGCAGGCACAACTTGGGAACACCACTTGGATCAGATCAGCGCTGTCAGACGATTGACGTTGTTTCCTGGCGCCTGAGGGACTAAGGAAGCAACTGAAACAAGACTGGGCAGGGATTGCAGAGAGAAGGTTGGTGAAAATAGTCTTGCCTGTTTCACCGTGCACCTTTCTTGCCTTTATCTGCAGGGACAACTTTGGAAGAGCACTTGGATCAGATCAGCGCTGGAGGCGAGACGAAAAAGACGATGATTCCAGGCGCCTGAGGGAAAAAGCAACTGAAGCAAGACTGGCCATGGATTGCAAAGAGAAGGTTGGTGAAAATAGTCTTGCCTGTTTCACCGTGCACCTTTCTTGCCTTTGTCTACAGGCACAACTTTGGAACACCACTTGGATCAGCGCTGGAGGCGAGACGAAAAAGACGATGATTCCAGACGCCTGAGGGAAAAAGCAACTGAAGCAAGACTGGCCAAGGATTGAAAAGAGAAGGTTGGTGAACATAGTCTTGCCTGTTTCACCGTGCACCTTTCTTGCTTTTGTCTGCAGGCACAACTTGGGAAGAGCACTTGGATCGGATCAGCGCTGGAGGCGAGACGAAAAAGACGATGATTCCAGGCGCCTGAGGGAAAAAGCAACTGAAGCAAGACTGGCCAAGGGTTGCAAAGAGAAGGTTGGTGAACATAGTCTTGCCTGTTTCACCGTGCACCTTTCTTGTCTTTGTCTGCAGGCCCAACTTGGGAAGAGCACTTGGATCAGATCAGCACTGGAGGCGAGACGAAAAAGACGATGATTCCAGGCGCCTGAGGGAAAAAGCAACTGAAGCAAGACTGGCCAAGGATTGCAAAGAGAAGGTTGGTGAACATAGTCTTGCCTGTTTCACCGTGCACCTTTCTTGCCTTTGTCTGCAGGCACAACTTGGGAAGACCATTTGGCTCAGCGCTGGAGCGGCCACGAAGCAAGTAAACTTTTCTTTTCTGCAGGCTCACAGAAAGACACCAGGAGACAACAGAGCAAGGTAGCCATGTGCAAATCTAAGGATGTCTAAAAAAGATGTCCCATGCGAATTTAGCCATGGGTTGATTCTAGTTGGTTCTCAGATTCGGCAACTTAGCTCATCCTGACACACCCATCAGCTTTGTCCACATGTTACTGTTGAATTTTTAAGTCTTGGGTGCACTTGGCTCAAAAAAGTATTGTAAAACATGATCCTAGTAAGTAACATCATTCCTCAGCAAAATGACTGTTTCAAAATAATGATTTAAGAGACCTAGGCTACTTTATTTTGGCTGTTTTAAAATCACAATCTAAGTAAGAAACTTTCAAATCACAACCTGCCTCCAAATATGTAATCATGACTTCTAAACTTCTTGCTGCTGTTTTCTGTTGTAACCCGAGCTTTGGTTACACAGATGGGCCCACAGTAGTAAAAAGGCTTTTTTTTTCGAGTTGAGTGACACTCAAGTCTTGAGACATTCCTGTTCACTTCTTAAATGTAGGGAAAGCTGATGGTTGTGGGCAGGAAGACGTCTTAAAATTTCCTCAGCGACGGGGGCACACCTTGACGTGGTGCTGAGGCTTCTGCCAAGATGTCTCCTCCAAATTTTTGAACACATCAATCCTTGTATAACTCTGGTACTTATTTATTTATTTATTTATTTTGATTTACCACATTTTTGTGGAAGGATTGACATAACAGGTGAACTATCACCTTTTCAAGATGTCATCCCAGACCGGACTGTAAGATTTGGACCATCGCACACCGGGGCATGCCCCTACTCTTTTTCGAAAGGTGTGGTGGGTTCTTTAACTTGCGCGGGGTGTGGCTCTCCCCTAACACGGGACCTCCATTTAACGTCCTATCCGAGGGACGTCCCTAACCCTAGATGAGCTAGGTACTCATTTACACCTGAGTAAAGTGAGGAAAGTCGTGTTTAGTGCCTTTCCCAAGGGCACAACGTCGGGGCGCAAGTTCGGACATGTCTCTGGGCGCACCTGGGATTAGATCCCGGGACCCATTGTTTGACAGCCGCGTGTTCTTCAGTTGCGCCACACGACGCCACCAAAGGCATGACTATTTCTTATCCTTTTCTGAGCTAGTATTAGATACTTATCAGTCGGTACGTCCACAATTTATTAGTCATTTTGTACATCATGTAAAGCCTTGATATTTTTCTTCTGTCTTCAAATGACATCCAATGCAGATCTGTTTTCATTTTGGTGACACTTTGAGCACCCCTGTCATAGTTGTTCGTGCAGAACCTGGCAGCTTGGTTCTGCACCCTCTCCAGTTTATCCTTGTCTTTCTTTGTGTATGGATCCCATACTGTTGCAGCATATTCATGTCTTGTCATCTGAGTTTTCAGAATTCACGAAGTGTATTGTAATAGCACACTTAAAACTATTCTTTGTGTGGACATATTTTTGTCCATGTGCTGTGAATTGTAGGTAGAACTTTATTGTAAGGCTGATTTTTATTGATCGATTGTAGACTAAGTGTTGTGTAAATTTGTAAACTAAGTGTTGTGTTGTGTAAATTTCCCTTGCATGCCTATGTATCTGTCTGTCCATAAATGTCGACTCTCCAATAACAGCTACGCTCCTCTGAGAGTCGGTGTAATGTACTGTATCAGTTGCATTTGACAATAAATAAATTTTGTGTTTATGTACATGTGACAAGCTCAGAGACCTTTAACCTACTTATGTCATGTCCTGACATAATTTCCTTGTACATAGGCCAATGTATATCTACGGGCATCTAAGGACAGTCACGTCTAAGGACAGTCACGTCTAAGGACAGTCACGTCTAAGGACAGTCACGTCTAAGGACAGTCCCGTCTAAGGACAGTTACTTCTAAGTACAGTCACGTCTAATGACAGTCACGTCTAAGGACAGTCACGTCTAAGGACAGTCACGTCTAAGGACAGTCCCATCTAAGGACAGTCCCATCTAAGGGCAGTCACGTCTAAGGGTAGTCACGTCTAAGGACAGTCACGTCTAAGGACAGTCACGTCTAAGGACAGTCACGTCAAAGGACAGTCCCGTCTAAGGACAGTCACTTCTAAGTACAGTCACGTCTAAGGAAGTCACGTCTAAGGACAGTCACATGTAAGGACAGTCACATCCAAGGACAGTCACTTTTACTGAATAGCGTAGTGTTTAGTCTTCAGGTTTGTAGAAATCACTAGCATTGTTATTTTAGCAAAATTAGTCTTTTTTCAAGGGGTGTTCTGGAGGCGATCTAAATACGCAGACAACGCAGTACCTTAAACAGGGACAGGGGGCGTCACTATCTCAAGCCTGTATATGACTGTCTCTTGTCGCGTGATGATCAACACCAATCACGTGACAAGTGAACTCCAAGACGAGATCTGACTGTAATACCGGGTTGATCATGATGAAGAGACAGAGTGTTCCCCATAACACCATTGATAATTTGACCCAAGAAGAATTACAAAGGTAAGATTTAAGACGTTTAATTTCAATTGATAGCGTTTAGCTGATTACCGTTACATCAATCTAAAATATCACGTACCAGCTCACTGAATGTGGATTTCTTCCTGCGTTTAATCATGAGTCTTAATCTACACGCATCTATCTATTCAAGGAGGTTAACCTCCTTGATCTATTGCTGGGTCTATATGATAACATCACCAATTGATCAGAAATGCCTAACTATATTGCATCAATGCACTCTCTCTATCTCTCTCTCTCTCGTGAATAAATAGATATAACCTAACTACTCTCTCTCATTGATCTCCAAGCAGATCTACACGGTGCCAAAATCGTATAAGCTAGCCAGAGAAGCTCCAGTCGCCAGAGAAGCACCAGTCAGGCACCGTGTCTGGCTGACTGGAACTTCTCTGACTAGCTTATACGAATTTTGGCACCGTGTAGATCTGCTTGGAGATGACTCTCTCACCATCTCTCTCCCTCTTTCAAAACCAACAGCTTGTTATATATCGCTATCTAACTTTAAACTATAAATAAATGAATATAACCTAACTACGCTCCAAGCCGGCAGGGGTTTGGCAGGTCGGCATACAGAAGTCGGGACAAAATAGACAGCTCGAAAAACGTCTAAAAGTCACGTCAAAAAGCAGCCGAGCCGAACCTCTGCTTGGAGAGTACACTACTAACAACCTAAGTAAGAATCTTTACTCCAATAACACCGAGTAGATTATTATGCCTATATCTAGGGAATCAAAGAACGCCGACAGCAGAGTGACAGGCATCCTAGTAAATATCGTAACGTTACTATGATATAAGAAGAACATGCTAACTCATATCGTTATCCCTTATTGACAATCAGGACTATACTTAACATCTATACGTACACTATTGTGAACACGCCGTTAATCCTTACCTTTTAGTCGTTATAATAAGCACACTAGTTGTTCGTCAATATTCATTAACAAGATAAGATTATATAACGTTAACTGTGTAATCTATAGTTTGTCCGACATATCGGTCCAATAAGCCCATTCTTAGATTCGAGTACGCGTGCGCAGTGTCAAAGGTGAAGACCCCTGGCTTGTAAACAGTTGTCACTGTTCATCGTTGATGAAGGTTAGACATCCAGGCAATAAGATACGCCAAAAATAGTTACTCAAGCAACTGGATAAAATTTTGAAACAGTCAGAAGATTCAGACAGCATCCGCTATCTTTCGTCAGTGACTAAAGAAAGATCTTGTAGAACTAGGTTTTATACCAAAATTCTGAATAGATATGTTTGAGTTGTCGCTGTTGTTGTCTCGACCATTGTTTTTTGATGTGCATAACAATGCTCAGTTTTTTTCTTGGAGGACCAGGTTTTGTTTATGTCAAGTCAAGTATGTCTCAAGACATTCACGTTTGACACTGCACATACGTAATCAAAATGTGCAATTCTAGCGGCAACCTCGTTCGGCCGATACACCCCTGCCAAAGGGCAAGCATACCACGCTATATTTCTACGTTATTGTATTGACGAAGGTTGGTGGGCCCATGGAACCGACAACAAACTAATTCAACCCGGAAGTCTATCATATATATATCGCTAACTTGATCTTCCACCCTACATCTACTTGGTTTCCTGGCAGAAGAAAGAAGAAAAACACAATATATTTCCCCTATACCCCATACTGGGTAAATAAACAAATTAATTAATAAATAGATAAATGAATGAATTGATTAATTAATGAGTAAATAGGTAGGTAGGTACATGTAGATAGATAGATAGATAGATAGATACTATAGATAGATACTATAGATAGATACTATAGATAGATACTATAGATAGATAGATAGATAGATAGATAGATAGATAGATAGATAGATAGATAGATAGATAGATAGATAAATGGATGGATGGGTGGATGGATGGATGGATAGATAGATAGATAGATAGATAGATAGATAGATAGATAGATAGATAGATAGATAGATAGATAGATAGATAGATAGATAGATAGATAGATAGGTCACCTGATAGATAGATAGATAGGTCACCTGATAGATAGATAGATAGATAGGTCACCTGATAGATAGATAGATAGATAGGTCACCTGCTGGCGCCGAATGGCAGCCGCCAGACCCTTGCGACAGTTTCATAAAGTGCAAGTGTGCAAATATGTATCATGTGTATTATTGTGTATTATTATGTGATTGTAAACCCTGCAGTAATTCAGCATTGGCTGCCATTGCATGGGTAATTTCGGACCAATAAACGACCAATAAACCATAGTTCCCCCCTCGCGAAACTAGTTGTGCATATTTTGAGACGTGTTTAAGCCGACGTTTTTCTATGTGTGTGACTCCACAGATTCACCCTTTAAAGATTGTCATACACTTCCACTGAGAGGTTGACATAGCTATTAATGTTCCAGAAGGTTACGTCGTTTGTTGCATGGTTGGACCGATATGAAACTAACGCGGCATCGCACAGAGCTGGAACGGATGCGGGGCCAACGACAAACCAAAGACGCCGTCAGCGTTTGGAGGAGGAGCGCCCTCTGGCGTCTTGAAGGTGAAGGACTGCAGCAGGGTCGAGAAGAACAGGAAAAGTTCCATCCTGGCCAGCTGCTCACCGAGACACACGCGTCGGCCTGGAAATACAGAATTACCAGAAGTAAGACCAGACACGAGTGGAATAGAAGTTGTGAAATCATTATTGTGGTAAAATACGTCCAACATTCAAGAACATCTCAAATCTAGCCTGGAATCCAAACCTATTATAGCTCCCGAGTCTCTCTCCGCGGAGAGAGACTCGGGAGCTATAATAGGTTTGGATTCCAGGCTATCTCAAATCCTGATAATCACCTCCTCCAAAAGGCTTGAAAAACTTAGGCTTGTTGATGACGTTCCCGTCCGCGTCCAGAAACCTTTCGGGGTCAAACCGGTCCGGATCACTCCAGTTGGAGGGGTCCATGTGGAGGGAGTACAGGTTCAACAGCACCTGGGTCAAACAAAGAGAAAATGGGTTAATGAGGTCTCAACAACTCTTTGCATGGATAAACTTAATTAAAGTATATCATCACTTCGACTTGAAAAGAGGTTACTGGAGCACAGAATTTACACTCATTCATGAAAGAATCTTTTTTTTTAAACGATACTGGCGGTGATCTTACTTATTGATATCAAACTCATCATACCGCAGTTCCCTTAGGAATATCGTATCCCTGCACTTTGACCTCCTGTGTGGTGGCGTGGCCTGCAAAAGGAAAAAGAGTGCGGATCCTCATGACCTCCAGCAAACAGGCATTCACGTAGGGCAGCTGGGAGCGGTGGGACAGGGTGGGCAGACCCTCACCAACAACGGCATCAAGCTCCTCTTGAACCTGTTAGGGTGGAATTGCACCGATATAACAGTTGAATATATCACGAGTCTTTTTGATAGTCACAAGAAAAGATTCTCTTTTGCCCGGCCCTCTAGAGTCTGACAGAGGTAAACACTGAAACGTTTCGAATGAGCCAAACTGCTCCCAAGTACCTTATCTTGGATGTCGGGGTTCAAAGTCATGTAGAGAAGACTCCACAGCAGCGTGTTGGCGGTTGTGTCCGTTCCTGCGGCTAAAAGATCCAGGGCCATGTACAGGACGTTCTCTTCCGTTAGACCGTCCACCTTTTCCTGCTGTTCAAGCTCCAGCAGGCAGAAGTCGAGGAAGTCTCGCGGATTCTCGCGGTCCAGGTGTTCCCGATGGCGAGATATCTCCTCGCTGAGCACGTTTCGGACCTTGTAGAACGCTTCCAGTGCATTGGTGCGGGATCTATTCACTAAACAAAAATAGTTAGACATGGATACAATGTTTTTGGTTGTGATTAGATAGCAATATAGATGCTTTGGTAACTCCTCAGCAACCTTCCTCATCGCCCTACTAGATTATGCCAGTCTTTGTCGCATGGTGGCGTAGTGGCAAAGATACTGTACATGTATAACTAGGATGTGACCCGAGAAAGCTAACTGAGATGTTGCTAGGTAAATTCCACTAAGGTTATTTATCATCAACCCATATTTCTACGACCTACCAATCTATAGAAAAGGGAAAGGGTAGTTCTACCTACCGACAGGAACAAACCGTAGCAGGGGAAAAATGTTGATTTTCTTCCCAGTTCCGAGTTCAACTAGTATTGTAACAATAGCCTCCGAAAGCTCTCGGAACGTTTCATCCTCGTAGTCGTAGCGCTTCCCGAACGCCATGGAGCAAATGACGTTTGCCACCGTAACTTTGACGTCATGAGCGATGTCAAAGGGCTGTCCGTTGTTTTCTGCAACCTGAACACAATTTGTTTTTCGGCAAAATCATGAGTTTGTCCAGATGGAAACAGTCCTATTATGGTGTTGGTCAGACGTATAATGACTATAGTTCGTAGACGGGACCCCATTGCCATTCAAGGAATTATGAAAACCATATAGAACTAGAGTTCCACGAACACATTATCTTCGCCAAATAATCAGGGCTTATTATCGAGAGTGATTAATATTTACATGCGTATCACCCCATGCAAATTCGATCATGCACCATACCATTTGGAAGTTATAAGGGGGGGGGAGAGAAATGATTCCAGCCTAGATAAGGTTAAAAATCACTTGGTGGTACAGGACACGTGTATGTATCTAGTGTGCTGATATATGTTATAACAGGTCATGAGTATGTTGATATTATGTGGGCCACAAAGGTTTGATATTACAGTGTTGTAAGTTGAAAGTGATGATGAAATGGTACAGTCAATATATATGAATAGAATAAATGTTTATTCCACATCATGCACATTTTGAAAGACATAATACATGTGACTTTTCCGTACCTAGCAGTGCACGTGGTGCAGTTTTGGTGCAGTGTATTCTCCGAGTAGAGGAGTGGGCCCGGCTGGGTTTTTTACGTGTTTTTAGGTGTTTTTGTCAGGCTTTCTATTTTGTCCCCTTTTTGTTATGTCGCCAACCGTGTGTTGGACAAAAATTCCTAAATTGAACACGTTAAAAACCATCCGGACCCACACCTCTGCTTGGAGAGTAGTCACTATAGAGTAATGCCCATCTGTTGTTTATATAACCTACTTTTGGCAGGACATTGTTTATATGACCTGTGTCAGGGG
The DNA here is from genome assembly GCA_035149815.1 of Branchiostoma lanceolatum. Classification (NCBI taxonomy): domain Eukaryota; kingdom Metazoa; phylum Chordata; class Leptocardii; order Amphioxiformes; family Branchiostomatidae; genus Branchiostoma; species Branchiostoma lanceolatum. The sequence continues at coordinate 1,672,996 of CM068880.1, forward strand.
ATACTGTCACACACATATTTAAGAGTCTCATTATTATGAAATGCAGCAGGTTTACAAACTTTCCTTACTAATTATGCCAATAAGCTCATGATTTGCATAATTAGTCTTTGAGCTCTCTACATACCAAACATCACGACGATCTGTCGATCCCTTCTCAAATTATTCATGTCTGAGGTTCAAAACAAAAAGCACCCACTGCAGTTCCAAACAAGCCGCTAGAGGGCCCAAACTTACACAACTTACTTCCTGTGGCATGAACTATTTACCACACAAAAATCATGACCATAGCATTTTCAGAAAATATACCCCCAAATATTGAAGCTCCGCTGCAGTACCTTAGGTACCCGCTAGAAGGCCCATTATCGAACTCGACCTTTCTTTCTGTAATCCCTACCCATCCCCTAAATATCATGCAGAACCATCGACAGCTTCTCGAGTTATGTTATCCACATACAAATACACTTACACACAAAACCCGCTGCAGTACTGATGAAAAACACAAGGTAAACCATATTCGAACTTGACCTTTCTTTGCACAACCACTACACACCTACTAAAAATCATAAAGATTCATCAAAGGTTTCTTGAGTTATGCTCTTGACGTACATACAGACCCACCCAACAGCCGGCTCAACCGAAAACATAATCTTCTCCGAGTTCCTCGGCGAAGATAACAAATATCATCACAAACTGCATGAAACATGGAAACATGATCATCAAAACTTATCGACATATTGAATATGAGAATGCCCCGAATACTATCATACAAATATCTGACAACAGATATTCGGGCTGAAAAACTCAGGCCTGCATTGTTCATCCTTAATTATCTCCATAAATAATGGAGATATCGTTTTTGGCATGTTTGTGCGTGTGTGTGTGTGTGTGTGTGTTTGTGTTTCCGGACTATTGTAGTCAGCATAACTCAAGAACCTCTGGATGGATTACCATGATATTTTGTATGTGGGCGGGTGTTGTGAAGCCGAAATTCAAGGTCGATTTTGGGCCCCCTGGTATGTGACCTTGTTTGACTGGTGTCATCTTACCCTGTTGCGGAGATAGGTCGCCTCCTCTTGGATCTTCTCCTCAAAGCTACCACGTCCGACCTTCATGCCCAGGTTCCTCAGGACGGTGGTGGCGAACCTCTTCTTCTGTCTGAACCCTGGCCCCCAGCGTGCACCAATGATGTCTACAGGAACAAAGAACGTGTCTTTAAAATGGAATTCAATATTATATATATCACGTTTTGTATCTATACTGCCGAGAGGACACCATGTGGACGCCATTCAGTGGGACGGTATAGATACTACATCACACTGTAATTACATATGCAATCTTTATTGACACAACAAAATTACAGCGACTCTCGTAAGGTAACATACATATACATACATGCCAACAAACAAAGTTCATACTAATGAGTTTGTTTACATACAATCATATGGAATAGGGCAACATATTGAAATTTAGCGTGTCGTATCCTTATACATTACTTGTTCTTATGTCCAAACATTCTTTGATGTATATACCTATTTGAGCACAGTAAAGATTGTCTCCTCTCATTATGTAATCAAATCTATCAACAGAATTGAGCGTATTGAATTCACTTGAACAAGTGGAAATAAAGGTAAACAGCTTAGAGCGTTTATCCTCATATCTTGAACAATTCATACCACGTCCGGTTTTAAGCGACACTATGATAGACGCGACTCACGACAAGGCGTCTTCTGTCACAGGACAGCTGACAAGGCGTCCACGTCTGTCCTGGGTAGTTTTGTGTTGTACACTTGTCGTAGGACTTTTGTCAAGAAAGCATACAGATAATAGAAGTTTACCTTTTCCGGAACCAGTTATCGCATCAAACAGGTAGTCTGGCGGCCTGGACGCGAACAGATCGGACCTGTCCACGAGCGCGTCTTTGACGGCAGTGTAGCCGTTCAGAACCACCACATCTACCGAACCAATTTTGATGGTGAAGACGTCCCCGTACCGTCGCCTCCATGCCGTCACCTTGACGTGAGGCGCTCGGCCCAAGGCGAGTATGTGCCCGAGAACAGGCACACGTCCTGCCGGGTAGGGAGGCAGGTTTCGGGAACGCTTGAAGATGACATATGCCAAGAGGAAAGTCACACAAAAGACGAGAAACGTCTGCAGAGTCAGCCCAGAGATCTGAAAAATCTCCTGGACGGACTCAGCTATCCACTGAACAGTACCGGCCATTTTCTCACGAATGAAGTGGGTGGCCCAGTTAGATGGGAATAAGGCGACCTATGACCTCCATTGTTTGTCTTGTTCATCCACGGAGCGATCAGGTGTATGGGAAGTGAGGCCTGACTTGAAGCAGAACAATTATTATATTATCATCAGCCCTAACAAGGTTGAATGTGTTATCTGAAGAAACATCATACATGAAGAAATCGCATTGAGAATGGCACTGTGGTTAATCAAGAGGCGTTCGCTCGCACCTCTCTATTGTTAACAAGTAAGAGATCAACAATGTGGACCACTTCAGACTTCCCATTCTCTACTCAGGGGTGGACGGGAATATTTTTTTTCAGTCTGTTCTGTTGAAAGCTTCCATCAGAAGTAGGCATTGTACCACTATCACATATAGTAGGTCACGAACTAGACACTTTCATGCATTAATGCTTTAGCACTAAGTCGCTGCTGGGTGGCGTCACTACAGTTACCCTGATGTACCTGACAGTGTTGCCTCAGGCTTGCCTGGAGAATGATCAGGGGCCCTCCGTGAGAATGTTTTTTTCAGTCCTTGTGAGAAGAGCTCGAACCCATCCCGGCTACCATAGACGTAACACCGAGCTCCACAACAGACCCTCAGCTACTGGTTCTGTACGTGTGTTTTGTAGCTGTAGGCCTTGAACCACCATCAAATATAGCAGACAACGAACAAATGTACCCATGCTTTATCATTAAATGAGCATAAAGTTAATGCGTCATTACAATTCTGATGTACCTGTTATCTGAACCTTGCCCGGAGAATGATTCGGGGCCGCCGTGAGAAAGTATTTTTAGTCCTTGTGAGAAGAGCTCGAGGGTGCCAGTTCCGAGCCCGGCTACAATAGGCGTAACCTGGAGCTCCACAGCCGGCCCTCAGCTACTGGTTCATGTGTTTTGTAGCTTTTGGACAGCAACGGTGAACCCATTCTTAAAACTCGAGGGAAAATGCGCCGCGGGGTTCAAAATGTTATATATTTTTTGCCAGGCAGGCAGAAGGTGACCTGAGGCCGTAGATCTTCAGGAACTTAAAGATTCTTACTTATGTTATGACTTTTTTCAAGAAAGCATATAGTGAATAGAACTTTATCTTTTCCGGAATCAGTTACATAGCAGCAAGCAGTATTTTAGACTTCGTTTACATCTCATATAACTACTAACCATTAGCTATGTTTACATGCTATTTACTTTCAATGAAAACTATATTCTGAATGTAACATCAATAATCCACACTATTTTTAGACCTCGAGCTCGTTTACATGCTACAAGCCATTAACTACTACAAGCCATTAACTATGTATGCATATTATTTACCTTCGATAAAAATTATATTCTGAATGTAACATAATTTATATACACTATTTCTAGATACATGCCATTAATTACTAAAAGCTATTAACTATGTATGCATATTACTTACTTTCAATAAAAATTATATTCTGACTGTAACATCATTTATCCACTATTTCTAGATACATGCCATTAATTACTACAAGCTATTAACTATGTATGCATATTACTTACTTTCAATAAAAATTATATTCTAACTGTAACATCATTTATCCACTATTTCTAGATACATGCCATTAACTACAAACCATTAAGTATGTATGCATATTATTTACTTTCAATAAAAATTATATTCTGAATGTAACATCAATAATCCACTATTTTTAGACCTCGAGCTCGTTTACATGCTACAAGCCATTAACTACTACAAGCCATTAACTATGTATGCATATTATTTACCTTCGATAAAAATTATATTCTGAATGTAACATAATTTATATACACTATTTCTAGATACATGCCATTAATTACTACAAGCCATTAACTATTTATGCATATTATTTACCTTCAATGAAAATTATATTCTGACTGTAACATCATTTATCCACTATTTCTAGATACATGCAATTAACTACTACAAACCATTAACTATGTATGCATATTATCTACTTTCAATAAAAATCATATTCTGAATGTAACATCAATAATCCACTATTTTTAGACCTCGAGCTCGTTTACATGCCATTAACTACTACAAGCCATTAACTATGTATGCATGTTATTTACTTTCAATGAAAACTATATTCTGACGGTGGCATCGATTATTCACTATTTTTAGACTTCGTTTACATTCCATAACAACAAGGTATTATCATGCCATCCAAATAAAATGATTACTTGTAAGGCAAACAATTGTAGATAACGCTACACCTCATCTCTCCGCTTGTCAGTATTTGAAGACTGTAAGACGCTCAACATTGTTTTACCAAACTTTAAGCCATTCCCTCAGTCTGGTAGCATGTTACAGACCCCAATTCTATCATCATTTTGCGCTGTTTTCGTTCTGACAAAAATCACATTTTTGGTCTAAAAATGTAAAGAGGGAATTAGAATAAAATAAGTTTTAAAGTCTATATTTCTGACAAAATCGGGAAAAAGGCTGTGAGTATTTGCCCACTGGTTTAAGTTTGAAACAAGTGTCATCAGTGACAGAGGGAAATAAGAATTGAGTTTGTGTTTTGCCGACGTTTTTTATGTGAGTGACTCCAAACAAACCCTTTAACGATTGCCACACACATCCACATAGAAAATGCCAACATTATTATCAAATCCCAAACTTTGCATCGTTTGTTGCACGGTGAAACCGATGTGAAACTAACGCGGTATTGCACAGAACTGGAACGGATGCGGGGCTAACGTAAATCCAAAGACGCCATCACTGCTTGGAGGAGGAGCGCCCTCTGGCGCCTTGAAGGTGAAGGACTGCAGCAGGGTCGAGAAGAACAGAAAAAGTTCCATCCTGGCCAGCTGCTCTCCAAGACACCCTCGTCGGCCTGGAAATACAGAATGACTAGTTGTAAAAAGGATAGATATAGAAAGTATGTTATCATTACTGTGGTAAAAATGTGTGCAATAGTAACATATCTAATTAGCTAATCCAGATAATTACCTCCTCCAAAAGGCAAGAAGGACTCAGGCTTATTGATGACGTTTCCGTCCGCGTCCAGAAACCTTTCGGGGTCAAACCGGTCCGGATCAGGCCAGTAGGCGGGGTCCATGTGGATGGAGTACAGGTTCATCAGCACCTGGGACAATCAAAGAGGTCATAATGAGGTCACAAACACAATTTCTCGGAAAAAAGAGCTTTTTTATTGATAAACGTCAAGCAGATGTTCACTTCGACTTGAATATAGGTCATTGGAGCACAAATTTAACGTAATACCACATCACGTATCTACCTGTAGATGGAGGGATCATTCTGCAATTTACGGTAAAGAAAGGTTTTGCAATCTTATTATGTGTAACTAGTCATACCTGGGTTCCCTTAGGAATTTCATGTCCCTGCACTTTGACCTCCTCTGTGTCGGCGTGAGGATCGAAAGGAATAACAGTGCGAATCCTCATGACCTCCAGCAGACAGGCATTCACGTAGGGCAGCTGGGAACGGTGGGACAGGGTGGGCAGACTCTCACCAACAACGGCATCAAGCTCCTGTTGTACCTGTTTGAAAGAAATTGCACCGATGCAACAATCGATAATGTGAAGAAACTGACACTTAATAGTCACAAGAAAAGCGCAGAATATTGTGCGATCTTTGTCCATCCCTCCGATCCAGCGCTTGACAGAGCTCGAGGAAAACACGGAAACGTTTCGAAGAAGAGCCAAACCACTAACAAGTACCTTATCTTGGATGTCAGGGTTCAACGTCATGTAGAGAAGACTCCACAGCAGCGTGTTGGCGGTTGTGTCTATTCCTGCGATGAACAGATCCGCGGTCATTAACAGGACGTTCTCTTCCGTCAGGCCGTCCACCTTTTCCTGCTGTTCCAGCTCCAGCAGGCAGAAGTCGAGGAAGTCTCGCGGGTTCTCGCGATCAAGGTGTTCCCGATGACGAGATATCTCCTCGCTTATCACATTTTCGACCTTGCAGAACGCTTTCAGCACATTGATGCCGGCTCTATTCACTAATAAACATGCATGTAAATGATTGCACATGAATACAATGTTTTTGGTTGTAATGAAATAGCAATAGAGGATTTGGTAACTCCTCAGCAACCTTCCTCATCGCCTGAATGGACTCTTCCACTCTTTGCCGCATGGTGGCGTTGTGCCAAAGATGTACATGTATCACTACGACGTAGTTTGGGTTAGAACGACGTAGTTTAGACCGTACTACGACGTAGTTGGGGGGACATCGTACGAAGTACGGCGTAGTTGGGGGGGGGGGCATCGTAGTTGGGCGAACCACGACGTAGTATGCTGAAATACGTCGTGTTTGGCTGAAATACGACGTACTGGAATTTTGACCGGGATAGAAGCCCATAAAGGAGTATCACAGGTGATTCAGCTTTTCCCGAGGAAGCTAACTGAGAAGTTACCGAAACGTCGGCCAGGTACTAATCCAGTAAGGTTGTTTGTCTTCCTACGACCTACCGATCTATTCATGCAACTATTGAAAATGTTGTGCAAAGGGCGATTTGACCTACCGACAGGAACAAACCGTAGCAGGGGGAAAACGCTGATGACCTGTCCTGCTCCAACCTCATACATCACCGTGACAACCGCCTCCGAAAGCTCGCGGAACGTTTCATCCTTGTAGTCGTAGCGCTTCCCGAACGCCATGGAGCAGATGACGTTTGCCACCGTCACTTTGACGTCATGGGCGATGTCAAAGGGCTGTCCGTTGTTTTCTGCGACCTGAATAGAATTTGTTTTTCAGCAACATTATGCGTTTGTCAAGATGGAAATAGTCCAAAGAGGTGTTGGTCAGACTTACCCATACATGTAACAACATGGGTAGATGGGTCTTTTGGTGACCTATGGCCTCCATTGGGTTCATCTGCGAAGTAGTCGCGTGGATTCGAAGGTGTATAGGGAGCCACGTGACGCCTGACTTTTAGCCGAACCAACGTTATCATCAGCTTGAACATCATTGAATGTTTTGTGAAACGTCACAAGCGATGGAAACGCATCGGAAACGACTGTAATGAATTAAGATACATTTGCTGGAATCTCTCAATTGTCTCCTAGGGAGAGGTGAATAACACAGACATATTTACATTTCAGACTTCGCATTATATGATCATTTCAGTCTGTTCAGTTTGAATCTTCGTTCAGTTGCAAGACTTGTACCACTATCAAATACCTGAGGCCATGAACAAACACATCACCACTTTAACACTGGATAAGTCGGTAAGTTTGCATTTACCTGCATATGAACAAAATGCATCAATACTTAAGTAATACTGAGTAAGCCGGTAAGTTTGTTGTGTGGCTACACAACAATTTTGCTGTACCTGTTATCGGGATTACCGGCCTTATCAGTACTGACCAACAGGTGACCTCCGCTTCTGTTGGCACAGTTACCCGGGGGGTTGACATGTTCGAACAGAGACACAGTTACCCGGGGGTTTGACATGTTTTACCAGGGGAAATAAGGATAGAACAGGACGTACTTTGAGACACACATGCAACACTCCAAAATCTCTGATGACAACAAGACTGTAGAAGTCATGCTTATACCAAGCCATCCACTTGCACATGTGCAAGTAGACGTAAAATATGTTGTTACCTGGTAGGGTCCGTATGTGTACAAATATTTGGTAGGTTACGTTAAAACCCTTTCCACATTTTTCGGTGTATACGGGCGGTGCCCATCCGTTTCTGTAGCATTTTGACTCACAGGGCCGACACAGTGGACTAGTCCAGTTTGGTAGATGGTATACATGTACTCCGACATGCCACGTTTAGCCCCGGTCACATACATCGTATGATGTACCTGCAATAGCATACCCCGTGAATCACACGATAGTCAGAGGTAAATCGCAGGTAAATCAGCCATCGCCTAGCTCCAGGGCTTAGATCCGAGCGATGGTCATTTTTTTCCACGCCAGCGTCGCACGATTTTTCAATTGTGCCTCATATGCATACCCACCTGAACGCTTTTGTACTTCTATGAATGAACCGACCAAATGTGGACCTAGCTCTTTACTCTCCAAGCAGAGCTTGGGTTTCGGCTGGTTTTTGACGTGTTTTTAGGCGTTTTTGTCGGGCTTTCTACTTTGTCAACTTTTTTTTGTATAGCCAACCCATGTGTTGGCTTTACAAAAAAAGCCGTCAAAAACCAGCCGAAACCCATGCTCTGCTTGGAGAGTACTAGCTGTTGAATACCAGGCTGTATTGTCTCTCACTGTATAGAAATATTAAAAGAAACCAAAACAACATGACCCTTACAAACAAAGGTTGAAATCAAGCAAAAGTGCCTGATTGTTAGCCCCTTTAGCCCGGTTCTACGAGTCTGGCTATTTTGGGGCTTATAGTGCGCTTTTTTTCTGACCATATGCCATCAAGAAAAAAAATGCCATCAGAAAAAAACGCATATCATAACCCCCCAATAATAGCAGAAAATTACACCAATACATCGTAACACGAAGAAATTTATTCAACATGAAATATCTAATGAAATTCAACATGAAATATCTAATTGATAAAAGATAGCATCTATATATAGAAGTTTAAATGGATGGATTATGATAATAGACAACACATGACATGAAGAAATTTGTCTTACATGAAAAAATCTAACGTTATTTGATAAAAGCTAGCATCTATATATAGAAGTTTAAATGGATGGATTATGATAATAGACAACACATGACATGAAGAAATTTGTCTTACATGAAAAAATCTAACGTTATTTGATAAAAGTTAGCATCTATATTAAGAAGTTTAAATGGATGGATTATGATAATATGACAACACATGACATGAAGAAATTTGTCTTACATGAAAAAATCTAACGTTATTTGATAAAAGCTAGCATCTATATATAGAAGTTTAAATGGATGGATTATGATAATAGACAACACATAACATGAAGAAATTTGTCTTACATGAAAAAATCTAACGTTATTTGATTAAAGTTAGCATCTATATAAAGAAGTTTAAATGGATGAATTATGATAATAGACAACACATAACATGAAGAAATTTGTTCAACATGAAAAAATCTAACGTTATTTGATAAAAGCTAGCATCTATATATAGAAGTTTAAATGGATGGATTATGATAATAGACAACACATAACATGAAGAAATTTGTCTTACATGAAAAAATCTAACGTTATTTGATAAAAGCTAGCATCTATATAAAGAAGTTTAAATGGATGGATTATGATTATAGACAACACATAACATGAAGAAATTTGTCTTACATTAAAAAATCTAACGTTATTTGATAAAAGCTAGCATCTATATAAAGAAGTTTAAATGGATGGATTATGGTAATAGACAACACGTTACATGAAGAAATTTGTCTTACGTGAAATAATCTAACATTGCTAACAGCCAGCATCTATATGAATTATGAAGGTTAAATAGTAAAATGGATAGATGATGATAATAGACAACACATAACATCAAGAAATTAGCCTTACGTGAAATAATCTAACATTGTTTGATAACACTTATTAACAGCCAGCATCTGTATGAATAAGGTGCCAAGGGTCATTCTGCTATGTCACTTCATCTCTATTTGCTGCGTATGCAGAAAACGGATTATCTCACGGTTAATGAGTCATCTTTTCACCTAGCGCTTATTTGCATACTTCCAGGTGTATCTAAGTGTCTACTGAGACTTCAGTTTGCCGACATTTTGACAGCAAATCTTTCTACAGATGAACGAACAGCTGTACCACACGATACCCAGGACAGCTGAACAGACGGCCAACAGGAACACAGCCACGTCCAGCAGGTAGTACTGGTACCACGGCAGATCCACGGCGCGTGCGCGGAGATGGGGCAGTCGGCCATGTTTGATGCGATGTTCTATCCACCAGACGGCCCGCTCCATGGGTGACTGGGGCTGGTCACGGTGCAGGCGGGACAGGCGGGTTGCGGTTTCCTGATAGCTGTAAATGAGGGTATAAAGCAGTCCAATCCTTATTTGATACCAAATAATCGCACAACACTGCAGCAAAAGCAAAGATATGAATAACTAGAAGGCTTTCTTTAAGCACTACATCAATGAAATGACATGATAATAACTCGTGTGTGTAGGTAAACGTGTGTATGTGTATGCATATGTGTACACACACACACGCACACACACACACACATGAATATATATATATACATATATGTATGTATATATGTGTGTGTGTGTGTGTGTGTGTGTGTGCGTGTGTGTGCGCGCGCGCGTTTGTGTGTGTGTGTGTGTGTGTCTGTGTGTGTGTGTGAAACTCATCAGCACACGGTCATGAAATATGAACTCAAACTTTTCCATGCCACATCAAAACATCGAAAACAAGAGTTCGGAGACCTCATATCTCCATGAAATATATACTATGCGAATAAGGCCCTCATTTGTGGAATTTATATTCAACTATGTTCACCTTCATATACCTTTCAAATGCCACAAGTATTAAATTCCAAATATCCACCAATATGGAATTACAATATTTTCTAATTAATTATGCAAATAAGTTATCACTTGCATAACTTTTATCTATCAATGTCCCTCTATTTCTCAGTTACATATGTTGCATTTTTGAATAGTCTTATCATTGAATGGAGTTGGTCTATAAAATTTCCCAATCAATTATGCAAATTAGAGTCTGATTTGCATTATTATAATTTCATCATATCAAGTACCACTTAAAAAACAAGTATACAGGTTTGGTCGTATATCCATTTGTGGTTTGACCAGCTGTCGGGACCCTGGAGACAGGGCTTCCAGCAGGGGAATATTTGCCCCAGTTTGGAAACTAACAGGTGTTGCTGCCACAACATGCACGAGTCCTATAATGGAAAACACTGTTGATATAGATTTTCCTCATTAGTTATGCAGATTAAGTCCCAATTTGCATAATATGCACTTCATTATGTATATCTCTGTCTCAGCTACCTGCATACTAAATATCATGGAAATCCGTCGTTCTTTTGTTTAGTTATTCTCCTTGAAAGATTTTGACAAAAACGCCCCCGCAGTTCCAGAGCATGTTGCTAGGGAGCCCAAACCTACATCACTCCTTCCTTACAACACAAGCTATCTGCCACCCAAGCATAAAGACCATAGCATGTTCAGGTCAAAAGATACAAGAATGGAAGTTGAAACCTTCACCTTTGTGTTCCCAACATTTACCCACATACCAAATATCATTACAATCCATCCAGACGTTATACATCCGGAAAATACACAAACACACACACACACACACACACACACACACACACACACACACACGCGCGCTCAATTCTACATTTTCATGGAGATAACAAGTACACTGTACAGGGGATTTGATAACCTCTGTACACCCAAACGACATCAGCAGTACCTGTTGTTTGTGACAACATGAATGATGGCCTGGTACAACTGTTCGGCGGTGACCGTGCTGAAGTCCAACCTCACCCCCAGTCCCCTGGCCACCACCCGGGCGGCGTTGCCGGGCTGGTCCCAGAACAGCGGCAGACAGACCATGGGCACGCCGTGGTGCAGGGCCTCGTACAGTCCGTTCAACCCAGCGTGAGTGATGAAAGCTCGGGTCTTGGGGTGGGCTACAACAAATACAGCAAGTCAGAATCAAAGAAATTCGAATGTGCTATATATATATATATACAATTTTCTACCTCCCTGTGTTTTGTGTGTCTTATGATGATATGAGAATCTTACCCATCAGGTCGTTTTGAGGGAGCCAGGCCAGTAGTTCGGTGTTGTTACCCAGACTGGTCGGCTTCTCTCCCACGTACCGCCACACCACCTTCTGTCGGAGTCGGGCGAAGGCTGCCGCGAAGACTTCTCGCCTCTCCGTCGACATCGTCTTGACCATCGACCCGAAACTGACCACAATCACTCCATCGTCTCCAGCGCTCTGGACAAACGCCTCCATGTCCTAGTGAAAAGATACATCACACGTATCAAATATGCTTTATGTCAATCAACATCCACCAATGTCGAGTATACGTTTGAACAGAGCTTTACTGATGGTCAACAGTTTCATTCGCTACTCGTGAGTAGTATAAGAACTCACCTCAGTGAGGGGGTGGGGGGGGGGCACATTCAGTCCTCCAACCTGAACGATGTTAGGCATGCTGGGACGAGGATAATCCAGCACATTGTCGATTTGATAAAGCCACAAATCCGTAGTACGTGACGTCACAGACTGTATACTTTCTTCTTCGCCGATGTACGTACGGACCAGTTCGTCATACATATTACTTGCAATACGGCGTGTAAACATTGGAAAAAAAGTAGACATGACGACGTTCTGAAGTCTTTGCCCAAATGTCATATCATCAGTAAAATCGGTAAGTACAAAAGGCTCGTACGACAGAGGCACTGGCACACCTGTCACTTTTTTATCAAGGGAGAAAGGATCGTGTAACAGCACAACGGCGATGTTGGGGACCCGGATGTCTAGATGGGCTGAGAATACAGCACCGCAAGGAAACGTGGGGTCAGAAATAACAACACTGTGCTTGGATATCCTCAACCGGTCCACCAGGTCACCGTCGTCCAGAAGCAGGGAACAGTATTGTTTGAAATCTTCGGTCGCAGAGATGAGTGTATTTCCAAATTTGTAGGCAGACAATTCTTCAGCCACGAAAACCTCTTGGTCTAGTAGTGTCTTGAGCCTTGCTTGGGTTCCGTGGTCTTGGAATGGCTCAAACTGAAAGTCTGGCCACTCTGCCCGCCGTTTTTCTACAATGCTCTCTGACACAACCACAGTGACGACATGGCCTTTGTCTACCAATGCACGGCCAATTTTGGCCAGACCCATCCAGTGGCTGTAGAAAATTGGCGGAGGTACCAACAGAACCCTGTCTGCGCTGCTCCTGTGTCTGAGCATAAGACACAGGAAAACTAGCAGAATCGCAAAACATCGAAGCTTCGATGCGATTCCCATATTACTGCGCTTGATTCTTTCCAAAATACTACTTTCAGATGTGATGAAATGTTAAAACCGTCACCCTTCAGTCTCTTAAGTCTAATTGACATGAATCTAGGTCGGTGATCTCGAGGAAAACAAATTTACCATCTTTCAACAAGCAGAGATGTGATTGGTAGTTTGTACGAAGCTGGCTGCTTTTGGACCAATCATATCCGACATGCCCGAAGGTTTTTGATGTTTGCATGGAGCCACAGCGACGGATAACCAGCTGCATTCTATATACACAATGAGCCTTACGTTTGTTTGTACGACAAAATGTATCAAGGAATTGACAGAAATAGTACATGCACCGTGACACCCCCGAATGAATGATAGTCGGTTCTGACTATTGTTTAGAACGTGCTAGTATGATCTTTTCTTTACCTATATAGGACCTAATGCACATCCCTAACACTTCAGCTCACGTGAGTTGGTATAGGGGGTGGGGTTTTCTTATCAAGTGGTCAAAATGCCATTTATCAGCAGTAGATATGTTTGTTCGTCACGCCATCAAAAAATATTGACTTGACCGGTCAGATACACAGATAACTGTAGAAGAAAATGAAATGTGCTGGCTATAAAAAAAAAATCTGTCAAAAACCAGCCGAAACCCATGCTCTGCTTGGAGAGTACTAGCTGTTGAAAACCAGGCTGTATTGTCTCTCACTGTATAGAAATATTAAAAGAAACCAGAACAACATGACCCTTACAAATAAAGGTTGAAATCAAGCAAAAGTGCCTGATTGTTAGCCTCTTTAGCCGGTTCTACGAGTCTGGCTATTTTGGGGCTTATAGTGCGATTTTTTCTGACCATATGCCCTCAAAAAAATGCCATCAGAAAAAAAACGCATATCATAAGCTCCCTCCCCATTAATAGTAGAAAATTACACCAATACATCATAACACGAAGAAATTTATTCCATATGAAATATCTAATATTATTTGATAAAGCTAGCATCTATATAAAGAAGTTTAAATGGATGGATTATGATAATAGACAACAAATAACATGAAGAAATTTGTCTTGCATGAAAAAATATAACGCTATTTGATAAAAGCTAGCATCTATATAAATAAAGAATTTTAAATGGATGGATTATGATAATAGACAACACATAACATGAAGAAATTTGTCTTACATGAAAAAATCCAACGTTATCTTATAAAAGGTAGCATCTATATATAGAAGTTTAAATGGATGGATTATGATAATAGACAACACATGACAGGAAGAAATTTGTCTTACATGAAAAAATCTTACATTGTTTGATAACAGCCAGCCTGTATATGAAGGTTCAATAGTAAGATGGATAGATGATGATAATAGATAACACAATCAAGAAATTTGCCTTACGTGAAATAATCTAACATTGTTTGATAACAGCCAGCGTCTATATGAAGAAGGTGCCAAGGGTCATTCTGCTATGTCACTACATCTCTATTTGCTGCGTATGCAGAAAACGGATTATCTCACGGTTAATGAGTCATCTTTTCACCTAGCGCTTATTTGCATACTTCCAGGTGTATCTAAGTGTCTACTGAGACTTCAGTTTGCCGACATTTTGACAGCAAATCTTCCTACAGATGAACGAACAGCTGCAACACACGGTACCCAGGACAGCTGAACAGACAGCCAACAGGAACACAGCCACGTCCAGCAGGTAGTACTGGTACCACGGCAGCTCCACGGCGCGTGCGCGGAGATGGGGCAGTCGGCCATGTTTGATGCGATGTTCTATCCACCAGACGGCCCGCTCCATGGGTGACTGGGGCTGGTCACGGTGCAGGCGGGACAGGCGGGTTGCGGTTTCCTGATAGCTGTAAATGAGGGCATAAAGCAGTCCAATCCTTATTTGATACCAAATAATCGCACAACACTGCAGCAAAAGCAAAGATATGAATAACTAGAAGGCTTTCTTTAAGCACTACATCAATGAAATGACATGATGATAACTCGTGTGTGTAGGTAAACGTGTGTATGTGTATGCATATGTGTACACACACACACACACACACACACATGAATATATATATATACATATATGTATGTACATGTGAGTGCGTGTGTGCGTGTGTGCGTGTGTGTGTGCGCGCGCGCGCGCGTGTGTGTGTGTGTGTGTCTGTGTGTGTGTGTGAAACTCATCAGCACACGGTCATGAAATATGAACTCAAACTTTTCCATGCCACATCAAAACATCGAAAACAAGAGTTCGGAGACCTCATATCTCCATGAAATATATACTATGCGAATAAGGCCCTCATTTGTGGAATTTATATTCAACTATGTTCACCTTCATATACCTTTCAAATGCCACAAGTATTAAATTCCAATTATCCACCAATATGGAATTACAATATTTTCTAATTAATTATGCAAATAAGTTATCACTTGCATAACTTTTATCTATCAATGTCCCTCTATTTCTCAGTTACATATGTTGCATTTTTGAATAGTCTTATCATTGAATGGAGTTGGTCTATAAAGTTTCCCAATCAATTATGCAAATAAGAGTCTGATTTGCATTATTATAATTTCATCATATCAAGTACCACTTAAAAAACAAGTATACAGGTTTGGTCGTATATCCATTTGTGGTTTGACCAGCTGTCGGGACCCTGGAGACAGGGCTTCCAGCAGGGGAATATTTGCCCCAGTTTGGAAACTAACAGGTGTTGCTGCCACAACATGCACGAGTCCTATAATGGAAAACACTGTTGATATAGATTTTCCTCATTAGTTATGCAGATTAAGTCTCAATTTGCATAATATGCACTTCATTATGTATATCTCTGTCTCAGCTACCTGCATACTAAATATCATGGAAATCCGTCGTTCTTTTGTTTAGTTATTCTCCTTGAAAGATTTTGACAAAAACGCCCCCGCAGTTCCAGAGCATGTTGCTAGGGAGCAAATACTTCTGTCTGGAGATGTGGAGTTGAATCCGGGACCTAGGGCACCAAAGTACCCCTGCGGCGTATGCCATCAAGCCGTCAGGTGGGAAACGGTCAGTGGCCGGCATGCCATCTGCTGTGACTCATGCGATGTATGGTATCATACTGATTGCATGGGTATGTCAGCACCGGCCTACAATGCCATCAACAACCCTAACGTGTCCTGGATTTGCTGCTCCTGCGGCCTACCCAACTTCAGCTCCAGTCTTTTCAACACTACAGTCTTTGAAACTTCTAATTGTTTTTCCTCTTTCGACACCAGCACCTGTTCCAGTCCAGCAAGATCTATAGGCTCCCCTATCGCTACCTCTTCGCCTATTAGTCACAATGTTACCCAACCACCTCGTGACCGCACACACACCAAACCAGTCAGGACCTGTGTCATCAATTTCCGATCCATCCGTGGCAAGGTACCTGAACTGCATGCTTTCTGCGAAGCTGTGCAACCAGACATTGTTGTTGGCACTGAGACATGGTTGGACTCGTCAGTGGGCAGCAGTGAAGTCTTTCCGGACACGTTCAATGTGTTCAGGAGAGACAGAGCTGGCCGGGGAGGGGGTGTGCTTGTTGCTGTAAAGAACAACATCATTGCAACCCACCACCCTGAACCGGAATGTCCCTGCGAGTTGACGTGGGTCCAGGTCCAGCTGGCTAACAGTAAGTCCATTTACATCGGGGCCTACTATCGCCCCCCAAAGGCTGGTCAGGATGACTTTGCAGCACTAGAAAGATCAGTGCTGCAAATGCGGGCTAATAACAACAATGCCCACATCTGGCTAGCAGGGGACTTCAACTTGCCAGATGCGACCTGGAACCCCGTAGCAAATACCATCGCCCCTAACCCATCCAGTCTCACGAGCAAGTACATCAGCCTTGCCAATGACTGCGGTCTGGAACAAATGGTCTGCGAACCAACTCACACTGTAGGGCAAACTTCGAACACCCTGGATCTGTTTCTCACCACAAATTCCACCTTAGTGGAGAGAGTCAAAATCTTGCCAGGTCTCAGCGATCATGACATCCCGCTGATTGATGTTCAAGTAAAGCCCCAAACATCAAACACGAAAGACCGACTCATATACCTGTGGAGGAAAGCCAACATCAATGCACTCCAGCAGGATATGGTAACATACAGTCGTGAGTTCGCAGACCAAGCTCAGCATAATACTGCCTCAGAAAACTGGGAGCTGTTTAAGGCAGCCGTTAGTGGTGCTGCCAATAAGCATGTTCCCAGGAAACGAGTGAGGCCACAATCTAGCAAACCTTGGATAACACCCCAGATTCGCAAAGCATTTCGTAAGCGGTCTGAACTCTTCTCCAAGGCTAGGAGATCCAACTCCCATGAAGCCTGGGCAAAGTTCAAGAGGTGTAGGAAGGGAGTTAAGCAGAGAGTTAGGAAGGCCCATAGGGATTATGTTTCCAACTACCTTGAGACAAACATCGAGGATAATCCCAAGGCCTTTTGGAGCTATGTCAAATCTCTCAGACAGGACTCTACTGGTGCATCGGCCATAAGACACCAGGGGGTGCTAACATCTGACCCCCAGGAAAAGGCTGATGCACTGGGAGCCCAGTTTGAGTCAGTGTTTACCAGGGAGGATAAATCTACCGTTCCTACCCTTGGCGAATCCGTAGTTCCAACTATCCCCTCCCTTAACATCTCAGTGGAGGGGGTAGCCAAACAGCTCTCTAGTCTTAATCCCAGCAAGTCCACAGGACCAGACGGAATACCACCTCGCCTCCTGAAAACTGTTGCCGAGCAAATTGCGCCAATACTACAGACAATATTCTCCCAATCAATATCTACGGGAGACGTACCTGAGGATTGGAGAACAGCTAACATCGCTCCAATCTTCAAAAAGGGTGACAGAACAATGCCTTCCAACTATAGGCCGGTGTCTTTGACATCGGTCTGTGGCAAAGTGCTTGAACACATCGTGCACAGCCACATGATGAAACATCTTGACACTCATGGCGTTCTGTCCCCGGCGCAGCACGGTTTCAGGAAGGGTCTGTCCTGTGAGAGCCAGCTGGTACTCACCCTCCAAGACTTGGCCAACAATCTTGACCATAACAAACAGGTCGATGTCGCGGTGCTTGACTTTAGCAAGGCATTCGACACCGTGCCCCACGAGCGGCTGCTAAGCAAGCTCGAGCACTACGGCATTTCTGACCTTCTTCAGTCTTGGTTTAGGGCCTTCCTAACAGAGAGAACCCAGAGGGTTGTCTTTGACGGCGGAACATCTAAAGCTGTCAGGGTCACCTCTGGAGTCCCTCAGGGTACAGTGTTAGGCCCTTTGCTCTTTCTACTGTACATTAACGACCTCCCCAGCTCCGTAGATTCACACGTTCGATTATTTGCCGACGATTGCTTGATTTATCGAACTATCAGCACGCCTTCTGACGCACAAGGTCTACAGTCTGATCTTGATGCACTAACAGATTGGCAAAATCGTTGGCTTATGTCGTTCAATCCCTCTAAATGCCACATCCTCCATATCACCCGTAAAAAGCACCCCATCCTAACTCAGTACTCCCTAAGTGGAGAAGCCCTCACCGGTGTCAAGTCCCACCCCTATCTTGGAGTACAACTGTCCGACGATCTGCGGTGGGACACCCATATCAATTACGCCACTAGCAAAGCCGGCAGGGTACTAGGGGTCATTCGGCGCAATTTGACCCATTGTCCATCTAGGGTCAAGGCCACTTGTTACAAAGCGCTGGTGCGGCCCCACTTGGAATATAGTGCCACCGTCTGGGACCCGTACACCACCAAAGGGATACAGGCGGTGGAGGCCGTCCAGCGCAGGGCCGCCCGAGTGACTCTGAATGACTACCGGCAGACTAGCAGCGTGACACAAATGCTCAATGACCTGCAGTGGACCCTTCTCTCTGAAAGGAGGAGGAACGCCCGTCTCACCTTTTTCTATAAGCTAGTTAATAACCACATCAATATTAATACAGATAGTCTACTGAAACCAGCTCAGGGGCGCACCCGGGGAAGCCACACGCTCAAATTTCAACCACTTTACGCCCGAACAGACTCATTTAAATATTATTTTTTCCCTCGCACCATACCCGAGTGGAACGCCCTGCCTGGCGCGGTTGTTACGGCTCCCACCGTTGAGTCTTTCCGCGCCAGGCTGGAGGCCTGCCCGCCTTAGCCTGGGACCTCCTCCCCCCCCTACTTTGCCCCTCGCGGGGTTATCTGGGGGTTTAATAAGTTGAAAAAATTGAAATAAACCTACATCACTCCTTCCTTACAACACAAGCTATCTGCCACCCAAGCATAAAGACCATAGCATGTTCAGGTCAAAAGATACAAGAATGGAAGTTGAAACCTTCACCTTTGTGTTCCCAACATTTACCCACGTACCAAATATCATTACAATCCATCCAAGGTTATACATCCGGAAAACACACAAACACACACACACACACACACACACACACACACACACACACACACACACACACACACACAAACACACACACACACACACAAACACACACACACAAACACACAAACACACACACACACACACACACACACACACACACACACGCTCAAATCTACATTTTCATGGAGATAACAAGTACACTTGATCACCTCTGTACACCCAAACGACATCAGCAGTACCTGTTGTTTGTGACAACATGAATGATGGCCTGGTACAACTGTTCGGCGGTGACCGTGCTGAAGTCCAACCTCACCCCCAGTCCCCTGGCCACCACCCGGGCGGCGTTGCCGGGCTGGTCCAAGAACAGCGGCAGACAGACCATGGGCACGCCGTGGTGCAGGGCCTCGTACAGTCCGTTCAACCCAGCGTGAGTGATGAAAGCTCGGGTCTTGGGGTGGGCTACAACAAATACAGCAAGTCAGAATCAAAGAAATTCGAATGTGCTATATATCTATATATACAGTTTTCTACCTCCCTGTGTTTTGTGTGTCTTATGATGATATGAGAATCTTACCCATCAGGTCGTTCTGAGGGAGCCAGGTCAGTAGTTCGGTGTTGTTACCCAGACTGGTCGGCTTCTCTCCCACGTACCGCCACACCACCTTCTGTCGGAGTCGGGCGAAGGCTGCCGCGAAGACTTCTCGCCTCTCCGTCGACATCGTCTTGACCATCGACCCGAAACTGACCACAATCACTCCATCGTCTCCAGCGCTCTGGACAAACGCCTCCATGTCCTAGTGAAAAAATACA
This sequence comes from Branchiostoma lanceolatum, assembly GCA_035149815.1. Classification (NCBI taxonomy): domain Eukaryota; kingdom Metazoa; phylum Chordata; class Leptocardii; order Amphioxiformes; family Branchiostomatidae; genus Branchiostoma; species Branchiostoma lanceolatum. The sequence goes on from CM068880.1 coordinate 1,693,331, forward strand.
TCACACGTATCAAATATGCTTTATGTCAATCAACATCCACCAATGTCGAGTATACGCTTGAACAGAGCTTTAATGATAGCTTCATTCGCTACTCGTGAGTAGTATAAGAACTCACCTCAGTAAGGGGGTAGGCCACAGGGACATTCAGTCCTCCAACCTGAACGATGTTAGGCATGCTGGGACGAGGATAATCCAGCACATTGTCGATTTGATAAAGCCACAAATCCGTACGTGACGTCACAGACTGTATACTTTCTTCTTCGCCGATGTACGTACGGACCAGTTCGTCATACATATTACTTGCCATACGGCGTCTAAACATTGAAAAAAAAGTAGACATGACGACGTTCTGAAGTCTTTGCCCAAATGTCATATCATCAGTAAAATCGGAAAGTACAAAAGGTTCGTACGACAGAGGCACTGGCACGCCTGTCGCTTTTTTATCAAGGGAGAAAGGATCGTGTAACAGCAGAACGGCGACGTTGGGGACCCGGATGTCTAGATGGGCTGAGAATACAGCACCGCAAGGAAATGTTTGGTCAGAAATAACAACACTGTGCTTGGATATCCTCAACCGATCCACTAGGTCACCGTCACCCAGAAGCAGGGAACAGTATTGTTTGACATCTTCGATCGCAGAGATGAGTGCATTTCCATATTTGTAGACAGACAATTCTTCAGCCACGGAAAGTACTTGGTCTTGTAGTGTCTTGAGCCTTGCTTGGGTTCCTTGGTCTTGGAATGGCTCAAACTGAAAGTCTGGCCACTCTGCCCGCCGTTTTTCTACAATGTTCTCTGACACAACCACAGTGACGACATGGCCTTTGTCTACCAATGCACGGCCAATTTTGGCCAGACCCATCCAGTGGCTGTCGCCAATTGGCGGAGGTACCAACAGAACCCTCTCTGCGCTACTCCTGTGTCTGAGCAGAAGACACAGGAAAACTAGCAGAATCGCAAAACATCGAAGCTTCGATGCGGTTCCCATTTTTCTGCGCTTGATTCTTTCAGAAGTGATGAAATGTTAAAACCGTCACCCTTCAGTCTCTTAAGTCTAATTGACATGCATCTAGGTCGGTGATCTCGAGGAAAACAAATTTACCATCTTACAACAAGCAGAGATGCGATTGGTAGTTTGTACGAAGCTGGCTGTTTTTGGACCAATCATATCCGACATGCCCGAAGGTTTTTTAGGTCTGCATGGAGCCACAGCGACGGATAACCAGCTGCATTCTATGTCCATAATGAGCCTTACGTTTGTTTCTACGAAAAATGTATCAAGGAATTGACAAAAATAGCACTTGTACAACACCCCCGAATGAATGATAATCGGTTCTGACTATTGTTTAGAACGTGCTAGTATGATCTTTTCTTTACCTATATATATATATATAGGACCTAATGCACATCCCTAACACTTCAGCTCACGTGAGTTGGTATAGGGGGGTGGGGTTTTCTTATCAAGTGGTCAAAATGCCATTTATCAGCAGTAGATACGTACGTTCGTCACGCCATCAAAAAATATTGACTTGACCGGTCAGATACTCAGATAACTGTAGAAGAAAAAACTGTCAGCAAAACTGAAGAGGCACAACGGTCAGTACAGATATTTGCACTCCCTATCTTATGTCAAGTTATTTGCGTAGATTAATAAAATCTTCGCAAATATTGCAGCACTTAATGTGTCCAAAGATCACCGTTGGATTGCACATGTGCTCTCATATTTGGTTATTTACGTAAATTAGATAAAGTAATTGACATGCTATTGTTACTGGAGAAAACTAGATGACGGTAAGTAAACATCACACCCGTCACATCAACAAATTGACCGGTTAATGATTACTGTAATTGTGGCGCCATGGAGTGTGCTACCTGTGGTGTGAGTGCCCGTCAATCACAGCTTCTCCTCACACAGCAGCAGTCTGCTCGAGAATTTTTCTGTAGAGCTCTGACCAGATCCCCACACGAAAGATATTTTAGAGATTACGGGGTCTGCCATCCAAGCTATTTCTTTGCTGAACAGACAAATTATGCGGAAGTAGGTTGACCTACTCAGGAATAAGATGGCCAGTTTGCAAAAAGTTCGCTGCAGAGAGACTTTTCTCAAGGGAGGGACCGACACGATATCCCTCATGGCTAGTTTGGGCGATGTCTTACCGGTGCAAACGAAAAGTACTTCTGTGTTTGACACGGGCACGGCCGAAGCGGTGCAGGATCCTGTAAAATTCCTCCAGGAAAATGGCGCACAGTTCTCAGTTTTCAGTTGTGACTTCGATCAGCGAGTTCTGGGACTGGTCAAAGTTAGGGAAGGAGTCGACATCAGGACGAAACCATTTTTGTTTCAGGTAAGAGGAACAAGGTGGAACGTCGGGGGTTTAATAATAATAATAATAATATCAGGTGTATTTGCAGCCAGTGCCACAGGCAGGTACCCAATGTGTTGGGTAATGAGGCTGTTTAACGTGTTCGAGGCACCTCCTCGAGCACGGGACCCCCGTTTTACGTCCCTCCCGGAAAACGATTTCGTGGAAAGCTTCGTGAGGCTACAGCAATCCGGACGTCCTTGGTTGGTCTCCCATCCAAGCACTATCCGGACCGCGCGTTGCTTAACTTACGAGATCGAGGGATCGGGTGTATCCAACGCGCCACGCGGCCGTAGTTTAGTCCTGGCCTGGCCCCGGAGCCACAAATTTGTGCCCGTGGACTGCCGGGTACGGGGGGGGGGGGGGGTGCTTACCTCCCGGTGCTCGCGCGATTACCTCACGACCGCTATGCGTTGCCTATGCGTTACCAGGTCCCGCGTTGGATTTATGGTCGGGTTAAAATGATTCTGGGTCCCGACCGGACCCAAAAATAGCCCGGCAGCCGCAGGGTGTCCCGTGGGGCCACGTAGGGGTCACGCCCGAAAATGCCAAAACATCCCGTGAACTACCCGGCGGAGCCCCTTTTTCCAATATGGACCGAAGCATTGGTCTCGTAATTTGTTGTATCTTCGTGATTTTTGGTAGCTGAGTAGCGGCTGTGAAAAGGCAGGTCAAGTTCGAAAGTAGTTTACCTGGCGTTTTCTTACAGTACTGCAGCAGACGTTGCATGTCTGTGCGTTTGTATGTAGGCAAAAAAACTGATGAAAACGTTGATGGATGCTCATCATTTTTGGTATGTGAGTAGGGGTTGTGGGAACGGAGGTCAAGTTCGAAAGTGGTTCACCTGGCGCTTTCCTACTAACCATTTTGTTTGGAGATACAACATTACGCAGGTTAGGTATGATTAAAGAGGCCAGGCCACAGCGGTCTAGGGATCGGCAGAGTTCGAGTAGGTCAATGTGCCACTTTCAGCTGCATTGCTGTATATTTCTAATGTTCCAATCTACTTGTCAGATGTTTTCCTTGATCCTGCTATAGGACCAGTCTTCAGTCATTTTCTATTCGATCCTTTAGTTTAAAAGACAAAGGAAAAGGTAGAATTCCACGACCCCACCCTATGACAATACATGACCCTTGAAAAACCAATGGGCTCTGAAAAATATGGCAAATTCAGTATCACAATTCTCATCAATAACGTCATGCGTATTTTGCACATTTGTTATTTTTACTGTCAATGGCAATGTTGCCTTGGTTATGTTTTCAGTATCAAATTAGGATAATAGATATTATTTTCGAAGGCACAACGTGAAAATGCGGAGGAACTCCTGCTCATCCCCTTTGATGTGCTGCCAGCAGTGGCAGATGCCCTGACAGACTCTGTGGCAGCAGTCAAAAATATCTTCCTGCATAGCACTGGTGAGAAACAATTACCATAGCACTAGATCTATACTTACACCACTAAATGTCACAAGAGCACTTTCTATTCAAAAGTAGAAAACAGTAGGAGTATGTTTTGTTACAAACATCAAAAAGTGAGATTCTAATGGAAGGAAATTATACTGAGTTGAAGAATCTTTGCTATATCGTTCAATTTCAAATACACATATTGATATCAAAGAGTGCTATCATACGCAATCCAAAAAGTATTCTGATAAATTGTAATCAATTAAAAGCAATGTGACCAGTAATGTGATGACTGAAACAGTCAACCCATTGTTAGAGATGTAATCGTTACGTCCTTCGTGTAGGTCGCTGCGGGTCCACGCTGATGTGCAGAGGTATGGATGCGATGAGTCAGGTACAGGCTGTGTCAGAACCCGATGTCTTCGCTTTGATCTTTGAGGTAAGAACGTCACCAGGAAGGTCAAAGGTTATGATGATGAACTATGGTCCAGGTCATAGTTGAAAGGTCACTGACCTCAGTGCCGATGATAGACCACATATTGCAACTGAATGCCAAATAAACAATTGTATCATAGCAACTGTTGCCAAGCAGCTGTGTAATCAAAAAGTGTTCCTGGGTGATACTGATTAATCTTCAGTCATGATTGATCTTGAAAGGTATTACAAAACTGCTTTTGCTGAACATTTTTGGCGGTCATTTGGAGAACATAAGGTTGACTGAATTAGCATGTAAATTAATGAATGGTAGGTTTGTATGCTGAGTCTCCATCGGTTTCTTACCAGCATATTTGCACGAGGGATGTTCTCCTAACATCGGACGAGAAGGAAGAGCTCGTCACGTTGCTGAAGCACAGCGTCATCCTACTGAACTTCTGGCTTCTACAAAACGACCCCTCCAGGACGGTCATCTGTTACAAGCTCCGCAGCTTCGCAGTCTTTGTCGCAGACCTCATCCATAAGGCTGTTCCCGAGGCAAAGAATATATTTCTGTATAGGGACCTTCCTGGCTACTACGACTCTGTCGTGAATGTCTTGTTTTCTGGTAGCTATTGGCGTTACTTCTTTGTAACTGGTCTAAGGTTAGATGGATTCTTTCTCCCTATAATGTTGAAGAATATACCACAGATGGCCAGGTATACGTTTGAACATCCACGCATGGCCTCATGTCCTGTTAGACACGGTATGCCTTTCATGTTTGTCGCAGTTTGGATTTTTCACATGCAAAAAGCATTTGATCTGATTCGAGACAATCCATCTAACTTTTTCCATGCATGTCTCAGTTACGAACAGCTCTTAGAGCACAAAGAACAAATCATCCTCAAGGTTCTAGAAAAAGTTGACGTCGATGCTTCCGAAATTCGCGCTGTGTTTGGTGTTGATAGTCAGGAGGGCAGTGCCGCACAGAGTAGAAGGAGAAAGGGGGATGTCATGTCGAGCTCGTGGGTCGGTACTTGGGAGAGGAACTTCTTTTCAACTGTTCTGGCACATTTTGATGGAGAGGTCAATGACCCCGACTTTGTCATGCCAAACAACATGGTCATGAATTGACATCCTCTGACGTTATGGGAGATTTCTTCATCTCCAAGCAGATGTATAGATCTGGCTCATTCCTCCCTGTTTTGAGCCTTTTGGCAACAGTCATACTCTTTTGTAGCAGGAGCCGAACCGTTGATGAATAAGAAAAGAGCACTAAATGTTGCAAAAACACGCGATTTTTGCATGTATTTTGATGTAAAATATGCCTTGCTGCCATAATATTGATATGAACAAATTTGTCTTCTACATTTGTACTTGGTGTCCCTGCAGACAGTAAACGAAGGCTACAACTGTCATATAACCAGTAAGAAATGTAAGTGTCAATTAGCCAGACAATGGACAAAGAGTTCGACATTACACTTTATTACGTTAACACTAAATTTCTTAACATGAATCTGATTAAGACAATAAGCTGACGTTATTTCCACATTGTTTGCTGGAAAACTGAGTAAAAGCTAAGAATCATTAGAACCCTGACAAGGACAACATAATGATTGTTTCTGAAGTATTATCTAAGAAAACGCTTTATGGAAGCCAAATATATACGGCCGTGAATAGTTTCATCAGGTTGTTAAGTCACTGCAACGCCTGTGCTGCATTGCTATGTAAACCAGTCAAAATTGCCTTGGAGAAGGTGACAGATGGTCACCGAAACGTCGGTGGAATAAATATCTTGGTTGTGTAAAAAGAGTCGTTTTATTCAAATATATACGATTATAAGTCTCGTAGAAAGCAAGGACGTTATAGGAAATAATAGGTTTTACAGACTTTTCAAAAAGTAGATGATTAAGATTCCCTCGCTGGTACCTCCTTATTGTGTACCAAGGTATTAAAACAATATTGACCTATTGACTTTTAACACTTCCCATTAATATAATCTCCTTCGATGTTTTTCAGTCTGTTCAGTCACGTGTCTGTTGAAAGCTGTAGGCCTTGTATGATATTGTATATGCCACTACCGTATAAAGCAGACCATCAACATATGCATCATTGGCACATTGCTTGAACCCTGGATAACTAGCGGCCGGTAAGTTCGCTGCTGCTTGCGTGGCTTCATTACAGTTTTTCTGTACCTGTTATCTGGACTACCGGCCTTATCAGTACTGACCAACAGCTGACCCCCGCTTCTGTTGGCACAGTTACCCGGGGCTGGGCATGTTCGCCCGGGAACATAAAGTACTTTGAGAAGCATTCCCAAAGCTACTGAGGACAACAAGACTCTAGAACGTATTCTAGAGTGACAACCTAGCTTGCCGTAGACCTTAAAGGAAAGCTACACAAAAAATTGAAAATCCTTCTATGCTATGTTTGATATATTTTAAAGTCCAATGCTTACTTCAAATTGTTTCACATAAGTCCGTCATAGTTCTGGGATTTTCCACAGTTTGCAACTTATGCCGTGCTGACGCCTTCTCACCTGATAATTGACTTATATGACGTCAGTGTTTCAAATTTTTCACCTGATGATTATATTATATGACGTCAGTGTTCTAAAATTCAATCATCAGGTGAAAAATTTGAAGCACTGACGTCATATAATTCAATTATCAGGCGAGAAGGCGTCAGCACGGCATAAGTTGCAAACTGTGGAAAATCCCACAACTATGACGGACTTGAAACAACTTGAAGTAAGAATTTGACTTTGGAATATATCAAGCATAGCATAGAAGGATTTTCAATCTTTTGTGTAGCTTTCCTTTAATAGACCCCTTTGAAAATTCCAGTGCCATTTTGAATCTAGCGCGAGCGCGCGTGGTTTGAGCGCGGGAAAAGTAAACAAGCTGTAAGACGACCGGAAGCAGTAATAGATTAACTATGGCGTCCCCAATAGAAAGCAGCGTCAAGTCATCTTCGTCGGCGAAATGTTCTCCTTCTCGTAGTGAAATCCGTCGATATATATCCATGGCACAAGTAGATAATATTGTTGTGGACACTTGGACTCGATATCGGCCAGTAAAATTGTGAATTTCTGCTACTTTTCCACAATTCCTGCCGGGCTGTTGGACGCACGTTACAGTGATAGAATGCTTATATGTTTACACCGCGTGCTTGTAGTTTCCCCAATAATGTTAGCTTAAGTCGAGAAAAAATCCAACAAAAAAACGTACACATTTTGGGCTGGGATCCTTGTAGCTACGTCGATAGAAATATACAGAATTTTAGCGGTTGTGACCGTCATTTTGGACGATGCCAACTTCGCCTGGGAAAACGCGCGTTGGGAGGGGGTCGTGTGTCTGGTCTAGCCTTCGTCTGGCGATATTTGACACTTCTGCTGGATGAAAACCCACAAAAAAACCTGGAAATGTAGGCTTGACTCCTTTTGGTTAGGAACGAACATGCATTAATGTTTTAACATTGGATGAGCAGCTGTGTGGCGTCACTACAATTCTGATGTACCTGTTATCTCAGGCTTGGAGAATGATTCGGGGCCCGCCGTGAGTATGTTTTTTTAGTCCTTGTGAGAAGAGCTCGAGGGTGCCAGTTCCGAGCCCGTCCCGGCTACCATAGGCGTAACCTCGAGCTCAACAGCCGGAACACGGCCCTCAGCTACTGGTTCTGTACGTGTGTTTTGTAGCTGTAGGACTTGAACCACTATCAAATATAGCAGACAACGAACAAATGTATCCATGCTTTATGTCATGCCTGGGCCTGATACGGGTGTTCCGGACCGTGTGATAACTATCCGGATCACATAGGGTTCGGGAGGGTTATCACACAGGCTTCCATAGAATATTTCGAACGCACTTCGAACGCGCCGGTTGCGCGGCCGTCGGAAATTCGAATACCGGATTCGGAGATTGGAATCAATGTTGCTACAGTTTCTTGTTCGAGGACACAAAACTCCCTCAACTTCTGGCGCATTCCGCATTGAAATGTGTGTTTTCTCGGGTGGGTATGGCCAAGGTATGACATAAATAAAATACAACACGTTGTATTCCGCATCACCCTCGGTCCCAGCCCTCCCGCGGGTCGGATCGCCCTCCGGCCTACGGCCGTCGGGCGATCCGACCCGCGGGAGGGCTGGTACCTCGGGTGATACGGAATACCCCGTGTTGTATTCTATATTTATCATTCAATGAGCATAAAGTTGCTCAATTAATGCGTCATTACAATTCTGATGTACCTCTTATCTGAACCTTGCCCGGAGAGTGATTCGGGGCCCGCCGTGAGAAAGTTTTTTTTAGTCCTTGTGAGAAGAGCTCGAGGATGCCAGTTCCGAGCCCGTCCCGGCGACCATAGGCGTAACATGGAGCTCAACAGCCGGCCCTCAGCTACTGGTTCATGTGTTTTGTAGCTTTTGGACAGCAACCCATTGTCAACACTCGAGGGAAAATGTGCCGCGGAATTAGAACCGGATACATTGTTTGCCAGGCAGGAGAAACGTTACCTTGCTTTAGACCATAGTTCTTCACGCAACCTAAAGGCAGAAGAAATGTGAACAACATACTTTACAAAGAGTCTACTTTTGATGTGATTCTGATGAAGTCTTTTGAATAAAAGGTCGAAACCGGTAAATCGTTGTGTCTCAGCCGTCATCCTTCTGACGCCCAACCGACTAGTTCAATTTTGATACTTTTGAACTAGGCTAAACAAAAGTTTAGTAACAACGATGATTATGATCAGGATGGTTGTATCTTCGCGGTTTTTGCGGCGTTTCACCGCGAACTTAAAAGCACCGCGAACATTTTTGTTCAATACTGCAGCAGTATGTGACTATAGCGCTGCCGCGAACTTAAAACCACCGCGAGCACTCCATTTTCGCCTTGGCGCGAAATAAAGACCAAGCGAACTTAGATGCATTCACAGCAATTCATAGAAAAGGTAGCGATAATCCAGCTTTTATTGGATTAATACCATAACTGTTGCACAGTGATATTTTGAGTAAAAAGAACAACAATGTACAGTTGTATCTAATTACAATAACGACACACACTCTATTCAGCACTCTGCACACTAAAAAAATAAGATACTGAAATAATCAGTTGATATTTTTACATAATCATCATTCAAACTTCACATGGCATTTTGTTCCATACGGCATTGTAAAATCTCAGCCACCTTGTGAAGATGAACCCATACCTAGCTAGTGTATCCTTAGTCTGTGCCCAACATGTCAGCAGTTGACTTGTCTGTTAGTTTTGTCTGAGATTAAAACTTTGTATTGCCAATTGTTTTTAACCCTCGGCTTACTAAGGTTGCCATCTGGCACCAAATTTGCATTGTTCGTGGGGGTAGGCAGCAGGGAGAAGGTTAAAAAGGGCCTCTACAAGAAGCATGTTTAGCTCCATTGTAACATTGTGTAGAATCGTGTAACTTTTTGTCGAAACTTTCTTTTTTTCTTCTTCATAATATAAATCATTATTTTTTTCCCTGTTTTTTTGGCAGTTGTTGAAAATTTGCAGCAATCAAAGCACAAGGAGTACCAAAAACAGGATAAAGTGAACGTCTTCTTTCACCCTTACTTCTGATTACATAACCAGAACATTATAAGGATGATGAACATGACAACTTACTGGACAGGTGTTAAAGCCTACACACCAGGACACACACGGTTACTACATAGCTACCCAAGCAACTGGATAGGTTTTGGAAACAGCCAGGTGTAGCAATCTACCCAGTTGCTTGAGTAACTGTCACCTTGCATATCTTATTACCTGGATGTCTAAGCTTCATCATTAAACACATTATGACACAGACTGGAATACTTCAAAACTGCCAACTTTTTCCACTTGATCATATTATACAATGCATATTAGATAGCAGCAAACTGGCACTAGCATTACATGTCAAAACTAACTAATCTTTCCACAAAAAAGCTCTACAGTATATTCACAAGTGCAGATAAAAATCTGAAATTAGTAAAACAAAATAGAATTTCATTTGGCATTTATATCATTGGATTAAACAGGTTTATCTAACAAAGGATTATCAAAGTATTCTAATGATGTATCTGTACATAACATTTCAATTGGCATTCAAATTTGATACTTTTTTTCAAAACACACTTCTTGTTGCCACATGTCAAAGTTCAAATGTCATGGTTCACAGACATGCAGCAGAAGGATCCAGCAGAAGAAATTTTATCTCTTCAGGTGAAGCCATTGGTGGTGCAGATATTGATATGTACATCTGTATGTGGTTTGACAAAGGCTGTCTCGAGCTTTAAATTTTCACCATCCCACTCCTTGCTTGGGAGCCCATGATGTTAATCTTCATTGTTAAATGGTGTCATTGTAAGCTTACAAAAATACATTTTCGTGAATTTCATCTCATGAGGCTCAGATTTTTTGGACATCCCAACCAGCAAGTTTTCGACCTGGGACGGAGGGAGGGGTCCTTGAGACAGTCCTAGGTAATGTTCAACAATGTTGGGATAGATCACCCTTCTTTAGCAGCGCTGAAACCCGCTCGGGAAATGCTCGGCAAACCCTTCCGGTCTCAAACCTGCTCTTTTGGATGGACATTTTGAGTATTGGGGGCGTTACCAGCAAATAGCTTTCAGCCAATCAGAGGATTGGCACAAGCTCATCTTGTGGAAAAACCGCAACGGTCGCTGCGAAGCTAACAGCCAATCAGGTTACGTCTTACATCGCTACTTTGTGTTCAGAACAAACTTAAGTAACGGCTGTTTGTGCCAAATAAGGCTTGCTCATTAATTACTTATGAGCAACTGTCAGTGACGCCCCCAGTGTGGGAGAGACAGACAGTTCCATCAGGGCTGCAGAACTTGCCCGAGGAAGTCTGGCAAACATCCTTCTAATGGGTTCTGATCAGACTGCCCTGCATGAAGAGCTGGTCAGGACCTCCCATGTTCCACACATTCAGGATATTCTACTGACGGACCTGAAACTTTCCTCTAGCTAATGTTGCCTGTAGCATAAACGATCTGTTCCTCAGGTTTGTAAAAGCATTTCCACATCATTTCAAGTTAGAATTGGAGCCTTTAAGCAATAGTTTTGGTGAACTACAGTCGCTCTAGTCTAAAAACGCTTAGTTTTTGGCCCCTGTTCAATAAATGTTTAAAAAAAGACTCTTTTCACTGCCCATTTAGAGTTCTAGTTATCTAATTCCTTCTTTGCTGACCTCTGTCCTCCATCAAACTGACCTGTGACCTACACTGTGCTGACCTGTGACTACACTGCCCTGACCTGTGACCTACACTGCCCTGACCTGTGACCCCTGCCCTATAACCTGTGCTGCTGTGCCCTGATCTTCATGGTTTTTAGTTTGTTCAGAATGTCCTGAATGTCCAGAACGTCAAAGATCCTGATCAGACGCTCCACGCCGGCGGCGGGCGTGGCCTGGAGCTCCTTCCACCTTGCCATGGCAACCCGCAGCTTGTCTGGGATCGGCGCGTGACGGCCCATCCCTGCCAGAACCTCCAGTGCATCCTGGGGGAGGAAAACAGAGTCTGGAATGTCTTGACAGTAGAAAAACAATTTAGAATCACTACCAGATGTTTGAAAAGTACATATTCTTGACAGAAAACTTGCCTTCAAGCTTTTAAGGAAGATTAAGATTTCCAAGGTCTATGAAAATCTGTAACTGTATTAATGACAAAAGTAGTAGATGTAGTGTATTCAGTATTCAATAACTACTGCATGGTTCCTGACATGAGTGGGCAGCAGTTGGCTCTGCCTCACACGGCGCTTCCAAGCGGCTCTGTCTAGCGGGTCCATGCTGGTTAGGCCACACACACAGACAGACAGACAGACAGACACACACAGTGGAGAATCTAATCTAGAATCACTGACAGAAGTTACTATAGATAGATCCATAAATGATAGCCTCCTTGTTCCTTCTTGATTCAGTAAACAGTGCTACATTGTATAAAGAGAAGGAATAGCCTTTACCTATCCTTTTACACACACACGCACACACACACACACGTGTGCGCATACACACACACACACACATGCACACACACTCACACACACACACATGCACACACACATACACACACACACACACACATACTGTTCCCACTACTCACCTTAGGTAGTCTGAGTTTGGGCAGCACTGTTGTGTAGACATCTTTAGTTGTGATGGAGGATTGGACACACTGGACCATCTTCTGTAGCAGCAGTTCTGAAGGAGGACAACAGAAACACGGGGCGGTTACTTTTTAACTGCACTACTTCAATCTCTTGTCAAGTACTTGAGTTCAGACAAGACATCAGCCCAAGTACCAATGACAAAGTTGAAAGGTTGATGCCAATTGTGAAAGGTTGATGACAAAGGTGAAAGGTTGATGACAAAGGTTAAAGGTCGATGACAAAGTTCAAAGGTTACCTACCATTTCTCTTCTCTGCCTTCTTCGGGCACCGACCAATGGGAGTGACAAAGGTGAAAGGTTGATAGCAAAGGTGAAAGGTTGATGACAAAGGTGAAAGGTTGATGACAAAGGTGAAAGGTTACCCCAGCAGCTGACCTACCGTCTCTCTGCTCCGCCTTCCTCAGGTAGCGACCAATGGGAGTGACCTTCCCGCCATCGCACACCACCGTGGGGGGTCTCGTCAGCGGGTTTCCCGTCAGGTTCAGCTCGACCTCTGCAACAGTGGAGGTCAAACAATTTTATACAGCTCATGTTGGACATCTAAATATTCAAACAGCTGACGAGAATCAGTCTTCTTGTTCGTTTATTTCCTTCAGTCCCACTAGAACCTAATCTTCCAGGTACAAAATAAGACAACTATTGATTTTGATTTTAGATTTTATTGGAATACACATGGGACACAGGCAGCTATTGCTGATGTCGTGACTCACACACATAATAGACAAATATAACAAACAAATAATCCAGTCGCTGAAAGGTTAAAAGGACAGACATCTAGATGACATGTCCTCTTATACATGTATATTGGTGCCTGCACACACAAGACTACTCAGTTAAACATGTTAATAAACTAAGATGTAGAATGTACAATTCACAGGTCTTGAACAAACAACAGATGGCTTTCCTAAACGCAAACAAAGAGGCTGCAAAAGTGAGTGCTTTAAGTGTCAATCTATAGCAAGCAGGTTAAAGGAAACCCAAGCAATATTAGGGTCCGAAAAATCGGATTTTGAAAGTCAATTTATTTAGACATTTCTATACATGATTAGTTCAAACAAAACTATCACAGTGTATAGCAAAATCCATGATGCAAAAATATGACGTTGTCGTGATGTGAGAACTCACTGAAAATCTGCTTTTGTAGGCTCGCAAAACTAAGGGGATCATCGTACGGCACGATCTTGCACAGTTTTAAAATGCTCAAAGTATGAAGTCATTACGCAAATGTGCTAAACAATGTAAGTAAATGTCACTACCATAAAGATTTCAGCATTTTTTGTTCCTGGCCTTAGTATTGCTTTGGTTGCCTTTAGGCCTCAAATAGTGGGGTCGTGTGGCATAACGGCAGGGTTTTTGGCCCAGAATTCAAGGGAGGCGGATTCGAATCCCCTGACATTTAAGTGTGTGGGTCACGACATCAGCAATAGCTGCCTGTGTCCCATGTGTATTGCACTGTTGCAATTCCAATAAAATCCAAAAAAAAATCCAAATGCGTACCTTTTGCCAGGTGTCCGAAGTTATTCGGCAGCCGCTGCAGCTGGTTCCCCTGCAGCTGAAGGCTTCGCAGCTGCAGCAACTCGCACAGGCTCTCCGGAACAAACACCAGCTGGTTGTTGCACAGGGACAGGTGCAGCAGGTTGGACATGGTGCCTGGGGAGGGGGACAGAAACGTCTTAGGATCTCCACAGACGTTTTACTCGCATAAGCTAGTCCATGGTTGCTACTACGCATGTGCAGTGTCAAAGGTGAAGGCCCCCGAGGCGTAAACAAAACCCGTCGGGGCGTTGTTATGCAAATCTAGACAATGTCGAGACGAGAACTGTTTACAAGCCAGGGGCCTTCCCGACATTCTAGACTTCCCGTCTCGACATTGTCTAGATTTGCATAACAACACCCCAACGGGTTTTGTTTACGTCTTGGGGGCCTTTACCTTTGACACTGCACATGCGTAGTAGCAACCGTGAACTAGCTTCTTAAGGAAGACTGTGTAAGAAGTAATACCCCTATGACTGGCTGTCAGGAACAAACACCAGCTGGTTGTTGCACAGGGACTGGTGCAGTAGGTTGGACATGGTGCCTGAGGGACAGAAACTTTCTTAGGATCTCCAAAGATCTTTCTTAAGATCATAAGTTGCAGAGTGACATTTTCTATCTGCATAACCTGAAACATGACCTCACATGACAAGGGTGACAAAGGTGAAAGTTGCCCAAACTGATTTCTCATTCCTTGTCCTTGAAGATAGAAGATCGACAGTCAATAATTTTGGTAAGTCCAATTCTTGTGTTAGAAATTACAGTTCAACTTGGCTTCAGAATTATTTACACACCAGTCACACCTAATCTTTGCACATCTGTAAGCATTCTTTAAAGTTATTTAGTGAGAATGCCACTACAATACTTAGTGGCAACGAGTTCCACTCTACAACAGTTCTAGGGGAAAACAGATGTTTGAAAACATCAATTTTGGGTTGGTAACTCTTAGCTAGTACTTGAAGGGGTGACATTTTTTTTCTCTATATATAAGTCCTGTTGAGACCCATCCATGACAGACTTGATGTTACATTATCACATTCATAACAAGCCAGCTGAATAAGATCATAGATCATGATCTCTTAACGGCCATAAAGCTGAATTGGGAGCCACACAATTACATTTCAACATAGCTTAAAACAACTAGGCTTAGCTTAAAATCATCCGCAATAATTAGAAAGTACATGATTAAAATATGATCATACACATGAGGTAAAATTGTATGCCAAGTAAGTAAGTAACTCTCTGGGTAGTTTTGTTATACAAGAAATATAATACTATTGATCTCGTAAAGCACATAATTGTTGAAAATATCACATTCACTACGGCGACAGAATTACAAAGTACATGTAGATTCAAAGCCTTAATTTTCTGCAGCACTACTGAATATACTTGAACATAAATGAAATAAATAAGAATCTGAGACCCACCCATAACGGAGGGCAGCACCATGATGCTGTTGTTGTCCAGCACCAGTTCAGTTACGTGCTGCAGCTCCGCAATCTCGTCCGGCAGCGCCCGCACACCTGGCCCACCCGACTGGTCAAAGGTCAGCAGCTGCAGGTTGGGGATGTAGCACACCTGGACAACACAGGTAAACATTAGCACACAGGTACAGGTGAAATGCTAGCAACTTATAAACCATACCGAATTCCTCCCTGTAAAAATATACTCTGTTACTGAAACAGCAAGGAAACTTGCTGCAACATGTGAAACAAGGCATATACAAGGACTTGAAAGACAGAAGAAGAAGAATAGAGGAAAAGAGTCCTGGGCAGTCAGGCTGTGATCTGTGAAATAAACAGAGATCATTTGGGTGTTCGCCTGGAGTTTTGAATGGAGTTTGCCATACATATATAAGGAATAAGACTTAATTATTGAATTTTGGGAAAGATACTTCTCCAAACCAACATAAAGGACAGAAATGTTTGAATATTTGATAATTATTGTAACTAATTATACCCTATGAAGTATTATGTATAAGTCATTGGTTGATGATGCGAGCCACCACTGCATTCCACGCTCTTCTGTCCAGTGCCTGCCTTCTCACTCCCTCCCAAGTGAAGCCCAGTTCCTCCAAGTCTCTCATGACAGTTTTCTCCCATGTAATCTTTTGACCTCCCCTCCTTCTTTTCCCTTGTGGTACCCAGTTTAATGCCATCTGCGGTAGGCTTGTTCTTGTATTGGGTACCACACTGTAGTTAAGTGTTTGAAACTACAAGCACACTCCTAACCTGTGGGGGGAACTCTGTGAACTGGTTGTGGTTGAGGCTGAGTTCCGTCAGGTTGTCCAACTTCTTGACCTCTACAGCGACCTTGGTGATGAGGTTACGAGACAGGCCAAGACGTTCCAGCTTTCTCAAGGTGCAAATCTGTGGAAATGTAGACGGACAGTCAAGAATTGTACTATGTACAAATGTATCTTGAAATGTTTACTGGATCATCATGTTTTTCTTCCTCACAGCAATTTTTGGATGTTAGACACTTCTCTATGACTAATCATCAGACTCATTCAATGGATAAAATATACTGAACATTTTACAATGTGACAAGAACCAACTGAATCTTCCTTTATTCCTTGATTACAATTGTGTTAAACTTCGATGGCATCTGAAACTCACAAAATAGCATGCTTCATCATAGAAACCTTATAGAAAGCAAGTAATAAGTGCATTGAAAGGAGCAAAGCCTTTCACCTGAATATGTACTACTGTAATTCTTGTTTCTTTCACTCTAACTTTATGTTCAGTGTTTTTCACGGTCACCTCTGTACCGTGAACTTATCATCACCGTGAAAAGACCTGTTGTAATTATTTATGACTCCTTCACTTGCTGCCACCGTGAAGTTATAGTGAAGCGAAAATTTCCATTTTCCTTACACCATGAAATTTTGCTACCGTGAGGATAAAGTGAATTACAGTACATTGCTCATTTAATCTAGGCTGTTTGAAACAAAGCTGACCTCCTTTGGCAGTTCCCTGAACTGGTTGCCGTTGAGCAGCAGAACTCGGAGTTTCCGTAGATGGGAGATCTCGGCTGGGACCTGATCAACCTGTTGGATACAGACTCTCACTCAATGGCAGGGCAACACAGATCAGGATGATACATTCACTAAGACTTGATACATACCAGACTTCCCTCAAGCAAAGGGAAGTGTAGTCAGAAGTATTCTGTAGCTGTGTTTCAATCTTTTTAAAAATGTAGTGCTCAAACTGGGTTTGCAACGCAATTCAGGTTTACAAAAAAAAACCTGCGAAGTTGTAAATACTGAATAATGTTTCAACAAAGTTTTTGACTTCATGTGAAATGAGACCACTTTTTATGTTTAGCCATACCTAGTATGGCTAAACATATTGTTTTTACTCATGTTTCTTCTCCTCCTGTCAAATCTTCAAATCGATTCATCTCTGTCATTTTTTGACCAAATGACCTGAAATTTGGTACAGAGGTAATGTAGGCAAAAACCAATGTGCGTTCTTTTCCTTTTTTTGATATTGACCTTGAAAGTGATTTTATTGAGGTTTTTAGGCTATTTTTTAGCATATCTTGGCCTCCTGCGCCCTGGTATTTCAACCGAATGACCTGAAATTTGCTGTATATGTGGCTTGAACAAATATTTAAAGGACTACATTCCCATTTTCGGCATACATATATTCAAAACAATTTATTTGGGGCTTTCTTGACAATATTTGCCACTTCTGTCACTTTCAATACTACATATGACCTAAAGGTCATTGACCCCAAGTGCCTTGCACCTGGCCTTGCATGCCTGTGAGCCTTGCGACCACCTGATTGGTCAATTGAGTTAATCTAATTACATGGCGCAGGTGTAGGCCAAATATGGTATGGGAATTCCTAGGACATGTGATTACATGTACATGGCTTTGTTCACTCTTTTTTTTTTAAAGATACACATCTCCAGTTCATATATGTATTAAACCAAAATAATGTGAAATTTGGCATGTACACAGGCCCTCATTCAAATGTTTGCCATACAGCCTTTCAAAACGATTTTTTAAACAAAGAATTTTTTGGTTTCGTTATTTTCAACCCAAAGTGTATACTATTGAATCATGCATTCAAACAAAGGGGTGTCACATTTTTATATTTCACCCATTTTTGGTCATTTCCTTCTTCTCCTGTCAAATCTTCATATATATCATTATGTATACTATGGAAAACTTCATTCTTCCCTGGGGTTGATCTTTTTTAATTCAATTTTGAACTGGGTTGATTATGCGCAAGAGTGTAATTTTCAGCGGATATTTTTCCACTGGTCTAGTTTACATGGAGATGGCACGGAATATCCCATTCTTGCAAGGGGAGGATTCTGTAATTATTTATTTCAATTTTGAGCTGGAATGATTATGAAAAAGTCCATTTGTTAGCTATAGCAGAAGTGTATTTGTTAATCAATAAGTGGATATGGTTTTGGACTGGTCCATATTGTGTTGAGGTGCTACTGGAAGACTCCACTCCTGTATGGAGAGACTGATAATTGTTTTTAAACTCAAGTTTGATCCATTTTTTTAGTGGAAGTATTTTAGAATGGTCCATTGTTATTTTGGGAGTCCATTTTTTACATGGCGAAGAGCATGGCTAAACATGCTGTATTTGCTCGCAAATGTTGCCTTTCTAGTACTTTATCATCTTCCTTAAAGATTATGTATGAGACGTTGATTGAGTAAAACTAAGGGATAAATTTTAGACTTATTGAAAAGGGATTGAGATCATTTGATGTTTCTGCCAAAAAGCTTTAAATGCTCTTGAATTTTTGGCCATACCTTATATTATTTCTGGGCAAAAATTGAGATGCCTCCATATCTATATTTGTTAAGAATACATTCAACTACATGTGTACCAAATTTGGTGCTTTTAGACAAATTTGCACAATTTTTCAGCTATGCCGCTGGACTATTAGTGCTATTAAAGGTCAGTACATAATTGACCTCTGACCTGGTTATTGTTCATGCCCAGATACTCCAGCTGCACCAGCACACAGAGGCAGTCTGGGAAGTCCTCCAGTGCGTTGCTACTCAGCTCCAGCTGTTTGATGTGGACCAGGTTTGAAAACTCCGTCCTGGAAAAAAATTACCAGATGATATTATAGGGACTTGCCTTTAAAGTCAAGTCAGAATGTTAGTATTCAGGATATCATGATGAATAAGAGCAATGAAAACATCTTGAACATGACTTTAAAAAATATCAAAACGGAAACCGGAAAATGCCTTTTGCAGAAACATGTTTTCTGCCATCTTGCAACATACACAGTGACACCAAGGACATTCCTTCAGGCATCCGTGACCTTCTACAGTAAAATGATCCACCAAAATGACTGTTACTGGTTGGAAAGTTTGTGTCTTTTCATATATATGGCCAGATTGTGAAAAAGCCGATGAAGTGGCAACCAACATTGGTGGGTAGAGTTCAGCACCAAGGACAGAACCCTACATCCATGTATTGCTGGTATACAAACTGTTCAATACTATTTACTAAAGACAGTACCTTACATCCATGTATAGGTAGCACACAAACTGTTCAGCACTAAGGACAGTACAATACATCCATGTATACACCAAGGACAGTGCTAAATAAACAGGGTCTTAATTGAGGACAGAAGATAAAAATTGTGGTATTCCATTAGGATTGTGCTAGCTCTACTTCGTTTATTCATGACAGCTCAGTTTCTCAAAATCAATTGCATCAAATTATAAATCATTGGAAAGCTTCATTATTACCCTTTAAAATGACATTCCATTTGTTATGATCAGACACACATTTGTGGAATGTGCCAAATACTATCATAAAACAAACAAGCAGACTCAAGCAGCTGAGGAATCCTGTTGCCCTTCAGTGAGAGCAGATGCAGGTGGTACATGGAGCATGAGAGCCAAAGTCCATCATAACACACACACACACAAACAAACAAACAAACAAACAGACAGACAGACAGACAGACAAACAAACAGACTCACGGTAGCTCAAGAATCCTGTTGCCCTCGAGAGACAGCAGCTCCAGGTCATACATGGAGCACGAGAGCCAAAGTCCATCATAACACACACACACACACACACACATACACACACACACACACACACACATACACACACACACACACACACATACACACACACACACACAAACAAACAAACAAACAGACAGACAGACAGACAGACAGACAAACAAACAGACTCACGGCAGCTCGGGAATGCTGTTGCCCTCGAGTGACAGCAGCTCAAGGTCGTACATGGATCACGAGAGCCGAAGTCCATGATGTCATAACACACACACACACACACACACACACACACACACACACACACACACACACACACACACACACACACACACACACACACACACACACACACACAAACAAATAAACACACAAACAAACAAACAAACAAACAAACAAACGAACAGACTCACGGCAGCTCGGGAATCCCGTTGCCCTCGAGAGACAGCAGCTCAAGGTCGTACATGGAGCACATGCCCAGCGGCAGGTGGTCCATCTGGTTATGGTTCAGCCCAAACTGCTGAACCCGCTTCAGGTTAGCGATCTCCACTGGCAGGGAGTCGATCTTGTTACCCGTCATAGCTACAATCTGTAACACAAACAGACATTTGGGTAACCAGTTATGGCTACAGTCTGTAATACAAATAGACATTTGGGTAACCAGTTATGGCTACAGTCTGTAATACAACCAGACATTGGGGTACTAGTAACCAGTTATGGCTACAGTCTGTAATACAACCAGACATTGGGGTACTAGTAACCAGTTATGGCTACAGTCTGTAATACAACAAGAGATTCAGGTTAGTGATCTCAACTGGCAGGGAGTCGATCTTGTTACCAGTCATGGCCACAATCTGTAACACAACCAGACATTTGGGTAACCAGTCATGGCTACAGTCTGTAATACAACCAGACATTCAGGTAAGCAATCTCAACTGGCAGGGAGTCGATCTTGTTACCAGTCATGGCCACAATCTGTAACACAACCAGACATTTGGGTAACCAGTCATGGCTACAGTCTGTAATACAACCAGACATTCAGGTAAGCAATCTCAACTGGCAGGGAGTCGATCTTGTTACCAGTCATGGCCACAATCTGTAACACAACCAGACATTTGGGTAACCAGTCATGGCTACAGTCTGTAACACAACCAGACATTTGGGTACTAGTAACCAGTTATGGCTACAGTCTGTAATACAACCAGAGATTCAGGTTAGTAATCTCCACTGGCAGGGAGTCGATCTTGTTACCCGTCATGGCCACAGTCTGGGAACGCAGAAAACAAGACATAAGAACAGGCAAGCATTGACATTATGTGTGTAGATCACAACATCAGCAATGGCTGTCTGTGTCCCACGTGTATTGCACTGTTGCAATTCCAATAAAGTCCAAAATCCAAATCCAAACAGACAAGCTTAAAGCAGGACCTTTCCACGACTTTGCTTCCAACCAATGTTGACGGCTGGGTTGTCAGTAGCCAGGAATTCATCCTATTCTAGATTCAGTTTGCTCCTCTGATCACATCCAAGCAGAATACCACGTTCCCAACTTAAAATATTTATAGTCGGCTAGCTCAGACGACTTTTAAAGACTAGTAGGCAACCTTGCTGAGCAACTCCCAACTACAGAAAACCTTGCTCAGTTCTTTGGTTCACTTTGAGAGGGTGAATTTCTTTGTGATAGTGTAGCCAGTTCAACATTGAATCTAATGCAGTGAAGACAGAAAAAAAATGCCCCTTCAGTTCCAGAGCAAGTTGCTAGGGGGCCCAAACCTACACCACTTCTTTCTTACATCACAAGCTACATGTATCTACCAACAAAATATCAAGACCATACCACATCCAGGTCAAAATACACAAAAAAAGGAAGTTCTGCTGCAGTACCAAGTAAAATCAACCTTGACTTTTGTCTTCCCAGCGCCTGCCCAATATCATAATCCATCGAGAGGATCTTGAGTTATGCTGACTACAATAGTAAGAAAACACAGACACACCCACAACTATATCTCCATTTTTCATGGAGATAATAAGCTTCTACAAACCTGTAGCTCTGTGAGTATACAGATGTCATCTGGGATGTACTCGATGTTGTTGTTCCCGATGTACAGTTCCTTCAGGTTAACCAGGCTGGCCATGTGTTCCGGTAGCGCCTTCAGTCGGTTACTGTCGAGTCCTAACGTCTCCAGGTAACTCAGCTCAGAAATCTCGTCTGGGAGAACCTAGATGTGTGAGAACAGAAGAAAATCCTGTAAACTCTCTACCCTACATGTATTATATAGTCCTGTGTTCAGGTGGTTACTGTCGAGTCCTAACGTCTCCAGGTAACTCAGCTCAGAAATCTCATCTGGGAGAACCTAGATGTGTGAGAACAGAAGAAAATCCTGTAAACTCTCTACCCTACATGTATTATATAGTCCTGTGTTCAGGTGGTTACTGTCGAGTCCTAACGTCTCCAGGTAACTCAGCTCAGAAATCTCATCTGGGAGAACCTAGATGTGTGAGAACAGAAGAAAATCCTGTAAACTCTCTACCCTACATGTATTATATAGTCCTGTGTTCAGGTGGTTACTGTCGAGTCCTAACGTCTCCAGGTAACTCAGCTCAGAAATCTCATCTGGGAGAACCTAGATGTGTGAGAACAGAAGAAAATCCTGTAAACTCTCTACCCTACATGTATTATACAGCCATGTATTCAGGTGGTTACTGTCGAGTCCTAATGTCCTCAGATAACTCAGCTCAGAAATCTCGTCTGGGAGGACCTAGATGTGTGAGAACAGAAGAAAATCCTGTAAACTCTCTACCCAACATGTGTTACATAGCCATGTGTTCAGGTAGCGCCTTCAGTCGGTTACTGTCGAGTCCTAACGTCTCCAGGTAACTCAGCTCACTGATCTCATCTGGGAGGACCTAGGATTGTAGGAACAGAAGAAAATAGTCATGTGTCCAGGTAGCGCCTTCAGTCGGTCACTGTCCAATCATTACGTTTCCAGGTAACTCAGCTCATAGATCTCATCTGGGAGAACCTAGACATGTAGCAGGTGATTGTCTTCTGCATCCTCTCAGTTGCCAGTCTGACAGCAAGGGATGCAGAGACAACCACACCTGTCCTGCACTTCTTGTAGGGACAATTTGTAATTATGTACTATTTGTGTAAAGAACTTTAATTCTTATCCATCATTCTCACCTCCAGGTGGTTACTGTTGAGCCCGAGGATGCGCAGCTCCTTCAGTCTGCCCAGCTGCGGGGAGAGCGACTTGAGCTGGTTGTTGGACAGGGCCAGCTCCTCCAGACATTCCAGCCAGTACAGCTGCAGGGGAAGGTCAAGGTCAGGTCATGAGAAGATCAAAGACAGGTCATTGGAAGGTCAAGGTCAGGTCATGAGAGAGAACAGATCTACAGTACTACATGTGCGACTTGAGCTGGTTGTTGTACAGCTCCTCCAGACATTCCAGCCAGTACAGCTGCAGGGGAGGGTCAAGGTCAGGTCATGGGAAGGTCAAGGTCAGGTCATGAGAGAAAACAGATCTACAGTACTACATGTGTGACTTGAACTGCTTGTTGGACAGGGCCAGCTCCTCCAGACACTCCAGCCAGTACAGCTGCAGGGGAAGGTCAAGGTCAGGTCATGGGAAGGTCAGGAGAGAATATCGATCTTCAGTACTACATGTGTGTAGGGCAAATGTCAATCATTCTAGTAAAAGCAGTCATCCTCAATTAAGGTGAAGCATGATGTTTTTTTCAAGTAGCTAGTGGTAGTGGAATGTGACTTCGCTCAACGGCTCACATTGTGGGCCAAGCACGCCGGGTCACGCCTACCAAAATCTACAGTTGTCGAGATGGAATCCATACAATAGACCATCACTACAAGGGGGTACTGATCTTAGAGGTATTGATGGATCCCTCATTCTCAGACTTAAGTCAGATTTAATTTAGCTCTTTTAACAGTCCTGTTCTTCTTCTTTTAACAAGCACAAATAGTTCTCCAGCTGACCTGTACAGGCAGGTACTGGATCTCGTTGTCGTTGAGCAGGAGTTCCCGCAGGCTGGACAGGTTCTCCATCTCGGCCGGCAGGTGCTTCAGCCCGTTCCCCGACAGGCCCAGCTTTATCAGCTCGTCCAGCTCACAGATGCCCTTCGGCACACGCTCCAGTCTGGGGGAACAGAGGTGGGAGACCATGTTAGAACAGCAGTGGGAGACCATGTTAGAACAGCAGTGAGAATGCATGTTATAGAACAGCAGTGGGAGACCATGTTAGAACAGCAGTGGGAATGCTTGTTATAGAACAGCAATGGGAGGCCATGTTAGAACAGCAGTGGGAAACCATGTCAGAACATCAGTGGGAATGCTTGTTATAGAACAGCAATGGGAGGCCATGTTAGAACAGCAGTGGGAAACCATGTCAGAACATCAGTGGGAGACCGTGTTAGAACATCAGTGGGAGACCATATCAGAACAACAGTGGGAGACCATGAGAGAACAGTAATGGGAGACCATATCAAAGCAGCAATGAGAGACCATGTTAGCAGTGACCATACTGAACAGTACAAGCCACACCGGGATGGACCCCTACTCTTTGAATTTATTGTGCTTGTGAAATAAAGAAATACGTCACAAGGTGGTTATGCATGATGGCTTCTGTGTGAAAAGTTGCTTGATTTACATGACCAGCTGATGTGTGCATGTGAAGCTGGTTTGTTATGTAGAAGGGGAATCAATGACGTAGATCCAGGTTCTAACCCTGACCTGTTATTGTCCAGTCCCAGGATCTTCATCTTGGTGAGGTTCTTGATGCCGGCGGGGAGCGAGGTGATCTCGTTATCGTTCAGCCCGAGGACCTCCAGCTGCTGCAGCAGGCACACCTCATCAGGCAGGGAGGAAAGGCTGTTCCTGTTGGCATACCTGGGGAAGATGCAGAAGAAATTTTTTATTCTATTTTATTCGTAGATGTTTACTGAGTATTAGGCAGGAAGCAATTGCTTATTTGAAGCCTTCTACTCAACACATACAACAAAGAGACATAATGACATGCATAAACACAAAATGGATAAAAGGAAAATAACAGTAGACAGTACAAGTTGGCATCCATCATTAAATGAATCCGCCTGTACAACAGAAGAAAGTGTGATTCACAGAAGGCGTACACGGGCCAGAACAGCTTAGAATGGGCAGATTGACATGTACAGGATGTCAAGTGAGCCAGAGGTGCCGAGAATGTTGTTAAGTGTGTACAAGGAGAAAAGGATGAGATTTGGGTTTGACTTGGTATGAAAAAAAACAAGTTACTTAAAAAAAAATGCAATGCCATCCAAGACTTTGAGCATACCTGAGGACCATATGAAAGAGTGGGATGTAGAGGGGCCTTTGATGGAAGCCTTAGCTTTGATTTTGCATGGTGTAACAGTGGGGTTCAAGCGCCTCTAACTGATCAGTCTAACTGGTCTGGACCTTTTAGCCTAGCGGTTACTGCGTGCGGTCAGTGTGCTGGCGGGCCTGGGTTCGATCCCCGGGAGCCCGGGAATTGTCCTACTTGCCTCTTGTGTTTCAATGGCAATAAAAATTTGAGAATCAACTGGACTAATACAAAAGTACAATGCTGACCAAGTAACGTTAGTGATCCTCTTGCATGTTAGTAAAGTAGTCCAGGTTAAAGACACCTAAAATTGTGAGTTGTAACAGTTACAGTTGAAGATAGATTATAACAGTTTCTTCTTACATCTCAGAATTTTAGGCACCAGCATGACAGTATTTTCTAATCACGATGGAGTCATACATCATTCCATTAACCTTCTTCCTGCCGCCTTAAGGCCCACGATTGATATTACAAGGTTGGTGCCAAATGGCTACCATAGCACGCTGTGACATGGGTTAAAAAGCGATAACAACAGGATATAGGAGATTC
Source organism: Branchiostoma lanceolatum (assembly GCA_035149815.1). NCBI lineage: Eukaryota > Metazoa > Chordata > Leptocardii > Amphioxiformes > Branchiostomatidae > Branchiostoma > Branchiostoma lanceolatum. The sequence continues at coordinate 1,719,138 of CM068880.1, forward strand.
TTTTTAAACGACCAGGTAATCTCACCTGCTAACATTTCGGTGTCAGCTAGACACCTTCTTCAGAGCTTCTGACTGGAGTACTGGTGGCGCTTTTGCAGTGAGAACACTGGTTGTGTAAAAAGAATCTCCTATATTCTACCAACCTGATGAAATTATTTTCGGAAGTGATAACAACGGTTGTGACTACTCACAGCTGGTTGAGCCGCTTGAGGTTGCCGATGTCCCGCGGCAGCTCAGTGAGCTGGTTCCCGCTGACCTCCAGCACCTTCATGGCCTGCAGGCAGAACAGGGAGGGGGGCAGGCCGGGCAGCTGGTTATCCTGGATGGCTAGCACCTGGAACAAAGTTGAGAATTTAGAACACAATCTTACAGTTTACCATACTATAACTGCCCTGGCCTACATGTACACCAGTTCATAGAATAACTACACACGTCCATCCATCCGTTAAGTTTGGTACAGTTACTAATTCATTTGCAATTTTAAACTGTAAAAAAAAGTGTAAGACCTGATCCCACGTACCATGTTGACATACAATGTACATGTACTCCTACATTTCTCATACAGATGTATTAACATATCATGCATCTTTCAAGCATTATGCCCAATAAGAACCTGCCTGAATGCAATCGTTGAGTACCTTTTTTGTGTATTACTATTACAGTAACTGCAGTAACTACAACTCACATCCTTCCATCATTCCAGGGGTTCATCTAAAGAAGGGAACAGGGTCGCATGCCCTGTACATGCGTCCCCTTACCCTGTACATGCGTCCCCTTACCCTGTACATGCGTCCCCTTACCCTGTACATGCGTCCCCTATACCCTGGGGAGCAGATTCTCCGACAATTATAAAATTCTGATTAACCTGAGGGATGTTTCTAGGTCACTTGAGGCCACAGTCTTCAATTGTGACCTGTCTGTAATTTTGCCCCTCAGGAAGCCAAAGAAATCCTAATTTTAATCTAAAATTCTCTAAAACTCCACACAAACCATCCATCCACTTGGTTGCTCTGCGACCTCGCAATGCTCCCCCTTCAAATTTTTTCCTGTACCCCTGTAATTTCAGACGACAGAAGCCTGTCTCCCACTCACCTGGACTTTGTTGAGTTTCTTGATCTCCCTGGGGACGTGGCTGATTCCGTTGTTGCCTAGGAACAGGCAGTTCAGCTCCTCCATGGTGAAGATGTCAGGCGGAATCTCGCTCAGCTCGCGGCCGTGGAGACTCAGGCAGAACTTCCCGCTGCCGCTCACGTACACCTGGGGGGGAAGAGAAGTCGGTCATCTCCTTTTTTTTTTTTTTAACGAACTCGCTCAGTGCAAGGCCGTAGGGGGCCACTCATCGAAGCACTGAACTAATTCTTACTTAAGCAGCATCTCTTCACCCTAGGCCAGAAACATCAATGCTCGAGACAAGCATGACTTCACTGACCCATTAGGGGAAGCAGGGGTTACGAAGGCTGCTCGGCAAATTCCCCACACCATTTAGGCCGGAATGTTTTGAGCCACTCAAAGGCAATACAGTTCTGCAACTACTCAAGGGACTGAGCCAAAATGGTTGCTCAGGACAGGGTGGGGGCTAACAGTGAGGAGAGGGACGGGTTTGTTTCAATGTGGCTTGTGACTGGAGGTGGTTGCCTGTACCAGATGGTTGCTTGACCAGTTTGACTGTATTACCTTAAAAGCAAGTTTTAAACTGACAAAAGAACTACTGTATGCGACTGTATGTTACCCTTATTTAAGTAAACCTTCAACGGTTTTTGCTCCCTATAGGCTATAGTATATAGCATATCATTCAGCATATCATTAGTGGAAAAAAGCTATCTGTAGTCCCAGTACTTGAATTTTTGGGGGGCACAGTGAGTCAAAACAGGAGCTTGCAACTTTGTGCAGTAATGTGTTATCACCATACAAGCTTTCTGTTATCCTGCATCAAAGCTAGCAAATCACAGCCCTGTATGAACAGGTGTCATTCCAGGCATGTTTCCTGCCACCAAACTGCTGTCCGCAAGGAAACAGTCGTTTCCCATCCAATTACACAGTTGTTTTTCCAGCCGTAATGAGGTCAAATTACCATGGCAACCTTGTAGCCATGGCAACAGAATCTCATCTCAGCCTGGACAACAAGGAAACAGCTATTTCCTATCCAATTAAAAATTTCTCTTTCCTAATGTAACAAGATTATATCACCATGGCAACATGTTGCCATGGCAACAGAGCCTGACCTCGGCCTGGATGTCGTCGGGCTGGTCCAGCGAGGTGCTGCTCCCGCGGGACATGCTGATGAGTCGCACCTTGGTCGCCATGGTTACGGGCAGAACTACTGCTGACGTGCGGACGGAACGTTGAGTTGTGATTGGTTGTCTCCTTGGTTACTGCATCAGGTGACTGCTGCTGCCATGGTTACATCTTACTGCATTTTCTGAATGGTGAAAAAAAAAAGTTAAACTTTGTCAGCAATAAGAAACTCTGCTTAAGATGCAGATCTCATAGGCAATATGCCTCTTATCTGAACACTATGTCATGTTATGTTATATTATATAAAGAATATCCACTTCCTTGAAAACATCATGCTGTGCGGTTTAAACATATCCTAACCATGTTCAAAAGGAGCATTGTTAGTGTTATGATAGAGCCTGCTCTGTTGAAAAGCAAGTAGACCTTCTTGACTTTTACAATCAAAATTAACATTTAGTAAAATATAATCCATTAGCCTTGTACTTCTCAAGACTCTCAAGAGTTTTCAAAAACTTCATCATCTCTCAAAACACAACATAGATGTGTACTACCGCGATAACTCATGGTTGAACCTCTCTATTTTTAAACTTTTGAAATTGTGTTTGGGAACATCAATTTGACTTAAGAGCTATTGACCTGTATTACAGACAAACACACCAAGATCCCACAAACTAAGAACAAAACAATACTGAAGAAGACAGTTTGGAATTTCTGGGAGAATACCATCTTAATGAATAAATTTTTCATTCCTTCATCCTGTGATCAAGTATCACATTTCAAGGGCAAAAAAAAAGCCTGGTTACAAAAACGTCTTGTTCTTGTTTCCCTCTTGAGCCTGGCCTTGTTATGGTTGAGGAGTGTTAGAGTGGAGGGGTGTTTGGACAACGCCGTGCTTAAGTCAATAGCAACACTGAACTGTACACAAACTGGGCAGGAGGGTGGCAGGTGGCATGGGGGCTGAAAATAAGTAAATGCATTTAAGTTTGTGTGGTTCTTATTTCGTGGTAGGGAGAAAACGGAGTGTTCGCGGTGGATTGCTACAGAAACACAGACAGAAATATTCGAGGTGGTTTTGAATTCGCGACAAAGAGCTTACTGTGAAAACTGCAAAGTAAAACATAAAACACCACGAACGTTTCTGCATTTACAGTACTTCATGTGAATCAAAAATCTAGTTTTAGATTGTTTTGTGAATAAGAAATTGATGGAAAGAAGGAGTCTTATATTAAACAGATGTTTGGAATAAGTGAGGTTCTAAGGTTACTATAGTTCCTGTTACTATCATCATGGAAGACGGCATTTTGTGCAGGTGTATGTGTAGGTATATACATGCTTCAAACACATTCAATCATTTTGTCATGTCACCCTAAAACTCAAATGTTAAGTTCAACTCTGAAGGTTACCTGTCCTGAGTGTTACAAATGTATATTAAAACACAGGACCTTTAGTTAGTAACATGATACCGCTTGTTGATACTGAAGAAACAATTATGCTTGAGTACACCACTGGTATATCGTGTGGTTGAAATAACACCGTAGCTGGTATTCCAAGGCTAGGAGGGATTTATGTTACCAGTGAGAGTTGTTATTTCTGGCTATTTTTACCGTTTAGACAATACTCATCTACTAGTATATTAAAGTATGTGTAGCAGATTAAAACCTCTGCAAAACATTGAACTACCAGCAACGAGTTTTAAAAATTTGTAAATATAAGCCTGTTGCCCCATGTAAGTATACAAAGACTGTGTCAAATTTTTGTTGTCATTGTCGATTTTCACCCCAAGGCCACTTTCTGCAACTTTCTTGTCAAAATTGATTAAGAAACAGCTAATACAATTATCACGGCCTAATGTAATTCTACTCATATTACACACCAACCAGGCAACAGATGAGATTGTTGCTCATTGTATAAAGTCCACTTGTTTTGATTTTATCTTACAGCTCCCTGGGGACAGTCTGACCACATGCTGGTTTTGTGGACACATCATTTCGACCGGAGCTTTTCTATTCTCCCAACGTATCATTTATTCATCTATTAAACCGCAGTAGCACACCTGTTTTTGTTCATGGGTAACAAATGAGCTTCAACCGAGAAATAAATCACCCCAGATCGGAACCTGATGATTTTGGCCTCCCGCAAAGTCGGGTGAGAAAATTAAGGCCGTTTTCTGCACGGTTACCGGGCGTAGTCTGTTTTTCTGCGTTCTCACTGGTTTAGGGTATCACTCGGGACGCACACTAGCCGGCAGATTTGTTCCAATCCCCGCGGATTTGTCACTACAAAGGCGGCGGGATTGTAGCAGTCAAACTAACTAGCGGGAAATGGCAACAAATTTGTAACATTGATACTGAGGGGAAACCGACACCCGCTACAGGTATTCTGTTGCTCACAAACATTGTATGATCATGCAAAAGTGTCAAGTTGGACTTAGAGTTGACCAGAAAAGTGAAATTTGGGTAAAACCTGCCAACGTACCTGAAATAGCGGTCTCCAACCTGCGGCGTCCCAGGCCGAGTTAGCAACCAGGTCACGTGGTGCAATTACGCGGGCTGTACCATTGTTCGACATTTTGGGGGGTTGCAAACAAGACATACGAAACAAGTTATAAAGTGTTGCATACCTGTTAAGCTTTTGCTGTTAACAATGAAAACAATGTAAGAGTAAAAACATGTAAATCCAAGATTTTCCCCTAAAAATATGCTTTCAATACAATCTTGTAAAAAACAAACAAATGAAGTTGTCACACTTGTTGGACGAGGCCAAAATCAGGGCTCTACTCACTAGCGCTACCTATCGAAATTAGTGAGAACTGCAGTGAAACACACCACTGTTAAAATCAGGAGTTACATATTTTATTTCCCTGTCAAAATACAAAGAATTGAGAGACTTTCATCGCTATGAACATGTTGTATCAGTTCTTAAGCATTGGATCTTAATATCCACAACAGTTTGAAAACAGATAATTGTTCAATGCTAACATTCATCACACAGCTATATGGCTGTTTGTAACTTTTAGCACAAGATAGACCATTGGCCATATATCCAAAGAAAAGTCCTACTTTTCTAACTAATTGCAGGCAAAGACATACCAAAAGGATGTTAACTGAACGTGATTCCCTTGTTCAGTACAATGTAAACGTAGATAGATGTAGGTATTGTAGGTGTAGCACTAGAATCACAACTTGAGACTGGAAAGGCTTGACATATGCAAGCACTAGAATAGCACTGCTGTGCCATGCTTATCCCAGAAGAAATGCTGCAATTTTGCATTGCATAAAAACAGTCTGCATGGCATCTCTTTATTCTACCTCTACGTAGTAGCCATACTCTCATGGTTCATCAAAGACATCTTTATTCTACAGCACAATCATGTATTTACAAAGCAGACGACTCACTTTAAAGCACCAAGGACACTATATCATTCCTTACTCACGTAACATTGTACAAGTATAATTATTCTCACATAACACATCATATTTTCATTATAATCTTCACATAATGTACCTGGCATGGATGGAAGTACAAGGGAACGGAAAAAAAACAAACTTATTGCACCTTCCTGCCCAAAAGGGCAAACCACAGTAACTAAACAATATATTTCATGTGTTCGAGTGAAGAATACTTTAGTTTCAGTTTGTTCAATTCAGTACTTTATAAGTACGGTAGAGGCTGATATGGTGGCCCCACAAGTGTCCTGCCACTATGCTTGGGGGATCAGGTTTCGTGGATCACCCATCAGGGTTTGTGGGTGAACTGAGAGGACACCCAGGCAGACTGGGATCAGGTTTCGTGGGTCACCCATCAGGGTTTGTGGGTGAACTGTGAGGACACCCAGGCAGACTGGGATCAGGTTTTGTGGGTCACCCATCAGGGTTCGTGGGTCACCCATCAGGGTTTGTGTGTAAACTGTGAGGACACCCAGGCAGACTGGGATCAGGTTTTGTGGGTCACCCATCAGGGTTCGTGGGTCACCCATCAGGGTTTGTGTGTAAACTGTGAGGACACCCAGGCCAGCCCCCACTTCAGGTTGGTCAGCATAAACTTGAGCGCCTTCGTCCACTGCTCCTCTGAGTTGAACTGGATTCTGGCAAAGGAAAGGGCACACAATACATACTTAAGCATGAATATGTTCTTTGAATAAACTTTGATCAAACTTGCATCTGCTAGAACAAATTCCAACAAGAAATGATTGGGATAAAATCTGGAAAAAAAGGAATCTAATGGCGTAAATCTTAGATGTATGTATGTATGTTCCACATTTTCAGACCCATGGTCTTATGCTACATGCTTTCAGAATATTTACAATATATTACTTTATCCTATTGATTTTGCCATTCCACATCCGCCTGTTACTTGCTTGTCTAGCTAAGTGTTCAAAAGGTAAATCTTTGATGAATGATAAATCTTAGATGAACATGTACTTGATAAATCTTAAATGATAAATCTTAGATGAACATGTACTTGATAAATCTTAAATGATAAATCTTAGATGAACATGTACTTGATAAATCTTAAATGATAAATCTTAGATGAACATGTACTTGATAAATCTTAAATGATAAATCTTAGATGAACATGTACTTGATAAATCTCAAATGATAAATCTTAGATGAACATGTACTTGATAAATCTTAAATGATAAATCTTAGATGAACATGTACTTGATAAATCTTAAATGATAAATCTTAGATGAACATGTACTTGATAAATCTTAAATGATAAATCTTAGATGAACATGTACTTGATAAATCTTAAATGATAAATCTTAGATGAACTTGTACTTGACCTTCACCATGGAGCACTTTGAAGTTGTGAGACTTACTTGATGGAGTAGGATCCCCCTGAGCCTCCTGTGTCTTCTATCTTCCCATTGGCCATCCTGCAGGGGACAAGGCACACATGGGTTAACCTTTCATCTGCTAAGGGTGCCACAATGCACCACCTTGGTACTGAGCACATGCATGCACTTAGTAAAAGGTATGACGAACAGCATAACACAGACAACAGTGACTGCAACTCTTCCCAGTGGCATGCAAGTTGGATGAGTGATAACAGACTGGGATTTCAACTGATTTTGTACTTTATCAGCAAAAAGAATTGTCCAATCATTATGCATTCCCTTGGTTGTCAGTCAGGCAAGGTATGACTGTAGGTGAACTGAGCCTATCCACAATTCACAGTCATACTTAGCTATAGTCTATGCAGAGACAACTACACCTGTCCTGTACAGGTTGGTACCAGTTGTAGTTTTGCTGACTATTGGACATCACATTCTTCATTACCAAATCTAATCTCATCCTCTACATGGTAAATTTGACCATCCCTACCTATAAGGTAAACAGAACCCAGTGTCTCCCCTCTCCTTACCTGTAAGGCAGACAAAAGCCAGTGTCCCCCCTCTCCACTCTCTCCTTGAACTGCTGCAGACAGTCCAGGAACGCCACCATGGCCTGGTCAAACTTGGTGTCCCAGAAGAACCGGAAACCACCGGAGCCGTATCTATCGGGAGAGGATGAGAATAAACTTTTTTGTTCTACACTGAGGAACATCATCTACTTCAGGCAACCAGTCTTTCTACGTGCTCTGCTGTTTCTACCTTTATCAACTACAACAGAAACCACCAGAATCGTACCTGTCAGGAAATGGAAAACATGTGCCATGGATTGAGGCTTTCACAAAGGCCTTCATCCTTTTACAAACTCTGCTGTTTTTCTCTACAGTATCATAACTAGGAAAGCAAATGATTGAAAGCCGTTCTAATCAACTCTAATGTAAGGGAAGACCGCCTGCAGCCAACTCCTTGTACTCTGAGACATACATGTACAGGTAAGACTATCTTGTGGTTAAGATAAGACACTGTTACTCACAGCGGCAGCTCCTTAGACTTGTCTGAGAGAGACTCCAAGAAGGAGTGGTTACCGTACGGGACCAGACGGTATCTGCAGGGGGAGGATATTTCAATATTAAAACCAACTTTTTCTTTTCCTAAGCAAGACAAAGATCTCCTTACACAATGTGGTCATAATGCTTAGCAATCATTCTAAACTAGGTTTCTACATGTACATGTACTTTTGAGGGGCTAGCCTACAAGGTAACATCCTTACAAGGTAACACTCTGCTGCCTCATCTTGGACCAGTGCATTCACCAGACTGAAGGCCAAAGACTCAACACGCTTGCGTCAGAGCTTCTTTCTTTCTTTCTGTTTTATTTAGCCAGGGTGGCCCAACTCAGTGTAAGACACCGCTTTACAGTGGGGCCCTGGGAGTCTGGGGGCCCCTGTCTGAGTCCAGGCTGTCTCAAGCAAGATATGGTCATCATTTGACAGGCAGACGCCCCTCTGGCAAAAATGCTGCCTTGGACAGTGAAGGCAGCGATTCTTTCAGTCCTACTCTGAATATATAAAATCTTAGCACATGGTCCTTAACCCTAGGGTCCTGACCCCTGACCTTAACCATAAAGTCATCACCCCCGGCATTAAGCCTAGGGTCACGAACCCTGACCTTAAACATAGGGTCACACCCCCTAACGTTAACCGTAAGGTCATGACCCCTAACCTTAACCATAAGTCCTGACCCCTGACCTTTCGAACTTGAGGTTCATCTTCTTGGCGAGCGAGTGCAGCAGCAGCACGGTCTGTCCCCAGGCGGCGTTGATCTCGCTCCACTCCACGGGCACGCTGGGAAGGCGCCCCAGACGGAAGTTGTTGATAGTGCCGAAATGGCCGCTGTGCCTGAGGGGCAAACACTGGCCTGTAAATGGCAGGTCTAAAAAGACCTTCACTCCTTAGAAACTTTTTTCTCTTGAAATAATGGCTCTTTGAAAAGTTGTTGAATGAAATCATGATCTTTATAATGGTAGAAAATCACTTCAATGTTCATCTGTGTTGATGGAAGTCTTCTGCATCAACAGATCAATCAGATATCATGGCTAATACTGAGCTTTCAGCAATGAGCCACAACACATTATGGTTGCTGAAAGAGAACAGGCACATTACAGTAGCCATAGCTACAAGAACTTTGCCAATTCTACCAAAATCACTTCAGAACACAAAGGTGAAAATACACACAAATGTAAACGCAATTGAGGCAGACATAAATTTACAGAACACAAACAAGAACCGGAAGTACAGGTACATGTTTGCATGTCACATAGTTCAAGTAATATTCACCATATATGGAATGTAGCATTGAAGACGTTAGTTTTGCGTAGCTTGTCTAGCTGGTACTGCGCGTAGCGGAGCTGGTTATCCACGCTTCGCTGGTCGTCCTCGAGCTCCAGCAGCTGCCGCTTGTACTCCCCGTACTCCTGCCAGTACCTGCTTACGGAACACAGCAAGGTCACAGGAAGGTCATGGTTAAAGTAACATGATATCTAGCAGCCATGAGCTCCAGCAGCTGCCGCTTGTACTCCCCATACTCCTGCCAGTACCTGCTTACGGAACACAGCAAGGTCACGGCAAGGTCATGGTAACATGATATCTAGCAGCCATATTGGAGCACAGGGGAACAGAGTAAATGAAATATCATCTTTTATTGATTTGCACGATAATTACAGAGAATCTGATGATCCATACTATTAATGAAATCCCGGAGCAAATGATATATTCAAGCAAGTTGATCAGTAAACTACAAAATGGCTGTTTAGAAGGCTATCTATATCGAGCATGCATGTATACCTTCTGTAACCATGCAAATATTTTCTTCTCAAGCAGAATTGAAGAAAAGCTGCCAACAGAAATGATTGATGCTAATATTTTCCACCCAGAACTCACTTCTCCTCCTCCTGGTCCAGCCGTTCTGACTCGGCCGTTTCCACGACGACCTCCCGAGCGATGTCGGAGCGCTCCGTCTCCACCTGCTCCAGAACCCGCATCAGCTCCTTCTCCTCTGCCTTCAGCTGGAGAAAACACAACACACCACTTCATCAGGCAAAACAGTTAGGGCATGTGTTAGGTGATGGCCAAAAGAACCCACACACTTATCGAGAAGAGTAGGGGTGACCCGGTGTGCTTGGCCAAAAACGAGAGCCGTGGCAAGGCCGCATTGCACTACCACTAGCTACTTGAAAAAGCATCATGCTTCAGCTCAAATGAGGATGACTGCTTTACCTTACTTTAAGTGTTAGGAATGGCATAAAACCAGAAAAAGTCTGACTTGCATGTCTGGGAGGTAAAAGGTACGTCAGGAGCGCAAGGAAAGAGGCACCTGGTGGTCTGCCATCAAGCCTCAGCATCTATGTGAAATCAAGTCTAACCCTTGCGACACGGAGAAAGATAGACCATAAAGCTGATAGCGACTATGTCAGTCAGTCAGTTTGATATTCTAGTGTATTGAGTTGATAAGCCATAGATAACATTTTCTGAAAACATCTCTAAACTTGAATCTTCGTAAGAGGTTACACACAAACACACCTATGTATTTGGTTATGAAATGGTATATATTTCTACAGCAATAAGTCCTAGTGTTACAGTGTCTGTGAGTCAGACCTTGTTGAGCTGAGACTCCAGCTGCTGCTCCTCTGTGCTGTGGTCCTCTGTCAGCTTCAGCTTCTCCAGAAACTCCCTGGGAAATACAGGATCGGGATTGGTCAGTTCACAGGCAAGTTTTTATGTTAAATAAAACTCATGGAACTAACTACACGATTCTTGACTCTTGATTTGTGCAATACAATCATGGAATGGACTGTTTATTTCGTTACATTTTCGTGCTGCCTTTTAGATTGTATCTGCATGTTATCGGTCCAGGACAGGACGTGTCAACAGTGTGCAACGAAAATTAATTTTTTTTGTAAACTGAAATGTGCTCTGTGACATGTTGTAAGGAGTGGTGCCAACACTCATTACAACAGGAAGCAATTGCTTCCTGTGCTGCACTTGTTTGTTTGTTTGTTTGTTTGTTTGTTTGTATTGAATACCAAGTAAACCGCCTCAAGGCATAACACACAATTTGTACTGAAGAGTACGAGCTGCAAATCTCAATCTGGACAGATTTATTTGATCCACTCAAACCGGGACGGACCCCTACTCTTTTCGATAAGTGTGGTGAGTTCACCTGTTTTCTATTTTGCAATCCAAACAATAACGCCTATTAAACTTGGAAATGTATACTATGAGAACCAAGGAAGTAAATCTGCATGGCCATAAGTCTCACCGGTAGTCCTTACACTCGTCCTCTATAATCCTCAGCTGTTGGTCCAGCTGGTCCAGGAGGGTGTCGGTGCACTCCTGGGTGGACAGGGGACAGGTTTACTACAGGTTTAGCTATTGCAGTGTGTAACACATAGAGAGTACAAAACATTGAGTCTTGTTTTGACCTTACTCCCTGCAGAAGAAGCGTTTTAGCTCCAGACTTGTATTGGTTACTGTTGAGGCAGCAGGGAGAAGGTCAATTCTTGAACTTTATTTGAATTGCAATACCACAATACATGTGAAGCACTAGGCAGTAATAAGGCTGATTCAGACAGTAGCAAATTGAGAATCCTATTATTAGTATTAAGATAAAGCTTTTGACATGCAAGTGTGGTTTGTGAATGAAAGCTGAGGATGGCTAGCCATTTAAGTAACCACACACACCACACACTACACATGTTTGTGTTCCTGCCTCTTGCAAACAAAGCAAGTGTTGGTAAGCATCCATTAACCTTCTCCGTGCTGCCTTACCCCATAACCTATACAACTTTGGTGCCAAACGGCTACCTCAGCAGACTGAAGGTTAAACGGTAACTAAAGGAGATGAGATCAGACCAATGGAAGAGCCCACCTCACACAGGGGGTGGTCCACATCAGTCTGTCCTGACATGATGTCAAACAGGTGGCTGGTGACCTTTAACCTGTGACTGGGGTTGTCTCTGCCATCAGCATCGATCAGGGTGAACCCACTGCCGCTCTCTACGGAGGTCAACCTGGATCAAACACAAGAGGTCAACCTGGGTCAAACATAGGAGGTCAACCTGGGCCAAACATAAGAGGTCAACTCGGATCAAATACAATGTCTCATCACTGTTTGTTTTCCAGTTTAAATATGACAACTCTGACAAGCATAAAATTCTGATTGACCAGGGATGCTACTAGGCCACATGTGGTCACAGTCTTCAACTTTGACCTGTTTGACAGTAATTTTGCTCCTCAGGAAGCCTTAGAATGCCCCATTTCAACTTAATTTCTCTAAAACTCCACACCGTGGAAACCCCCTTCCACACACCCCGCTTGGTTGCTCTGTTCCCTTGCAATTTTTCCATTGAAAAACCTCTGTATATTATATTGTCCATATACTGAGATAACTTCCCATGCATGCCTACCTTGCAGCAGGTATGTGTTTCCTGATGACTCCGTCCTCCCGTGCCTCCTCAAACCTGCTGTCCTGCCTCCCCCTCTCCTCCTTCCTACCCCCCTCCCCCTCCTCCCCCGACACAAGCGGCGCCGTCAGCTCGTCGATCGTCCCTTGGTCCAGCGCTGTGAGCGACGCGTCCAATCTGGAGATTTGTAATGTAAGAGACAAGGCAATGGTATCATAGCAACATTAGGAGCAATCCCTGTTCTTATATATATATAACATGACAGAGTAGTTTGAACTGTGCATGGGCAGTATGATGCATATGTCAAAGTTGAAGGCCCCCAACTAGGACATAAACAAAATATGGTAAGGTCTAGACAAGAATTGTTTGCTTGAGTTAGGGTGTTCACCTTTGACCTCGCATATGGTGAATTTAAACAGTGTGGCCCACTGTCTCACAGTAACACTGATCCTACGATAGTATCATATGACTGCACCCCCAAGTTCCCAACCCCAACCTTGTGATGCATAACGTTACAACACAAAGTGTTTTGTTTGTAAACTTCAATGTATAATAAAAAGGAATGACGGATTCTTTCAGACCTCTATCTGACTGTTTCTTTGTACTACACAACACGTTAAACACCTACCTGAGGGGCTGCCCACATCGCTGGCACACGAAGCTGACCTGGGCGGGGGCCCCTCCCCCTGCGGCCCCCGGGGCCGGGCTCTCCGTCCCGCCGCCTGGCTGTGCCCCGGCCGCCCCGGGCCCCGATCCCGCGGCCGCCTGGCCAGCTACCGGCAGGGCGGTAGAGTTCTCCGCTGCCGGGGGCTGTGCTGTAGCCATGACTGTCGTCTGATCTCTGTCAGTCTAACGGACTAGCCGAGAGATTGCTATAGTAAACAGATGTCTGATGAGATGTTAGTTTCGTCACAGCAGTTGCCCCCCTCCCACCTCTAGTCTTGGGCGAGTCCAAACCAAGTCGTCTGACAGGGTCCAGTTTTCCTGACAACTATTGAAAAATCCACATTGAAGAGCGAAGAAGATCAACATTTCATCGTGGTTGCAGCAAGGATGTTACATAGACAGGAAAACGGCGATCATTGCTTAATTTTCCCGCACAAATTTGCCTTGCTCAAGTTTCTGCCCGGCAGTTTTGCGCTTGCTCAATCTAAGGGTACTAATGGAGGTTTTCAAGAAAATAGATTTCATTCAAAGTTGACTTCTGCGTCAATTTGCTTCTGGATTAACAACAGAAAAGAACGATACAATTTTACTTAATAGTTACGGCGTTTAGTGTTGAAATATCTCATTCACTTTGGTATAAAACCCGAGTTAACTCAAATCAAGGGCGACACAAAACTCCATTCATACCCCTATCGCGGGTGAATATGGGTAATAGACTAAACATAGCAACCTTGCATCATTCTCCCGGCCATGTGAGTTACAATTTGGCGGTGAAATTTAGTTCATATTCCTTCAATTATAATACAGTGACCGTCTAATCAGCGAAGACGCAGAGGACTTCCTTGCAAAGACGTCTTAAAACCAGCACTACTTTCTGGACGCCTCACGTCGGCGGAGTAATTTCAGGTTCACGACGTCAGCAGGAAGGTCAAGGAATGTTTTCGTTGTGGCGGGGTCTGTCCGGCCAGGTGAGAAACACAGGTGAGAACAGGTGACTTTTCCCCACCTTTTCAACTTCTCAAGGTCAAGACAATGTCTTAGAAAAGGTAGTGTTAGCACAGAGAGTCTAACTTGGTCGCTAGATTCAAAAGCAAACGTTAAAATCAGCGAGAAGCAACGTGTACAAACCTAGCAACGGAAATGGTATGGCCGAAATTTGAATTGCTGGCCAAAATTTTAAAATGTTCAAAGTTTAAAGGTTTGTTTATAAACGTTACACGTCTCCGGATCACCTACTTAAGGCTAGGGTGGTGTCTTAAGTTTGTTTTATGATGTTGCAGGATTCTTGTTCGTATTTGAATGGTACATGTGGGGTATGAAGGAGTGAGAACAAAACTGAACAGTTGAATTGGTGGCCAATAAACCCTTGAATTAAGGGGGTAGTTAATTAATATTCTTAAGACTCTTTTAGATATACATTCCATCATCAAATTCAAATCGCGCACGATCCGAACCGGGAGCAGAAAGGGAACACTCTCTATTTTTTTAAGAAACAGGAAGCACCAGGTAATATAAAACTTAAATGATGAGCCATTTTCCCGGCTTGTCCTCTAGTCTAAGTGCGGTGGGTCTGGCATAGCATTCAGGTAGCCTGTATTTACACATGCTCTCGGCCGGAGGTTACTGACCCCCCCAGCTAGGGGGATGGCGGTTACTAGCCTGAATTCAATCAAGCCTTCTGTGACCGCTCGCCGCCCTGTAACCGCGGGGAGGGGAGAGAAGCCCCCCGGACAGCTGGAGTTTGCGTTATACAGACTAGGCTGTTACAGGACCGGCTGGCCACTAGGAGCACGATTCGTCAGGCTAAGCATTCAGGCCAATTGCCAGAGGCTGGCCCAACAGTGAAGGGGGTCATTAACCTCCGCCAGTGAGAGAATGTGTAATCACAGGCTAAGGAAACCCCAGACAATAAACCATAGCAAATATTTGTTTATTTACGGTACGGGTAATAAGTACTTAGCCTCCGTTGCTGACTCCTTCCGGCTGTTTTCATTTTCTAAGTTCCAGTTTTACTATTACATTTTTTTGCTTGTTGTTGGCCGGGCAGCAATTAGAAAAAAATGTAATAGTATAAAA
Source organism: Branchiostoma lanceolatum (assembly GCA_035149815.1). Taxonomy (NCBI): domain Eukaryota; kingdom Metazoa; phylum Chordata; class Leptocardii; order Amphioxiformes; family Branchiostomatidae; genus Branchiostoma; species Branchiostoma lanceolatum. The sequence continues at coordinate 1,734,409 of CM068880.1, forward strand.
ACAATAACTTGAAAAAGAAAACAGCCGGGAGGAGTCTGCATTGGAGGCTAATAAGTACTCAACTTGCAGTACCAGTTTTGCATGATGCATCCCACCCTGATACGTCACTGCTGTCAGTTGCTATAATTACCGGTAACCTTAATGACCTCGGGTGACGCGTAAATTGGCCACAGGTAACACACAGTAATATCAAGGCCCTAGATTTTTATATTATGACCTTTTTCTTGTTTGTTTGTTTGTATGTTTCTTCAATCTTGAGATTTGGGGCTTTGTAGATAGGAGTAGTACTAGTAGTATGTAATTTATAGTAAATCAACCCCATCTTAAAGTTTAGACTTCGAGTATACATTTTTGCTTGTCTTATGACATCCATGTCTCATATGATTTTACACGTAACATCATTTATAGATACTCATAATTACCTGCCCCCCCCCCCCCAATCGGTTATTCAGCAACATGTGTTTTAATGTGATACTCTTACAAGAGTAACTCTACTCTACATGTATACTTTTTAAGTCAAAATCTTGAATGTTGCATTTGCATTTCCATTTTCATCTTGTGCCATACTGATACAGAGCTCTGTCTATTATGAGAAGTCAGAGAATATAAAGACATGTGTGTGCTTGATGAATTCTCATAAACAACTGACTTTATTCAAACACAGGTGTTCTCAGAACACGAATGCTAATAGAAATAAATAAATAAATAAACAAATAACGTTCTATATGCAAATAGCGTTCTATACACATACATTCTATGGAATCCTACAGTCTATTGCTGTATAGGTTTCATTGATTGATTGATTCATTCATTCATTCATATTCATTATGAATCTCTAAAGGTTTTTGGCCACATGGCAGCAGAAAATTAAAGGCAATGTGGAAATGCTAACTGGAGAATTTTTACATCTGCACAATATTTTTTATACCATGATGTACTGAGTTTTTGTATCTGTGCCAGAGTGCTAACTAGTAGCTTATTGCTAGTCTACCCTTGGTTTGACTTTCAAGTTAACCTGTTAGCCGTGACTGCCGTGAGCTCATCTGGATTATTCTATATGCTGCAATAATGCCCGGCATAATGGATAATGAAGTCTCTGTGGAGAATAGTACAGGACCTTTCATACATAAAGCTCTCATGTTTTTCTTAATCTTAGGCTAGTTCATTACATTATACTTTTCACTACAGATCCCAATACTACAAAGTTTATCACATAAACATCAGGGAATTCGTGTGCTATTGGTATTAATGTTTTAGAATATGTTCATGTATCCATTTTTGTTTACATGTGTATATTTTTACAGGTACATACCATATTACTGTTTTAATTTGTTCTTCCAAATATGCTTCCACGCCCAGAAAAGAGATCGTCTTTTTTTTTGGCTTTTCTGTTTTACAATTTGTTTGCCTACGCTGATATTCAGACAAAATAATCATGTTTTCATTTTTAGTATATTCAGCTTCTCAGTTTTTTCCCCATCTTGATCAGAAACACCCCTTTCTTCAGATGTCTCGCTTGATTTTAATGACATAATTGCCTGTGTATGATTGGCCCAGCTGTTCCATAATGTTGTAATGGGGAATTTCCAATTAGGACAGCCTATCAATATTGTAAGATGTATGAAGAAGATCTATGAAATATTGATATGCAACTTCTTAGACATTGTTGGATCTATGTAGACAACATAAGACGTTGTGACTCCATTTCAGGCATAAGAGTTGTTAAATTTCAGTCTTTTATATCTCACAATGATATCAAAGATTGAAACAGTAGTTGAGCAGACCCCTCACCTCCCCTAATGTGTAGAAATGGTATGGTCCATTCATGAATCCATTCGCAGCTGATGGCAGACTACATATATAAGGTGGATGTTCACGACACTGACATACTCTTCAGCTGCACAAGCCTTGTAGTGGTACAAAAGGTTCGGGAAAGACCTGCAATTTTTGATTCACAATCACAGGTGAGTTTTCCAGCGCTATTTATACCAGACTTTTTTTGATCAACTGTTTTTTTTGGTGAATTTCTGAGGGAAAATGATGCCAGGACCTGGAATATGTGGAAGGTAGAAGCTTTTCCAGTCAGTGTTGTCTGGCAACCGCCAGGGTAGAGCTGGAATGTCTGTCGAGAAACAGGCAGATGTAAAAATTAAGTAATAGCTTGACTAGATGTGTTAAGATTTAAGCTATCAGGTCTTTGTTATATGTTTATATTAGTACTAGTACTGCTTGTATTGAACGAATGTTAGCAAGTGAAAGCAAAATACTTGATGTTTTCTTTGGATCCATCGAGAGAGACGAATGCTGAAGGCATGATGCAATGAGACCGGCAAAGCTGAAAGATTCTGCACGGCCTTCTATTTCAATGATTGATGTTGTGCATTGCTTTTGATTTCTTTCATATCATCACTATGACACTTGAGCACTTTATCAAGGTATCAACTTGCAACTGCAGTGTGTAGAATTTATGTTTGTTGGCATGTCAATTTCCCTTCCTCATCTGTGCCTTTGATTTGATGATTGATGTTGTCCATTGCTTTTGATTTTCTTTGACACTACAGTGTACATAAAAGTATCAACTTGAAAAGGCAAATCGGACAGTGAAAAATATGATCTAGCGTAATGTGCAGAATTGTGTGTTTGAAAATTTGTTGGCATGTCAATTGCCTTTCCTAGCTGGAACGCAAAAGGCCATCACACACGATACACATGTATGATTGGTTTCAGATTGTGCCGCTAGAATACTGTGACCTATTTCTAGAGTTGATTGCTGTTCTTTATTCAGCACAAGTGTTCATTTTGATGTACGTGTAGCTGTGTTGTCTTCATAAGGTCATTAGTAAGGGTTTCAAAAGGACCTGTGATTTCCCAGTTTGTACTCAAGCACTAAAGATAAGAAGGTAGAGATGGCCATCATAGACTGATAGAGGAGCAATTCACCAAGTAAGGTCAGATTTTTACAATCACATTTTGTAAAAATGACCCAGAGATGTCAATAATAATAAGTTTATTGCAAATTCATGCCCGAAGGCTAAATGCAAATAACATACATAAAAGAACAGTGTACAAAATAGGTATAAAAGCTGCTTATCTAAATTATACAAATGTAATTGTCTATAACTAGGGAAGGGTTTGACTTCTCTTTTGTAAGCAATGGAAGACGTAATGTCCCACCTTTTCTATAATAATGGTGACCCCACTTCTGAAAAAAAGACAGAGAGACCTCTCCTGTTATTGCTCATTTGTCCCTGCTATTACTTGTATTAGAGAGGGTTGCAGGCCATCTATTCAATGTATTTTGCATGTCAATTGTCTTTCATCTCCTTAGTGTTTTAGACTACATGTTTTTTTTTTCCATTTGGGGCATTGTTATGATTAGTAACAGCCACAGTAAGGAAGTTATTCATGTTGAGAACTGAGTCCCCATCTGTCGCTATTGTACACTAATGAGTAGCATAATGAACTGATAACACTACCAAACTCGAAACTGCCTTTTCACCCTTGTACAGAGGGAATGTTGGTGAAAATGTGTAAAATGGTGTGATTTCATTGTTCTTAGCCGTTTCTTGTTTACTTTGGAAGTGGGTGAATTTGGAGCAATTATCACATTTCCTGTACTAAGTAAACACAGTCGTAATGAATTATGAACTGTTTACTTTGCACCAGAAGACAATGGAAATTCACCGCATTTCCCTCCGCTGAAATTAACACCTCTGGTACTGTGGTAGAAGTTGTTGTGACTGTCTATTCTCCAAGCAGAGGTTTTGGTCGGGGGGGTAGTAGTGGCCGGGGTAAACTTGGAGAATAGTGACTGTCCATTTAATCTAGAATTGATTCTGTGAATTCTATAGAGAATGGTGGAGTGGTCGGGAGCAATTACTCTCCAAGCAGAGGAGGGGTTCCGGCAGGTTTTTGACGCGTTTTTAGGCGTTTTTGTCTGGCTTTCTACTTTGTCATTTTTTTTGTATAGCCAACCCACACAAAAATATGTCAAAGTAGAAAGCCCGACAAAAACGCCTAAAACACATCAAAAACCTACCGGAACCCCTCCTCTGCTTGGAGAGTAGGTGAAGTTTATTATCTTTTGAATTGGCCATTTATTTGAAATAGTCATTTATCGCCGATGTCTTTAGATTCAAGTACGGGCCATGCATATAAGCTAGCTGTATTGTAGCCTAAGTTACCCCTAAACCTTGCAGTGAAGTTTGAAATCGTCAATACACATTGGGAATCCCCAACACAAACGTCCACCAATTTTTGAGAAACCATAATGTATTCATATTCTTATGCAGGCTGACAGACTACAATCGCTATTGTTCCTGTATGCAAATGCAAATTGCAATCACACCTTTTCGAATGGCTCAGTAACGCTCAATTCAAACAAGGAGGTTATCATAGTCTATACATACTAGTAACCTCCTTGTTTCAAGCAACAGAAATAGAATCACTTGATTTGGCCGGTGGACATAAATGAAACAGGACAAAATGGAAATCTCCAAAGTAAAGGTTAGTCAACAGTGGAAGATTTACAAAGTTATGAAAATTCCAAACTTGGTAATTGAACGAATCGACTTCTGAGTCTCTTGCTCTTTTGTTATTCATTCATTATTTTTCTGTTTTGAGAGAAGAAAGTTATGAATTATTGAGCTGTTTACAGTATTACCTGAATAAACTGTTATTACTATTTCGATCTGGAAAAGATTCAGACTCATATTTCACAACCAAAGCCCAGTGCCCGATCGAGTACATTGGTGATCCATTTGTTCAGCCCTTGAAACAACGCACATAATGACGTACTTGCAAGGATGGAACCGCCTTTGTATTTGCAAATTGCAATAATAATTGGTTTCACTCAAATTCACCACGTTTTCCTCATTTGTCACGAAGGCGCAAATTTAACATTCACCACTCCACATTAACATGGGAACAATACCAATCTAGTTCACTTCTGTTCACCCAGATTCACCACCATTTACCATTAAACCCTCCCATTCGCCACGGTCAAAGGGGTGAAAAGGCAGTTTCCAGTTTGGTAGTGTAACGGTGTCAGCTGGGGGTGACATAACAAAACCACTGCTAAGTCAACTTCTGTCAGTCAGCGATGAATGTGGTTTTGAGGTGTGTTTGAGTAGTCTACAGAAGTCAGCTGTGGTCGACACACAGTACCAAATGGTGCTGGCATTGCAATTGTGCTACATTTCAATGGAGGGCCTTTCAGTACCAAGGTACTTACCAATAACATATTGTCCTTCAATGCCTTGTACATGTGTGTGGCATTATGAAGTGTTAACAGACCTGTTTGACCATGGGAGGAGCTGACTGGAAACAAATCAACATGCTCTTCCAGGCCTTCAAAATCACAGTCACTTTCCTTCTCTTTAGAAAGGGGACATCTACTACTATGCACTAAATTTGTATTCTTTAGAGCAGATGTGAGCTTGAGGTGGTTAAAGTCTAACTTGTAAAAATGGAATGAAAAAAGTCTGGTTCACAAGGCAGACAACTTACTTAATGTTGACACAAGCTTGAATTTTTCATTGCCATGTAACACTTCAACAAAATCCAAATTTGTGCATTTTTTTGGGGGGGGGGGGCTTGGCCAATGTAGGCAAGCTAGAAACAGTCCCATTACTTCTGTATGGACAAGCTGTAACATCCAAAGTCAGTGGTTTAGGTCAATAAAAGAATGATCCATAGACTCATTATATTCCAGACAGATTGAGGTAAGCATTTTTCTCCAGAACTGCCTGTTGTCAAGGTGAGAATCGAGTGTCATGAGAACCATGCAGCTGGGACAGACCTGACTAAACTTTGTGTCTATATGGACCACACTTCTAATCAATATCCACATGTTTGACTTTGAGACGTGCTTCTAACTCAAGTGGTTATGGACCCTGCGGACTGTTCAAAGAAGTCGTGAGTTTGAATCCCAGCTGTTGTCGCTCACGCGACATCGCACTACTGGAGAGGGTTGCAGTCGTTAGGGCGGAACATTATACTTGTCGAAAAGAGCTGGGGGAATTTTCCCAGTACAACGAACCTGGAAACGCAGTGTTAGATCTTAGAGCAGCTCAGCTTGTGGACGTACCGACTGATAAGTATCTAATGCCAGCTCAGAAGAGGACTAGAAATAGTCATGCTTTTAAGTACCGGAGTTATCAGCCAAGGATTGATGTGTTCAAAAATTCGTACTTCCCGAGAATAATAGTAGAATGGAACTCGTTGTCATCAAGTACTGTAGGAGCTTCCTCACTAAGTAGCTTTAAAGAACGGTTGCAGTCAGATATGCAAAGACTAGGTGTAACAGACCGTTCGGTGTAATATAACCAGCTGTTCCCGCGCCGCGTGCCTGCGAAGCTGGTGTGTTACGCCTAATGGCGGTTGTACCGGCTATATAGATACAGATACAGATGATCAACTGTTCATTGAGTTCATTGTTTTGAGATTCCTAAAATCACTCTTACTGCCATTTTTTAATCACACTGTCTAGTACTCTTGTGCAGAGCCATTCCATTGTACTTGAAATGCACGATATATTGCCATAATGCATAACCCTTGAAGGTAATATGTCTAGTACTCAGTAGTAGCTATTGCGCAGATCAGGAGTCAAGAACATGAAATTTCTCTAACAGGTGCCCAGTATAATAATCTCAAATAATGCCTTCATAATATGCAAATGTTCATGTTAGAATTAGGAAAAAAAACGGACCAAAGTGAGACGAAGAAACCATAAGTTATCTAGAGCATAATATCAGTTAGGGCAACTTGGTTTGCACACAAGTAACAATTAGTAAGGACAACCAATTAAATAACTTAGAATTGCCCTACACATAGTCTTCTTAACCTGCTGACATTGAACGACTTTGACACATGTGGGAAACAACCCTTGTAAAGTGATTCTCCGTGTCACATTAGTGTGGAGCAGCAGGTAATGGTTGTTACTTTGTCTCAGTAGAGCTCATGCAGCTATCAGCTGGGATGACCTCTTAGTCTAATGGATGTACTGTCACGTACAGGTACTTAACGGTTGAGAATCAATAGAAGAGCTTGCTGAAACTTCAGGCTGTAATCCTTTGGGAGGAAGTGTTCATTTCCAAGGTTAATATGGGATGTCCTTTGTACGTTGATGAAGGTTAGACATCCAGGTAGTAAGATACGCCAAAATAGTTACTCAAGCAACTGGATAAAATTTCGAAACAGACAGACGTTTCAGACAGCATCCGCTATCTTTCGTCAGTGACTAGTTGTACTTTGTAGTTGCAAACCCTGTCATGCCTGTAGAGAACTAGATCTGATATTTCTTGAAGGAAATCATTTATCAAGTTTTTCATGTAGCAAAATCTCCTTTAGCAGCAGGTTTCAGTACGTATTTTCATCAGTTCTGAGTATACTTCTAACTGTAAGGCATTTACAGTACAAGAGGCATATCATATTGATGAAAATCTTTGCCAGTATCAATGACCTTACGTTACCATCCTCACTTCAGTGTGGATGGAACAATTAATATCAGGAGGAACATGTAGCCGTAAGTCTATCAAAGGGCGGTACAAAAGCAAACATCTTGGGAAAACACTAAACGGAATCGACAGGTGACTTGTAGTAAGTTATACAACTTTTATTTGAAGCCCTTTTGACCAGATATTCAACAAGTACATTTGCGCACACAACAAAACGTGTGCCACTTTTGGGGAGCTGTCGAAACGCTCGGTCTCTTCTTCAACCTAGTCAACCTTTTCTTGTCATGTGACTTTGAAGCTTGTACATGTACCTACTACTACTGAAGGATGTCTAAGCTATTGCTAGTGCTGGGGTTTGACCTTCCCAATCAATCAATCAATCAATCCACTTGTGTTCCAGCCCGTTTGTTCCTGCGGACGTACGTACCCGGCATGGCGCTGCCCCGACCTGTGGTGATCTGCGGACCCTCCGGAAGTGGGAAGTCAACGCTCTACAACAAACTCCTCAAGGAGTTCCCGGGGGTCTTCCAGCTCAGCGTCTCACGTGGGTTAAGTGTTGTGTACCTAAACCCGTGTTCAGGTTCAGGTCCGGATTTAGATCCAGAGGTTCGGGTTCAGGTCCAGATTTATAAGTCCAGACCTGAACCCATGGCATACGTGTGCTAAAAATATGTTTTCCCTGTTACATGTAAAATTGCATATTGGCATAAATTTTACATGCAATTTGAAAACTAAATATGCCAAAATTATATACGGTCAGTAGTAAACACCAAAGTTCAGTTATAAACACAAAAACAGCAATGTTTTCATATTTTTGTAGTGCAAATTTCACAATCTAAGGAAGGTGTAAGATGGTTTAAAACAAAAAGGAGTGTATAAGTGAGAGTTTTTTTTCAAGTCCAGACTTTTTTCCAGACGTTTAGGTTTTTTTGGACTTGAACCTAAACGTTAGGTCCAGTCCGGAACAGGTCCGGGGTTTAGGTACGCACCACTACACGTGGGTAGCAGATATCAAAACATCTCTTATTTGCAAAGTGGACTGCAGTCAGAAGAGACAAATAATTATAACATGTTGTAACTCATGTACTAAGGGATTGCATTCGTAATTTTGGATGGTGACTAATAAAGCCGACGGCCCAGTGTGTGAGGGAGCTTATGGCATCAAACCTCAGAGCATATAACCCAAAAAGTACTAGTAGGGGTGACCCAATGTGATTAATGCTAAAAACATCAGCCGTGGCAAAGCCGCATTGCTATAATAGCTATAGGTACGTGTACTTGAAAAAAATCATGCTTGAGAATAATGAAAGAAGAGGTGTTTATCAATATTTAAAGGGACATAGTGATTGTAAATTTGAATTAGAAATTTGGTAAGTCATTATATGAAGAAAAAGTCTGCTTATTTCTGGCTGCAATACTGCTGGTCTGGCCTGTTACTTTTTCCTGTAGCCAAACTGTATCATCTTCAACACTTTCACACTTCATGGCACTCAACAAGTTTGTCTGTTTCCCCTGCAGATACCACTAGACAACCTCGGCCAGGAGAGCTGAATGGAAGAGGTGAGGGCACACCTGAAATCGTATTGAATTTCTTCATCATCATCATCCGTCGACCTCTGCAGCAGAGGACGGGGAATTTCTTAGTTTTCTTACATCTTGCAATATCCATTAATTTACTTTATAAATGTTGATCACTCACTCACTCACTCACTAATCCTTCACTCACTCACTCACACTCACTCTTTCACTCACTCACTCACTCTCTCTCTCTCACTCACCCACTCACTCACTCACCCTCTTACACATGATGCGTAGACCCAACTACCTGTTTCTTATTGTGACTTGTCATCTTTTAGGTAAGATTTTCAGATACATGTACATGATTGTATTATACAATATATTACAAATAGGCCATGTGTTTTCCAGAATACCACTTCATCAACAGGGACCAGTTCCAGGAGAACATCAAGCAGGGAGACTTCCTGGAATGGGCCGAGTTTTCCGGGAACATTTATGGAACAAGGTTTGTCTTACATGATTCAAATTCTGACCATGCCTAGCTTACACAAGGCCTCAGTATTCTCAGAATGATAAGCTTTAAGGAAGGCTCAAATATTGATTTCATGGAAAAATGTTAACTAACTGGTGAACAAACAACCACGAAATATGTTTCATGCTAGATTATATGTTGCTGTTGTTTTCTTGAAATTGTTCCTTTATTCTACAATTACATTTGTACTAGTACATCATTCTCATAAATACTGAGATATTGCTCTGTTTTCAGAGCTTCCCCAGAAATGAACAAATTTCATGTTTGTATTTAACTTTTTTGGTCAAAATGTTTAATTCAACATCTGAGGAACAACTTAAGACCTAAAAACCACCACTGTTTCCCCTGCAGTAAGAAGGCCCTAGAAGAGGTCCAGAGTAATAACATGATCCCCATCCTGGATATCGACACCCAGGGGGTCAGGAACGTCAAGAAGGCCAGTCTGGAGGCCGTCTACATCTTCATCAAACCCCCCAATATAGATGTTTTGGTGAGTAGTAGGCATCCTTCCATCTTTTCAGATGACGGTAGCACTCTGGATTCAGCAGCTTCTCGTGTGGCTCTGAAGTCCAATCCTGGCGTGACAGTCTCCGCCACAGTTTGGACATATGAAGTCAGAAGAGTTCTGAAGCTGCTGTCTCTCTTTTCTTCTTTGTCTTCTTAGCTCTAGTTGCTTCTTCCGCTTTGACTGACCCTTTGCTAGACCCGCACTGACTTCATGGCGCCATCTGTTGCGGTTTGCTGCGATCAGTTCCCAGCTGGCAGGGTCTATGTCAGTTAGCTTCAGGTCTCGTTTACAAACGTCTCTGAAACGCAGTGCAGGTTGTCCTACTGGGCGTTTCCCTGTAGCAAGTTCGCCGTACAGAATGTCCTTTGGGATGCGCCCATCCTTCATCATTTGGTGAGTAATAAATGGCAAACATAACGATGCTGAATCCGTTGTGTTTCCTGCTTGCCAGCAGCTGTGATCTCCCCTAGAAAAGTTGTCTTGGCAAGCCAACTGGTTGAGCAAATGAAAACTTGACAGAAAATCACAGAAAAAAAAATGTTACAGGGACTCAATGTTTGTGCTGAACATAGAATCATAATTTTGTATCAGAATATTCTGACATTACATTGGCTTTGGGCAAGCTTCTTGAAGATTCAAGCATATCTGCTTAGTGACATATCTTTTATGTTTAAGATATGACTAGGCTATGAATACAATTCTGACGAACAAATTTAAAGTCTATTTTTTTAATTTCCTGCAGGAGAAGCGCCTTAGAAGCAGGAAAACGGAGACTGAGGAGGCTCTTCAGAAGAGACTGTCGGCAGCCATGAGTGAACTGGAGTATGGTGAGCCTATGTATTGAGTGACATAGGGAATCCCCTTGTATCTAATGCCACAAACAAATCTGTCACAATGTAGCTAACACAATATAGAGCACTGGCCACCGAGCTTTTGGTCAGTCCTATGACCCTCTCACCTTTGCGTCCCTGAATTCAATTTGCAGCCCTAAAGGGCTTTCCAAGGGGGCTGAGGCAAAATTTCCTTGGGGGTATGTTGGCCTTGGTGCCATAGAGCTGTCTTGTGTATGCCCTGGCAACAGTCTGGGGTCCAGGTTAAGATACAGTGGTGTTTGTCTGTTCCGACCAGTTTGTCTTACAAAATGAATTTATAAGAAACAGATTCTAACTTCATTCAATGTTGTCTTTTCAGGTTTAAAACCAGGAAATTTTCAGCACATCATCACCAATGATGACCTGGATGTTGCATATGAGAAATTAAAAGGGATCTTAATTAAAGTGAGTATAGTTGAAACAATTAAGAGAATCATTTATTAGCAAGAAAGATAGGGTTTAAGATACCATAAGTCCTGGAACAAGCTTGTTTTCTTCCCAATACTCAGATACAAGGGCTGTGGAAGGATACAACCATGTATACTGTCTTGTGAATTCATCAGACGCTGTGTTGTGAAGTCAGAACAGAAAGGACTTTCTTGCTGTTGTTAATACTAGTATGTAGTAACTGTTGCATCTGTTGGGTTGTTGTTGTGAGTTGCAATAAGTGTCATTTACACTGTTGCAGCGATCATTGCAATTGATGTCTGAACTGACAGATTCTTTGAGAAGTATTGGCTGGGTGATTTTACTTGTGCTTTGGTGGCAATGCACTTGCAAGTCCATAAACTGCATGATTGTACCAAAATGTGCTTTTCACCAGTCTTTCAGGATTAGTGGTGTTGCACACTGCACGTGTTTCAATATTTAATCCAATGCAAGAAAACTGAGATTTAAAAAATCTATCTCCAAACCTATAACCTATGACCTTCTTTAAAATGACTGACCCAGTTACTTCAGGCGTGTGATGTCATGAACACACGACTCCTGTGATTGGTCGAAGGCACCTGGGGTTCATACAAACCCAGTCCAAGACGATAGATTGTAATTTTTTTGTGTAGGACCAGACGTTTCAAGTCAAATCATACTACATGTACCTGCCAACACAGTTTCATGTTATATTGAATAAAAAGACTCTTTTTACACAACCAAGAGATTTATTCCACCGACGTTTCGGTGACCATCTGTCACCTTCTTCAAGGCAATTCTTACTGGTTCACATAGCAATGCACCAGTCAGAATTGCCTTGAAGATTATAATAAGGTGACAGATGGTCACCGAAACGTCAGTGGAATAAATCTCTTGGTTGTGTAAAACTAAAAAGAGTCTTTTTATTCAGTGACTTACCAACCTGATGAAACTACTCACGGGGGTTCAGGCTATATTGCCTGAAGTTGCATGGAGCTTGGGCTACTATGCACAGTGCCACAGCTCACTCTGCGAATGTCTGTTGTTTGCCTGCAGATGATCGATGAGGTTAAAAACGAACAGGACAAACCCTGAGGCTGGACACAGCTGAGACCCAGTAGGAGTCTTTATTATCGCTCGCTCTGCATGTTATCATCACTTGTTATCACTAATGTCATGTGCTTTTTATCACTTATCACTTCCAGCTCTGCATATTGGTACTTATGAATGCTTGCTCTGCATATAATATCACTGTCTTGCTCTGCATGAGTGATATGGCATTAGCCGTAACAATGCTGAAATGCTGTTACAGTATTCATGGGCATAACAGGCTTGTGATTGTATTGTACAGTCTTTCTCAGCAACAAGTAATACATGTAGTACTGCTTTGGTTGCATGTACATGTATGTCGTGTGATCATAATGTTATCTGTTTGGTTGTTTTGAAATATGACTAGTTAATAACAACATGGTTTCCAGTAAGTTGCCAGGTCTGTTAAAAATTAAGATATTAGTTTTCTGTATACTTAATATTTCTGAGTTGAGGGCGTACCACAGCTGATTTCAGTTGTATATACAAACTAACACAAGAGCAGAGAGAAGGTCTTTCATGAGTTATGGGAGACCCCAAACACACTCAAATCACTCTTGTAAAGCTAATGCATTCCACTCCTCTTCCAGAGGTTTATACAATAACATGGGTTTCTATAAGTTGCCAAGTCTATCATACATTATGACATTACTAAAAGTGTTCTTTTAAAAGTTTAAGGCTTTTCCCAGCTGATTTACTGTCACCTTTCTCAATTCAAATACTTCAGATTTTAAGACACTCAATGCCACAGATAGATTTGATTAATATATATTTAGATGCAACAGCTCATACAGTGTTAAAATAGGCAAATATATAAAAGATTGATGAAATTAAAACAACAGCAACGTCATTTACAAATTAATAGCGGAAACCCAAAATACAGAACATTGCTCTAATGAAGTGAATTTTTCGCTTCCCTCCCCCAGTCCCAGATGCCCATGGCGACCGGTTCCTCTCCATCAGTGGTGAACAGTTTCCTGGACAAACCTGTGGCCACCACAGGGAACACCAACTCACAGGACTAACTAGAGGCAGCGGGTAGACAACTCAGTCGCCTGGTCACACTGTCTGGGGTGGGATCACCCTGCCTGGCTGGTAGTCATGGGAATAAGAAATAATTAGTTAGTCAGGCCACACAGACTTCATTTTGTGGATGACATCCTCGAAGAACTCAAATCTGGTGGAAGTTTCGTTGATGAAAGTCACTATGATAGACATTCAGGAAGAACATTATTATGTAGTACAAAATTAGTCAAGCTACTGGATAAATTCTGAACCTGGTACATTTTAAAGATATAGTGATGTCAGTTCCTTTGCAATCATGGATGTTTTGCTACCTACAAATTTGCTTATTTTCAACCGTTTTAGATTTCTTTATTTATTTAACTTTTTAAGGAGCCGTAAGAAATCTGTAAGGAGCCAGTGACAGAAACCTAGTTTCTCTACAGAGCCAGCTCCTCAGAAAACAAACAATGATACGAACAAGGAAATATTTGATGACAATTACAATGAAAGACATATTGAGAATATTATTAATATCAGTTTATAAATGATTGACACATGCCAATAAGTACAAGAATAGGTAACTTGCCAACTGCTGAGCATATATCAAGAAATAACAGTTTTGTTTTCCAGAGGTCATTATAAATGTTGGAGGATGTCATCCATAACATAGAGTGTCTGTGGCCTTACCAAAGTGACAAAAGTGCAACTATAGGTTGTAGGGACCATGTTATTGTAACATAGGGGCATTCAGATTGTACTTGGTTCTGAACAGATACTGCAGGTTATAATTTAATGTTGTCTTTAGTATAATGTGATTAATTAATTTATATTGAATTGTATCTTCAAGTTCTTTTCAATTAGCAAGTTGGGTTGGGTTACCAAGTAGATAATGTATTGGGGTTCAAGATATAGATCATACTCTGGTAGGTACAAACAGATAATAAGTAGATACTGTTTAAACTTGGTCAATGTTTGGAGCAAGTCTGCTGATTGGCTGAAAGCATAATCATGCATTTTGATTGGCTGAAAGCATGATCATACATTCTGATTGGCTGAAAGCATGATCATACATTTTGATTGGCTGAAAGCATGATCATGCATTTTGATTGGCTGAAAGCATAATCATGCATTTTGATTGGCTGAAAGCATAGTCATACATTTTGATTGGCTGGAAGTATAATCATGCATTATGATTAGGCAGTCAGATAAACCTGGTGCCACTTTTAGATGTCTACCACCCATGCTTTTAAGGCTCTGTCATTGCATGAACTTGTGTTATAATGACCACTTATTTTAAATTGTATTTGAAACAAAATATGGCAACGTATTGTCTCTGTTAAAACAGCCTGGAGCTATATATGGCATCACCGCATACTTTCTGGCTCAAGCAATCATGTTCCTTAATTCCTGTTAAAGCATTCCAAGTCTTCACAAAATTACACTGGAGCAATGTAAATGACCACTGCTTATTCCTAATACTACAACATAAGGTAGGGAATGGGGTGGAGGGTGTGTGGTTCCTTACAATTCTGTATCATTACCTGTGGAAAACCTTTTTGATAGTTGTTAGCATCAACTACATTTCAAAGTCCATTCTGGTGTAAGCCACTACTTACATGTAGTTCAGCTACAGAAATGGTACAGAAATATTTTGAAGCATCTAGCTTCTAGGTAGTGCAAGCTGGTAATAGATACAGATTCTTACTTACTTCTTATATCAGCACCAAGAGCTTTCGTGTGATAAGAACTCAATAGCATTCAAATTTCCTTGCTTTGTTTTTCCCCATTGGAAGAAATCACTGGTAGGAGGAACAACACAGGAATTGCAGTACCCTTTGTAGGCATTCCACTTGTCTGTATCTGTTGATGACATGTTTTGAAAAAACTAACAGCATTCCTTCATATGAAGGGTTGTCAAGCATCTTACATCTACTAAGGAGTTTGATGATCCAATTTTGGCTAGCAGAAAAATTATTGATCCTGAGCCTGACTCAAGTTCCAGTAAAGCATCTGTGTTCAAGATATGATATTATACCTCTGGTGCATTTCAGACATGTCCATGTGATGTAAATGTACATGTTGTATTTGTTACTGTCTGTTGTCAATAAAGATGGGAGAAAAAAATTGTAACATGTCATCTCTTTTGTTTAGTACTTATTTGTTTTTTAAAGTTGGCAAGACCAAATGATCAAGAGTAGTTGAACAAATCAAGGACAGGGCCTTACTGTAGCCTGTGTTTACACAAGCTCTCGGCCGGAGGTTACTGACCCCCAGCCCAAGGGGATGGCGGTTATAGGACCGGCTGGCCCGCACGAGATTCGTCAGGCTAGGCCTTACTGTTGGCTCTAAATATATTTCTTCATGCTACATGGATGAGGTTCTATCTTAGAAACAAACACTTGACTTGTGACAGAAAGAAAGAAAGGAAGACAAAAACACACATTTTCTATACATATCAGGGTTTATGACCACAATTTTACATAGATATAGTTTCAATATTGCAAATAGCAATGATTTCTGCATTCATGCTTAGAAGAGTGATTTTATTAATGACTTGTAGCAAAGCAAGGGGCATTATTGACAAACACATGTACAAAGTGCATAAAGACTAGTCTTCGTGTACTATAAAGTTTGAGGGAGTGAATGTTCACACTTTAACAGTAGTAGGCAAGTTATTTCCTAGATTTATGTTAATCCATAATACTGTACAATGATTCAGAACAAATCTACATCATTTGACAGTTACATGTACCTGAAATACAGCACTGACTTGTCTGTTTCCCCCTAAAGCTGTAACTTCTATCATAATTCCAAAATCCAGAAGAAGCTAGTTACTTACTTATTATCATAGACAGTATGTTCATACACATACCACAGGATCAAATGTGATATAAACATCACAATGCTGTCTAGCAATAACCGTGTCAGAACATGTCCTTGGCAAAATGAGCTTTATTATGTCTTCCACAAAGTCCTGGTCAGCTTTGGGGTCCCCAGAAGATGTCTGTAAATCCAACTTTATACGGTCTTACATTACTGTACATCTTAGTGTATCTGCCTGGTCCTACGACTCCTCCACTTCTCCACACTCGAACCTGACAAAGTCCAGCAGCTCGATGCCCTGCTGTCTCACCATCTCTCCCACCGACATGGTCGGGTCCAGCAGGAACGTCTGCCGCATCATCTGTGTCTCATCCTCATCACTGTCTGTACTCCCCTCCTCCTCATCCCGCTTATCCCCATCCTCATCCTTCTTCTCTACCTCCTCCTCTCGAATCTCAGGCATCTCCCCAACAGTAAGCGGGTTCATCCCGACCACATGCTGTCCTAACCGCCGGCCAAGCTCCGCGGCGTTAAAGTTCTGAAACTCAGTGTTCTTTCGCCGGAAGGCGACGAGCGCCCCGTACTTCCCGAGAGCGCAGCTGCCGGTCGTCCCGGCAACGGGCGCATGGACGTAGACGCCGATGTGTTTTGTGGGGATGGGGGGGACGGAGTAGTACATGGCACGGCGGATCTGTATGTTCTCCCCCAGGTTGCCGATGGTGAGGGCCGTGAGGTCAGCTAAGGTCGTGTCGCCCACCTGGAGCTGCTTCAGCTCATCGCCTGTGTGGAGGGCCTGCAGCATCATGGGAAACAAAATGTCAGACACTGAAATCACAAGCTTGGGCCACACCAACTAACATGTATTTCCTTGTCTTCGACTAAGAAGACATATTTATTTTCTTCTAGAATGAAAATTTAGCAAGAGATGAAAACAAATGGTTGTGCGAAAAAGACTTACACTACAGTATATCACTTCCTGAAACTGTGTGTACCAAGGTACAGACTTTCCCAACAGACTCTCTTTTCATGCTGATCTTCCATCTCAGTATTCACAGCATGTGACCAATAGCAGAAAAAAAGGAGATCTATACAAACGGTATCACACAAGTTTTCTTTGTGGCATATACATTACATGTTCAGTACATGATGATACTTATGCTAATATATATACTGCATACAATTGCAACATATGAAAGTCCTTCCCCACCTTTAACCAGCCCAGGGTCCATTGTGGATGAGCTTTGACATCGGCAAGTGTTGCCATAGCAACCTGGGTGACCAGCTGGTGAAACTTGGGATTCCTGGCAACGAAGTCTGTCTCACAGTTTACCTGAAGGTAGACAACGAGTTGTTCAGTAGGGCCATAACATACATGTATACAGTTGCTTTCATGGCTTAAAAATTCATTGGTTGGAATTGCAACACAATAATACAATGGGCTAAACATTCAGCATTGCCATCATTTGAACAAATACATCAACCATAACATATAAGTTAGACTAGATTAATCCTTACCAAGGTTGCATAGAAACTTGAAATTCCTATTATAAATATCATAATTATCAAAAAAACATCAAACAACATGCACATGACTTTCCTTGTCCCTGATTTTTCTCTCCTCAAAATTCTCTATTTCTATCCCTACAAAGTTTTTTCCCCTTTGACAGATGAAGAGCAATACTTTATCTAGCTTATAAAACGTCTGTGAGTGATAGGACCTACCTCCACCATGGTTGCCATGGTTCCCTCCTGAGCCACGCCCACCAGCCCCTGTGCTGTCTGCCTGTCCTGTAGTTTGGTGGCTTTAGCCCAGCCCTCCTTCTGGGCCTGTTCCTTCAGCCACTTCTCGGCCTGAAATTGAAAAAAAAAAACAGTTACTTTTCATAACTTAGACTTCAGAATGTGAAGTATACCAATCTACATATAGTCAAACCTGTATTAGTGGTCACCTAATGCATAGCAGCCACCTGGCCATAGTGGTCACTTTTTTATGGTTCCTTGGATTCTTTCCTATTGACCTAAGCATTAAGAATTCAGTCTGCCTGAAAATAAGATAAGATTTACTTCATAAGACTTCACAACACCAAGAATGCCAATCCACATCGGACGCCTGAAAGTTTCTGTGAGAAGAATTCCCAATTTTAACGATAGTACATTTGTGAACGTCACATTTATGAACAGCAAAACAGCTCATTCTCAGTGGCATACACTGTAACGTCATCAGTTCATCAACATAGCCTACAAAACTAATTATAAAGCTGTGCCGATTCTATTTCTGGATGTTTTTTTTAATATTCACTCACTCGTTTTTTATGCAAATATCTGAAAAATCAAGAAATTGAATTGGTATGGCCTAAGAGAAATTTGTCTCAGGTTACCTGCTCTAAGTCATTTTCAAACTTCTCTAGTGCCTTCTTGCAGTTGACGAATGTGAAGCCAGTTTTCTTCCGCAGCTTGGACAGGTTAGCCTTGGTGACACCTTTCAGCACTGGGCAGGTGTGGAGACACCTGGCTAACGATGACACACCTGCAGAACACCTGACCACACCTGTAGGAAATACAAGTGAAAGTTACTAACACCTGTTGACAAGGGCATAAAAAAGTATGATTTTAAACTGATCACACCGCTGAAGTAGTGAAAGTGATTGGTATCTTAGTGTTGGGTTTAAAAGTGAAAGTGACTGGCACCTGGTAATGAAAGTGAAAGTGATTGACATCTAAGTGTTGGGTATAAAAGTGACAGTGAAAGTGATTGCCACCTGGTCATGAAAGTGAAAGTGGTTTGGGATTAGAATGGAAACAGGTGAAGTAAATGGCTTTTCAGCACCAGAGACAGAATGGAGAATACCTGATGTCCATACAATTTATGTCGTATTAAGGTCAACAAAACAAGTATGACAAGGTCAAAGATTACATGAGCTTTGCCATTCTGTTAACTGATTATGCAACGACGTACTGATTATAATATTTCTTATGCAACATTCATGCAGGAAAACTAACACGTTTGAATTAAAAGTTGCTTCCATTTACTGATAATGTTAGCCCGGACGCTATGCCACACTAAACTAGAGCACTACGGAATTCAAGGCACCACACTAAATTGGTTGAAGGCTTTCTTGACCAATAGGGAACAGACGGTAGTGGTAGAAGGCAAGGCCTCAGCTCCAGTTAGAGTTGCGTCAGGCGTACCACAGGGAACTGTTCTGGGACCGTTACTCTTCCTCCTGTACATAAATGACTTACCAGACCAGCTTGATTCAAATGTTAGGTTATTTGCCGATGACTGCCTGTTATATATAGAGTTGTCCACACAGAGTGATTCACAGCTTTTGCAAGAAGATTTGAACACACTCGAAGAATGGCAAAGCAGATGGCTAATGCAGTTTAATCCGGAAAAATGTTACATCATGCATATAACAAACAAACGAAACCCAATTGTAACCACCTACCAGTTCTGTGGACAGGCTCTAGCAACAGCAAAGAGCCACCCGTACCTAGGCGTTACATTAACAACGGGGCTAAAGTGGAACACCCATATCAACAAAGTAACAACTAAGGCTAAACAGACATTGGGAGTGATCAAACGTAATTTGTGGGCATGCCCAGCAAAGGTAAAATCACTTGCATACACGTCTCTAGTAAGACCAAACCTTGAATATGCTGCAACAGTTTGGGATCCATACACAAAGAAGGATATAGATAAACTCGAGAGGGTGCAGAACCAAGCTGCCAGATTCTGCACGAACAACTATGAAAGGGGCGCCAGTGTAACAAAAATGAAAGCAGACCTGCAATGGATGTCACTTGAGGACAGGAGAACAATGTCCAGACTTTGCATGATGTACAAGATGACTAATAAACTTGTGGACGTACCGACTGATAAGTATCTAATGCCAGCTCAGAAGAGGACCAGAAATAGTCATGCTTTTAAGTACCAGAGTTATCAGCCAAGGATTGACGTGTTCAAAAATTCGTATTTCCCGAGAACCATAGTAGAATGGAACTCGTTGTCATCAAGTACTGTAGGAGCTTCATCACTAAGTAGCTTTAAAGAACGGTTGCAGTCAGATATGCAAAGACTAGGTGTAACAGACCGTTCGGTGTAATATGACCAGCTGCTGCCGCGCCGCGTGCCTGCGAAGCTGGTGTGTTACGCCTGATGGCGGTTATACCGGCTATATAGATACAGATACAGATACAGATACACACATTCTATCTTGTTTATATGAGAGGTTTCGGGTATTTCTTGAGTACATACATTTGCATTAGAATTGCCCCCCTCCCTCATATTTATGACCTCAGACTGTGCGAAAAGTCGATCACTCTGTTCTCGGTTTCGTCTTACATTTCTTATCAAAAACGGCAGAAATAAAGGAGTGTACAATTTCTACACATAGCTAAGGATCCTACCTATAGTTCTGAAGACCCACATCTTGGTTGAAGGTTGTTTTCTTCCCCAAACGTGCAAAAACTCACGCTCACGTGCACGCCAACCGCACAGCGCTGGGACCCGCCGCACCGTGACCTCTAACCCCGCCCAACTACCGCGAGATTCACGGCACCGCGAGAACCCGCGAGACCAGACATTTAATGTCATTTTCCGCTCTTTCTGCCCCGTATTCCTGCAAAACTCGGCCCCGTTAAGCGGGAAAATAGCGACAGATCCCTTGAATGCAATCGGTAAGAACGGATCCTTTGTTTTCCTGGTGTTTTGTGGAAATCGGGGTGTTTTTGTGAGGTTTATATGGGGGTGAGATCCGGGGCAATTTTGCCCATACAATGCACGGTGCAGCGTATTATTTTGGGGAGGCCTCCGGTAGGGCGGCGGCCCAACAAAGCAGATGTCTTGTTTAAAATCAATTCTCGTGAAAATTTCGCCAGCATTTCATATGTTTCCCGTCTTGTCTCAAGGCAGAAGGATCGGCTTGCTTTTTGGCGGGAAAATCGACCTAGTTTTAGTCAGTAGATGGTTGAAAAGGGCGAGAAATGTGCCCTTAATGTTGTCTGTGATGAAGGGTAGGGACTGGGGGGCCTGCCCAAGGGAGTTCTTTGTTTGGCGGGGTTTGTTTTTCTACAAATTCGCGTAAACAAGGAGTGTTGCAACTTCTGCACAGTGAACTTAGGTGTTCTTTGCATCATTTGTCATAATTTCAACATGCTAACATAAAAGATTTTATGTTTTGCTGGTTATTTTTGAGTCTCCATTTGCAATGAATGACTGGAAATTTTGTGCTGTGTGGGCCAAGACTTTATTTGAAAGGACATAGTTGAGAGAAAATATGTTAAAAACAAGTTTTATTTTTCAAAATAAACGAAGCATCACATGAAACAATACTGTACATTTAGTCAGTAATTTTTGTTCTTTATATGTGAATATTAATATAATTAATGTTGGTAATAAAGAGTCAGAATTATAGATCTGATCAGGAAATTCCCATATGGCACTCACCTGTCTTCAGGCGAAACCCACAGAAATTTCCTCAGACGTGAATATGATTCAGACTGCCAGTAATAACAACTTTTTCTTGCCAGGAATCCTGCCTGAGGCACTGTGTTTGTATGGGGCCCCACAAAGGGAGTTGACTGGTTTAAGACATATGTAAATTGAAAGTGAAAGTAAAGGTAAAGTAGGCATCCTCAATTGAGGTGAAGCATGATGCTTTTTCAAGTAGTGCAATGCGGCTTCACCACGGCTCGCGTTTTTGGCCAAGCACACCGGGTCACCCATACTCTTCACGATAAGTGTGTTGGGTTCTTTTGTGAAATTTTTTAATTGCAGTGTTTTTTCACAGTATTAAGCTCACTACACTATTTTGCTTGTAGTGACAGTTTGTTGTGCACAGTATAATTTTTTATCTATCAAAAGTGATGGATTTACATTTAGATAATTGACTGTGAAACAGAGGTTTTGGAAATGTGTATTACAGTGTAACCACTTGGTGTATGTGTATTTAGGACGGTCAGTTCTGTCTACACTTCCGCCATCGGTATTAGATGCTAGGCACATCAACACTAACAAAAAGTTCGATTAAATAAAAGTGATGAGTTGGTAGAACTACATTTTGTACTTGTAAATTAAACATTACATAGAGTTCATGCAAGAGGCTACTAAATCAAGGGGAGGTTATTTGTTTATGGTGCATCTATTTGCCTCTTCTGTATGTTAATGATTTGTATTCTGCAGATAAGCTATGGATGAAGAGCAGCACATCGATGATGGCAGCTACCAAAACCGGCTGCACCAGGCAGAACCAGAGACCAGCGGGCAGCAGCAACCGACGCCGTGGCCACTGGTGAGCCATGGTGTCCCACAGGACCTGGCCCCCTGGCCCGTTCAGGCCTCCAGCCACCAGGACTGCGACTACCGCTCCCAGGAAGACCTGGCCCGCCACCAGGGCAGGACACAGTGGGTGGTGACCCAGGGCGGCAGAGGCTTGACACACCCATACCACGGAGGCAGCAGTCAAGACTGGCCGATGGCAGAGCCAGCAAGACAGCCTGAACACCACGACTGGCCAACCAACCCACTCAAGCAGGAGACTGACACCTTCCAAACCCTGCAAGAAGAGCATGGCGACAGACAAGACTGTGGCTACCAGGCGCAGACAGACACGGGCTCACACCAGGACCTGGTAGAAGAACTGCGGCAGGAGACCTATCCAGATACAAGTCCTCAACAACTGCAGCATGAGACCAACCCTGGCACAAACCCTCAGCAGTACCAACCCAGACCCCAGGGGGGCCCCTACTCTGGAGAGATAGCAGGACAGGGGGAGCCACACTACTCCAGGGCAAGGGCAGACTCCCAGGGGGGTCACTTCTCGTCCCCTGTGATACTCCCCCCTCGTAAGTCCTTCCTGAGCAGGGAATCAGAGATGACCGTGGGAGAAACTTACGTGGTGAAAGAAGTAACTTCAGAAAACCAGCCCTTCACGAGTCTGACCTTCTCCCCTCGAGGAGAGTCTTCTGAAGGTCAGGAGACGACACGACTTGACCTTCCCGCGGGAGAAACCCTGTCTGGTGTGGAGGATGGACCAGCTCAGGAGGAGGAGGGAGATATGGAGGAGGAGGAAGAGACAAGAGAGCAAACCCCCAGGTATGTGGCTTTAGATGGACTCGATCAACACTGATTCCTGTAGATTTACAACTGAAATACCTGAAATTCAGATGTCAGGCAGAACATCTATCAAACTTTCCCATACTGTACACCTTTACCAAGTTTAGATATAATGATATAAACCTTCTCATGTAATTTGTCCATCATAATGTGTATGCAGGACTTGTAAGTTGTAAAACCTGCTCCATGTATTTGTCTGTTTGTACCAGTGCGCAGAAGGACATCGGTGCCCGCCAGCAGCAGGAGGAGGTGGGAGATCTGCTGCTGTCCTGTACACTGGAGGGGTGCGACTTTACCACTCAGACAAGGTGGGAACACATGTATAACTGTTCATTACTGAACACTGGAGGGGTGTGACTTTACTACTCAGACAAGGTGGGAACACATGTATAACTGTTCATTACTGAACACTGGAGGGGTGTGACTTTACCACTCAGACAAGGTGGGAACACATGTATAACTGTTCATTACTGAACACTGGAGGGGTGTGACTTGACCACTCAGACAAGGTGGGAACACATGTATAACTGTTCATTACTGAACACTGGAGGGGTGTGACTTGACCACTCAGACAAGGTGGGAGACATACAGTATCAAATAACTCTTACATGTGTAACTCTTCATTACCTCTGTCTGTGTGTGTGTGTGTGTTTGTGTGTGTGTGTGTGTTTGTGTGCATGTGTATGTTTGTGTGTGTGTGTGATTGTGTGTGTGTGTGTGTTCGTGTCTGTGTGTTGATAAGAGGAGGAAGGAATGTTTTGAGGAATTTGTAGCTGCTGTTAGATTGGGACTGGGAGCCTAGCAGAACCAATACTTACTGCTACTTAACCAACTTTCTTGTGTCTCCCCAGGTTTGTCTTTAAGGAACACATGCGCAAGGTGCACAACAGCAAGCTTTGAGATTGGGAGCCTAGCGGAATCAATACTTGATGCTACTTTAAAGCGGCCTGTGTGACCGAACAAGCATCCGAAGGAATATAAAGGCTTTGACTTGACTTGACTTGATCAACTTTCTTGTTTTCCCCAGGTTTGTCTTTAAGGAACATGTGCGTAAGGTGCACAACGGTAAGCTGTACGGATGTCTGAAGTGTTCGCTCCTGTTCTCCACGGTGGAGGCCCTGAAGGCCCACAAGCCGCAGCACAAACCCTTCCGCTGCACCCACTGCAGCTTCGCATGCTCCCTGCAGGTAAACATAACTCTCCTTTATTCCTAGATCATTAAAACTGCTCTATACCAGTCTGCACTGAGTACTGATACCACCATGTTTTACTGTATTGTACAACAGTGTTACGGATGAACTAATGTGACTCCACTGCTTAGACTGTCAAGTTGTTCAAATGTATTAATGAAAGTAAACTTGGTGTCTTATTCTTAATCTGTTTGCACTAGTTATTTTAGATTCGTAATATTGTTGTTAATGTTTTCACTAAGTGACTTCTACAAAGAATGACCTCAGTAAATGATGACGCACTTCATGTGCATATTTCTATGAAATATCACATGCAAAGTCATGAGGAATAAAACTGAATCTGAATCTGAATCTCCCTGCAGACCAAGTACGACCGCCACCTGCAGGCCCATGATGGGAAACAGCAGGGGCATGATGGGACAGATCCACAGCAGGAGCATGATGGGAAGCTGATCCAAGATGCAGCAGGTACCAGCAAGGAGCATGATGGGAAAGAACAGGAGCAGGTGGCAGAGGTCGTCCAGGTGCATGATGGGAAGCAGCTGTCCTGCAGCAGCTGTGACTTTGTGGTGGCCAGCCCTGCAGCACTCAAGGAGCACAGAAAGGTAGGGATGCTACAAGACTTAAGAAGTATTCACTTGTACCTTCATATGCAGGTTTTGTTCTAAATAGGGGAAGAGGGGCGTTCCATGCTCCATGCAACCCTTTACTCAAGGGAGCAGATCCTCTGCAAGCATAAAATTCAGATTACCCATGCTACTTATATTAGGTCACATGTGGCTAGTCTTCAACTGTGACCGGTCTGACAGTAATTTCGCCCCTCGAGAACTGAAGAAGCCTCAGAATACCTGATCTAAACTTAATATTCTCTTAAACTCCACCCCTGGAAACCATGCCATCCCCAGTGCTTCATAGAATTCCCTGATATGTGTTACTCAACCATTGTGAATGTCTTTCATCTATGGCTTACTCATAATGGATTGTCAGGAGATGTTTATTCACCTCTGACCCGTTCCCGCTGCCATAGGATGCCCACGGCCAGGCCAGGCTGCAGTGCCAGCAGTGCCCCTACAGCACCCCCTATCACAAGAAGATGGAAGTGCACAAGAGAGTGCATTCTGGGGAGAAGCCTTACAAGTGAGTAAAGTGTATTGCTGGGTTCACTTATGACAACAATGTATTTACTACACATGTACAAATATATCAAAATTGCCATTTTTTGTACGGTCAAACCTGTACAAGTGACCATCTCTTCACAAGGGACCACCTGGCCATTGTAACCACTTTGGTGGCCCTGTAGATATAATTTTTATCATTACAAATCCTGTCTATAGATGTTTTTAACCACCTGTCCACAAAGACCAGATTTTATCGGTCCCCTGAGTGGTCTTCTTGGACAGTTTTGACTGTACTAGGAATGGCAAAATCTTGCATCTTATAGGAGTATAGTAGATATGGCCACCTGTATTTGATAGCAAATGTTGCATTTCTAATTATAAATTTAGTTTTAAACCATTTTATTAACGATTTGTTTTCTCCCCCAGATGTGAGGAGTGTGATTACACCTGTAGTGAGAAGGGTCGGCTGGACGCCCACCGCCGTATCCATGGCGACAGTAAACAGTACCTGTGTGCCGACTGTGGCTTCAGTTGCAAGTGGCCCAACCAGCTGAAAACGCACCAGCTCACACACACAGGTGGGTAGCTATAGGTTGAAATATTTAGAGTCTTGTGGCGTCTGTGTGGCACAGTGGCAGAACATCCGGCTATGAACCAATAAGACCCAGGTTCAATCCCCAGTGGGGTACCCAGACATGTCCGGACATGCACCCAGACGTTGTGCCCTTGGGAAAGGCACTTAACACGTATTTCCCATATCCTAAGCTCAGCAATAGGGTTTGGGTTGGCGTTAGGAAGGGCATCCAGCCGTATAAACTCTTGCTACAAAAAAGACTTGCACTTGATGAAGAGTTCTGGGGCTCCCCCATCCATGTGTAAGCACGTCTAACCCCCAGATGATGGGGAACAAAAGACGTAAAACTGGATAGAGAGAGAGAGAGAGAGAGTTCACCATTTGAAGGATAAGGATAGTGTTCTTAGGGACTCTTCCTAAAACTTACCAGTGCAGTAGGAAGTTATCTTGATCTAGTTTGTTTTAACTAACACGTCATCAATTATTCGGTGTCTTGTTGATCACCGATGTAGTACCAAAAAGGAAAGATGCAACATGTTACGCTTGTCACTTTCCGTCCTGTGCATTGTTTTTTTCAGTGTATACAGATTCAATAAGCATTTTTGAAATACAGTGAACATTGAATTACTTCATCCATCTTAGGCAGTGCAACCCGTTCCTGGACCGGTGACATGCAAGTTGGATGACAGAAAGTACACTGAAAAATATCACTCATAAAAAAAATTGGAGTCATATAAAGTTGTTGTGTAGGATTTTTGCCCTGTGTGTTATTGCCTTGTGGGTTAGTTTAAAAGTTAAAATCCTCCCACACCATTATTGATGTATAGGGCGGTGCCCATCTCTGTTTCATAGCCCTGGGGCACACTGTGGTGCAATCACTGTAGCAGGGGGCTAGTCCACTGGCAGTGGAGTGTGTTTAACTTCCATACTGTTTCAGAAGTATGTACCATTTTTATAAAATCTTTGGTATGACTCAATGCGCCTCTTGTCCAGAGGACTCAATGCGCCTCTTATCCAGAGGTGTCCTACCCAGGGCTTGAACCCGGGCCTTCTGGTCCAAGTAATTTGAACCAGATGTGGTGAGGGACAGAGGCGCAGACCACTACACCACAGGGACACCCCCAACTTGTGGGTAAGTACCCAGTAATTAATGCTATCCTGACTTCTCTTCTATCCCAGGTGTGAAGCCGTACAAGTGTGAACAGTGTGACTATGCCACGACCCGGGCGGACACCCTGCAGACCCACGTGCGCACCCACACCGGGGAGAAACCCTTCATGTGTGAGCAGTGTGGGTACTCCTGCACCACCAAGGGCAGTCTCAGGACACACAAGAAGAAACACCAAACAGGTTAGAACTTACTTTTAATGCAGATTTTTAATGTGAATGCAGATTTTTAATGACAGCTTAAGTTTATTGTATTGTGAAAACAGTGCAGAAACAGATTTATTGGGATATTGTCATGAAATGCTCTCTGGTTGATGAGATCGTGGCAATGTTTACAACTATGTTTTAATCTTTATTTTTGCCCTTCAAAGCATTATTTATCGTTTGTTTGAATATCAAATTACCAGATACATTGTGGGTATTAAAGTGCCCCAAGTGTTTTCATACATTTCTTGTGAAAACATAGTTGCGCTACAAAAGACTAGATAAACTCTCACAAAAGCCCCTGTATGCATGTGTGTGTGTGTGTGTGTTTATGCATCTGTGTCTTGTCATCTAAGCGTGTGTGTATGTATATCTTGTGTATGTGTGTCTTGAGTACATATATATATATTTTTGTGCTTCCATCACCATGGTTCCCACAGTGACACATGTGTACCTCCCCCCCCCAGACCGCCTGTACCGCTGCTCCAAGTGTCCGCAGACCTTCAAGTTCGCGGCGGGGCTGTACCAGCACACCCGGCGCCACACCAGCGTCAAGCCCTACCGCTGCACGTCCTGCGACTTCGCAGCCTACCAGAAACAGACGCTCAAGACCCACATGCTCAAGCACACAGGTATAGGAACCATTCATGAATAGATATAAACATGCAGTATGTTATTACTGGAGTTACAACTAGAGATAGGCCTAACATGCTCAAACACCAGGTACTAAACCAGTGCAGCTGCATTGATTGGTGAAATAAAAAGTAGAGGACATACATTTTTGTACAACCAATATTTTATTGATTTGAAACTAAAGGAAAGATCCATGCCATTAATTGTTTTTTGTTGTCCCTTTATCCTTTTATTCTTTCTTATATCATGGACATATTCTAGTCAGTTCAAAGGTTATAGAAGTACATATATTTGTAAAGTATGTCTCTCACTTATCTTCCTGTAGGTGAGAAGCCCCACAAGTGCCCGTGGTGTTCCTTCGCAGCTCGGCAGAAGTCCAACCTGCAGTCCCACATCCAGAGCAAGCACCCCGGGGCGGAGGGACAGCCAATCAGCAGCCAGCAGAAGCTGCTGCGCTGCCCGCTCTGTCGCTACTCCGCCCGGAAGGGAAGCTTGCTGCAGCGCCACCTAGAGAAGCACCCGGAATATGCAGCTCTGCAGGAGCAGGGGTACTTCCAAAACCTCATCCAATCAGAGGACGGCGGGGACACCAAAGGGACCAATCAGGATGCAGCTGCCATGGAAACAGAACAGGTTGTCAGTGAGATCGGTCCAATGGAAGGGGGTGGCAGTAATCAAGAAGAGGAGGGGGAAGGGACCTGCCCTCCCCCACAAGATAGTGGAGCGACCTTTCAGCCACCTGTCCCAAAGGCAACTCCAGAACTACAGGACTATTTCATTACAGATAAGGGGGGTGAAGCAAGGGAAACAAAAGTCAAAACAGACAGGGAGCAACAAGATGAACCGTCCCAGCAGAACCTGCCGACCTCTGACCCCACCACAGGTCAGCTAGACTCAGCCCTGATTGCCCAGAGCATGTGCAGTTTGTTCGCCGACACTACTCGGGGCCTGCTGCCCTCCCAGCAGTCTAGCACTGAACAACAGAGAACATTCCAGGGCCAGGTAGGGTTTGGGATTTTTTTAGCTTACCACAAAATTTTGAACTATACAAAACTTGTTGAATTTGTGAATGAAAGAACTTTAACCTACATTGTAAAATGTAGAAAACTTACATGAATTTGTAAATGAAATGACTTTTACCAGTAATATTTTACCTTTTCCAAAATATGGGCTTTATAGTAGTTTAGATCAAGGGAAAGTTTGGAATGTTAATCAAAGTTATAGAATAATTCTGTTCTTTGTGTTTAACACTTTACTCTTTTTTGTTGTTTCAGGCAACCAATCAGAAAGCTGTTCAGGACACCCTGCAGTTCCAGCCTTTGGAGGCAGGGGGCGATGCTGGGGAGAAACCAAGTCAGCAGGGGGAGGCACCAGCCACCACCAACCTGTCCACCTTTGAGTACAGTGTCGGTTCTTTGTCACCCGTAACACCCCCAGATATGAACATAGATGGTTCGGCCCAAAGTGCGTATGGAACGACCCAAGTGCAGCTGACAGCCGGGGGGAGTCCAGGCCAAATGGAGGCAGAAAACATGGGCGATGACTACAGAACCCCCCTAGATGTCCAAATGGAACCTTCCGGATCCGGTGAAAGTGAAACCCAAGCTGAGGCTGCCATTAAGAAGGAGAGCGATGGTGACCATGACAACGATGTGGAGTATGTCTCTGAGAGTGAGAGTGAGGCAGAAAGCGAGAGTGAAGCCCTGCTGACGAAGCGCATGCTGACCAAACACCTGCTGGCGGAAGACGCTCCGGAGGAGGGGGAGAAGACGCTTCAGATGAACCTGCGCAAGAAGGAGCGGAGGAGGTGAGCCTAAAGGAACAACAAGCTTCTCAAGACAACTTGGAAAACCTATTATTGATAAGTTATTTGCATAAAAGATCATGTGTGAACGAAGCAAAATCATTGCACCCATTGTTTTTACATTTTTAGCAATTAAACACCTAATTTGTGCCAATCCTAGGCTAGAGCCTTACTCAAGCAGAATGACACTTCTTGTGACCACATGATCTCATGACTGTACCCATGGGTCATTAGTGCCTGCTATGGACCTTTATCAGAACAAATTCTCTTCATCAGGGACATGGTCTATTAACAGAGATGTAAGATGTTGCAGACCTCAAGCCTCAAGCACCCTTGAGTTATTCTATCCTACACTGTTGTTTGATCTTCTGTGGTGACCCAATGGTCAAATAGACTAAGGGATAGATGAACTGAGATGAAATGAGAAATTGTGTTTTTAGAGACTTCATTGTATCATGTAAGACCTCTCAACTACTTTCCTTCAAGCCAAGAAACTAAAGTCTGATTATCCCTCCCCAGATACCAGTTGCTTGACTCAGGTGATGATGATGAAGAAGCAGACCAGGATTATGCAGAGGACGAGGAGCTGCGACCTGTCAAGAAGAGGAAGTACACGCAGAGGTAAACATGTTAAATACTGACGGTAGCAATGGTAAGAAAACAATAAGAGCACTACATGGATATATGTTAGCCTGTATTTACACAAGCTCTCAGCCGGTGGTTACTGACCCCCACCCTAGGGTAAGGCGGTTACGGGACCGGCTGTACACTAGGAGCGCGATTCGTCAGGCTAGGATATATGTCACTCATTGTCAGCAACATCAACAATAATGATAGCCATACCATTGGTGTCTTTGTTGTATTAAGCTATGATACCCTTTCTGGACCCCTTTTTCTGGAGAGTATCGAACCTTTCAATTCATGCCTTAGAGAGGTCATAATCAGTAATGAAAGACCAGAACCTGATATTCATCAATTAGAACTGAGAGTTCAAGCTTAAGGTGAGGTGAGGTGGAATATTAGCTGTTATATTGCACCAGTCCTGTTCCCCCATCAACCATGTCTCCTTGATGTAGGAGGGGTACTGAGTCGTCCCCTGCGATGTCTTACATGCCTGTATGATTAACCATGTCTCCTTGATGTAGGAGGGGTACTGAGTCGTCCCCTGCGATGTCTTACATGCCTGTATGATTAACCCTGTCCCTTTGTACCAGGAGGGGTACTGAGTCGTCCCCTGCGTCTTACAGGGCCACCCTGCAGTGTGAGCACTGCGACTTCACCTGTAAGCAGGAGAGAGCGCTGGAGACTCACCTGCGCAAGTACCACCGCATCAAGGGTCCCATCACCATCAGTACCGCCGCCAGGAAGAAACCCGGTCCTAAACCCGGTCCCAAACCTGGGCCCAAACCGGCGGCGAAGGCCAAGAGGAGGCCGTATGTGCACAAGTAAATACAGACATGACTTGTTTTTAGATTATCTTACTTAGACTTAGACTTAGAAGCTCCCATGTTGTGCGATGCATGAGGCAGTCAGAAGATTATCCAAGTTATCTAAATCTAGTGGGTTAAGGTAAAGGCAAAGGTCCTGTAGCCTTGTTTTGAAGCCTTTAGGGCAGTGAGTTGTTATCCACGGTGTCTAGGGCATAGTATTAAAGGTGTAGCCCAACCCTCTCCCTCCACTGCCTTTTACCTCCCCAACTGAAGTCAGGTACCCATTTTTACACCTGAGTGGAGTGAGGAAAGTTGTTTTGAATGCCTTTCTGAAGGACACAACATCGGTGGTAGAGGATTCAAACCCAGGGCCTCACTTTATGTGCTTGAAGTTAGCAACAACAGAAAATGCAGCCTGATTTTCTATGAACAATTGTAACTTTGGAATAAACTCCCAACAGAACAAAGAAAACTCACTACTGTATCGACCTTTAGAAATGGACTTAAGGAATGGAATTAGGACTGATACCGAATTTTTGAATTGCACATAATTGTGATCATTGTGTATTATGTCTGTGCATTGTATTTGTATCCATGGAGACTGAAAAACAGGTCAAGAGACCTGAGTGTGTCTTCTGGTTAAATAAAGAAATGAAATGAAACTGATGTAATGTGTACTGCCCCCTTGCAGGAAGATCCTGAAGTGCAGCCAGTGTGAGTTCACGTGTTACCAGGACCGGGCGCTACAGACGCACCTCAGGAGCCACACTGGGGAGAAACCTTACAAGTGCGAGGAGTGTGACTTCCAGTCAGGTGGGCTTTGTTTGTTATCTCCATGAAATGGGAGATATCGTTGGCGTGTTTGTGTGTGTGTGTGTGTGTGTGTCTGTTTGTGTTTCCGGACTTTTGTAGTCAGCATAACTCAAGAACCTCTGGATGGATTACGATGATATTTGGTATGTGTGTAGGTGTTGGGTAGACAAAGGTCAGGGTTAATTTTAGGCCCCCTGGTATATGACCTTGGTACTGCAGGAGAACTTCAATTTTTCTATATTTTGACCTGGACGTGCTATGGTCTTGATTTTTGGGTGGCAGATAGCTTGTGATGTAACTACTACAGGCTCTCGTTCTTCCCTCGTACCATCAAAGAGTGGAATGAACTTGAGCCTAGTGGCGGAGGCGGAGTCCCTCTCCCAGGTCAAAACTGAGCCGGGACGGGCTTCGCTGCATTGAGCTGCCCCCCGTCCTTGTATATATGTAAATATATAATTACTAACAACACTAAAAGTTTCCAGTTTTGCACATGTCCTTGTCTACCCCCCTTTCTACCCTCTGTTTGCACCTGTTACTAACACTTGGCGCAGCTGCTAATAATCCGCCGAAAGGCGGGCTGAGCAGTACCGAAGAAGAAGAAGAAGAAGAGGAGTAGTGTAGGTTTGGGCCCCCTAGCAGCTTGTTTGTTCTGCATAACTGGTAAACCGCCTTTAGGCATAACACTCCAGTGGTGAACATGATAAGTGGTGGGTTAGGGTTAGGGTTGCGGTTAGGGTTAGGGTTTTCCACACTGGGGAGAAACCGTACAAGTGTTAGGGTTAGAGTTAGGGGTAGGGTTCAGGTTAGCCATACTGGGGAGAAACCCTACAAGTGTGAGGAGTATTCCAGTCACACTCCTCAGGTGGGTTTTGTTTGTTCTTGAAACAAGGGGCCATGGGCTTTACGTCCTATCCAAAAGAGCATCTTAACCACAGCTGATTTTTACCTGAAGTCAAGTGATGAAATACATGTAGGTATAAAGCTCCTTTTTCATAGGCTAAGGGTACAGCAATGGAGCCTGCTATGGATTCAAACTCAGAACCTTGAGATTCTAAGTCATCCACCCTAGCCACTAAGATGTTCCTTTGCAAAGAAACATTACTACATCTAGGAAGCATTTTCTTTGGATTGTTTGTAGCAGCATATGTGGCCACCTACTGGTGAGAAACCACACAACTGCAGAGAGGACAGTATCATGTCACTTAAGACATGACATGCCAGACATGAGTGAAATTCACTCTGGTGAGAAACCACACAGAATGTGAGGAGTTTTGTCAGTGCACCCAACAAATCTTATCTTTTAGATACTGGTTTTGCAAGTTGTATATTTTGTTAGTGGGTCAAAATATGTCTTTATGATGTAAATTTGTTCCAGCCAACATGGAAAATAACATGATAAGCAAATGATAAGCTCCTTAAAAAAGGTGTAATTTCTTACATGCAATTAGCAAACTTGTCAGATTAATTGATGATTTAATTGGTAATTAATTGCCAAATGTATTCCATGCAATCTTCATTGCTGCATAAATTATCTAGAGAGCCAATCACAGCTTTCCTTTTAAAAGTTCGTAAAATGAGCTTCAAATGGTCACTTCAGCTGAAGCATTGCTTCCACATGGACTGATAGTGACAAATCAATCAATCAATCAATCAATCAATCATCTGCAGCCATCAAGTGCTGATGCATGGCAGCATCTCCCCACAGGATGTTCTATTTTTAGCACAGGACCTCCAGTTGGCTCTGGTGACCCCTACAATGTAGCTCCCTGAGTGTGTTGAAGACTTGGCCCTCCCACCTTTTCTTTGGACATCCTCTAGTTCGAGTTCTTGACAGTGATGATGGTCACGTTTAGACCCCATGAAGGGGCTGGAAACACCGGGGATGTTTGTTGACAGAACGCTCAAAAGCTTTAGACTGGTGCGCATGCACCACAGAAATTGTGGGTGACTGGCGACCTTTCAACTTTGGGAGCTACCAATGGAGGCCACATGGGGATATTCATGCTCACTTACACCTACAGTCATTAGTCTGCCTGACGATCAAGAGGATGCAGAAGACACCCATTGTTTTCCTGATTTTTTAATAATTATTACTCCTCTTACAGCTCAGAAATACCGTCTGACGGAGCACATGGCTCTCCACGACGAGTCGCGGCAGTTCAAGTGCGGAGAGTGCGGGCAGGGCTTCACCTCCCAGAACCACCTGCAGCAGCACGAGTTGCGCCACACCGGCCAGCCCACGCACACCTGCGACCTGTGTGAGTACGGCTGCTACGACCAGGCTTCCCTCAACAGGCACATCAAGGTAAGAATAAGTCCTCATTTTAAGCTACGTTAGTCCAGACGATAAATATTAATGTTGAGCTGGGCCACTCTGGCCAGCCCACGCACACCTGCGACCTGTGCGAGTACGGCTGCTACGACCAGGCTTCCCTCAACAGGCACATCAAGGTATTTTAAACTATTCAAACAAGAGGTCGAGATATCACACCAGTTTTTTACTGTTGGTACAAGCTGTGTAAGTCCAGACGATAAATATAAATACTATGCTGCGCCACTCCAGCCAGCCCACACACACATGTGACCTGATGTTGTTGATCCACTCTTTCGTGGTTGTCCTCGTGGGTTTCGGCGCATTGTTAAGTAAAACTCAAACAAGAGGTCAAGATGAAACCAAAGGGCTGGGAGGAAGACAGGATCATGAATCTGACTCCCTAAAACTGTGTGTAAGTAAAGGTACAGACTTTCCCCTCAGACTGTGTTTTTATATCAATCTTCCTATTCAGCATCATGTGAATGATTTTTGTGATTTATTGAAGGAGAAAGTGGCAAAAATTTATGTTTTGTTCAGAAGCAGCCAAGATATTGCATAGTTTTTCAAAATGCTAGTCAATGGTTTGATTTTGGTGAAGAGATCAATTTTTACAATTTTTGAATCACGCACCTAGCATATGTTCTAATATTCCATAAATGAATGGCTTGCCTTTCCAGAACATGCACTCTGGTGACCTGGAGTTCATCTGTCTGACCTGCGACGGTCGGTTCAACTCGCAGGCGCACCTGAACCGTCACATGACCATGCACCGCGGCAAGCGCGACCCCGAGGACCTCAAGTGTCCGAACGAGGGCTGCAACTTCGTGGGAAACAGTCGCTACGGGCTTTGGAAACACAACACCGATGAACACAAGGCTAAGGTACATTTGATTCTTATGACCTAAAAATATTATGGCCCTTTCATCATCTTGACAAACAAAATTTGTGTATAAAACAAAAAAGATAGAGAGGTTGGCCAGTCAAATCTGCTCACAACTGTATAGTCTTTTCAAATCCTAATATTGCAGCTACTATGCATAGTGTACAGCTGTTGAAAATGAGCATGGTGTTAACATTGCTACTGGACATGTGTATCTGTATTTCTGTACTTTAATTTGCTGAAAAAATCATGTCTTATTATAGGAACTGATTGATGTCAGTCATTCTACACTTGGATATTCCCCACCATTTTCAATACTGTAAGTCTACTTAGATCCGCGGGGCCTAAAATCCGCGGTTTCGGGCAAATGGAGAATCCGCGGTGGTTCTAAATTCGCGCTGGGCGATGAGTAGAAAAAAAATAACTGAATACTGCCATCAGAAAATGTTTGGTTAATTTTCAAAAATCAAAAATGTTACGAAGGTCGCCACAAAACTGCTTCAAAATCGTCAGAAAATGCGGTCCACGCCGAAGCTGTGACGGGGAATTCCCGCCCTGTGATCACGTGAAATCTTTCAGTCAACCAATCAGAGCAAAGTTTTTCTGACTCAAACCAATCAGCGCTTAGAACAGGCGGTAAACAAGAGTAAACAAAGATGGCGGCCCAGCCCGGGCCGGCCCCTAGCGCGCTGTATTTTGAAGTAAAATCATGGCGTAAACACGACTCATCTACCCTACCTAAGCAGAATTTCCACGGGAAGAAAATTAAAGGGATAGATTCTCCACCGAATACGACCACAAATGGCGGCGAATGGCGGGAAATCACAGCGTAGGGACTCAAATGCTCGGGCGAAAATCTTTTTTTTTCTTTACGTATTTTTGCTGGCTTTCTTGAAAAACAGGTTTTTAATGAGATCAACATATGTCAAAGGCACCGATATCGATGGTGTGCAAGCATAACAATAGCAAGAAACAAAAGAGCGTGATTGTACGCCGGTAAACGGCGTCCCCACGCCCGTAACAACAAGCCAAAATTGTGGCGTGTATCTCCATAGTTATTTTGTGATTTCTCGGTAAATTTCTCGGTAAATTACTCTATGTGTGTAGCGGTCGGGAGTAGCGACGCCGCTCGGCCAAACTCCTGCGAATCATATGTAATATCACTTGTTTACACGTATGTACTGTGTAAAAGTTTGTCATGTTTTACACAATCGCGTGCATTGTTTATGTGTCGCTTTTCCCTGAAGTCGAGCTCACTCGTATATGTGGGGAGGGGGGCAAAAGTACGATAAACATATCCGCGGGGAAATTGATTCGCGGCGCAGAGGTCGCCGCGGATACCGCGGATCTAATTATACCGCGGATCTAAGTAGACTTACAGTAAGTGCTCTGTGATGTTTGATGATGAAGGTTCTTTAATATCCTCAAGGTTAAACATACTATAGGAACTTAAAGCCTGCAAATCATTTAAGGGACTGCAGACTCTACCAACAGTGTGTATCATTTTCAAGGTGATTTGAACTTCCATCCCTCTGATCTTGTAAAAAGATTGCTAACCACAGCACCACTGCCTGCTGCATTGTTCCAGGTGTGTCTAAAGTGCAGTGAGGAGTTCGACACCTACGAGCAGCTGAAGGAGCACAAGAAGGTGCACAAGACGCACAAGTGCGACAGGTGTCCCTTCTCCACCTCCAGCGAGAACTACCTGCAGAAACACATCTTGGACCTGCACGCTGACGGGGACGACATCAGGTAAGGTCACAGGGCCAGGGGTTAGGGCTGGTCAAAGGGCAAAGGTTGTATGTAGAAGCTACTTCTTCATCTATATGATATATGTTGGACAATGATTATGATAATCTCCTTCAAATGTCCACTTGTGCTCTTCTTATGAACACCTCATGGATAGCAAACAATACTGCTTTTTGCTGGTTTTCTGTTTTTATCTTATTGTGTCTTTGCTGCAATCCAATGTGATATGAACTGTAGTTTGGGCTAATGCTATTGTATAAGGTATTTTTATCAAGCTATTTTCATTCTCTTTCATACTCTCTTTCTGTAGGCAGCAAATGCTCTAACCGAAATGACTCAAAGACTGACAACTGACATTAAGTGTGACATCAGCAATGTGCCAAAGAAGTGCCAAATAGTCCTTAGATCTTTGGATTACCGTAACAGATAAACTTTCATGTAATGCTTTTGTCATCTTGTCCACCCCCAGTTGTGACCAGTGTGACTTCACCTGTGGGCATGAGCTCCTCCTGAAGAAGCACCAGAACGCGGAGCACAAGCAGCCCAAGCCTGAGAAGGTGTTCCAGTGCCAGCTGTGCGACTTCTCTCAGACCAAACGCTGCCTCCTGGCCAGACACATGCGCAGGGTGCACTCCACAGCAACTCCCTACAAGTACGTTCACTGTTCATGTCTTATTCTCTTTGTAGCAGTGGGTCAAGCAAGAAAACAAACTTGCTGCTACAATGTTATTAGTACAAATTGAATGTGTCCTTTGCAGAAGGCCACATGTGATACCAGAAAATGACTTCTTGGGCTTTTTCCTGCTGATTTCTGTTGCTGCTGACAAAAATTTGGCTCATAAATTTACATGTGTACCCTCAGTGTTGTAACTTCTGTCACGTGTGATAAAGAAAACAAAGAATGCTATCCTTTATTGGTTAATTAATTAGTTTATCACTTTTAAAGACAGTGTTATTAACTTCCCATTCCTTCAGGTGTGACAAGTGTAACTACTCGGCTAAGAAATCAAAGTGTTGATGTCCCATTCCTTTAGGTGTGACAAGTGTAACTACTCTGCTAAAGAGGTGAGTCAGCTGCACGTGCACCAGCGGGTCCACGAGGACGAGCGCCGTTACCTGTGCTCCGAGTGCGGATACACCTGCAAGTGGGCCAACCAGCTCAAGATTCACCAGATGTCGCACACAGGTGAGTGGCGTCTTCAAGGAGATGGCTAATGCTAGGGTCACAATTCACAACATCCCGGCCGGGCTGTTTGCGCAAACGAAAAATTTAAGTATATGCCAATAGATATGCACAAGCTATGTTCTTGAAATATTTTTTGTACGTTAGGTGTTTTTTGTTGTCTTTTATATCATACTTTTTGTTCCCCGAGACTGCCCGGCCGGGCCCCGGATCGGAAATGTGACCCTAGCATAAGACATGGCTAAGTCTGAAAATTGCTATCACTGCAAGACTTTATGCTTTCTTGCAGCTTTCTTCCACCAGACGTCTCATACAGGTGAGCGGCATCTTTAAGGAGATGGCTAAGACATGGCTAAGTCTGAAAATTGCTATCACTGCAAGACTTTAAGTTTAAGCTTTCTTGCAGCTTTCTTCCACCAGATGTCTCACACAGGTGAAAAGCATCTTCAAGAAGATGGCTAAGACATGGCTACATTCAGAAAATTTTCTGTCACTGCAAGACTTTAAGCTTTCTTGCAGCTTTCTTCCACCAGATGTCTCACACAGGTGAAAAGCATCTTCAAGAAGATGGCTAAGACATGGCTATGTTAGAAACTTTCCTGTCACTGCAAGACTTTAAGCTTTCTTGCAGCTTTCTTCCATTGATGTCTCACAGACAGATTAGAGTCCTCTCCAAGAAAATAGCAGACACAAATATATTTCCTGAGCTAAGAGTAAGAAACACAAGACAAACTTTTATACACTGTTTGTGTTGGGGATTGATAGTGTCAGTCTGTGTCCGTAGCTAAGAACCAGACTGAATATAATGGTTAATTATAGAGTTGTTTTTATTACTCCATTGTCTGAAATACTTTAAATCCATTTAATATTATGTTTGGTAATTTTAGCGGTTGGGGGGAAAGGGTGAAGTTAACGGCATTTAATTTCAACGATGGAAACAAACATCACTGTCTTACTTTGATACTCAAAGGATTTGCCATTCTTAAGATACCTGACAATGTCTTTTGTTTTGCCCCCTCTCCCAGGTGAGAAGCCTTTCACCTGTCCCTACTGTAGCTATGCCTGTGAACGTTCCGACAAGCTGAAGATCCACGTGCGCACCCACACCAAGGAGAAGCCCTACATGTGCGAACAGTGCGGCTTCCGATGCTCCACCAAGAGCAGTCTGCGCTCGCACTCCCGCAAACATCGCTCTGATAAACCTTACCAGTGCCAGCTGTGTGACTCCTGTTTCAAGTACCCCACAGGACTGTACCTGCACATGAAGACTCATAAGGTAAAGTTATTATGATCTTCAGGAGTAAATTGTGTAAGTCATGTGAAACCATGTATCCTTAGTGATTGGGTCAGTTATGCTTAGCTGTGTGACTCATGCTTTAAGTACCCAACTGAGCTGTACCTGCACATGAAGACTCACAAGGAAGAAATAACTTTATCACTGGGAACAAAGCTTCAGCTACTGTATTTATGTTTGTGCCAATGTCTATAGAATTATGTACACTTTTGAACCAAAGTTGCATTAAGTGTACTTCTGAAATATATTTTCAGTATTGTCTCTTTTGTTGCACCACATTTACTTTTACGACAATTTTTTCAACATAGATTGTTTACAAAGATAGTTTTCAAAGGTAGGACTCTGATGTTTGTGAAATATTGTATGCATTCAAAGTAAACATTAGAAAATGTCTTGCATTGACATTTTCAAGATTGTTTCAATTCTTTTTTTTAATGCTGCTCTGGCAGAGTCAGAGTGTATGTTTGTGAAATATTGTATCTTACAAAATATGTTAGAATATTAGTATCCAGTATTAGATTATACTGCTGCGGGGTTCCCTGACGCAGGGGTAGGCAGCAGTCGGCCAGTCTTCACACAGCGCCTCCAAGCGGCTCTTCCCAGCGGGTCCACGTTGGTGAGGCCGCACTCTGTAATGTCCTAGAATATGGGTAAAATAGTGGTGTTTTTAATGCTTTGTCCCCATTGATTTCCCAGGAGGACAAGCCGTTTAAGTGCGAACACTGCAGCTACTCCACCCCCTTCAAGCGGTGCCTGCAGCAGCACATGCTCCAGCACACTGGGGAGAGGCCATTCAAGTGCCAGTACTGTCTGTACACCGCCACGCAGAAGGGAAACTTCCAGGCTCACATGCAGAAAAAACACCCCTGGGTCACCAACACTGCTACTACTGAGGGAGAACAGACCACAGCAGATACTGTACAGGTTAGTGGTAGTGTAGACATAAGGAATGAAAGAGGGAGGGAAGGTGGAAAAGAAGAGTTGGCCACACAGAAGGGCAACTTCCAGGCACACATGCAGAAGAAACACCCCTGGGTCACTAACACCACTACTACTGAGGGGGAACAG
This sequence comes from Branchiostoma lanceolatum, assembly GCA_035149815.1. Classification (NCBI taxonomy): domain Eukaryota; kingdom Metazoa; phylum Chordata; class Leptocardii; order Amphioxiformes; family Branchiostomatidae; genus Branchiostoma; species Branchiostoma lanceolatum. Next base: position 1,775,159 of record CM068880.1, read on the forward strand.
GCTGCAACAGACACTGTACAGGTTAGTGGTAGTGTAGACATAAGGAATGAAAGAGTGAATGAGGCAGGAAAAGGAGGGGTGGCCACTCAGAAGGGCAACTTCCAGGCACACATGCAGAAAAAACACCCCTGGGTCACCAACACTGCTACTCCTGAAGGGGAGCAGGCAGCAGCAGATACTGTACAGGTTAGTAATTAGCCTGAACTCAATCAAGCTCCTGTAACGGCTTGGTGCCCTGTAACCGCGTAGCCGCCCAAGGGGGGGGGACAGAAACCCCCGGACAGCTGGAGTTTGCGTTATACAGACTACATTTTGTAGTTAGTAGTTATATACATAAAGATGAAGGAATGAGAGAGGGGAATACAGTAGGAACAGTAGGAATACTGTAGGAACAGTGGCCACACAAGTGCCAGTACTGTCTGTACACCGCCACACAGAAGGGAAACTTCCAGGCACACATGCAGAAAAAACACCCCTGGGTCACCAACACTGCTACTACTGAGGGAGAACAGACCACAGCAGATACTGTACAGGTTAGTGGTAGTGTAGACATAAGGAATGAAAGAGGGAGGGAAGGTGGAAAAGAAGAGTTGGCCACACAGAAGGGCAACTTCCAGGCTCACATGCAGAAAAAACACCCCTGGGTCACTAACACCACTACTACTGAGGGGGAACAGGCTGCAACAGACACTGTACAGGTTAGTGGTAGTGTAGACATAAGGAATGAAAGAGGGAGGGAAGGTGGAAAAGAAGAGTTGGCCACACAGAAGGGCAACTTCCAGGCTCACATGCAGAAAAAACACCCCTGGGTCACTAACACCACTACTACTGAGGGGGAACAGGCTGCAACAGACACTGTACAGGTTAGTGGTAGTGTAGACATAAGGAATGAAAGAGGGAGGGAAGGTGGAAAAGAAGAGTTGGCCACACAGAAGGGCAACTTCCAGGCTCACATGCAGAAAAAACACCCCTGGGTCACTAACACCACTACTACTGAGGGGGAACAGGCTGCAACAGACACTGTACAGGTTAGTGGTAGTGTAGACATAAGGAATGAAAGAGGGAGGGAAGGTGGAAAAGAAGAGTTGGCCACACAGAAGGGAAACTTCCAGGCACACATGCAGAAGAAACACCCCTGGGTCACTAACACTGCTACTCCTGAAGGGGAACAGGCTGCAGCTGACACTGTATAGGTTAGTTGTTATTGAACTAAGGAATGGATGAATGAAAGAATGAGTGTGAGGGAGGAATAGAAAGGGTGGCAACACAGAAGGGTTACAAATGTCACCTCTGTTCTTAACTGCATATTGTAAACATATAGCCCACACAATGTGATGTTGTAATAAACATGTATACATGACTGATATATGAACCCCTGCAGCAGGCAGACCCGGCTGAGGGCACCCTGCAGAACAAGCGCTACAAGTGCCACCTCTGCTCCTACCTCTAAACTACACTACAAAATGTACATACTGTAACCATGTAGCACACACATACCAGCATCACAGTGTTACTACATGTAGTATAATACATGTTTGTACCTTGCAGCAGGCAGACCCAGCAGAAGGCACCTTGCAGAACAAGCGCTACAAGTGCCACCTCTGCTCCTACCTCTAAACTACACTACAAAATGTACATACTGTAACCATGTAGCACACACATACCAGCATCACAGTGTTACTACATGTAGTATAATACATGTTTGTACCTTGCAGCAGGCAGACCCAGCAGAAGGCACCCTGCAGAACAAGCGCTACAAGTGCCACCTCTGTTCTTAGTTCTAAACTGTGTTGCATACTACTGTTAAACTGTGGTGAATGTAATGCATAAAACATCACACTGCTATAATATCTTGCAATACCTTCCAGCAGTCAGACCCGGCTGAAGGCACCCTACGTACAGAACAAGCGCTACAAGTGCCACCTGTGTTCCGACCTCTTAACTTCACTACATACATAACCATAACTCAAACAATATGTTGATGTTGTAACAATGTAGTAAATACAATGCTTAAAACACTCACATTGTTGTAATACCTTGCAGCAGACAGACCCTGCTGAAGGCACCTTACAGAACAAGCGCTACAAGTGCCACCTCTGTTCCTAACTCTTAACTTCACTACATACATAACCATATAGCCCACACAATGTGTTGATGTTGTAACAATGTAGTAGATACAATGCTTAAAACACTCACATTGTTATGATACCTTCCAGCAGGCAGACCCAGCAGAAGGCACCTTACAGAACAAGCGGTACAAGTGCCACCTCTGCTCCTACTCCATCGACAAGAAGCAGAGGCTGGACCGTCACGTGGAGAAGCACCTCCGCGGCATCATCCAGACCCCCGGCCACGACGGGTGCCCCGTAACCATGGCGACCATCCTGGAGCCGGAGGGCGAGGCCCTGGCGACGCTGTCCACGGTGTCCAGCATGCGGAGTCGGGTTTCGATCGGCCGGCGCAACCGGGTGTCGAACAAGGACAAGGGTGCGCGGCAGGAGGTGAAGGAACCGGTCTCAGCCAGTCAGAGTCAGCAGGAGCTCATACAGGTGGGTGGACATGTAGGGGAACTTATGCATTTGGGGCATGTTAGCTGCTTATGATTGCATGTGTTTTGATTTATCCCTGTGATATAACTTAATGCATTGTGTAATGTATAGTGAAGTTATGATGAGAAAATTGTAGCTGCTTTTTCAATTTCTGATTTTCCCTCCTGTAGTAGTAAACTTGCTTAGATGATCTTAGTTAGGCCTTACCCAAACTGGACCTGGATTCTGAACTGACATGTTTCATGTGTCAATTAAACATATTTTATTCTACACTTAACTCACGAACATTGGTTTCCTTCCTAATTCCTGCCTGATTATCATACTCAAATTGTTGACCAGCTGTCTAGTTTTATCCCAGTTTTAACTCATTTTTATTGATAACACATGTCCAGGTGGAGAGCTCAGCGTTCACGGCGAGCCCGGACAGCGTGACCCCCCGGCGGGAACTCCTGCAGATGGCCGCGCCACAGAGCATCGACCTGTCCGTGCTCCGTAACGAGGCTCTGCGCACGGAGGTCATGCGCGACCAGGGCTACGTGGAACGGGAACGCACGCCGCTGCAGATGACCAATCAGGAGCAACTGCAGGTCAGGAAATAGTTACTTAGTCTTTCCCGCACCAGATTGTGCATAGGGCGGGATCTATCTCCATCTCAATAGCCCTTGGGCCACACTACTTTGTGCAATCACTACAGCAGGGTGCTAGTTCACTGGGAGTGGTGTGTGTTTAACCACCATACTCTTTCCCAAATGCTCAGTGCTAAGCAGAAAAAGCAGTACCATGTATGTACCATGTTTAAAGTGATTGTTCCTCTGTTACCAGAAAGATAATAATAGTTCTCACAACTGAAGAAATGTGTAGAGCTTGAAAGAACCTACATGTAGGGCCTGCTCATCAACACTTAGATTTCCTTAAAAAGGAATATGGTGAAAACTTTTATTTTGACATTTTTTGTTCCCTTGTTTCCCAGATGACGAGCCGTCAGGAGTACGTCCTCCCCTCCCACACGATGAGCATGACGATGGACCGCAACGTGCAGCTGTCTCAGATCCAGGCCCGCGGCCTGCCCAAACCTGGGCCTCGGGTTAGTGCTGTGGACAGGGGACAGGACATGGACCAACCAGCATTACAGGTACAATAGGTCCTTACTATAACCCCCTCACACTCCCCCTAACCCCTTTCCCCAGGCCCGCGGCCTCCCCAAACCTGGGCCTCGGGTCAGTGCTGTGGACAGGGGACAGGACATGGACCAACCAGCACTACAGGTCTCTGTGGTCCTTATTCGTGCCCCTCCAAAGCACCCTTACCCCCATTCCCTTACCCCAGGATGTGTGAAAAAGGAAAAAGTTAGTAAAAGCACATGACAGCAAGAAATAAACATGAACAAAACTTACATCCCCGCCTTATGTAGCAAAGGGGTTCAGTGATGCCACTTGGCCAGAATGTAAGACTTCTTATACTGGCATAATGTTACTTGCCCAACTTAAACATTACTTGAAGGCTTTTGTAGCTCAATATTTGTCATACTAGTTAAGAAGTGCAAGGGAATTTTGCAGATACATTGTACATTGAACAATGTACTACACACAGCCTCTCCACTTCTCTTCACAACCAAGATAGTGCAGGAAACTAAAGACTTACTCTTCCTTATCTTTGATTCGTTATCCTGTTTTCTGTCCTTTACAGACCCTGACGAACATGGAGACAGTGCACATCCCGACGACCAGCCAGGCGCTGGGGCACGACCAGGCAGGGAACCCCATGCAGCAGTACAGCACCATCGACCAGTACTCCATCCCCATGCTCATGGGCTTCATGCCCGCCGTCAGCAACCCGGGGGGCTTCTCACAAACCCCCATGGGCACCCCCGGGTTCCACAATAGACAGCAGTATTAGGTTTTTGCACATTTCAAACTAGGTGGGTATCTATACTTTATACATGCTTAATGTTGGTATTCAGGTTCCCACAAACCCCCATGGGGACCCCCAGGCTACACAGTAGGCTTCTCACAATCCCCATGGGGACCCCCAGAGTCCACAATAGGCAGCAGTATTAGGTTTTTGTCCATGTTTTAGGTGAGTTTATGTTACAGTACAGCACCATCGACCAGTACTCCATCCCCATGCTCATGGGCTTCATGCCCGCCGTCAGCAACCCGGGAGGGTTCTCACAAACCCCCATGGGGACCCCCGGGTTCCACAATAGGCAGCAGTATTAGGTTTTTGCACCTTTCAAACTAGGTGGGTATCTATACTTTATACATGCTTAATGTTGGTATTCAGGTTCCCACAAACCCCCATGGGGACCCCCAGAGTCCACAATTGGCAGCAGTATTAGGTTTATGTCCATGTTTTAGATGAGTTTATTTTACAGTACAGCACATAGACCAGTACTCAATCCCCATGCTCATGGGCTTCATGCCCGCCGTCAGCAACCCGGGGGGCTTCTCACAAACCCCCATGGGCACCCCCGGCTTCCACAATAGGCAGCAGTATTAGGTTTTTGCACATTTCAAACTAGGTGGGTATCTATACTTTATACATGCATAATGTTGGTATTCAGGTTCCCACAAACCCCCATGGGGACCCCCAGGCTGCACAATATGCATCTCACAATCCCGCATGGGCACCCCTGGTTCCACAATAGACATCTGTATTAGGTCTTAACACATGTTTTAGACTAGGTGAGTTTACGTTACAGTACGGCACCATCGACCAGTACTCCATCCCCATGCTCATGGGCTTCATGCCCGCCGTCAGCAACCCGGGAGGCTTCTCACAAACCCCCATGGGCACCCCCGGGTTCCACAATAGGCAGCAGTATTAGGTTTTTGCACATTTCAAACTAGGTGGGTATCTATACTTTATACATGCGTAATGCCTGCATTCAGCAATCCAATGGGCTTCTCAAAAACCCCTTGGGGATCCCCAGGTTCCTCTACTAGTACTCTACTCCACTACCCCTGTACACTACTCTGTTTAATGCCCTTCTGTTAAAGTTGGGGGGTATTTACAATTGGGTACCTTGATATGATAGTTCAGAATGCGCAATTTGTACATAAATGTATTGTGTGTGTATATCATGCACAAAGAAACTGCAGAAGATACATTTGCGTATCTTTCTTTCATTCTATTTCTTACAGCTCTGTTTGTTCTTTTTTTCCCACAGGTTGGGACTGATTGGCAAAGAGAGGCATTTCTGCACCTTTTCACAGTGGTTGGAACACCAGAAATGGGTTCTGTGAGCTTCACCTTGATAGAAAGGTAGCCTTGTTGCATCATCAAGCCCAATGCTTGATATAGTGATAGAGTGGTATCAAAGATGTAGAAAACAGTGAAGATATTAGCACATCGCAGTCAAGTGCTCAAGGATTCGCCAGTCAAGAAAAGCGCATCAAGACATGCACTCGAAAGACAAGTGTAACTATGTCTGACCAAGTTTAGTCATCAACTAAACTAGTGTATAGTACTGTAAACATGAGAAATGTGTTTGACTTACATGTATTTTATGTTATGTAATGAAAAAAGAAGTTAGAAAAGATCATTGTTCTAGGGGTAAAGGAGATTTGTATGTGCTGAAATCAGTTCATTAATGTACAGGTTCAATGTTAGGTGAATTTGTGAAGATTAGAGGCTTTCGGCCATGTGCAACACCCATGGGTACTTTGGAAAATCTCCTGTGTTGTAAAATGCAGAAGAAACAGAATAATACTGTTGTTGTTTTTGTAGTTTTGTACCTGATATGTTTGGTACCATTTAGTAGAAATCTCTTTGTATCAAGTAATTTAGTAGAGTACAGGTAAAGAATTTTGTAGTACATTTTTCCAAGGGACACTCAGCAGTTGTGGAGGGACTCAACAGAGGAAATTCTGTTGGTTTTCCCATTTAGGAACCCTGCAAGGTAATAGTTGTAATGCGAGTTACATTGAATGATAATGGACATAATTCACAGGCCAGTCCATGTAGACATTTTGTTCATTTATCTAAACTGATATTATACTGTTGTAGGAACAGTAGAACTAACCCTGTACATAGTAGTTTGTGCAATGTGGCTATGACAAGCTCTGATGGTTGCAATCCAGTGGGCTCAGTGCAGTTCTTTAGGAGGCAATAGACCACTATCAGTAACCTTCCGCCATCTTGAATTTCAAGGTCAAAAGTATTAGCAGAATTTGGACTTTCGGTTGGATTGGTTTTTCAAACAGAAAAGAATGCGTCTACCATTTTAGATGGTAAGAAGAATAATTAACCCCATTGCTGTTGACTTTCGTTGTAAGACATACAAATTTGGTGCTTAGTGTAGCAGGGAGAAGGTTAAATGATGATAATGAAACAATGTGTGGAGCAATCATGGAGGTAACTTTGATGGAGGCCTTTTGAGAGAAGAAGAATAGAGTTAATCATTTCCATCGCTTAATTTACTGCGTATTCCTTCTTGTATAGAATTAATAATACAATATGTAATTTCATTTTAATGTGCAAGCTAAGTTATATTAGAATTAATTGTGTAAAAACAATCATAGTATCTGCTTGGCTAGACCACTGCCTGTAGTTACATATATGTTATGGTAAAACCTTATCCTCAGCATAGGCAGCTTACTGCCTAGCACTATTATATATAAGGTATTGTATATTCTCACTGTCATGTTGAAACATTTGTCAACAAGTGACCGATTAGAATCAATGTTAAAGTGTCGTCCTTTTTCTCTGTTTTGTCATAAGAGCTGACTAAAAAAAGCCTGAAAGTACAGATTGCATGGCTAGATTCCAGGCTAGTCTTAAAATCCGCGCATGCTAACCTCAATGCTTGTCAGTCTTGGGATGAGAGCTACACTTAAAACACACGAACCCTGCACGTTTTTAGATAAAAGTGGGCGTGAACCCAGGGTTGCCCATAGTTATAAGGTAATAACGCTAGTAAAAACTATTTGTACAGTACCTCTATATTTACCATGTGTAGCGTAGGAAATATAAGCATGAAAGAGGCCTACCTGGTACGTGACGCTGACACCAGACAATTACTATAATGACAACACAGCAAAACGTGCCGTAAACATATGGTAAGCGGTGGGCTTCAAGGGAACGCTACTTCCTGTTTGTAACATTTACCTGTTGGTGGACACGAGCTGCCACTTAATATGTAGAAGTCAAGATATTGTGCAAGACTATATATGGTCAGGAAAGTTGCACCTTTAAAACATTCTACAGGAACGCGATTTTACCGCGAAGTATTGTGGTCGTACGAGAGTTCCAATAAGCGACAGTGAATCTTTGCAGCCATGAGCTGAATTAATAAGCTCACTACACAGAGCTTTTGGTGGGAACGCTAAACAGGTAAAGCTTAGTGTGCCTCTTCAACTTATAGTGAAAATAGGTGCTGAAAATGATTAGGAATATTTCTCGGCCAATCTATAGTTAGAACCTTACGTCTATGCCTTGTGTGTGTTTAAGTGTGAAGTTAAGATATAAAGAAGTGAAATAAGGACAACATAGTTATTGGCGTTGTTAACCATTATATGTTTCATAGCACGAAGCCGTACAAAAGTATTCATATAAGCAATGCTTGGGACACTATAAGTATCAATGGTTGAATTTACAATAAATTATCAGTGCTGAAGCAAGTTGACACACACACACCCGTACACAACAACGCAGGCACAAAGTACTTGGTTTAAGTTGGTTTAAGATGCCCTTAAGCTCCTCTAGGGGGCTAATCTTCCAGGGCTCATTAACAATACAACACATAATCCAGACATAAGACCATATTCACATATTAGTACGTACAGACATATTTACATATAAGCATGGTACTTATTAATTACTAAATTTCTACCTATTACAATTGAACAATTAATTCATCATCAGGGTTAAAAACATTAAGTTGCATAAGATCGTGATTACCTAGCCATACATAATAGCTTACCATGCCCATGTACATCAAAGGACCTTCCACTTGATACAAGTGCATGTAGACATTTTGAATTACATGAGATTATGACTTTACCAGTTTGTCATTTAAAGTTCCTAATGGCCTGTACTTCAGAACTGGTTCACGGTCAAACGGCCAAATCAGCATGACTGCAATGTATAGAGGCAAAGCTCATGTCAATGTGGCTGAGTACATGTTTGAACATGTAAAAGTGCCAACTAATCGATGACGTCACATTCAATGCGCCAGTACAAGAACTGTACATTGAATTTGAAACATGGCTCGATCTAGAGTCAGTCAGTCAGTCCACAGACCCGCAGCAGGTTCTGGTGCGACTCTTCCCAGTACTTAGACTCCAGGAGCGTCTTCTTGAACTCTGCTGCCTTCTTGAATTCAGAATTAGAATACTCCAACGTATCCACGATCCTCTTCGCCCATTCCTTTGCAGCTTCATCTAGGTCGGACTCGTTCACGCTGGTTTCCACGATCCTGTGCCTCATGTCTGGATGGCACTTCCCTTCTTTGATCAAGTCCTTGATCATGTCCGCCAGTCCTGACTTGTCAGAGATGAGTACGGGGATGCCAGCTGCGATGGCCTCCAGGCCGATCATTCCGAACGGCTCGGCACGGGACGGCATCAGGACCAGATGGGCCTGCTGCATGTCCTGGGCGATGTCCTTCTGGGTTCCACACGGCAGCAGAGTGGGTTTGATTTTCCCACTGTGGAGGTTCTGCTGCAGGATTTTTTCGCTCGCTTCCCAGTCGTCTTCGTCTATCCCGCGAACAAGCAGTCTGGCGTTTAGGATCTTCTCTGCGACCTCCCCCATGGCCCGTGCTGCCAGATCATGGCCCTTCAGCTTCTCTACTTCGGCCACTCTCCCGGAAGTCAGCACCACTTTCTCTCCTCCTCCTGGTCTAACAGAGATGGCTTCAAACGTTGCCGATGGTCTTGGAAGGAACATCAGGTGTTCTCTTGGTTTGCTTTCTCCAAGTGACTTGTACTTCGTCTCGAAGTGGTCGTAGATTCTTCTTCCCAGGGAGAACACAGCATCTGCGTTCTTGGTATCTTCGAGGATATCTCCCACTTTCTTCCCCGCAGCCATCGCTTTCTCAGCTCCCTTGTAGTGCTCCGTGTCTTCTGGCATGTCGTGGTTGAAAAGGACCAACTTTGCGTGTCGACAGCGTTCCTCCTGTATGTTCTTTGCAGCTTGACTTGTGATATCTGCATGGCCAACGATGCATTTAAGATCCTGTGGTATATCTGGGTAGTGAGTCATATGATAGTAAGTCAACCACTCCAGAGATGGCGTCCTCGGGTCCCTGGGATTTTGGACAGGCAACTGCAAGTGGACGCCATCTTCATTGGCGCACCTCTTATCTTGTTCAGATGCTTGCAGAGCCGTACTGTAGACTGTTGCGCCATGGTGGTTCAGAAACTGTGCCACTTGACGCTTGACGGTTGAAGTACCTTCGTATGCATCGTTAACCAGCAAAACAGACGTGGTAGCTGCAAATCCAAAAGAACGTGTGTCAAAACAAAATTAGATTTATGATGATTAGAATTAAATTTTCAACATCAACCCTTTTCAACAGAAACAAAGAAACAAGCATCTGCACCTGATGCAGCAATGGACTGTTGTTTCAAGTAAGCATTGCATTTTTTTGCATTGCATGCCATCGTGCATGTTTCCAAGAAACTGCTTCGATTTGGTCACTGGATTCAATTTAAGATCAGTGGTGACTGGTGAGTATCAGATTGTTGTCAAAATGATGTCCAGAGAGGATAATGTTTTTACTTTTTTTTCTTTTCTTCACAGGACGACCCTATTCATACCTGGTTCGGGTGGTTTCGTCACGGAGCCACTGTCACTGCGCTTGCCTCCATGCGGCGTTTGGGATTTCGTTTCTCCACCTGTGATCAAAGTAAGATACGAGTAGTTGGAAAGCTATGCCATTTTTACTTTCAAAGATGCTCTAATGCCTATCTGTGAATTTGAGAATTTATCAGACTAGCAGTGTTATTTTGATAAATACGTTCACAAATCCATAATAGATTTGACTTGTGAAACACAACTGTCTCAACAACAGCACACAAAATGATAAAGCCAAGTAATTTTGTTTCTTTTTGACATATTGCTTGTAGCTGACGATAGGTTGATTCCGGCACACAAATGTGGTGTCAGTTTTACCTTTCTCTGGTTTTATTTCCAACGCCAGGCTCATGCCGATCTCAGCCCCATCTCTTTGCCGATTCCTGCTTGTCTCATCTGCCAAACGACAAGATTGTGAGGAACATGTATGCGGATGAAAACATCATTAATGGAATTAATGTTACGGTAAGGAGAACAACTCTCTATACTATACCTTAGTGTTGGAAGAAACTTTAGCACTGTATTATGATTACTACCAACACGGATGAGCTTCCATTATAACTTTCTATATCCTCTCTATGGGTCTGTTCTACTGCAGGGAGTTAACGTAAACCTTAGACCTGTTGATAGGGGAAATTTTTATTTAAATTTTTTGGAAGAACTAAACGAATTCTTTTTCGTGATCTTACTTGTTCACAATCAATTAATCACTGGCATGTATTGTAGTTATTGGTCTTTACATTAAGCACAATCACAATAAAATCTCCATCGCCGCAAGAAAATAATTGGCCAATGACCTACCTTCGTCCAAGTAAAGGTACACAGTCGCTGACGGGATCCGGCGCCTCGGATCAGTTACTCGTTCTCCGGACTCAGAAAACAGTTTGAAATAAACGGTTCCTGTGTTCTTCTTAGCTGGGCGCGGGGTGTTCAGAACGAGGCCAACGGACGACCTGTTGCAGTTAGCCGGTGGGAAGAAGAAGTTGATGCCATCCCTAACATCACGAGAATCCCCAATGACTTCTCTTTCTTCGTCAAACTTGGCATCTATCATTTCCTCCCTCCCCATGACGATGCGTTGTTGAAACGGCGGGAGCGGCTGCATATTGGCTGCGTGGAAAAAGTCTGTAGGATCATCGTCCTTGTGAACACACATGAGGTGGATGTAGTTGTTGTCTGTCGTTGCCTGGTTTGGGTTTATGATGAGGAGCACTTTGTCTTCAGTGTATCTGTTCCAACATGCCTGGAATGCTTCAGTCGTGGTTGAAGATGTGGATGTTGATGGAACATTTGACTCTCTTCTTTCTTCCGCTGCCTTCTGATTGGCTGCCACATCCTGGTTCCCTTGTTTTCTTGTGATGCTTTCTTCTGCTGTCTCCTGATTGGCTACCTCGTCCTGGTTCCCTTGTTCTCTTGTGATTCTTTCCCTTGCTGCCTTCTGATTGGCTGCCTCATCCTGACTCCCTGGTTCTCTTGTGATTCTTTCCTCTGCTGCTTTCTGATTGGCTGCCTCATCCTGGTCCCCTTCTTCTCTTGCGGTGCTTACTTCTGCTGCCTGCTGATTGGCTGCCTCGTCCTGGTTTCCAAGACCCTCACCAGTGGAGGTCGAAGTTTCTTCGTCATTACTACCTTGCTTGGCACCGGCAATCCTAAAGGATTAAGCAAATTAATGCGAAAATCAAAGGACTCATAAATACAATAAATTAGTAGATAAGTATTTGCATAAAACATTAGAAGTAATTGTTGTATCAAACTCAGTGTATTTACCCGCAGAAGTGGCTCGTTGTGAATGTGACTGCATCCTCTGTCTCTTCGAACTCCACCCTTAGCAACGACCACTGAGGAGGGCGTGGTTTCCTCTCCATCAATACGACTTTGTCTGCGCTGCTGTCACCCTTCTTCCATGCCCACGGCAAGGTGACTCTCACGGGCTTTAGGAAATCTTCCTCCTGTTCCTGGTGCACAGTCAGTACCGGCGTCACAGCTGAGAAAGCCTTAGTTAAGGCGTCGTCAATGGGCAGCATATCAACCTGTAAGATTACAAAAAGACAAAATGCTAAGAATGAAATAAGAAAAACCTAAGTACAAGGCTAGTGCCATTGGCAAACTGAAGATCCTGCCTGCAATTTAAACCTAAATTTACCTCCAAGGACAGGGACCTTTCAGTCTTGACGCATCCTTTTGGAAACGTGATGATGACACCATCCTCCTCAAGTGTGCAGCCTTCTTCTTTGATCTTGTACGTATTCAGCACGACAGAGGACGACGCCTGTGGAAACGAAATTGGCATTATTTACAGCATACCCAAAAAAGACCAATTTGACACATACAACTTTGTCTACAAGAAGTTATTATCAGAAAGTATCTTAATGAACATTCCATTGTATTAACGTACCTTCCTTAGGATTTCTGCGGACAGAAGACCGATTTTAGTACTGGACAGTGGTTCTTCAGTCATTGGTACTTCTGTTGACGGCATATCCAACATTCCAGCACAGCGTCTGCCAAGCACCTCTAGCAGTTTCTCCCTAGTGCCTTCTGGGTACGCGAAGACTGGAAAGACGAGGTTGTTGTTCTGCACCGAGAACTCGTACCCGAGCGCTGACCAGTGACTGCTGTGGAGAGCCTGCGGTGTGATGATTGGCACGACCATCCTGACGTTCCGTGTGAGAAGATGATTCAGGAGTTTGTCAGTGATGTCATCTCCTGGTTCGATGACGTCTTCAAAAACTGTCACACCGTACCTGTTGGACGACTTGTTTACCTGTTCCAACAGCGACTGGACGAGCTTGTCATTGTAGTCTCCGATGTGTAGGACAACAATTTCGTCCCCTAGAACAAAAAGGCAGACAGAAATAAGGGTGAAATACCGTTTTGGGCAGAGAAACAGTTAAACAAGTCAGAGGATCATCAAGCATCATGAATCAAAAGTTTCAATTTAAAGCCAAAGAAGACAGGTTTGAAGTAATTTACCTCTCTCTTCTCGAGGGAACATAGGTGCTCTCTCTGGCAGGCAAACCTCCACAGACGCGCCCAGCAGGCGACGACATTTGTCTCCGGCCCTATTGACGGTAGCAACCAACTCGTTGAACCTGCTGACGAATGTGAGCTCGTGCCTGATTCGATCACACTCCGTCAGACTCAGCCCCCCGCACGTCTCCATACAGTCCAGGACAGGGCCGATCGTGTGGACTGGACTTATGTCAGCTGGGCTCAGGGTGGGCTCTATCATCACTGGTCCGTCACCACCTGAGTTCTCTACACGCGCAAAGTATTTCCATTAAGTAAGCATACAAACTCTTCCTTTCAGCAAATTCGCAATACAAATCAAGAAAATAAGTCTAATTTACCTGCACGAGACATTCTCTTATCACCGATGCCACCCATCCAGACGTTGATAAAGTCCTCTGGAAAACTGAGAGTAAATCTATATGTTAGTAATTCATGACTAACACGTTGTACAATGTTTAAATTGATACAAGGAAAATGAACACCGGACACCCTGCGTCTTTCTATCAAATCAACGTACAGGGAGAATGAAATGATAGGGTTTGATTAGCTGAAAACAAAGAAAATATAGTTTGCCTCACCGACTGGACCGCGTTGCCGTTTCTTGCCCGATACCAGAAAGTGGATGGAATTCAGGTGTAGCAGCGCCTTCATCTGACTCCTCGCCAAAGCACCAGTCATACTGAATGGAGGGAATCCACTTCTCCTTGATCTCGAAGAGACAACTGCTAAGAAACCTTCTAACGGGAAGGCCCTGCGTGAACGCTGGCTGGTCTTCGACTACAAACGATAGAAGCTCCACCTTTAGGTAGTGCGTCACTTTGGTTACCACGAATTGTTGCTTTGCATCGTCCGTAGGAAAGCGGCAACAGCCGGCGAACACGTGGGATTCTTCAAGGCCGAACCTGCGCACACAGATCGCTTGGAGACGGTAGAACATGCCGCAGGGGAGGAACATGTTGTCGAACACGACATACAGAGGATACTGGCATCTCCTCATGTGCACAGGATACAAGATGCTGTCGTCCGGCTTTGCGGCCAGAAGAGATGGAACGAAGTAGATTTCTTCCTTCTCGGACTCGTCTGCTGTGTCATCAAACCCACCAATCGGCGTAGCGTTGCAGAGGAGGTAGTACTTCTCCATCAGTCGCTTCAGGAAGGACTTGTTCCGGATTAAGAACGGTTTCTCCCTCTTCTGGTCTGCTTTGGTCCAGATGATTGTCAGCAGCCTGTCACTGAGGATGCCTTCTTTCTCTAGCCTCTTCCACATCTCGGCAACTTCCCCATCCGTGCTCCTGTCTTGTTGGTACTCAGGGACGGTAATGATGGTCTTGAAGACGTCAATCATCACCTGGGGTCGAAGGGCCACGTGATCGCGGAGGACGGGTTCGTTGATGAAGATGATGTCACCAAGGTCGTGTAGGAAGGTCAGGATGTCTGGAACATGGCTGTCCTCTGTGATGCCTACGTCATCACTCCGGGCCAGATCAACGACATCATGGAAAGGACAGAATGGGTCGTCTTCTTTCCTCTTGTCCATCAGCTTGGACTTCAGATGGAGCCAGGTCATCGGTACCTCCTGGCCCATGTACCACTGATCCTTCGCCACCTCACGGAGGTATTCTCGGAGCTCGTCAAAGTCGCTGTCGTCCTCGTCGAAGTTGTCGACGACAAATATCTTTGGCAAGACGTGTTTCCCTGCAGCCTTACCATTGATGTGGTCAAGTATGTCTTTCTTGTACGCCTCAATGTCCGACTGAAATCAAGGGCCAATATTCATCTGATGAGTGCATCAAAGCAATATCTATTTAAGAAATCAAAAGTCCGATCCTTTCAGCTATGCTAACTGCAAGCTCTAGGGCAAACCTAAGCTTAACCCCTATAATCGTACACCTTTTACATCTTTCTCAAGGAAATTCAATGATTGTACATACCTCGTTGACCATGTCCTTGTGTGTGAGGACCAGTACGACAGGTGTCAGCTTCCGACCGTGCACCAGAGTATGTGTGTGGACAGAGTTCAGCCAGTGGTCTAAGTAATCTGTACAGTTAGAGACGTTCCATTGTTTTTAGTGTGAATTAAATCTATTTCACCATTTTAGCTAGCCTGCAAGTCCTTAACCCTATCTAGACGGGGGGGGGGGCTAAAAGTGCCCGCGCCAACTTTGACATCGTATAACTGCCAAACGACGTATGGTAGGACAACCAAACTTGGTGACTTTTCCTAAAATTTAGATGGTAATAATATTATGATAAAAGTTTAAGTTTATCATGTTTCGTGTTGCCATGGCAACGGGTTTCTGAAGAGGCATTTTATGCAAATTTCGATTTAAACATAGTTGTTTCCAATGTTTTCTTGCTCAACAACACTAGTTTCCTACATGTATAACATCACATGTGATTTAATGTAACTGTCATGATTCAATATTCATAAATTATGCTAATTTGATGACGTCATCGCTCAAAATCCAAGATGGCGGACAAAATCATTATTTTCGGTAGAAACAGGCTTTTTTGCCTTTAAATTTGTCACAACCTGGAATTTTCTTAACCAGAATCATTCAGATTAATGTTTTTAGTCTATTTTGATTGTTATTTGGGATCATACATGAAAAAAATGTATTTTGAAAAATTTCAAAATGGCCGATCCAAGATGGCGGATCCCAGGGGGTCGCTAACAACACATGACGTCATTCTTCGACGTTATTTTGACGTCAAGTTAGTCACCACTGACGTAAAATGTCTTGGCATACCTTCTTATCAATAATACGCACTATTTTGTCTAATACTCTTAGATATTATTGGAATTCCTATTTAGCCAATAAAATCACATCGATGACGTCATAATTACGTAATATTACGTCATAACGTCACCAAAATTACAGGAATTATAAAACTTCACGTGAACATCACTCCCTGCAAATTTGGTGATGATAGAGCATACCGTTCGGAAGTTATGACGGGGGGGGGGGGTCGAAAGAGCCCCCCCCCCCCCCCCCCGTCCCAGAAGTCTAAAAAAAGCCCGGTCTAGATAGGGTTAAATCACCACTTAAGTCTACCAAAAAAAAAACGGTACGTACCTCGTCCAGTGACAAGGTTGTCCGCTGATGCCTTGTAGTCCAGATCAGGAACTGGGTCGGACAGCTTCTGCAGCAGAGACATGACCAGGATGTAGATCCCGCGGTACGTAAAGAAGCACTGGTGCGAGCCGTAGTACGCGGCCTGGCCGCCGAAGTCCCAGATGGAGAGACGAGGGTGTTCGGCCGTTCCAAGCTGCTCTTCGGTCACGTCACCCTGTAGTCGCTCTTTGGCTTTCGTTATGATATCATCCGGGATGTCATGTGTTTGCTGTTGAACCGTGACGTCACCCAGGATTCTCTGTTGGGCTTTCTTGACGACATCATCCGGGATGTCATGTGTTTGCTGCTGAGTCGCCATGTCAGCCTGAAGCTGCTGTTTGGCGTTCATCACGATATCGCCGGGTATGGCCTGTGTTTGTCTTGACGTGGTCCCGCCCACACATTGTCCTCTTCCTGTAGCGGAAATATCATGTTTTAATATACCTGAAATATGACGAATGTACCTAAAAGATTCTCAGCTTTCTTAGATATCTTCTTGCTTTTCTTGTTTTCACCAACTCAATGTGCCATCAGCCACTTTACTTCAAGAAATCACATCACATCAAATGACATCCCTGAACATCTAGTGTGTATTTTTAACTGGTTGAGAAATGATGATCGATTAAACGTTTCTAACCTTCATCTTCCAGTTTTTGTGTCCCTTGACGTTGTATAGGTGCTTCCTCTTTCCTCGGTTCCTCTTCTTGATCTTGCTGTGTTTGCAAAGTGTGCTTCTCTGTTTCGTCTTCTGCTGGCATGAACAAGATGAAAAAAATCTGTGAGATATCATTTGTATGCTTTAAGTTGGAACCGAGCCGATTGGCATCTACTTTTTCATTTCTGTTTTTTTAGTTAATGTCATTCGATGATCGCTATATCTATTTGTTGTCCTATTCTTTAATTGCATGGTGATACAGTCGAAAATATATCCACAGGTCGTTTCTCTTACAGAATTCACTGAGTGACCGATGAAGTAAAGTGTTCATAAGTGAGTGATTCGAAAGTGCATGATGACATAATTCTATACCGCCACTTTAGATACCGTTGCTGTAAATGTCATTTTGCGGGGATCCTTTGTATCCGCCAATAGCGTAGAACTGTCTTCTGTGTGTATAAAGTACATTTATGTACAACATGTTGTACCTTTATGGTCATTTTTGTCTTTCTCTTGCTCATCTGTTTCCTGGGATCGTGACGATATCTTGGTGCTTGATTTGTTCCGTTCTTGTTGCTCCGCTAGGCGTTCTGCCATGGTTTCCTTGAATTCGTCGGGCTCCTCTGTATTCAAAGCAAAATATCATGATTGTATTACCTGTTACATCTAAGGCTTTTTTTTAAATGTGTGAGGTAAAAAAAAAAGGTTTCATGTCTATTTTTTTTGTAACATAAGGTTTTCAAGAACATGAAAAATATAACAATGATAACCAGTATGCATCATTGCAAGCCACGTGTTGAAGGTCCCAAACACTGCATTGCAATATTCTATTTCGAGACAAAACGATAGATATGAACATCAAACCTTCTGCCTTCCGCCAAGTATTGGTCATCACGCTCGGTGAAATCTCGATCCCGTCTGTTATCGGTTCATCCTCCACAGCCTCCTCTCCCGTCAGCCTCCTGACGACACACGTCTTTCCGGATCTGTACTGACCAACCGTAAGCCCGCGCGTGGTGTGCACCGGTCGCGCCCCCTGGCGGCAGGCCTGGGAGTACAACCGTTGCATTCTCGGACCGCGCAGCTGTATTTCAAGTGGAACACTGCTGTCTCCTGGATGAAAAGCGTAACCATTTCATCCTACTTGCTTCTCATACATATAAAGAGGTCTGATTAAGTTCTTGTTAGAATGATAAACTGACTTAAAGTAGTAAAGACCTGGGATCAAACTAATTTTCAGGAGGGCCCTGTAATGCTAGGGTCACATTTCCTAACCGGGGCCCGGCCGGGCTGTTTGCGGAAACGAAAAATCAAAGTGTAAGCCCATAAATTTTCACAAGCTATGCTCTTAGATAATTTTAGGTACGTTTTGTGTTTTTGTTGTCTTTTATATCATACTTTTTGATCACAAAGACTGCCCGGCCGGGCCCCGGATAGGAAATGTGACCCTAGCATAAGGGGTGGTGGTGGGGGTGTGCCCGGTGTGGGGTCTGCCACGTTCACGAAGCTCTACGCTGAATTCGGAAGCATCCCAATGCTACTTAACTGAAACGTCAAAGTTTGAGATTTATCAAGTTTGAACATCAAAAGTAAATGATAACGCCCATCTCCCTATATAAACTGACGCGGCAATATTCGGGGCACAGGTTCGCTATGCGTCCACGATATGAGTGTTGTAGTTTCCTTTTGTCCTACCTGTGATGTCGCTTTTCCCAGCTTTTATGTCGTCTGTGAGTGGTCTCCGCTCATTGTCACTCTTACTCTTACCGTCGGTGCCAATGACGTTCTGAAATACATTACTCATTATATCATTGTAAACCAGGTCTATTGTGAATATCAGAACACATCATACCAGTTTTCCTCGTATAGTCACTCTTCCCAATAGTTTGCATGCTATACAAATAACTTGTTATCAACAAGTCTTTATTTCATGTTAACAACGTAAAGTGACTCTGTTTATTTCGCTATTCATAACTCATTGGTCATGAAATAAGTTTAGCTGCTATGTTTGCCAGAGTAAGTGGAAAATTCCACCTACCGCTATGAATATTATTGCACTTGGTTAGACTGATCATGAATGCAATTCTGACCTGTGCTGTGATTAGGGTTGGTGAGGTCACAGACTGTTCTGGAAGGCTGACTTGTACCGCAGGCTGTGTGGACTCCAGAATGCCTTCTGTTGCAAAAAGCTCGAGAATCTTCTTCCTTCCCTCCAGGATACGATCTTCCTCCCCGAGATAGTGCTCAGGAACGTTTTCACTTTCCGCTATGTCCTTAGGGGTCTGGCCAAACTACACAGGAAGTAAACAAACACTTCAAAGGTCTTTTTGAGATAAGAAAAAGATATCTTAGGGACATGAACTAAAGACATGTCACTTAAAGACTTGAAACGCCCTTGAAATATGAATTGAAGTTCTACATATCAGCGCCCAATGCCTCTTCCCTATTTGTATCTACACCCTGTATGTTGGTTTGTGTATAAGTATGGGCAAACGTTGTGTCTCTCTGCGATTGTGTTACAGTTCTCAACATATATACCAATTTGGTCAGACTTATTGTATTTTTAAGGTTGAGATTAACTGCAAAGCGACAGGGGTAATTTTGTCACACAAAATTGATATCATTTACACATGACATTAACCATCGGATTTCCGAACATGTCAGTAGTAAGTATCAAACCTTCTTCTTCTTTTTCCATCCTAATGATACGCTAACTGTGCGTGCTGTTTAACACTCTAACATGATAATCATCTGTAGTAAGCATCAACCCTTACCCGTTCCCTACTGTCCACCTGTGCCCCAGCCTTCAGGAGGAGTTCAGCAACATCAACATGTCCTCCTGAAGCTGCCTTGTGAAGCGGTGTGGCTTCAACCTGTGACAGTAAGAAATACAGATGATGTTTAATAGCATATGAAATATTTTTCCCCATCAGCATATTACGCTAAATATGCGTGATGTTCAACAATCTAACATGATAATCAGCTGTAGTAAGCATCAACCCTTACCTGATCCCTACTGTCCACCTGTGCTCCAGCCTTCAGGAGGAGTTCAGCAACATCAACATGTCCTCCTGAAACTGCCTTGTGAAGTGGTGTGGCTTCAATCTGTGACAGTAAGAAATACAGATGATGTTGAATAGCATACTAAATCTTTTTTCCCATCAGCGTAATACTCTAACGTTAACTGTGCGAAAGGTTTAACATTCACATAATAATCAGCTGTAGTTTCAGACGGTAACAGTAAAAAATACAGAGAATGTTGAATAGTATATGATTTTTTTTTCCATCAGCATAATACGCTAGCTGTGCGTGAGGTTTAACACTCTAACATGATAATCAGCTGTAGTAAGCATCAACCCTTACCCGTTCCCTACTGTCCACCTGTGCCCCAGCCTTCAGGAGGAGTTCAGCAACATCAACATGTCCTCCTGAAGCTGCCTTGTGAAGCGGTGTGGCTTCAACCTGTGACAGTAAGAAATACAGATGATGTTTAATAGCATATGAAATATTTTTCCCCATCAGCATATTACGCTAAATATGCGTGATGTTCAACAATCTAACATGATAATCAGCTGTAGTAAGCATCAACCCTTACCTGATCCCTACTGTCCACCTGTGCTCCAGCGTTCAGGAGAAGTTCAGCAACACCAACATGTCCTCCTGAAGCTGCCTTATGAAGTGGTGTGGCTTCAATCTGTGACAGTAAGAAATACAGATGATGTTGAATAGCATATGAAATCTTTTTTCCCATCAGCGTAATACGCTAACGTTAACTGTGCGAAAGGTTTAACATTCACATAATAATCAGCTGTAGTAAGCATCAACCCTTGCCTTATCCCTACTGTCCACCTGTGCCCCAGCCTTCAGGAGGAGTTCAGCAACACCAACATGTCCCCTTGAAACTGCCTTGTGAAGCGGTGTGGCTTCAATCTGTGACAGTAAGAAATACAGATGATGTTAAATAGCAAATGATTTTTTTTCCATCAAAATTATACGCTTAACCCTCAAACATGATAATCAGCTGTAGTAAGCATCAACCCTTACCCCATCCCTACTGTCCACCTGTGCTCCAGACTTCAGGAGGAGTTCAGCAACACCAACATGTCCCCTTGAAGCTGCCTTGTGAAGCGGTGTGGCTTCAATCTGTGACAGAAAGAAATACAGATGATGTTAAATAGCAAATGAGATCTTTTTTCCCATCAGCATAATACGCTTACTGTGCGTAATGTTTAACACCCTAAGATGATAATCAGCTGTAGTAAGCATCAACCCTTACCCGGTGCCTACTGTCCACCTGTGCTCCAGTCTTCTGGAGAAGTTCAGCAACACCAACATGTCCTCCTGAAGCTGCCTTGTGAAGTGGTGCGGCTTCAACCTGTGACAGTAAGAAATACAGATGATGTTGACTAGCAAATGAGATCTTTTTTCCCATCAGCATAATACGTTAACGGTGCGTGATGTTTAACACCCTAACATGATAATCAGCTGTAGTAAGCATCAACCCTTACCAGACGATCCCTACTGTCCACCTGTGCTCCAGCCATCAGGAGGAGTTCAGCAACACCAACATGTCCTTTTTCAGCTGCAATGTGGAGTGGTTTATTGCCTTTAAACTGGAACTGTAAGGAAGAGAGATAACATTGCGTGGTGAGGAAAGGCTGCCCCTTATTATCCTAAAGAAAGCACTAAACTTGCGCGACGTTTAGCACTCAAACACTTCAAACACCCGTAAGAAGCCGCACCCGATATTGGTTTAATTCCTTTATTTCCACCTCAAGCCGTTTTCTTCCCCGGCTCTTTCCAGATATAACTGATTCTCTGTCCCTTAACAATTCAACATCTTGGCTAGTCTATTCTACTGATAAATAGAGGGTACACATAACCACGCCGTTAACAATCAGAAATGCTATGGACACTTTACAGATATCGATAAATCAGTTGAAGGCTAAAGGCGGGCCTTTGAGGAACCAGGCGGATTGACGTTTAGTCACGTAACAAAAGTAGGTGAACGGTGCACCACCCCCGTGTGTAAATCGACTATTCCTAAGATACAAATATGAAAAACCTAATTTCGTATTTTTTCTCATTGTTGAAAGAAATTTGATTGGCCCCCTCCTTTTCATGTATCTGTGACCAGCGGAATTATCCCCGCCCACCTGTATCTTTTTTAAGCATTTTGATTTTTTTCGTGCAACAGCCCTAAATATTTTATCATTATATATGAATATTAATTGTGATTTCTGTCCTTTGTTGAAACAGCTAACATAAAATTATCCCACAACAGAAGACATGGTACTAACCCAGGTGCGATGAGCAGCATCAGGATTGACTCCCTCCGCTAACAGCTGCTTCACTCTGTCCGTGTCTCCTTCCCGTGCAGCCTCCCACAGCTTCTGTAGAGACAGCTGGCAGGGAACAGGATACACACCGGTCAAACTGTCAAATCGGATTCAATCATAACATCAGTAACATGGAGAACGTGGGAAAATCTACATCCAAACTCATTTGGCCAAATGCGGGAACATTGTTGATGGACTTACATGAAATATACCCATAAATATTGTAACATTGCAGTAAACATTGGCTTTCATTGAACAATAGTTAACGCACATTGAATGATGTCATTCCAACATAATGATTAAGAAGTAATCAGACGTTTTCATTTTATGTACATGTTATGTACGCAAGTCTGCTGAAATTGTATGTAGTGTGATGCCGGTTTTAAGGGCACATTGTTCAGGGTACAAACATTGAAAATGCCTACACATCTTAAATAAATTCCAAATAATAACTGAATCATTTTGTGAATGTTGAGATATTAAACGAAGCACACGATTATCTATCTGTGATGATGATACCTGCCTTTCTTTCGATCATGTCTCATATCATAATCGACATCTAACCTACCGCCTCTTTCATCTTCCGGTTAAATAGTCCGTCCATCGCTGACCCTTCATCCAACACTGCTCAATGGTAACTGCTGTGCCGTGACCGACTAGATCTTCTGAGGTCGACTTCCCTTTAGCACAAACGACACAGAGGCACATATTACATATTTTCTCAGAAATGAGACCGCCGTACTTTCACACGGACTTCTAACAGCGTGCGGAAGTGTTGCGACGATATCAGATTTACAATCATTGCTATCGAAAATGTTTTTAAACAGGGATCAAACGGCACCGAAAAAGGAACGAATTATAGCTTTAAATACTATCGAAACTTAAACATAGCTCTTACCTTTTCTGTAGCACAAACACATGTCTAGGGTTTTCCAAGCAATGATGAAGGAACATATCGATAATCATACTATATACTACTAACAGCGCTTTCAAGTGTAGCCATGAAGTGTCCGATTTATTATTATGGCCTCTAAGATGTTTTTGTTACAGACACTGATACGTAAAACATCACTTCCTCAAATATATAAAAGCCATAAAAACATAGCGAATACCTCCTGGTACATTCGAACAACAATATTGGAGCTGAGAAAGGTGCTAACTTTGTGATTTTCTGAGTGTATGAAACTCAAGCGCTGCTGCACCTGTCGTTAGGTGCACCGTTACACACCTGTAACTTCCGGGTTTAACCGAACGTTTCCGCAAGTGTCTTGCGAGAAACTGACACCCTTTTCCCGGTCTCCAGACGTCTGTAAGGTTCTCGGACACCCCGGGAACGGAAGCCTGTTAGTTCTGACGTCACAAGACGCCCAGGTGAGGCCTCACGGTGCCGTAAAGACAGAGCTGATCCGTGACTTCCGCAGGTGAGAAAGTTTCGGGCAACGCTCCCATGATTCATAGCACGCGATGACGTATGCAGTAGAAACGGGGTGAATGACCTCATGACGACATGCCCGGATGTTGCAGGGCTGTGGCCAGTGTCGGTCGTGTATATCTTAGATAATTGTTAACAATAATTCGCACACGAAATGATTCCTTCATCCTTAATATAGCTTGCATTATATCTAGCACTTTGTTTTGTTTTACGTGTAGCCCAGGAAGAACTTTTTAAAATCATTCTGCATCTCTTTAATTAAGTACGAGTTCTATCTTAACTCAGTTTATGTAAATGATAAATCACTCTCTGTAAACGTTTGAGTAGAGTTTTTTTCACATTAGACTGCTAGTCGTTTTTGGTACAAACAGCTGTGGGCATTGGATCTTCCTTTGCCTGGGAACTTAATGATTTACTCGGCCACTGTTATTGACTGCCACCTTGCGAGGTACTGTAGAACTGCGACAAGGACATGCATGTTAAAATACCACACAGCCTTCTTACGGTCGTCCTTTTCTTTCTTGTTCCTTCTTGGTTACATGATACCTCAGGGGTTTTTTTTAACATGGAGTTACATGAAAAGATAGAAAAGCAGTAAAACCAGCCAGCTAAATACTGGAGGGACGGGAGATCCATTATGATCATGTGAGCCGAAATCGCCCCTCCGACAATGGACTGTTCCAAGTAACGTCAGAGCTCCCGTACTGAGATCGGCTATTCCTACCTACAGTCTAGTCATGCCAGGAGCTATTTTTGGCACACGGAGTCTTAATAGCCCAGTTCCTTAAAGACGCAGGGTCAGGTAGATAAACGCCGAAGGAACGGTACCAGGATTATCTTCCGTCTTGGCGGTCCTTGAGTCAAGGAGGAAGGCCATTGTCTTAAAGTCTTGGTTATAAGGAGAGGGAGAAGGAGTGCGAAAGACCGGATCTGTTTTAAAGAGAAGTTTCCTAGCCCTGTGTGATTGGAAAGCTAACTCAGCGACAGATTTTGCAGTGTACAGAATTCTCAGTTTACAAACCTTCAGCGGTTGTACAGAAGGACGGGATTTCTGCTAAGGAAGAGTTTTCTACGCGAGTTGAGATATCGAGTTTGCAGCGTTCCGGTTCTAAGGAAGTGTCTTCGAATATTCAGCAGTAGTCCACTGTGTTCTGCTGCTGCAGTAGTAACTCAAGCATCCAGAAAACCGTCGCAGGCCAGCAGGGTACCGGGGTCTCAGTTTGCAGACGACACTTTTGTTACTTCTGAGAGAAACTCGCGCGCATTTTCAGGAGTGAAGATTTGATTCGCCAGAACCGCGCGGAATCTGCGGTTTGGAATTCTGCCAGCCGGCCGGGAAGGCGGGACGTGTGTGTGTTGGTGGCGGGGCAGGGTGCGTTTGGTCACCGAGGGAGCGGCTAGAGTGGGTCCGGTGGGATGAAGAAGATAACGGGGTCTGTGTGCGGCTGTACCGGGGCCTGGCTAGCAGTGCTGGCGGCGGTTTGGGCGGTGTGCCGGGGACAGGAAGGTAAGGCCGTACCGTGAGTGTCAGTGTGTGTAAAACTATAGTTGTGTTCCGGCAACACTACGTGTTTATGTGCTGAAATCCAAGTGAAAGGAGGGGGGGTAGGGCCACTGTGTTTACTGAGACGGTGTTACAGTAGCGGCTTTGTGTGTGAATCAAATTTTACGGTCTATTATCGATGACATGTTAGAACTTCTGGAAGATCGAAGTGCCTCCATCTTGGATGATTGAATCGCGAACCAGAAACTAGGTTCTGTCTTCCCCAGAGACACTTGCACTGATCCACGGTGTGCGGTGTACACCTGACGCAGGCAACAACAGACGACAACCCGCGTTAAAATTCTTGATACTAACGTTTCTATGTTCCACTGTTGATATACCATAATATATCATTTTGTGCTTATCGACTCCACATTCCACAATGAGATACATGTACTGTAGTATATAATCTTAGTCATTTTTAAGACATTGGTCCCGTTTATAACATGTCGTGATCAGTCGAGATGCCTTTCTAAACAAACAGGTATTGAACACACCGTACAGTCCTCAACCCTATGTAGCTCTGGATGTAAACAACAGTTCACACGTCTCAGTGCTAGTTTGTTTTCCGTTCCCGTCTGTATTTGGCCTTGAAGGTGCCGGTAACTCCGTTTCCTTTCTTTCTCTCCCCTAGTTTAAAACGTGACACGACAACAGCGATACTTTCAGTACAACACAATTGAGAACAATATCCACTCTCTGGTGTATTCTATGTTTATGTCAGATTTTCATACTTTTTTTCGATCTTGAGTTATGATGGTGTATTTAGCTCCCATAATGTGGGTAACGTAACGTTCTTGCGATCTTCCTTTTCCTCAAGCTTCTGAATAGACTCTACAGTAGCCGCATGTACCGTTATATAAGACCCGCTGCGGGCAGGACTTCCCTTATCCACCAGGTCCCTCGTACATTCTAGTTCAGTTGTACGTGGCTGTGGTACAATGTGGCCACAGTGACTCTTTTCAAGGCTCTTGCAAGAAACTGGTAACTCAAAACCAGTAGTATTTACTTTAGCCTTACGTAGACTTACTGTAAGCAACATCTACACTTAACTTATCCACAAGGCTGCTAGTGTAGTACTAGTACATTCCAGTTGAGTTTGTTCTATGTTCGTGGCCTTGAACCGTGCGTTTTAGAACTACCACAGGCGTCACTATATTGTTGTACGTGCTTGTCGATACAATTAGCCTTAACGGATAGGAACTCGCTTTTGTTTTGTCACACATTTTCGACCCTATAGCTAGCTGTGTATACAAATGTAGCCTTAGACTTCGCACAACAACTGTAAATGTAGTAGTGTTCGCGGTGGTTTTATGTTCGCGGTTTCACGCGACCGTTTCACCGTGAACTTAAAACCACCGCGAACATTTTTGCCCAATACTGTAGCAGTGTGTGGTGGCTATAGCGCTGCCGCGAACTTAAAACCACCGCGAATACTCCATTTTCGCCTTAGCGCGAAATAAAAAATCACGCGAACTTAAATGCATGTACAGTATAATAAGGTCTCCGGTTTGTTCCTCGCTGCATCTGGCCTTGGGCCGGGCGGGTTCCGGTCTTCCTGCGGAGCCCTCGCCAGTCTGACAGCCTCACAACAAATGATTCCCCACATTCGCACGGGCTTTGTGCCGGCTGTAAGTTATGGGACCGTCCGTGTTTGCTTACTCGGTCAGCCACGGCGGGTCGGCCCGACAACAATGCGGCCTTATCCCGGTCTGAATGGACCCCGTTATTACACACAAGACGCGCGGGTCTTTAAGGAGTTATTTATGATGTCTTTAATCTTGTTGAGAAGTTAATGAGGCTCCTTCTGGAGAAGATTGGGTGACCTCAGGTGACCCGACATGCCTGTGGTGAGACTGGATACAGACGTTACTTTTACTCTACAGGTTGTTTGTGCAGCCGCCGGCATGACTACATTTATCAAATGGTATGATAAGATCAGAGGGGATCATTGATCAAATCCACAAATTTATACTTTTTCTATCGTTTTTGTCTTTCCTTGGTTTTTTACTTACATGTTTCTATAGCTACTTTAAGTGTTTCCTTCCTCGTTCTCTTCTCTTTTATACTAGATCTTTTGTATTTTTTACCGTCTCCTTTCACGTTCTCTTCCTGGCTTCCCCAGTTATTTCTTTCAATATTCCTTTTTCGTCTACCACCCTTTTTCTCGTATTTTTAGAAGTTATGTCTCCAAGGGTATCTTAAAATCCTATCTAGAGTTGACCTGCCTGCTGTCCCAGCATGGTACAGATTAATTCGTATGTACGGTCGCTGCCTTATCTGTATACTAGTATCATACATAATGATGGATGAAGCATACTGTAGTGTACAACAAGACAGGCTGGGCGTCTCCTCGCGTACGGGAACCAGTCAGGCCGCGACATGCGACATGACGTCACACAAACGGCCGGCGGTCTCGCGCAGGTGGGACGGAACGTTCCGTGACGTCACGCGACGCCGCGCGTGACGCTCTGTGCCCACTCATGTTAGCGCTAAGAAAGCAACCTCGCTCCTTGTAGTATAGGAAGGGGGGGTGGATCAATACTACCTCTGTAAAATAGGCATTTCAAAATGTGGAGATGGTCTATCTACATATGTAGGCACACAAAACAGAAAATCTGGACAATCATTGGACTTTAGCCCCCCTGCACATACCCCTTGAAGTCAGCACATGTTGTACATGGGAATGGTCCATTTTTGCAATGGCGTGATTTTTGGAATAGTCTATATTTGTGTGGAGAATAGTGGAGAACAGTGCCCCCCCCCCCGTCGCAGCGAAGGATTTGGACCTTAATTTTCAGCTTTATTTTTTCTCTCTCATTTTCCGACTCTCCGGCCAAACATCTGTGAAGAAATTCAAACATACGAACACTGCACGCCAGTGTGCTGAAAACTGGCCCTTCTAATGGTGGTGTGTTGACGGGCTCTCTCTCAAATACTTCATTTGTCATTGCCTGTTGGCGGGGAATGTCGACGAAAGACTGACCTTTGAGAATTTCAACAACTTAACGGAATAGCTGACAGTTGTTCACTTCGACATTCTTGAGCGAGACGTTTTGCATAGAGCCTTTAAATCTCGCAAAAATGTGTCCATTGTTTGATAACAATAGCGTATAGCAAGAAGGTTCAGGTCAAGGTATGTACTAAACTTCGCTGCATAACGTAGGCGATCCCAACACTGTGTGCAATGGAGCCGAAAAATAAACTTCACGGAATCAGAAAACGCGGCCGTGTAATGCACAGCCGCAAAGGCAAAAGCTTACACAGTATATCACACGAAAACCCTTTCACAGTACGAACATACTGATCTCCTTTCCCTTACCACCCCACCCCACACCCACTTTGCGATCCTTCCTCTTCAGTCGAGAGCAGAAAACAGGAAAACGCCACTTGTACGTAATTTACCGTTTGTGGCTGAATCAGTAAAAGCAGGTAAACAGCTGTTTCTGAGACGGTGTTATCCGACAGGCACAAAGAACTGAAGCCCCCTCCAGTCGGGATTGGCGCTCCTAACACTTCACCCCACTTGGTCATGAAAGGCGCGTTGAATCAACGCGAAGCGCTCCGCTTGTAGCCTGGGTACCAGACCACCGCGCTACAGCCGGTAATCCTTCGGCCAGGGAAGCAACTCGCCCCGCCACCACAGTTAACACACGGCCCCTATTTAGATGTAAGAAATCGGTTGCCAAGAGAGGCGGGGTGCCAACTCTATATTGCGTATGAGTGTGCTCCTCGGCTAGCCTCTACTAGGCCCCGCGGCCTGGCAGGAAAAATAGTAGAAGTTGGCCAAATAGAATGAATAGTATGCTAAAGGAGTCGGCTTCGGATAGAGTGTCCAACATCTTCGTAGATGGCAAATGGTCTAAATGGTCCCTCTACCCGTAGCCGACTCTCTAATAGTGCTATTTACTCTATTTGGCCAATTTCTACTATTTTTCCAACCATCTGTGGAGCCTGGTAGAGGCTACTCCCCAGAAAAAAGGGCCTATCGTATACCGCGAAGGGTCTGGTATCCAGGCTACGCCGCTTGTAGCGCCTGAAAGTCGGACCGGTCCGTGTACTTTGCGGGGCGGCGGGCGCTGACAGAGCTCTCCTCCGGCGTGACCTGTGAACGGGGTGGGGTGAAGTGGTTTCTCCAGAGCTCTTGGCGGATTGAAGAAAAATGTAGAAATCGTCCAAAATAGCTGAAATATTTTCCGAGGAATTGGACGGTCTTAAGCAAGCATCTCAATGGACTGCGGTTTGCGTGCGCTGGTTTGCGCTTACTTTAATCTAATACCTCAATCTTGGGTTGATAACCTACTGTAGGTTCGTATATCACGTTCTCAGTTTCCGAGCCGGGATTAGACACTTTGTAATTGTTCCGTCTCTTGTCTAAGACCAGTGTGAAAAGTAAATCTAGTCCAGCTTACTGACCAGCAAATCTTCCACTGGTCGTGACTGACACGACAGGTACTATGTGCAGAACTGAAGTTCAATGTACGGGAGAAATTCCCCTGCCCTTTGCGACAAGTGTAAGGAACAGTCGATCGTGGGTTAACGTCTTTTCCAGTAGTGTGCGACAACAGACAGGGCGCGAACTCTCGACCTAATTTGGGGTCGGTAACCACTAGGTCACAAGATGCTGCTACCGCGGATTGTCTACGTAGAAATATGTTTGTTCAGTGGGAATAGAGGCATCATTTGTTGTGTCTATAATCTGAGCCCCCACAGTCACATTCACAGTCGTGTGTTTGTCCGGGAAGGTTTTAATGTCAGGCTATGACAGGTCTATCCAGCGACAAGAACCAAATCAAAGATCTGTCTGTCTTGATTTAAGTCAACGTTCAAGTTCCTTTAAGGTTGTACAACACACCTACTACGACTGTCCCAACAGTGTCCTCATTTTGCTGTGATAAACTAAACTGCCGTACGACCATTGTGACAGGGACCTTCCATGCGTTTTGCTTGACTTACTGACTTGCCGCATTGTAAACGTTAGGTCCAGTCCTGTTTGTTATTGTTGTTCAAACTGACCCGACAACTTACAGCGACTGGATCACATCTGCTGCCGGACTGGTCAATTGTTGTTGACCTTTGACACGCAGGTTAAGGTTCCAGGGTTTCGGAGTCACGGGCAGGTGACCTGTGACGACATAGCGGCCTGAAGGTCACCTTGAACAGGAAGATGTGATATCTATCTTGTAAGAAGAGGCAGGGGGCCTGTCCAACACGTCTTAACTTGTTTAAATCTTCCAAGATAAGACAGTTACTCGCAGTAAGATGTCATCAGATACAAAGGAGCTCATTTCCTATTTTTAAATGGCGTCACTCAAGGAGAAACTGCTTGGTCTGGTATTTGCATGAAACCACAGAAGGTAGGTCCATCCACACGTTGGCGTTGTGTAGCGGTCAGAACCTCGGTTGTGTAAATTAGGATCCTACAGCTGTTTTGGATACAACTTCTGTCCTGAATGTAGTCCCAAAGAGGCGCGATCTTTTTCAGACAACTTGGACCAGTTCTTTTACGGTCATTCTCATTCACCATCTCAGTGGTTCCGATATTTCCATTCGATTATTGGTCACTCCAATAAGATGGACCAAATATAGCCTGTATTTTGTAAGGACCTGACCTTGTCACAGATGAAGACGTTGTTGAAGGTGACCCAGACTTCAGTCTCCCACGGAGACCTTCAACAGGGAAAAGGTCAATTGAGGTCAGGTCATCATGGCGAACGGAAACCCGATGACTAGATTGAGTGTCCGTGGCGGTCTCACCCTGTCTGGACACTAAGGTTCTCTTTGTGGCCGAGTCGTGGGGTTCCATCAAGGCCGTTATTAAATGGGCCGCTGGTCCCAAACTCCCCCTTCTTTCATGACAAAGTCATAATTCCTATTTTCAATCAGTTAAAAGCCGTATCAGATTACTTCCGACAGATTACAGAGGTGGGGCTGCGCCATTGGTAGTCTTTTACGACGTTTTCATAAGACTTTATTGGGATAAAATTAGAAGGCTGCTGGTGCCGAAATAAGATGTTCTGATTGACCTTGACGAATCAAAATGGCGGCCTGGACGTATTTAGTCCGGCCGGTGGCAGTGATCTCTCCACCCCGGGGTTATAAAGCCTGCGGGATTTACCGGCATGTCCGTCACTGAACAATGTTCTTATTCTATTAGTTCGAACTTATCTGACCTTGGGCAGCCAAGATGGCGGCCTGTCTCCTGTGACATTGACCCCGTTCTCTTTCCCTGTGTGATCTGTCCGCCGACCCGTGTAACAGTAGTGTTATCTCATCAAACACTTCTATTATTCCATCGTGTTATCGCTGACTGACATCGGCCCGAAATGAAACACTTGCTGAAAGCCTCCATTCGGCCATTTTGACCTTTCCATCAGCCATTCTTCTTGGACAAATCAAGGAGGTTTAAATAGGATATTTGGACAAATGGAGGTTGGTGTTTAAGAACGCAGGAGTGAGGGGGGACATTCCTGCTGTATCGCGTGGCATGGGAAAACAGTAGCCGCATTCTCCGAGACGTCTTCCCACATTATAAGGTTTCACGTCGTCTTAATTATGTCCTTCAGGAGAAGGCGGGAAATCCACCCCGTCATGGTCGTCTGGCGGGAGAACAGGCAGGTCAGAGGTCAGGAGACAACACTGAGTTTATTGTGAGGTCCCGCACGTGAGGACGGACAGCTTTGTTCCGCCGACTCGGTGCAGGCTGCGAGCCTTCAGGGTCCGACTCCCGGGGGAAATGGCGGGAATATTGGAGGGCAGATATTATATCAGAGTAAACACTGCTAGAAAAACAAAGCATTTATCTTAAGCATGAGCAGAACCATATGATAACAAGAAAACTTTAATCCTCTATTGAAACTTTTGTCAGTCGGCGAAACTTGCCCCCAGAAACTTCACAACATTTCACTCAAGACTTCTCCTTCAACAGGGCTTTATCGTAGTACGGCAGGTTGACGTCTCCATGTTGGGAGAACCCTTGGGACAGTCGTGAATGGGTCGTGCAAAATTTTGCTGTCCTGTGAGTGTGACGGAAAAGGTTGCCGTAGATCTTTGTCATTGTAAAGTACTGACATGATTCCGATAGAGCTCGTCGATGTGTGTGTGTGAGAGAGAGAGAGAGAGAGAGAGAGAGAGAGAGAGAGAGAGAGTGAGTGAGTGAGTGAGTGAGTGAGTGAGTGAGTGGGAGAGTGAGTTTGAGAGTGGTGCATGATTATATATGAATGAATGAATGAATGAATGAATGAATGAATGAATGAATGCGAAAGTGAGCGAGTGAGAGAGAGACTCGGAGAGAGAGAGATTCTCGTCGATAGTCGGTTCTATCACAGCATGGTGAAAACCGTACGACAAGAAAAAATCACCGCACGACGAAGAATGCGCCTACACCTTTACCAACAAACCAGTGACCATGAAAACATCACCTTTCCCGGGGTTACACGTGCCCCATCTGCGGCTAAGAGCCCCGCTGTGCGGTAGACCCGGTAACCCGCCAACACAGTCGAACCGCAGAGCTCTATGCGCATCGGTTCTGCGCAGCCTTCTCTAAGACGGCTTTTTCCGGGTCACGGCCGGACCCGGGTTGGACCCTGCTGCATGGGTGTAAACAACTACCTGTGGTGCAACAAAAAGACCTCAGACCTATATAATGTTTACACTTTTTCACATCTACAGGACTTGCCTAGTATAACCATGTAGATATTTCGTGCATTGTAAAAAGACAGCGAACGCTGTGGCCTTCGAAACATTAAGAATATTTGGTCAGTTTATTTGTGTTTGTCTTATTTACAGTTCACCTGGAACCAACTAGATATTAACATCGCGTGATAGCCCATTTCCTCATCTTTAAATTGATACCGAAGTCCCTAGGATAATTTTAGGGGAACCGGTTTTGCCCCCGAAAAAACTGCGACAATGTCTACTTTGCGGTTGTGAAATTTCTGCCTAGTTCTAGCTACCGAAGCGTGCACTCCTGCGCTTTGGATACATTTCGATACATTTCGCGTGGCATAACAAAGCCCATTTTTTTTGTATTAGACGCTGTTTGAACGCGGCTACCACATGCAATATGATAATTGACATGATAACAGTCAAGTACAGACAGACAGAGGTTTTAGTACAAGGTACCTGATATTTACAAAATAGTCAAATTTGAAGTCAATTACTTCGAACTCCTGCGTTCGAACGACCGAATCCAGCCAGTACGTTCCATTTTCCTGCCGCGGGGGTCAGGCGAGGTCAGGTGCAATGTTGCAACTTTCAGCCGGTGTTGGGAACGGCGATGAAACTAACGGCTCAAGTTTTGCCGTCTAAAATTAATATTTTGAAACATTTCCAAATAAGACAAATATCATCTTAAAGCCAGGAAAAGTGAGATTCATATGCAAGTTGACCAATGCCATTAGATAAGTTTTGAGTTCTGTAAAGCATGGTAAAAGGACATTGTGTTTGTCTTCTTCTTCAGAATAAGACGCCCAACAAATTGACCTCTTGTTAGTTTTTTTGGGGGCAAAACCGGTTCCCATAAAATTATCCAAGGGACTTTGGCATCAATTTAAAGGTGAGGAAATGGGCTATCAGGTGATGTAAATATCTAGTTGGTTCCAGGTGAACCGTCAATGATACACGCAAAAATATACTGACCAAAAAACGGTCAATGTTTCGAAAGCCACAGCGCTCGCTGACAATTTGGTGTGCACGAAATAACTACATGGTTATGTTGGGCAGATCCTGTAGATGTGAAAAAATATAAACATTATGTAGGTCCGAGGTCTTTTTTGCTGCCGACAGGCGGTTGTTTACACCCATGCAACGGGGTCAAATCGTGCCGCGGCAAACGCCGTAAAAAAGAAAATAAAGCGTTCTAGGGTGACCTGCGGTTCGACTGAACAGGTGCGCCCCGTGCCTTACCGAACACTTGACCCCTGACCCCCAGGTTCCCGCCATCCCGTCCCCCGCGCGGTGACGGGGTCTAACGTTACACGGCAGGACTGTGGGCTGTTGTACGGGCGGTGGGAAAACCAACATAGGAAAACACTCCGCCGCCGTCTTTGTGCCTTATCTGATGCACGTGCTGTGTTGTTGTTGAAAACCAAAGCTCCAAGCAGATACCAGACTGAAAGATTTGAACATTTTGCTGCTTCCCCGGTTTTGTTTGCATTGCATACCTCATAGTAATCTCCAAGCAGATCTATAGGTTGCGAAGACCGTATCCAACTGGCAGAAGAAGTATGTTTTGCAACCTTCTTCCAGTTTGATACGGTCTTTGCAATCCATTGGGTCTGCTTGGAGGCTAACCTCGTAGCGTAACACACGAGGTTTGTACTGAAGAGTACAAGATGCATATCAGGACAGATATATGTGATCCACTCACACCGGGAAGGACCCCTACTCTTTTCGATATGTGTGGTGGGCTTCTTTTTGATTGGACCTCTTTAGATACAGGTGTTTTTGTCGGGTTTTCTATTTTGCAACGGTTAACCTCTGCTTGGAGAGTAGCTCTGGAAAGACAAGCTGCCGATAAAGGAAGGAAACGGTCACAGTGCCTCGTTATCCATCCCTTCTACCTACGATCCTTAGTGTTCCGCCTTAAGATCATTACGGCGTCTTAATTCCCCTCGAGACGCAGGATCAGAGTAGTCAAGGAGTCAGAGGAAAACAAACTCGTACCCCCTTCACCTTTTCACCTGAACTTCTCGAGTTAACGCCTTCTGAATGACTTCCTCTTGACTCCCTCTCCTGGGACACAGTTCCGGCTTTTAACTCTTCCTCATCTTGTATCTGAGAACGCGTAACTCTACAGCCGCTTGTGTCGTCCGTAACGGATTCCTTCTCCACACCTATTTAACCGGAGACAGTGTCTTAGCTAGACATCACTGTCCATGATAGCCTCCTTAGCAGGCGCAACTGTCTTTGCTACTTTATTTAACTGCTAACGCGGCCTGGTAGATCTTACTTTCTGTAACATTTGTCGCAAAAATTCTGGATCTGCAGGGTCGTCCGCACTGCTCACAGCTGAACTGTATATTATTGTGATCATTATGTATTATGTCTGTGCATTGTATTTGTATCCAGGGAGCCTGGAAAACAGGTCGAGAGACCTGAGTGTGTCCGCTGGCTAAATAGATAAATGAAATGAAAGGACTCTGCTCTCTGGTCAGTGCTGCTGTCGCCGCTGCTTTACGTCTGTGTCTAGCCTCTACGATGTTGTTACGGCGTGTCCTTTCAAAGTTTAATACTAGTATGTAGGCTAGGCCTAGCTTCTATCTTCAAGTAGATGCTAGGAGGGAAGATCGTAACCGTTGCTAGTGGGTTGCGTGTGAGGGAACCGGGGCGACCGGAAAACGTTACACTATCCGACCCAACATCTGCTTGGAGATTAGTCCGGTTTGCCGTAAAGAGAGCGGGTATGCCCGACCACCCATGTGTAACAGACTGGCCTGTATTGTCAGCACAAATCCACCTTGAACCGCCGGCTGGACTCGGTGTCAGTGTCCGCCCCAGGGCGTCCTGTACCGGCGATATTCCGGCCTTGGGAAGGGACAAAAAAAACATACCAGACTCCATCGGTTGCTGGGGAAACGGTACAAATGGGCCAGATAGACAGAATACACGATTAAGGGGCATGGAAGGATGGAAGAAGCTGGTGCTGAAGGCGACCATAGTCCTCTACCCTCAAGATGAGGACGGGACTAGATGAAGCTAGTTGAAGACCAAAAAGCATGCCAGCCGGGAAGTTAGAGTGCCAGAGAATTACAACTCCTTGAAATTAAACTTTTAAAAAAAGGAGAAAGGACAGTGCCAAATTTAGTGTGTTCCCAGCCCAATAAACTGTTGACATCTTAGGTTAAACCGTGTATACCAAAATGGGAAACCGCATAAGTAAAGGATGCTAGTTCCTTCCGATTCCATAGCAACGGTTGACCCGCCCTTCCGTTTCCATAGCGACGGCTGACCCATTCTTCCGTTTCCAACGTCTGACCTTGTCTAAATATCTGCCACTGGCACATTTGTCTTTACTTTCGGAGCTTCGGTTAGGTTTTTCTTGTATTTCTAAATTCTAACACTAGTATCTAATCTCATCCGACCCACAAAAGTAACAGTTCCCAAGATGGCGCCCTTCATCTGGGGGGTCAAGAAGGTCACACGTGTTCCACAGCCTTGGCGGTGTTGTCGTTTGGTAGGTTGCCATGGTAACGTTGTCCCACGATCCCGCCTGAAGCCCCCTTGAGCCGTTTTGTGCGGCTCACCGGTGGAACGTGTCTGACAGAAACGGGACACATGGTGAACAGGTGGACATAGAATGTATATATATATATACAAGTGCCGGGTTTTACCAGGTATAAACCTGTATATACAAAGTACCGGGTTTTCTCAGGTATAAAGCTGTACATACAAGTACCGGCTTTTCTCGGTTATAATCCTGTATATACACAAAGTACTGGCTTTTCTCAGGTATAAACGTTTATATACACAAACTACCTGAGATTTTCTCAGCTTTAAACGTGCCCCAAGCTAAAACGGTGCACAGGTTCTGTAAGTATAATAATGTATACTGACACTCAGAACATACATAAAGAGTACCAGGCTTTCTCAGGTTCAAACTTGCCCTAATTGCTCGTGTGTTTAAAAGAGGCGTGCATGTTCTTTAAGTAATTCCACAGAACCAGATGTGTTACTACAATCCCAGATGTGCATGACCATACGTATATATATATATACACACAGAACAAATGCACAAAGGACCCGCTTCTTCTCAGGTATACACCTACGCTAACAGGTGTGCTGGTTCTGGTTAATACCGCGAAATATTTGATGACTGGCGGCGCGTGTTTGAACCATGTCGCGATGATTGCAGGTGTTCATGAACAAGTGTACAAACTGCTGCGAGACGCGAAATACTAACCAGACACGATACTTTTCAAGCGAAGGCATTTTAGTTCTGTAAAAACATACTGCTAGTCTAAGAAGAATATAGGCTGATCATCGCTTTTCTTCATATTTTTCTGTATCCAGCGCTGCTGTGGAAGGATGAATATCAATTACAAATGTCCACAGCGGTTACTTGGTTTCCGACAATTTGTTTTCCTTTTGTTTCTTATCTATTGGGATTTACTACATTTGTGGAAGGAGGGACATAACAGATGACTTTTCAAGATGTCATCGTGGAGACCAGACTCTAAGCCCACTCACACTTGGACGGACCCTTCAATACTCTTGCGTTCCCCATTTGTTGAAAGGATAGATGTCGTTCCCTTTTCTCAGAAAACTGGTCAACATCGAATTCAATCAGCATGATGAGGTCTAATCTGTTCTGACAGTCAGCTGGGGGAGGGAAGGGGGAGGGGAGGGGGGCGTCTGTGCAGAAATGGGTCACAGGAAGTACAGGTGGCAGGGGGCAGGTTAGCGGCCATCCGCCAATCACTGTGCTGTCAGGGTCATGAACTTTGACCATCGTGATCAAAGTCAGTTCTGGAGAAGTCAAGGTCACCCTCCCTCCCCACGGACAATGATGAGGTGAGTGCATTAGGCTCTCAGGCGTAAGTGTAGGTCAAACTCTGGGAATATCTCGTTGAACTCCAGTCGTGATATTAGCCTCCTGTGCAGGCCTCCTATAACGCGCGACATATATATTGGGGGAGGGGGGAGCTCTTATGCCGGCAAGGGAGTTGTATAGACGAGGGGTCCTCCCCCAATATATATGTCGCGCGTTATAGGAGGCCTGCACAGGAGGCTACGTGATATTCCCTTTTGGCCTGGTGTGTGAAAAAGACACAAATCTTATTTCTATGGAACTTCACTACATTTGTGGATTGTGGTATCATTCTAAATTGTGGATTGTGGTATCATTCTAAATTGTGGATTGTGGTATCATTTTAAAGTTATTGTAACATCATTTCAAAGTTATTGTTTGGCTGTTTTATGCTGGTATACATTAAGCAACGTTGTTGTTTCTCCAAAATTAGTCGATTTTACAATGTCTACCTTTCTTCTAGGCGTCTCAATCATCAGAGCACTCTAAGCGGTTTCCACCTTTCCTCGCCCTGCTGGCGGTAATCGTTTTTCCACAGATAAAGGGCGTAGCGAATCGCGCAGCTGAGTTTGGGTAGAGTCTACCGTCCGTCGGCACTTAACAGGTCAGCTCCACCGGGTGCTCTCGGTACTTTATCCGCTCCGAGAAGACTCCGTCAGCGGTTGAAAGTAGAGCTGCGGTGTAGCGTTCCCTGGCCCTCCGCTGTTCTCTCATCACATCCCCCGGACACACATGGTCTCCAGACCGCCACCGGGGTACAAATTAACCTCTGCTCGCGCGGGACACCGCGGTACTTACCGGGAAGGTCGTTTCAAGGTTAACCCGTTCTTGTGCCCTTTTGATGTGGGGGTGACGCGGCTGCCCCTGGGGCATGCTTGGTACGGTGGAATGTTGAAGACGTGCTCCGCTTACAGGCTGTGCGCGCCTGGTGGTCTTTACGCTAACGTGATTAGGACGGGCTTCAAATATCGTCTTAGAAAATTTTCTTAATTCACCCCTTAGGCATCTGAGCGTTTGATTACATGCTGCTTTCTAAGGAGGCCCAAGGCGTGTGACACATGTCACGGGAAGCTTTAAATGGCTAGACAATAAAAATATGAGTGAAATCTTCAACATGCCTAAGTACCTTGCTTAAAGAACTTAAAGAGACAAATGATGACGTTTTGGAATGACCGTGTTCTTCTTAAAAGAAGAAAGCAGTAAATCTAGATGAATGTTGGAAATGACTCAGGTTGTCAGTCTTGCATACAGAATTTGTAATGAAATTCGGAGGCTCAGACTCAAAGTGCAGATCTCTGTATGTCTGGGACAAGTTCTCCTTGTCTTTACTACTTAAATTGAGAAAGTACCAAACAAAGAGTGACGTCATACCGTAGCATGTCACGACCGCAGTGCGTGTCCATGAGGTCAACATACTTCACCAAGAACGTCATGTCTATGGGAGCGACTGTATGGCCTGTGTTACCGGCATAAAATGCTACCACTATATCAACAAGGCTTTTCAGGTTGCAGGTGTTGGATGACTTGTGCGAAAAGACTTTGAAGGAAAAATACATTGGGAAAAGTCCCACGGAAGAGGCTGTGTTTTCAGGCTAATGTGGAGACAAAAATAAGTAAGAAGTCATCCGTATGTAACTATGAAGGGGTTTGAAGTTTAGCATGTGTAGTTTTAGTTCAAGTTTATCAATGAATCTCTAACGTACGTATAAAAGTCCGCCATGTCTGTGAGGTAAGCACCTGACTCATCACATCCACATTTAGAACTGTTTATCTCGGTAAAGCTCTGACTCATCAAGGCCTAAAGTTGGAAGTTTCTATCTTTATCACTTCAGTGACGTCCCAGGGGAAGATGATAGCTGATCAGTGCGGTTACTAAGAGTGTCAGACGGGATACTTAGTCAAGTCAAGTGGCGACAATCTGAGGAGTAACAGGCTCATGTGAAAGCTTACCGCTGCAGAAGGGGGAGATTGTGTCTCGGCTGATTTCAGACCACAGGTCCTGCGCTTGGCAACGTTTATTGTTTATTGTTAGAAATACTTCCATTAGTGAACTTCACTATTCCTCATTCACTTTTGTGCTTATTTCTCGACGGTCTCACCAATCACCGGAGGCACCTGTTTTCGGCTTGTTCTCTGTTGTTTTCCGGGGTTTTTTTGGTGGTAGTTTTCGGTTATTTTCGGTCATTAGTGAGACCCTTTGTGGACAGGGTCCTGAAAAATACCTATTCTCAGGTTTTGTTATCGTTTAACCTAAGGATACACAGGGACATCTCGGCGGCTTTCCTCAATAGCTCTCCTCGTCCTTAATGCTCACCCGTTTCCATTTCTATCCTAATACATGCTGACAATAATCAGCCCCCTCTCCTGTTAGTTATCTGTAAGTGTGCTGCTACTTAAACCTTCCATTACAGCTAAACAAGAGCTCCCGTCGCCGTCCTAACATCCGAAACAGACTCGCGGTACATACAAACAGACTTCATTCCCTGTTGAAACATATGTCTTGCCAATGGTTGAAACTTACCAGAACTACCTCTCAACCACGTACACCACAGTGCACTATTACGGGGAACATTTTCCAATTAGACCTCAAGTAGATGTAAAGCTTGTAAGGCTTTAGCTTGTTTCTTTGTAAAGCTTTGTAGCGTATTGTACTTGTTTTAGAAACTCAATCACCTATCGCCTCAAACGCTTGACTGTACAGAGATTTGAGCGACCGGTGGAAAGATGCAAATGTCGTTCAATTACAAGTGGTTTCTCTCTCTCTCTCTGTCTCTCCCTCTCTCTCTCGTTCAAAGCTTTATTTCTTTATTTGAGTTCATCACAATGTGAAAGGGAGGTCTTTCTATGTCTCTCTCTCTCTCTACTCTCTCTCTTTCTGTCTCCCTGTCAGTCTGTCTCTCTCTCTCTTCATACATACGTAATAAATGTACTATCTTTTCTTCCTTCCTCCCTCTCTATCCCTTTCTCTACTCTCTACTATCTTCTCTCTCTGTCTCTCTCTCTCTCTCTCTCTCTCTCTCTCCCCCTCTCTTTCTCTCTCTCTCTGTCTCTGTTTCTTCTATGAACAGTATAAGCCCTGCCAGACAAGCTGCCTGTGTGTATGTACGGTTGCCTCGTCCTCCTGGTGTCAGACCGAGTATCTAGCCAGTGCTCAGCACAGATGTGAGGATCATGCAGCATTAGACAGTTGGACTACAGAGATAACGCACTGTTTATTGTTTGTACATTCCCGTCACTGGAGCACCGCGAGAGACCGTGAGAGGTCAGGGGTCAGACGAGAACGTGCGTCCCGGCTTACCTGCAGCAGACACCAAAACACACCCTGCTGCCCCTGAGCGCTTTTCTGTAGCCAAGGAGGTTCCTTGCTGTAGCTAATGATATAAATACGGCATATTTGGGTACTCAGAGAAAACTTGCAGAAACATAAGGTCTATTTCTGTTTAAAGAAATTTGGAAAGTGTACTTAGTTGGGTAACTTCGTCAGAGGTGTTAGAGTTACTAACTGGCCCCACCATTTAACTATTTCTGGCTAACTTTGTGCAATTCCGCACCTATTTTGGCCAATAACTGCTCTTTCTTTTATTTTTATCCCAAAATGAGTTAAGACTAGGAAGGACGAGTAGGACTTAGGATACAGCTTGTCTCACTAGTCTGTTGTTAGCTAGGCAGGGTTTTGAAGCGTGCAGGAATTCACCCACAGGAAAACCTCACAGGCACTCTGTAACATTAGCATGCCCTTACCACAGCCCACCCGGGTAGTAGGAACACTCAGGCGCTGCAATAACACCGATGTACGTTTGATGGTGTTGCCGGGTACTTTTCCTGTTGTGGAAGCGATGGAAAAGCAGTGCTTCCCCTCTAACCACACGCACATGCAGTTGTGAGTTGTAGCATTAGCACACTTTTACTACAGGCCCACCCTAGTAGTATGTACACTTCAGGGTGCGCTGGAAGTTAGT
This sequence comes from Branchiostoma lanceolatum, assembly GCA_035149815.1. Lineage (NCBI taxonomy): Eukaryota > Metazoa > Chordata > Leptocardii > Amphioxiformes > Branchiostomatidae > Branchiostoma > Branchiostoma lanceolatum. The sequence continues at coordinate 1,817,093 of CM068880.1, forward strand.
TTGTTTCCAAGGTCTACACAACAGGTCAGCTACTTGGGTCCTGGGCCAGGGTTTCCTCTGGGTGATAGCCAAAGTTTGTTCGGGTGCATGTGGGCCCTGTAGCCGATCGACTGGTCTGTATAGTCCTCTGACAATAGCATGGCTACCAGACACGGATGTACTTTTGATGGTGTCACTTTTCCTGCTAAATACATCAACTTAAAGCTACCAACACAGAACTTCCTCTCGTGTTCCAAATTGGGACTATCCAGAGATCTAATTGCTGGCACGGGATCAGATCTGATCATCGGCTCCCACGGCAGAAATGATACTGTATTGTTCATTTGATGACGTTACTGGGTCCCTTTTCCTGTTCAAGACATCTATACCAACACAGACCTTTAAATCGAGACTATCCAGTGTCATAGCTGGCACTGGGCCAGGTTTGATCTCTCACGGCAGCAATGATACCGATGTTCGTTTGATGGTGTCATCAACTCTCTTTTCCCGTTCAAGACATCAATGCAAAATGAGCCAACATAGACGGTTAAATTGGGACTATCCAGTGGCTAAGTGTTCCATTGCTGGCACGGAACCAGGTTGATCTCTGGCGGCAGTAATGATACACACATTACTGATGTTCATTTGATGGCGTTACCGACTTTTCCTGTTGAAGACATCCAAACCAACACAGACCTTTAAATCTGGCCTATCCAGTGTCCCATTATTGGCACGGATCCAGGTCCAATCTCTCACGGCAGAAATGATACTGATGTTCGTTTGATGGCATTACCAAGTCTCTTTTTCTGTTCAAGACATCTAAACCAAGGCAACACAGACATCTTAACTAACACAGACCTTTAAATCGAGCCTATCCAGTGTCCCATTGCTGGCACGGAACCAGGTCTTAGTCCGGTCATTAAGATAATCGCCTCCGCAGCTGCCTTTACTTCGCTACAAATGCCAAACACGTCATATGTCTTTATCAATAGTGTGAACCACTTTGAACCTTTGACATTGAAGTTTGTATATCTTGATTGAAATTCCCGACGTCTTTGCAAGACGTTCCTTACTTCTTCTATATTCAACACATCCTGACGTGCTCCTGACATGTTTGATGATTAGCCTGCTTATTTGCCAGACTCGGGAATTAGTAGATACGGCAGAGAACAGGCGGATGTACCGCGCGGATGTAGGAAGCCACTCGGAGTAGTTCTGTTTATTGTTTTGACATTCTTTCCTCGTCACGTAGGAGTTGGTGTGCTGATGTTAGGGGGAGGGGGTAGCGTCTTTCTGTTGCCTGACGGGGCAGGGGGGAATGGCAACCTGCTCGGTAAGGTTGATTAGCTAAAGAAGGTTCTTTGTTCTAGCACTAGAGGGGGTACAAAATGTAGGTGGTAACATTATCCTGTTGTGTAGCTTTTCGCTGGGGTAAGGGTAACATCATCCTAGATCTGCGGTCAGGAGTTATATTTCGTTTAATACGATACCCTTTAGTCGTATCACGACTTATCTTACAGGGTTCATCATACGTATAAACATACAGGTTGCAAGATCAAAAGGAACATATGTATACATAAAGGCGTTCTATAAGGAGTTGTATAGAACATAAGATGACGATAATTACATAGAACAGATCCTACTATGGAAGCTGTGGGCAGTGAGAGGAGGTAGAATGAGGTCTTAGAGAGGTACAAAGTTAAAGAATGGCGGCAACATATATAGAACAACGATGAAATGTGGGTCTTAGCGTGATGTCGTCACCACAAATTGTGACGGATGAATGAGAGCATGACTATTCTAATCTACTCAAGTCCGAGACGCTAAAGCCGATTGAAATATATCCCCTTATTTATTGTGATATGTTTACTGTTCCGTATAGCTGGGTTAAGCGCGCATTTGTGCGTGTGGAACCCTAAATCCTAAGGATGAGAGCCGGATCAATTAAACACAAATCTTCCTCCGTTTGTTTTCCCGGGGAATCACGGGTTTGTGGGAGCTGCATATCCCCACGGGTATTTTGGCTACCATGGATTCCCCGGGCGTCCGTGGTTATTTGTTTGAGGGAAGCTACTTGTTTATTCTAACTCTGGATGTAAACAAACATGACAGCCGCAGCAAAGACAACAACCTGTCTGGCGGTCCGGTCCTCATCGGACCAGCCTCTCTCAATGGTTCCGCTTTTCCCGCGTTTGTGTCTCTCTCCCGGCCGCTTGGGAGTCGTGAAACACCGCTGTTTATTTGGAAGATAAGCTCATACCTGCCCAATTATCAGAGCAGCGCACGGAAGCCGGCACGTACCCACACAAGCATCATGGTTACCCGCTCTAGGCGAGGGCAACCTGGTTGCCAGACTGTCCGACTGAGCCGCGCTCGGACCTCTCTCGGCACGTCCCTTGTCCCACTTGTGCTTTTCTTATAAGTTTACAGCGATAAGTGTTCTAACGAGACCAGCAGCTAGTGGAAGTCATTTCTGAGGACGCACGAAACAGGTAGATTCTAATCAAAGATGTTCTAATCAAAGTTCCGATTTTTTTCTATTTTTTTATTCATTCATTCGGCAAAAAATCCACCTTAACTATCATCAGTCAAACGCAAGCAAATTAGCGATAAATGCTTCGACCAAATCGCTGTCACCGAGAAGCTGGCTAGAATTCGGACCCAAATTCCGGGCGCCCGAAAATGTCAGCTAGGTCGGGGTGGTTTCGGTATTGAGCTCAACGTGTTGATTACTCTGCAGAAACAAACGTTTATTGGATCTAAAACTTAAAGGTATCTGGAAAATCGCTAGAAGTAGGGGCGAATGACGGGAGATGATGGAGGAGAGCCCCCTTAGGTCACACCTGCATGATTGCCTGATGAGTTCCATCTGCGCCACATGTCTCTACTTAGCACATCATGACAGACTTGTAACTCCTGATAATTGAATAATTCGGGTTGGAATGGAAATTTATCCTTATCTGTGGTGTAGACGATCTATTAGTGTCATTGAAATATCCAGGTTTTCTCTAATTGTTTGCTAATGATCTTTTCACCGGTGCTGATTTGCCTGTTTTTTTTTTACGTATACATAAGAAAGTTCTCAATGGATATTCGTCTATTTTGTGGGTTAACCTAGACCTACGAAAGAAGTGAACGCATTCAAGGAATGGCCTGGACTAAGATTTGGACCCCAGGATTTCTCAGTAACTCCCAAGTATTGCCAAGTATCCCCTCGAGCTTGTAGCTTTTCAATTACAGCTAACACTAGCTACGCGTGTGTCAGTCCTTTTATGTAAATCATATTTGTGCGGAATTGTGCCTTTCCTTGTTCTGGGATAATGTTGTCAAGGTTTTATTTGTCTTCTCCACAATCTATTTCGGACCAATTAAATAAACGTTCTGGAGGACACAGTCCTCTCACCGTTGACAAGTGGCTACCTTCTCTCTCACCTGTCAGAGGAAATAAAACACGCGGTTCCTCGGGTAGCCGTTCGTCTCAGGCGCGTGGCGGGAGAATTAAGGCTGGCTACCTCCCGGGTCAGGCACCACATGCTTCTATGTAACCTTCATAACGAAGATAACACGGGTCTATTAGTGGAGACGGTGTTCTGTGCGGTAATGTCGTTTGTAAATTGGTCTAAGGAGACAATCGTTTCGACCCATAGGTATCCCAACACTTCTACTAGTGATTTATACTCTTGCTAGCGGTACAGATGTACAGGGTTGTAGTTGACGTAGCCTGCTCCTCTCTATCTATCCATCTTTTCTGCCGCAACCAATCTCTCCTAGCCAGTGGCAGTGCCCATTTGAACAGCCTGTCACCATCACGGGCTCGACTGTTGATAGTGATGATGACAGTCGGTGTCTCGTTCAAACATCTTCATTCTGTTTCGCTGGTTTAGCAAATATTGTGTGGAGACATCCTCCCCTCCTGAATAGCCTTGGGCCTGCCGTTATTTTGACTGTGTGTAATACATGACTAGTTGGTCTGGACAGGCTGATAACGAGACACCGACCTCAATTGGCTCTGCATAGCGGGAGCGTCTGGCCGGTGTATCGGACCATCATCTCATCACTTACTCTCCAAGCAGAGGAGTGGGTCCGCCTGGGTTTTGACGTGTTTTTACGCGTTTTTGTCGGACTTTCCACGTTGTCATTTTTTATCTCACCAACCCACATTGTCATTGAGATGGTGTAGGTTGGTGAGATAGAAAAACATGACAACGTAAAAAGTCCGACAAAAACGCATAGAAACGCGTCGAAACCCAGCCGGACCCACTCCTCTGCTTGGAGAGTACTCATTACAGCCGGGCGGGGAAGGCCGGAGTGTGAGGTCGGGAATTCTAAGCGTTCATTCTCCCCAATTAACGTTACCATTCCTGATTTATCCTGTACAAGATGTCTGATTACCCTCGGTGTTGGGTGATTCGTATTTCAGCTGAGATCCAATGACGGTTTCATTAACGGAAATAAACACGACAAGGACGAGGAATAGGATCTCTCAGCACTGCGTGGCTGACACGTCTGAACATAGACTCTTGATTGTTGACTGAGTGTCCTTGTCCCTTCAAGGCTTCATTTCAACATGCTAGTCTCTACCATGTTCTTTTGGGTGCTGAGAGAACAGTAGAAATTGACTAAATAGGCTACTATCGATAATCTAGTACTATGGGTTGCTGTAGCCCAGCGTTTGCAGAGAACGAGGTCTGGTGACAAGGACAGAACAAAATTACAGAACAGGACGTGTCAGCTATCCACCAACCTCGTACATATGCAAGGTATTAGAAATGATTCGAAATCTCTTAGATAAAAACTATATGTACCACAGACAGGTAACGAAACTGTACACTTCCTCCCCCGGTTGTACCTCCAGTCGGACGCGTGTCTGGTCTTACCCTGTTTGTAGCGCACTGCACGAGTCGGCCGTTAACACTGTGGGGTACGTGTAGACTGATTGAAAAGGGGAGGAGGAGGGTAGTTATCATTGATAGGCTGAGTTACTAGAAACGTTACTCATGAAGTTGAATCAGACACACTAATGAATGATAATAACGGATGGCTGATAAACAAGAAAGAGGAGCGAGGTAGATCATAAGCGACAATTACTTTACACAAACGTTAACGTCAATGTACTCATCAAGTAGAGATGAAGGTGTAAAATTCTGACGTATCGGCTTTGCTAGATAAGATCGGTTATTTTTGTGAAGCTTTTTATCTTGCCAGAGGTGAACTCTAGCATTTCTCATCACCAGCCTGTGGCACTTAATGACAAGAACACCTGTCTGGTGAACCTCTGTGTGGTTAAAGTCACTTCCCGCCGTTCTGGCCGATCTGTGACGGGTCTGAGGTTCTTTAGTCTTCACCTTCCAACATGCTTCAATCATTACAGAAATCAGAGCCCCGTTACTGGTGGGTGGGCAGCCCGAATTCTTGTGAGGCGTTTTGGGGGCAGAGGAAATAGGACAAGTGGGTGGTATTTGAATCAATGACACCTGCAGATGGACAAAAAAGGTCTATTCTTTCCAACAAGATCAAACTACAGTTTTTCTGAATGTGAGGTTCTATGGCTATAGTAATACCTTATACCGGCTGTAGCATACCATACATAGGGCAGGATGTTTGAATAGACGGGCCCCTGGTTTATGTGCACGGCCTTGGACCCGCCATGGTATGACTAGGATATGCCCTTGATAAATGGGTGTTTATAACAAGGTCATTGCGGGTCAAGTACAGAGGCGAAGGGCAAGTGGGGAGATCAGCCATGATGACCTTCATGAAACATTCGATGTCAGTCGCAGAGGTCAATGTCAACAGTGGTGTCAAGTGGGTGCGAGGAACAGAGACAAGTCACCCGTCGCTTTGTTTTTCGGACGATAAATTTCGTAGCTCATAACATGTCAGTGGGGGTGAGATTGGCGCGAGGCTCTGTAAGAGTGAGCGGGAAACAGCGCAGGACGGACCGGCCGGCTGTTCCCAGCCCTACCGGGTCAGGTCACGCCAGGTCATGGGCAAGGTCGTCCTGTAGAACACCTGATACATGGCGGGAGAATCAGGTGATGACTGCCCCGAGCTGTGGAGAGCTGGGCTGGCTAGAGTCAGGAACAAACGGGAATACATGTCGAGTATAAAACTTCGGCTGGAATTTGAACTTGAAGGGAGGGAAAATATGGCATAATGGATTAACAATCTGGCATCCAGGCAGAGATCAGTTTCAATCGTTTTTCTCTTTTCTGCGTGGCGAATTTGACCATTACACAAGTTTTCCAACCAATTGAAAAGATGATATTCTCATGTCATAGAAATCTTTTGAGAAGCTACGTGGTTAAACTAAAGTCAGTAAAGAGTCTGACATGCCTTTTGCTTCTTTCCCTTACTGAGAGGTTCAACATACCAGCTTTCTCTAAGATACCCCTATCCCACCCTCCAAGATCTCGCTCCAGGCGTCTTTAATAAAGATAAGAAGCAGCAGTAATCATGGCTGAGACCAGGAATGTCGTCTGTTCGGTGTGTAGATCCGTACAGGCGTGCTGAAGTGTCACAGAGAACATCAAGACTCCCCAAAGTCGGGCCGTTTTCCGTCGTCAAGGAAACGCTTTGGCAAGTGGGTTTAAGTCTTTACGAGTGTTGTGCTGTATGTTTGATGGTTGGTTTATTTCAAATGACATGTGAAACTTAACTGTACATCCTATAAGAAGAAATACACGGTGTCCCTGGAATTTATGATGGCAAGGACCACCTGATGTTTAATGATTGATTGATTGATGAAGACCTCTATTGTATGTTTTAATATAGACTTTCTAGCCTCCAAGTAGCTGTTTTCAGGAAAGATTATACCTGCCTGTCACGCACAAAACAAGGAGTTGGGAAATCTCGCGATCTTCGATTCTCTTCCAACGTGCTTTTAGAAAAGTTCCCACTTTTGGTGAGATCTGTAGATCTTGACAAAGATGTCAAAGTAGAGCTATTAAAGAATGGCCAATTTGAATAATTGGGTAGATTTTTCAGACCTACTCGTATTACTCTTGATGCTTTACGCCAAGAGAAACATAAATACGCGTTAAAACGAACTTTGTGTGGACTGACACCTCTGTGGACCGCAGGTTGCACGACTGGAATGATTTCAGCAGAAAGAACCACTGATAAAATTCCAGCCATACTGTTGCCATGGCGACGGAATGTAGCTTTAGGTCGACACGCTGTGTTTTGGTGGATCTCTGATCATTAGAATGTTGCCTTTATCCGCACAGACTCTGTAGTGTAGATAACCGGCTTTTCTTCACTCCTTCTCCTGTCAACTTAAGGAAAGTGCGCTGATGACCTTGACGTAACCTTGAAGGGATAAGTCGTAAAGAAAGGCCTTAAAAGGTCAAAGGAGACTGGCATGTTCCAAGGATTAGAGCCCCGTCGTGGTGTTTTACAGCGAAGAGTCTGCAAGGTCGCACACACAATACACAACTTAAGTCTTTCCCTCTCTCCTGCTAGACAAACGTCTGTGCCTCGTGTTATTTACCGGGAAGGTTGCAGTCTGGAGGTTAAGTAACCGGGTTACCCTGCTTTGGTCAAGTACGGGTGACCTAGTTCTCAAGTGGCCCCAGCCTCTCCAGCCGCCGCTACAGGTGTTTGGCGTGAGTGATGTTTCCCTCCGCGGGCCGTTCCGGGCTCTCCGCGTCGCCAGTCTGCGGCCCGGCCCGCTACTGTTCTCCTGCAGCCGGCAGAACTCTGCAAACAGCGCCGGCTTCCGGTCTGGCCCGGGCACGGGACGGTTCACTGGAGTTTAGGGGAGAGGGGTGGCAGAGGGGTTGACCGTTATATTCATAGAAGACTTGGTCATGCAGGTTTCTTTCGGGGGTAGGGTCTATAGTTAGCCTGAGTGTCATCCTGTTTCAGTTGCAGGCTCTACCTTCACCTTTACCTTACCTTGTTTGGTGAAGGTAGAGCCTTTAACTGAAACAGGATGACACTCAGGCTTAAAAGTCTTAAGTGTAGATCCTTGGAGAAAACTCTCTACACCCCTCGAATAGAATTAGAAAGAAATGTAAATCACAAGAAAGAGGCAGACTCTGTATATTATTATGTTGAACGAGCCGCAACGTCTGTTTTGCTAAACTATGTATTCAGTGAAAACGTATTACAGATCAAAGAATGGTAAGGGATTGGCGTCTACGTCTAGACATTTTCACCAAGTCTATTTATCAACACCTGGTCTTACATAATCTGACGGTCCTTTTCAGCGGTGGTGCTCTCTAATCGTTCTTGTCGCTGACAAATCCTCAAACCAAACAAACGAACAGACTTCAGTAAGACGCTGTTGACCCGTCTCAGACGATGTGATCCGGTCTTGTTTAGACATTGCGAGCTCTCAAGGACTCTGGTTGTCCCCTTTAAGACACCTGTGGCCTTGCCTGGAGGTTGAAGTTGTTTTCAGTATTACATAAGTCCAAACTCACGGTCCATCAGGCTCGCAGACTTGCAGCTGAAATAATCTCTAGGACTTCAGCTTCCAAACTGTTAAGTCACAGACCAAATAAACACGCTGTTAAACACTTAAAGGAAATGCAGCGCTTCTGATGATGTACGAACATCTGTATCTGTTTTCATCAGTTGGTAGTAATCACGGGCACACCTCTGTGTTCTACGTACTCATATCACACCAGCATCATTGCTGTCCACTACGTGCGTCCCTAGCGGTCACAGTTGGTACGACAACCTGTACCACTTTCCTAGCTGTACAGTATTAAAAACTGATATCACGCAGCTGATTTGATAAATCATCGCTACCATCTTTTTCTCACTTTTTTCCAATTGCGCACCTAGCGGCCACTCAGTACTCTGCATGATTTGTGGACGTAATTCCTAAACATATGAATGTCTTTGCTTGTATTTTTGCGGCGATTGTACGTTGCTGAAGTGGTGTGGATATATATTAGAGTCTTTATGAGTCATTAGTTATTAGAACACAAATAAATCAAACGCTTGCATTGTGTTGCTCCTCCAGCGTTCCCCGAGTGCGCCCCTAGCGGCCATGTGGTGCTTGACAACCCGTACCGAAGCGTGGAGGTGGCGAATGTGCCCCAGGCGCGGCGGCTGTGTGACCGGGACCTGCAGCCCGGCTGGTATAGACTACAGCTCCACGGCAAGGACGCGCAGATACCGACGACATGCGTGGAGGTCGGTGGGATTTGGCTTAGGTTGGAAAAACAGCAAAGGCGTAGAATAAACGACCAACAAACGCTTTGACATAGAAACAGAAATGCCAAGCAAACTGGACGAAAGAGATGCTTGATGACATATCACTATCAGTCAGCTTCATTCTAAGGACATTCCTTGGCTTAACAGTCAGTTTTACTATCTATACAGCCCATCTAAATGCGTGGTGGCATCAGTTGGGTTTGTCCTAGGGCTGACTGCGTACTCTCTGGCCTACCAGCTGTTTTAACAACTTCTGTACTCGTTTTACTCTCTTAGTCTTAAAGCGTCGCCGGAAAAAGACTACTGTAATCACGGATATATTAGTCTCATCCGACGCATCATTATCATCAATTGAAATGCTTTTTGATGAGATAGCACAACGTTTGCTGTTGAATACAACTCGGCCATTTAACACGTTTAAACAGGTCGTTACTTGAATCGAAAAATCTGAACCAACCCTTCTGTTCCTCGCAGATGAATCACTGCGGGACCCAGGCGCCCATCTGGCTGTCCCTGGGGGACGGGAGCCTCCCCACCCCCGGGGAGACCGGGGCGTACACCGGCTGCGTGGTGTGGGGCTTCCCGGGGCAGACCCCTGACTGCTGTCTGCTGCGCATGCCCGTCAAGGTCCGCAACTGTGGGGACTTCTTCGTGTACCATTTACAACCCGCGCAGGGATGCATGATGGCGTACTGCGCAATAGGTTTGTATTCATCCGCGATATAACTGTTGGATTATGATTCAAAACTAAACAGTCTATTTCCTTCCACATACGTCCTTCCATATCTTTATTACACGATTTTTTACATGCTATGACATGTGTACAGGACTGACTGTCGACAATTACAAGGGAATTTTCCCAATTTTCTGTTGTAGCACGCGCACGGTGGATATGTCAAAGAGACATAAGCTAACAGAAGTGGGAAGTTCAAACCTCCCCTAGGCAGAATTGCTGTATATTTGCAATGAAGGTCCGCTCTGAGATTGTCTCCAGGGAAAGACACGTCTTATTTACTGCCTAGTGTGACGACCTGTCTGGCTACTTCCGCAGTTTTCCTAACTCGGTGATTCTGTTTCAAAGAACTCTGCTGGCTTCACGCCACGTTCACTTCAGTTGACTCCTTCAAGGTCTTCATATCGTCTTTTTGATTTGATATCCTTAACAGGATTATGTATAGCGAGACGAGTGGGTGTCAGTAGCGCTGCTGCACCTATTAGTAAAGTGTGAACGCTTGCCAAGTTTGTTAACCTGAAGTTGAACTAACGTCTGTCTGTGACAGCCGCGAATCTGCTGGCAATTACGATGGCGAATCTTCTGCCACCTTTACTTTCCAGTCTTGCTACAAAATAGGATCATGTTTAGAAGAGGTCGTACGCTTTAAACCGTTGTTCCCAAACAGATCCTCGGTAGTTAATACCCTAGTACTGCCGTGCACGCGATGTTAACATTGGTTTGGAGGCATAGTGGAGAGCGATTCATTAGTAGGCGTTAGTGTGACGCCAAGCCCGTTCGTGTCACATACAGTATGGCAGTAGGCCTAAGCTTTACACTTTCTCCAAGGTAAAAGCCTCTCTAAGTCCCCAATATCATTGAATCATCAAAGCAGAGTCATAACTATTCCGGCTGCTCAGGACAGACGTACAGGAAAAAGAAGAAGTTGACGAATGCGAAAGAACAGGATTTTAACAGCTTCCAGCCGCTGCAGTGCCCCAGAACATGAACGCGTGTGTACCTACTGGCTGCCTCCCAAACTCTGGGCCCTCAGTGTTATCTAGCTATTGTTGGCAACCTTCCTTCAGGATCAAGAGGTCGGGGTTCGGATCCAGGTCTAACCGCCGAGGTCCTGAACTGTGATCATACAGGGGGACCTTTTAAGCCGCCTGTTGTTTTATGTTTCCATGAGAGCCGAGGTTATTTAACTCGCAGATGATGTTATTTTTTCCGAGTCCGACAAAGGGCTGCAAATTTCCCTAGATAGATTAAAAGACTTTTGTACAAAATGGAAACTTCAAGTTAATCTAAAGAAAACGAAAGCTATTATCTTCAACAAATCTGGCCAGTCACGTTTGTGAAGGTTAGACATCCATGTAACCAATATATAAAGAGAATTCAAACTCAAACGACTGGATACGAATTCGGAGATTTAATTCGGAGAATAATCTGGCCAGTCATTTCCAAAACAAACATTCTCGTATGGGCAAAACACCTACTGCTACTTGGGTCTGAATACCACCTCATCGGGCAGCTTCTCCCTTGCAAAGAAACAACTTTGAAACTGTGAGCATGCAGGGGGACCTTTTAAGTCGCCTGTTGTTTTATGTTTCCATGAGAGCCGAAGTTGTTGAAACTGTGTACTGTGTTCCGCAGGTGAGCGCGCCAAGTGTCAGCCCGGGATGTACTCAGCGGACGGGTACGAGCCATGCAGAAGTAAGTCATGCACGAGTGCCCTCTAACGGGCCAAGTGAGCACTGCAGTCAGCCAGTCATAGTCTCTAACACGATCTGTATAGTGTTTTACGATGTAATGTTTGACCACTGCACAAAACAGTTTCCTCAAAGATGTATTTTTCGTACAGGCTTAACATGTCCTCGTGATGGTAGAGTGGCAGTGGCTTGCATTTCAATTCATTTATGACATCCGTCTACCATTTACAAAATATTGGTTTTACATTAATTTGAATCTTTGAATTACCTTAAGTTTATTTCAATGTTTTTCCACAGAACCACATCCCACCTTGACAGCCACACCCTTCATCAGACCGGCTGTGGTTGGTCGGACCGTATACCTGAACTGCTCCCACCAATCAGAGGCCTCGGATGAGTCAGGTGACGTGGAGTACGAGGTCACGTGGTTCCGCGAGAGGTATAACGGGGAGAGGGTGGAGATCACCATGGCGAAAACACAACAGCCGTTCTCACTGCTCAGGAGGGGGGCGCAGTGGAGGGTTGGAGAGACGGTAAGGATTGGTATCTTAAACCTGCAGCACAGCTGTGGGGGGATCTAATATCAGTAATGAACAAACTGAAGAACCTAAGCAAATGAACAAGCAATCATGCACATGCACTGTCAGAAACCACAACAAACCTTCTTACTACTCCGGTTCGCATTGGAGGGACGGAAAGACGACAAGGAGTTAAAAACTAAAACCTACATCACATTTCAGTAATGAAGCAAATCAACAGACAATTATGCAAGTAAGAAATGACGAAACAGTGATCGACCCTTCTTGAGTTATTCTCTCTCAAAGTCTGAAGCAAAATCGGACAATTAAAAAAATATGCTACGGTGAGCCCACGATCTATTTACAATTTAATTAGATCATATCCTAAGGATGTCCAGCACACGAGGTATCAAAATCGGAAGTTCTGCAACAGTACCACAGCACGCCACCAGTTGGCTCGTAATCAAACTTGTCCATATGATGTCCACAAACATACAATCACACAAATGACATCAAAAACATTCACCTTTTTGATAACCCGGTCGAGTAAGTAATTATTTCTTAGGACTGAATTTCAGCTGAGGGGTAGTCCTCACATTCATTGTCTTGACGAAAGTCATTTCCTTGCTGAAGGTAATTAAGCATCGATGCCTTTTTTTTTCCTTACCAATTTTTGTTCTCTTCCCCATACATACAGGTCCTGTGTAAGGTACAGGCGTACTACATTGACACCCCAGAACTCAGGGAGGCCGGATTGGAGAGCGCGCCTTTCTTTGCTGGCATGAAGGTATCATGAGAGTAGGGTTAAATTTGTCATCATAAGTAGTTGGCTTTCAAAGCAAAGCCTCTTTGTTTTCATATTTTGAGTACCTTATTCTACAGTTTATCACAGAGGAGAGTAAACTTTGTTTCATCACGACTCACACACATTTTTCAAGCTGATTGACCTCAGACCACCTCGAACATTTTAAAAGGGGTGAAATGTGTCTGGGAATCTGTTCCACCAACAAATTGCGCAGTTTTGTTCATCTGTACCAACACACGCCTTCTGTCCCACTAGATCTACCCACTGCAGTCAGTGATACAAGAAAACGGCAAAACGCATGAGCTGACCTTTGAACTCACCGTTCCCGTCGTGTGCCAGTCCGACATTTGTAGACTGAAGATTCCGCTCAATGTCAGAGACAAGGGTATGTTGACCTTGTATATACTCTTGTATATGTAAGGCCTGAATCATCAAATTTGACTGCTTACATATTCAAATTCTTAATAGTATTGATTTTGGTTTGAAAGTCGACATTTTTTAAGTTCCAATGACATGTGTACATTCTTGGAAGTTTGAATAGTGTGCGCTACTGAAAGGGGGTTTCGTGTTGTTTTGAAGTAAGTTTTTCCTGAAATCATGATACCTTTAGCTTTTTTAAGCGTCTTTGCTTATATGGAGATATCTGACTCCCGTGTATCCCCCAGACGGAGCGCTACCGCCCGACATCGCGCTCTCCGAGTGTACAGTAGAGATCCCCTCCCAGCCCTGCACACTCCACCACTGCGGCAAACATGTAGTGCGCATGTCTGCTGTTACCGACTTCGTGGCGGACGGGAAACGGAAGAGCGTCATCCTGACCCAGGAAGTGAAAAGTGAAGACCAGAACTGGCTGATGTATGACCCGGAAGATATTGAGGTATGGGGTAAAGTTTGCGACCTCATTAACCATTAACTGTTCTTCTAGACCACTTTGCAAGTTTGTGAGGAAATGGTGGTGTACTTGGTCAAACTTAACCTTCCTGTGACCTTGTGTTCCTTAAGGTAGTTGTGGAAGACGTCCCGACGGCGCGCTGCTACTCCTTCACGGACCCACACGTCATCACCATGGACGGCACGTACGTCATCGATCACATGATGCTATTTCCAATCACGTGATGTCTAGTACAGCTAGCCCTTGCAATATTTACAATTACGACCCTTTTGCTTTTAAGTTTCATCCAGTAAATATTTTATGCATGTAATGCTTGTGGACGGTATCCTATCTTTCATAATGTTTTAAAGACCAACCTTATTTCTTACAGAATGTACGACTCCTACAAAGCTGGTACCTTCATCATGTACAAAAGTAACACAAGAGACTTTGAGGTGAGTCTTTGCGTTCCCATTTCTTCCCTCCTCATTTTTGAAACTGTGCTAAAATCTAGACCGTAATTGTACGGGGCCATAATTACAACAGAACCTGTTTTTGTATGGATACACTACGAAATTAGCTAAAGACCTGTACAGATGAAAAGTTGAGATGTACTAGGAATTTGATGTCCTTAAACGCTTAATGCGGCCAATCTTAACTTTCAAAAAATTGACTCTGAAAATCCTGGTGACGTCACAGGTTCACGGCCGTGCGTGGAACTGCGGCAGCCCCTTCCGTCCGGTCGCCTGTCACTGCGGCTTCGTGGCGCGGGAAAATGCTGACGTCATTTCCGTCGACATGTGCGACGGTAATCCCGGGGAGACCACTGCGCAGGTGCGGGTCAAGAGCGAACTTCCGCTCGCGCCTGGTGTGGAGATAACCGAGATGTATGATGGGAAGAGAGTTGTGGTAAGGGCTTTTCCTTCTGTTCCTTCTGTAAAGTAATCGCAAAGTTTTGTGACGTTTATGACGAGATGTCTTCAATACTGCAACGGTAAGGCAATACACCTATCATAGGATTTATGAATGAAGTGTATGAACTTAGAAGTTTATTTATTTTCTAAAAGATTTCTAAAGCCTATTTCATATATTTTATACGGTCAATAATGCTGTCAACACTTCATGTATTTGTCATCTTCCCTGTGGTAAGGTCACGTTTCCAAACCAGCGGTAACGTAAAGTATGATATATAAAAAGACCGCAAAGCACACAAAATTTCAAAAGATTAGTCATGAGCGTAATTTGCGTATATTTCTTGACATGAATTTCAATTTTTCGTTCCCACACATAGAATTGTAATCCCTGCATTAGTTACTGATTCTAGCATACTGGTAGGCTCGCACGAATGATGCTTAACTAAGATGCTACAAATTGCTTTAGTATATTGAATCGTGTGTTGTTCCCAAAGGTGTTCTTCCCATCCGGCGCGTTCGTGCGCGCGGACATCGCGGGCTGGGGCATGTCGCTCACCCTGCAGGCGCCCGGCCGGGACTTCAACAGCACGCACGGGCTCTGCGGGACGTTCGACGGCAACGACAAGAACGACTTTCACGACAGTCAGGGCCGACTTATGGCAGTGTCGCAAAACTTCGGCCAGGTCATCGAGTTTGTGGAGCAATGGAGGTGCGTTTTGTCGTCTTTTTCTTCTCTAACAAAATATCGATCAGAACTTCTAATCAGAGTCCCGAGAGGACTAAAATAATCTTATCAGTAGTAAGGAATAGCATGATATGATGAATCGATGACCTACCTTCAGTGAAACTGGGGACAAATGACGATGCCATACACTTGTGTCACACAACACTTTTATTTCATTATTTCATAATAACAATGTGTTATACACATGTGGTTATTTCCTACACTTTTTGGGGTATAGCCAGTACCCAATTTCATTTCTGTAGCCTTTTACACACAGCTGAACAAGCTATACAACAGAGAGCAAGTCCGCTGGTTGTGATGTGTGTTCAACTCCTAAACTCTTTCTTATAAGTGCTAAGCGATAAATAAGCAATATATACCATTGGTATGGGCGCGTTGAACCCGCGCCCTCCAGACTACAGAGCATACACTCTTCCTACTAGCAAGGGAACTAAATTGAAAATACCCATTCCACAAGGTAAAGCTATGGCATGCATTATTTTACCATTTTGAAGCTTTTAGCATTCACTGCAACTCGTAGAAGCAATCATTTACCATGCATACTAGTTTCAGATATTGAAATCAAATGTACATTTAGATTAAGATATCATAAAATGTTATAGTTTTTATAAGTTAGGAGTTACATTTTTCTTGGCAGGATGTTTTCTGCGGCCATTATGAAAATGACATTGTTCCTAATATACAACATGATCAATACACTAATAGTAACATCAAAATTAAAAACTTACAATTTTGCCCCATGCAAGAGCCTGGTTAACCATTCACAAATACAAATATATGTACATAAAACATTTAGTATTACCACATACAAAATTCCTACAAACTAAGATATTGCCTTGCCTTGTCTAAAATGTGTTATCAAAGAGGATGTTGGCCTTAAAGATGAGGAACTACGATCTGTCATGTGTGACAGGAACATGTGGAGACACTTGTGTCACCTCACTGAGGATGAACTGAACTGAACTGAACTAAAATGTATAATCTCACGCAGTACCTGTAACAACTAACACCTCCCAAAGTTGTGGCTTAGGTCACTAGTACGGAGATGAGTCATGGATAACGCTGGATATTCTCAAACACAAGGAAAAACACAGATTTTGTTTACAGGAGTAAATTATATTCAGATTTTTGTGCACTTATTCATAAATGATTAGTTCTAGCGTGTAGGTAACGTTTCTGGAAAATCTGCAGTTTTTCTTTAAATTACAGCAAAGCACAAGAATGACAAAGTAATGTAAGATAAACCATATGGTAGCAAATATCATACAGAATTGATATAGAGGTAAACAGGAGCAGGAACTCCTAGTCAGATTGGGAGGATGGGAATGTTTTTGTTGAAATTGTTGGTTTATTTTATGAATAATTGAGCATACAGTAAAAATCCGCAGTTCATCACGGCAAGTGAAGACCTACTTTTGTCATCGATTTGGGTCCAAGAACGGTCTCAATATTGGAGGACAAACTCTGGATTTTCCTATGTCCTAAATGTTGTATAATCTGTAGGTTTGCTTGTCAGAAATGTCTGGAGTTCACAGATATTCTTAAATTTGTCATCTTGGTGCTTAGAGGGGACAGAGTACATCTATGCCTTCTCTTCGTTTCAGTTTTAATATGTTCAAGGCCTTGCCCACGGGCCCGTGTGCTACTAGACCAGGTTCAATCTAGGATGTGTATTGATATTTGATAGCTGTGGTGGATTCTTTAAAGTGTTCGAAGTGTGGCTCTCCTCAAACACGGGACCTTCGCTTAACGTTTAATCTGAGAGGACTTCCCTAACCAAAGCTAGGGACGTTGAGTGGGGAAAACTGATTTTAAGTGCCTTCCCGTTGGAACCAGTTAGGGCTTCGAACCCAGACCCTTCAGATTCTAAGTCAACAACCCTAACCACAAAGCCACAGTTTTACATCCATGTTGGGGAGGGGTGGTGCCGGTAAGATTCATCTGATAGCCTGAGACTAACCCTCAACCGAGTGATGAACCTAGTTTGGCCTTGCCCTGTCTGATCATCTTTACATATTCCCGGCTCTGTGGCGTATATAAAGCCTCTACCGTTCAACAATTCATCAGTAGAAGCCTGACTCTGACCCTACCCTGTCCGATCATTTTCACATTCGTAGACAGGACAAGCCTCCACGGCTGCTGGCTCGGTGGTATATATTTCATTTAGAGTATCCAACGATTCATCAGTGATAGCCTGAGACTTGCCCTTCCCTGCCTGATTATTTTCACATTCGTACACAGGACAAGCCTCCAATGCTGCCGGCTCAGTGGTATATATTTCATTTAGAGTATCCAACGATTCATCAGTGATAGCCTGAGACTTGCCCTGCCCTGTCTGATCATTTTTACATTTGCACACAGGACAAGCCTCCAAGGCTGCTGGCTCGGTGGTATATATTTCATTTAGAGTATCCAACGATTCATCAGTGATAGCCTGAGACTGGCCCTGCCCTGTCTGATCATTTTCACATTTGTACAAAGGATTAGCCTCTAAGGCTGCTGGCTCTGTGGTGTATATTTGATTTCGAGTAGCCAACGATTCATCAGTGATAGCCTGAGACTGCCCTGTCTGATCATTTTTACATTTGTACACAGGAAAAGGCTCTTTGGCTTCTAACTCGGTGGTGTATATTTCATTTCGAGTATTCAACGATTCATCAGTGAAAGCCTGAGACTGGCCTTGCCCTGTTTGATCAGGTTGGATGTCTATATCTTCATGCTGGTGATCGTGATCGCTGGTCATTACTGAAGCTGTGGTGTTTATTTTAGTCAAACCAACATTCGGATCTTCCAATTTATCAGTATTAGCCTGACACTGGCCCTGCCCTGTCTGATCATGTTGGGTGTCCATATCTTCATATACATTCTGATTATCATGGACGCTGGCCATTACTGTTACAGTAGCTGTGGTGTTTGTGTTGGCTAAACCAACATTCGGATCTTCAAAACTTTTGACTGGACCTGCGACTTCAGATGTTTGCTGCCCGTTCTTTTGAGCTCCTGCGTCGTTGTAGAGAGCATTTGCCTGTAAGGCATGAACACTTCTACCGACCAAAGCAACTTTGGGATATTGGTGTGAAGGAGGATTCTTGGTCCTCCTCTTGCACCAGATAATGAGAGAGATTGTACCAACCAGGACAATACCAGCTACTAAACCACCCACAGAGGCATTGAGAACAGCCGGGGGCAAACCGGGGGCAGATTCATTCGAACTGTTGGATACTGGTTTACTTTGATCGACACTCAGTGTGGTGAATGTGGTGCCTACCGGGCGTGGTATTGAGCCGGCATTTTGTTTGAAGTACCAGTGATAGCAAGAGGTTGGGTAAGGGGTGCTATTATAGGAGTTGTTGCCACTTTCCAGTTGGTCATCAACAGTTAAAGTTGATAAGGTTGAAACATCATTAGGATTGATATCTTTTAGCTTGTGACCATCACCAGGTAGAGTTGCTGCGGTTGAAACATAACCGATCATATCAGTAGGATTGACATCTTTTAGCTTTTGGCCATCATTAGGCAGATTTGATATGGTTGAAACATTACAGATCAGATCGTTTGGATTGATATCTTTAAGCTTTTGTCCAGAGAACACAGCAGGCTGGGAGCATACTATTTGGTTTTCAAACCAACGCGACCCAGTCATTCTTAGCCTGAAGGGAACCATCTCACAGTCACACTGCCAAGGGTTGTTGTCAATCTTAACTTCATGAATAGATGCGAACATGGTATATGCTGACTGGGGAAGGACAGTTATCTGGTTTGACTGCAGGAGCAACTTTTGGAGCTGTGGTAGATTTGAAAATACACCAGGCAGAATGTCAGTTATTTGATTGGAGTTAAGGTCCACCTCTGTAAGCCTTGGTAAATTTGAGAATGTTGCAGGCTGAATGTTAGATATTTGGTTGATTCGTAGATGCAATATTGTGAGGTTTTCCAGATTTGAAAATGCGCCAGGCTGAATGTCAGTTATTTGGTTGTTATATAATAAGATCTTTGTGAGATTTTGCAGATTTGAAAATACTCCAGACTGAATGTTACTTATTTGATTGCCGTTTAGGTACATCCTTGTGAGCTTTGGCAGATTTGAGATTGTAGCAGGCTGAATGTTAGATATTTGGTTGTTGCTTAGCAACAACATTGTGAGCTTTGATAGATTTGAAAATGCGCCAGGCTGAATGTCATTTATTTTATTTCCGTGTAGGTTCAACTCTGTGAGATTTGTCAAATTTGTAAATGCACCAGGCTTAATGCTAGCTATTTGGTTGTTGCTTAGGGCCATCTCTTTGAGATTTGGTAGATTTAGGAATGCACCTTGCTGAATTTCAGTTATTTGATTGGAGGTTAGGTGCAGATTTCTGAGCTTTGGCAGGTTTGAGAATATGTTAGGCTGAATTTCAGTTATTCGGTTGCCGTCTACATGCAAGAAGGAGAGCTTTGATAGATTTGAGAATGTGCCAGGCTGAATGTTAGTTAGTTGGTTGTTATTTAGAACCAAGGTTGAAAGCTTCTTTAGATTTGAGAATGTATCAGGCTGAATACCAGTTATTCGATTAGAGCTAAGGGACAGCTTTGTGAGCTTTGCGAGATTTGAGAAGGTGTCAGGCTGAATAGCTGTTATTTGATTGTTTCTAAGGGACAAGCATGTGAGCTTTGGGAGATTTGAGAATGTGCCAGGCTGAATAGCTGTTATTCGATTGTAGCTAAGGGATAACTCTGTGAGCTTTGGGGGATTTGAGAAGGTGTCAGGCTGAATAACTGTTATTCGATTGTGGCTAAGGGACAAGCATGTGAGCTTTGGGAGATTTGAGAAGGTGTCAGGCTGAATAACTGTTATTCGATTGTGGCTAAGGGACAAGCATGTGAGCTTTGGTAGAATTGAGAATGTGCCAGGCTGAATGTTAGTTATTTCGTTGCGGGACAGTTCCAATATTTCCAGGTCCCTATACCTTGTGAGGTCTGGCCGACTTAAAGAAGTAATCTGATTTCTTTTAAAATCCAATTGACAGGTGACTGTTCGCAGGTTCTGGGGGATGCGGGTGAGTTTCATGTCCCTGCATTTGCAGGATATGCACCTGGAGGGTGAGGATTTTGATACTTTACACCTACTCTTGCAGTCATCTTTGCTGATGAACCAGCTTCCGGCATCGTTCAGGATGATGAGAAGGAATATCAGCATGTGTCGCAGCTTTCTTCCCATATTGCCCTGGTAACAAAGAATAATTCATGTAAGTTGCAGAACCTGGAATGAAATTCAACTAATACATAGTTATCCTTAATTACGAAGTATTCAGGCAGCTATGTCATGATTAGCGCCTGTATAAAAGCTGTGTCAGTCTGGCTTAAAAACTCTCAAGATAAATGGAAATGCCGAATGCGTATAAATGCCAAACTTATCAAAAAAATCATGCAGAATGGCCTCCGCCTACATAGATAGCAAACAATGCATGTCTTTGTTGGCTTAGGCCACACGAATCTGATTTGTTGGTTCTTGAGTAAAAATAAATAATGCTGAAATTTCAAGAAAAGGTGAAAAATTCTGTGTAAACATTGGTTCACAATGTTCACCTCCTGAGCCAAGAAGTCGTGAATGATTAAAGGCCCTCTTGGTGATGCTGTACTATAAGCCTAGAAACATTTAGTGTTTCTCGGTACCCGACCGACCCTAGTAAAAATCTGTCGACCCTTGTTGGATCGCTTCGGCCAAAATCTAAAGAAAAGGAAAATTAAAGAGAATCCCTACATACCGACCCTATTTTTTCAGTACCGTAACCGGAAACACAACATTTTTTCTTGTGCCTTAGCAGCTGAGCAGCAACAGGGTGTGGCAACAGTTTTAGATTAGTCATATTCATATAGTTATTTTAATTGTCTGGACCTGGATATTTGAATATTGACACTTAATGGTTGTTTACTCCTGTTTAGCTTCAGAATCTACAGTGACATATATTTCAAACCTTTCATTTGTGGATATTACCAAGAAACATTTTCATAAGCTTTTAGCATATTTTCTTTTATATCAAAATGTTTCAATGGATGTAAGTTTGGTCAGTTTCTACCTGCTAAAATGCAGTTGAATAACCGTCCCAGTAAAGCTATTTGCATACACATGCATATCCTAATCACCTGCTTGGGGTTAGACCATGGTTTCTTCAGAACAAAACCTATGAAATCTAACATTTTTGCTACATTACAGTTCAAGTTTGGTACTGCCTACTATGTTTTTTTATTTCATTTTTCAAATAATTTGCCTTTGGATTATGTTCGTATCAGTTAGTAAAGTCTATTTCTTGTTTTCATTATGCAATGTATCTTTGAATTGCAATGAAATCGCCCGTCGTTCACAGGTCACTGAGCCCCATCCGATGTATCACTATCAGGGTAGATTTTGGGGACCAAAATACGCTCGATTCTCTGGCGAATTTGATCTCTGAATACCTTCTGGCGATCGACAAATTCAACTGAATCCCGTTGGCACCATGACGCCCGTCGTAACACAGTGGAGGGGTGTGGTTGTACGAGGCACATGGGGTATATACATATGTCATACCCTAGCAGAACAAGATGAGTCATAACTTTGAAGTTAAGTCTTACCTTTCGATCAGGGCGGATTGTCTTCAGTTGATGACGTGTTGTCAGGATACGGCGAGGGACGTTTCACCACGCCGAAGCTGTGCTCGCAGGAAGCGTTATCGGTGTAGTTCTGCCGACGTGGGGTGTGACAAGCAACTCTTAATTAGTCTGGCGTAAGTCATATGACTGCGTGAATTAAATATTTACATTCAGCATTACATCATACTTATATTGACCTTTTCGCTTTTTGAGTATCCATACATTCGTGCACGTTGGGAAACTCTTGACATCTTTGGATTTAGTGACTACAATGTACATAATTGCATATTATACAGCGTCTTCATTCAGCCAAATGAATCAAAATCAAATTAAAATCACTCTTGATGATGATAATTTGGTGGCGTCGCGGTGGCGTAGTGGCAGGGTGTTTGGCCCCAGAACCCAGAGATACCAGGTTCGAATCCGGGGTTCCCTGATTTGTCCCGTTGACGTTGTGCCCTTGGGAAAGGCACTTTACACGACCACTTTACTCAGGTGCAAATGAGTACCTAGCTTCGGTTAGGACGTCCCTCGGATATAACGTGAAATGGAGGTCCCGTGTTTGAGGAGATCCACATCCCAAGCACGTTAAAGAACCCAACACACTTATCGAAAAGAGTAGGGGTCCTTTCCGGTGTGTGTGGATCATATAAATCTGTCCGGATATGCAGCTTGTACTCTTCAGTACAAACCTGGTGTGTTACGCCTTGATGCGGTTTACTGGGTATGCACTACAAACAGGATACAAACAAATTATTACTGCACAGCCAAATCCACAGTAGACGGCTTCTAACATGGAAATTGGCATTGTAAAGGACTCCTGAAGTCCAAAAGGGGGTGTTATTTTCCGATGAATTATGTATCAATAAATACGTAATCAGCCGAAGTTTTACAGACTGA
The DNA here is from genome assembly GCA_035149815.1 of Branchiostoma lanceolatum. NCBI lineage: Eukaryota > Metazoa > Chordata > Leptocardii > Amphioxiformes > Branchiostomatidae > Branchiostoma > Branchiostoma lanceolatum. Next base: position 1,840,029 of record CM068880.1, read on the forward strand.
GGGTCTATAAGCACACCACGAAGGTTAATTGTCGATAAGATAACAAAGAACAGAGTCCCGAGAGGAATGCTGTGAGATCAATCAATCTATCAATCAATCTTTATTCTGAAATCAACATTGCAGGTAGGTCTGACGACACACCTGAATTATATTAGATTTCTTACAGAAGTATGTTAAAAACTTTTCAGTGGACCAGATTTTAAAAAAAAAAACATCACAATTATAATAACTATGCGCTTATATACATTAAAATGTTACTTTGGACGATCGAGGACAGACGAGTTTAGCCTTAAACTAAGCTTTGAAGGTCTCTAAGAGTCCTCATAACGAACGAGTCACTGTGCCTTTTGGTCTTACTGAGTGGGAGTTTGTACATGTGTCGGGTTTCCCTGTTCCTCAGATTATAGTCAGGATTCTCTCTAGGTGGAAGGAAGACATTGCAGGGGTGGGAGGGGTCTCTTAGTATCCTCTGAAGTTCTCTGCGTGATGCATCCCTTCTCCGGGACTCAAGGGTTTGTAAGTGGTCATAAGGAACTCCGCATATCCTTAAGCACATCTTCTGAATTTTCTCCAACTCGTCTGACAGACAACGTGGAAGACCGGCCCAGACAGGGGACCCATATTCTATAATGAGATAATGAATCGATTGCCTAGCTTTATCAAAACTGGAGACGAATAATGCATAATGAAGCCATACACTCGTGTTACACAACACTTTTATTTCATTATTTCATAATTACAATGTTTTAGCAGTGATCATTTATTGAGATGAAGCATTTGTATGGAGTGATTATGTAATGCAGTTCACCACGACTGCTATAATGTGTTTGGCCGGCGCACAGCAAAGCGGGCCCCTACATTAAGTTCGTCGAACAATTGCTGAATCTATTCGCTTGTATCAGACATGGTTTACCTGTTCCACATGTCTATTGAGTTAATACAATAACGTTAAATTTGCCTTAAACAAGTCTTAAATGTGGACGCATCGTTGTTGTATCTGTCATTTCAAGTTTGCAAGAATACATTGTTATGAATTTCATGTGTTGAAATTTATATTTTTTGTACGGATGGGTTTACATTTTTGTCCGTCCCAACAGCCCAGGACGGACTGTGGGACCCTGATCCAGGTCATGTAAAAGATCTTGTACAGATCCTAACACGCAGTTGTAGGTACTATTTACACAGTAAAGCACCTTCTTTACTGTGTAAAAGATCTTGTACAGATCCTAACACGCAGTTTTAGGTACTATTTGCACAGTAAAGCACCAGTAAAGCATGAACAAGAGGACTACATGTATGTAGAAAAACTCCTTGTTACTTCAATAAGTAACAGCAAATGGTACATGCACAAAAATGCCATTCATATGGATGCATACATGAGAGAGTAAATAAAACGTCTACTAGTATTTTGAAAAGAAATCCACTGAATGGTCTGTGGCCTACTATGTACAGATTTACATGTTAGTCAAAAAGGTTGAAAATCCTTCCTTCACCTTTTGGTGTATAGCCCGTACCCAACTTCACTTCGGTAATGTTTCACACGCAGTTGCACAAGTATTACAACAAAGAGCTAGTACTCTGGCTGTGGTGTGTATTCAACTCCCATACTCCTTCTCATAAGTCCTAAGTACGGTATAAGCAATATGTACAATTGGTATGACCGGGGGGTTGAACCCACGACCTCCTGGAAACAGAGCACAGTGCACACTACCCGCTAGCAAGGGAACTATATTCAAAGTATCAATTCCACATGGTACAGTTATGGCACGCATTGTTTTACCATTTTGAAGCTTTTAGCATTCGCTGCAAGTCGTGGAAGAAATGTCAATAACCTTTCCATGCATACGACTTTCAGATATTGAAATCAACTGTACAGTTAGAGTAAGAGTAAGGTGTCATAAAATGTCATAGTCTTAATGGGTTAGGTGTTACATTTGTCTTGGCAGAATGTTTTCTTTGGCCATTTTGAAAATTGTATTATTCATACTATACAACAGGATCAACACACTTATAGTAACATTAAGATGGACAACTTACAATTTTGCCCAATACAATATCGCGGTTAACCCTTCTCAAATACAAAAGTATGTGTACATGATAGATCTAGTATTACTTCTTATACAATTCATGTAAAAGATATTGCCTGGTCTAAAATGCAGTGATAATCTCACACAGTCTTCGGAACAACTAACATTTCCTTATTTCATATTATAGTAAGGAGGCTGTCTAAATAATGAAAAAAAACTCAGATGTTTACAGCAGTAGATTATGTTCACCTTTTCTTGTGCACTTATCGATACATCATTAATTCTGTCGAGTAAGTTCCGTTTTCAGGAAGATCTGCCATTCAACAAGGTTACTCAAAGACTGCTAAATTTTGAGTTGTGGCCAAGTGCTGGCTCAAGAGTGGTCTTAAATGAAAAAAGAATTGAATTCTTGGCCCTGCCTGATTATCTTTACATTTTGTACGCAACATTATGCTCAATGTCAGCCGTCTCTCTGCCGTATACCGGGTCTCTACCGTTCAACAATTCATCGGTATTACTATAAGACTGGCCCTGCCCTGCCTGATCATTTTTACATTTGTACACAGGATTAGCCTCTAAGGCTGCTGGCTCTGTAGCGTATAGTTGATTTCGAGTATCAAATGATTTATCTGTGACAGCCTGAGACTGTCCCTGGCCTGCCTGATCATTTTGGTTGTCCATATCGTTATGCTGGTGATCATGATCGCTGGCCATTACAGAAGCTTTGATGTTTGTGTTTGGCAAACCAATATTCGGATCTTCCAACTCATTAATAACAGCCTGGGACTGCCCCTGCCCTGTCTGATCATGTTGGGTGTCCATATCTTCATATACATTCTGGTTATCATGGACGCTGGCCATTACAGTAGCTGTGGTGTTTGTGTTGGCTAAACCAACATTTGGATCTAAAGGACCTTTGACTGGACCTGAAACTTCAGATGTTTGCTGCCCGTTTCTTTGTGCCCCTCCGTCGTTGTAGAGAGCATTTGCCTGTAAGGCATGAACACTTCCACCGACCAAAGCAACATTGGGATATTGGTCTGAAGGAGGATTCTTGGTCCTCCTCTTGTACCAGATAATTAGAAGGATTGCACCAATCAGGACAATACCAGCTACTGAACCACTCACAGAGGCATTGAGAACAGCCGGGGGCAAACCGGGGGCAGATTCATTCGAACTGTTGTTTACTGGTTTGCTTTGATGGACACTCAATGTGGTGAATGTGGTGCCTACCGGGCGTGGTACTGAGCCGGTATTTTGTTTGAAGTACCAGTGATAGCAAGAAGTCTTGTTAGGGGTGCTTTTGTAAGAGTTGTTGCCACTTTCCAATTGGCCATCATTAGGCAGAGTTGATATGGTTGAAACATTGCAGATCAGATCGTTAGGATTGATATCTTTTAGCTTTAATCCAGAGAACACAGCAGGCTGGGAACAAACTATTCGGTTTTCAAACGAACTGGACCCATTCATACTTAGCCTGAAGGGAAGCATCTCACAGTCACACTGCCAAGGGTTGTTTTCAAGATTTACGAAAGGAAAAGATGCCAACATGGTATATGCTGACAGGGGAAGGACAGATATCTGGTTATTATGGAGGTGCAAGCTTTGGAGCTTTGGTAGATTTGAAAATATACCAGGCTGAATGTTAGTTATTTGGTTGGAGTTTAGCCTAAAATCTATGAGCTGGGATAGGTTTGAAAATACTCCAGGCTGAACGTTAATTATCTGATTGTTACATAGCCACAGCTCTGTGAGCTTTTTTAGATTTGAAAATGTACCAGGTTGAATGTCAGTTATTAGATTGCCGCTTAAGACGAACTTTGTGAGATTTTGTAGGTTTGAAAATACTCCAGGCTGGATGTTAGTTATGTGATTGTTGCTTAGCCCCAACTCTGTGAGCCTTTTTAGATTTGAAAATGCACCAGGTTGAATGTCAGTTATTTGATTGGAGCCTAGGGAGAGCCTTGTGAGATTTGGTAAATTCAAAAATGCGCTGGACTGAGTATTAGTTGTTTGATTTCCAGGTAGGTGCAACTCTGTGAGATCTTTTAGATTTGAAAATTCATCAGGTTGAATGTTAGTTATTTGATTGCCGGTCAGGAGCAGCCATTTGAGATTTGGGAGATTTGAGAATGTGCCAGGCTGAATGTCAGTTATTTGATTGGAGCCTAGGAATAAACTTGAGAGCTTTGGTAGATTTAAGATTGCGTCTGGATGAATATCAGTTATTCGATTGTCGCTTAGGTACAAACCAATGAGCTTTAGGAGATTTGAGAATGTGCTAGGCTGAATATCAGGTATTCGATTGTTGTTTAGGCGTAATGTTTTTAGGTTTGGTAGATTTGAGAATGTGCCAGCCTGAATATCAGGTATTCGATTGTTGTTTAGGCGTAATGTTTTTAGGTTTGGTAGATTTGAGAATGTGCCAGGCTGAATGTTAGTTATTTCGTTGCAGGACAGGTCCAATTTTTTCAGGTCCCTATACTTTGCGAGGTCTGGCTGACTTAAAGCTTTAATCTTATTACTTGTCAAAAACAATTCAGAAGTATCTGTTCGCATGTTCTGGGGGATGCGGGTGAGTTTCATATCGGTGCATAGGCAGTATATGCACCTGGGGGATGAGGATTTGGATACTTTACACCTACTCTTGCAGTCATCTTTGCTGAGGAACCAGCTTCCGGCATCGTTCAGGATGATGAGAATGAATATCAGCATGTGTCGCAGCTTTCTTCCCATGTTGCCCTGGTAACAAAGAACAATTCGTCTAAGTAACAGAACCTGGATTGACATTCAACCAATACATAGTTATCTTCAGCCAGCTATGTCATGATTAATACCTGTGTAAAAGCTGTACTGATTTGTTCGATGAATTGATATACAGACGAAGCCACTTAATTGCACCTAATAAACGCACACTCCCTTTAATTGCACCGAATCCCAAAATCCCAAACCGGTTCCCATTCACTGCATTGTTAGTGACTCCGCATATCTGCATCGCACATTGTCACCAATGCCGGATAACTGCACCAAATGTTTTTTTAAAATCCTCGACAAGTTAACTAAAAAGGTGCTCTAAAAATCGGCAAACGTCGCACAAATGAGCCGATACCTGCCGGTGTAAAGGCGCAATACCGCCAATATGTTTAGAACTGTTTTAGTAACAAAAGAAGGCGGTCTCCATTGACAGTTATGTTGATAGGAATCATATGGGAGGACCCGGGCGGGTCACGGGGTGGGTCGGCATTAAGACACGCACGCCTACCAAAGGCGGCATTACGCTTTGGCAGACAGCATGCTGTACTCAATAAAGATTGGTCTCTACCTGTACACTGTCTAATTACTGCGAATGCATTCAAGTTCGCGGGAATTTGATTTCGCATCGCGGCATCGCTATTGTCACATACTGCTGCAATAATGAAAGACCGGCGTCTTTACGTCACATTCAGTCGGAAACCAAACATCGACTCGGCAATGGCTATAGACGCGTAGGTGGACATAGCAGTCGCTTTTGATGGTGCGGTGCTGACGTGATGATAATTCCATCCGCGTCGTAGAAACTTCCTGCATTCGCCGGAACGAGGTGTACGCGGGTTCGGCTCTGCTATAAGGAGAATGATCTGTCACTGATCAAACTGGAACTGTGAACTCAATATTTTGCTGGTTCTGTGAGGTATGATAGCGCAAGAACTGTTACGTTAGCTACTAAGGTCCTGAGCAAGTCTCGACTCTGGGGCGTTATCCAGCCTGTGAAAAGAAAAAAACAAGGTGGTGCGGTCCAGCTGGGAATTTCGCATAATTGCACCAGCCGGATAATTGCACCTAAACCGCTGACAAATGGGTGGTGCAGTTAAGTGGATTCTACTGTACTTATACTTGTACATTGTATATCTGTATGAATACAATATGATGTTGAAAATACCTGTCTCCTGGTGCATTCAATCTTTACAACGTTAAACTGTATTTGTTGGATCGCTTCTGCCGAAATCTAGAGAAAAAGAAAATTAAACAGAAGCCCTATACCTACCGGTCCTAATTTTACAGTACCGTAACCGGAAACACAACATTTTTCTTGTGCCTTGGCAGCTGGCCAGCAACAGGGTGTGGCAAACAGTTTTAGATTAGTCATATTCATATGGTTATTTTGATTGTCTGGACCTGGATATTTGAATATGGAAACTTAAGGTGTGTTGTTTACTCCTGTTTAGCTTTAGAATCTGTGTTGATGTACCTATAAAACCTTTGTTATATGTAAATTAGGAAGAAATATTTCTATCATCTTTTAGCATATTTTCTTTCAAATTAGAACGTTTTCAGTGGATGTAAGTTTGGTAAATTTTGCACCAACATATCTACCTACTAATATGCAAATGACTAACCTTCCCAGAAAAGCTATTTGCATACACATACATACCCTAATCATCTGCCAGGGTTAGACCATGTTTTTGTACTGAGAACAAAATCTATAAATCTAACATTTACGTTCGTCCTATTATGTTTTCCATTGTATGTATTCTTTATAATTTGCCTTTTGATCCATGGTTAATGTTCTCAAAAGGTATTGTACTATATTTCTTTTTTGGCATTATGTGTTGTTTATGTGAAATCCAATAGAATGTTTTGTTATCAAAACTAGTGCAGAAGTATTTCCTACTCTCCTTAACCTCAAGTGAGCACATGTGCGCCTTTAGATAAAACATGTGTAGGTGTTTTGTAAAACATGATGGAGAAACATTTCATCTCATCCCCCCCCCCCAAACTCTCAATGGAGGCATTGGTTTTTCGAACACTAGTTGATACAATTAAATCAGTGTTGCAACAACAAAAATTGGACCGACATTCCTACAACAATAATCAACTTACTTGCTCTACGTATACATGTTGATAGAACACAATATAAGCAACGGAATATAAAATATGGTTTAAACTGGTCGCGATAGTCTGTGAGTGTGGAAGGGTAGTCACCTTTGTACTGGTGTTTATTCACCGGTAACGTTACGTGTCGGCTGCCAAGTAAGTGTTGTGGATAAACTATCTCGGAGCGCCACTCTCAAACAGTAGGGGAAATAGCTAGCTCTCCCGACTAGTCAGCAAACTGGAAAGGGTATTTTCGGCCGGTGTCCTTGGGGGATCGGTACAGAGATTTTGCAATTCGGCGACCTTCTGCAGCTGCCAATTAGCAAATTCTGTCTAATCCCGTTGTCTGTATGAAATTCGGCGACCTTCTGCAGCTGCCAATTAGCAAATTCTGTCTAATCCCGTTGTCTGTATGACGCATAGCGTAACGCTTTTAAGGGGTGTGGCTATACTAGGCACACAGTATATGTATAAAAAGAAGACTCTTGCCTGTAAGTTGGATAAGTCTCAACTTTCTGATTAGTCAGATTATCTTCAGTTGATCGATGTGTTGTCAGGATGTCGCGAAAGGCGCATCTGCATCTGTGCTTGCAGGACACGTCCTCGGTGTGGTTTTGCCGACGTGGGGTGGACAAACAACTCTAAATTAGTCTGGCGTGAGTCATATGACTGCGTGGATGCATAGTTTTTACATATTTACATTCAGCATTACATCATACATCATACATATATTGGCCTTTTTGCTTTCTAGTTATTCATTTATTCCTGGACACAGCGTCTTTATACAGCCAGATAGATCAAAATCAAATTAAAAACTTCCTTGATGATGATAATCCTTTTTTTTTCTGTACAGCCACAGTAGACGCAGAATGGTTTCTTACATGGAATCGTCTTCTTAAAGGACTCAAAAGGGGATGTTATTTGCCAATGAATTATGTATCAATAAATCCGCAATCAGCCGGCCTTTTACAGACTGAGGGGCGATGGGCACACCAAGAAGGTCAATTGTCGATAAGATACCAAAGAGTCCCGAGAGGAATGTTGTAATATATAGTGTTGTAATATAATGAAACAATGGCATACCTTCAATAAAACTGGAGACGAATAATGATGCCATGCACTCGTGTCACACAACACTCTTATTTTATTATTTCATAATTACAATGTGTTAGCAGTGATCATATTGAGATGAAGCATTTGTATGGAGTAATTATGTAATGCAGTTCACCACGACTGCTATAATGTGTTTGGCCGGCGCACATCAAAGCGGGCCCCTACACTAAGTTGGCCAAATATTTGCTGAATCTATTCTGTGGTATCAAAAATGGTTTACCTGTTCCACAAGTCTATTGAGTGGATATACTATAATGTTAAATTTTCCTTAGATAAGCCTCAAATGTGGACGCATTGTTGTTGTATCTGTCATTTCAAGTTTGCAAGAATACATTGTCATGAAATTCATGTGTTGTAGTGAAGATTTTTTTGTACGGATGGATTCACATTTTATTCCTCCCAACAAGCAATTTCCGTCCCGGAACGGACTGCCAGATCATATGAAAATCTTGTACGGATCCTAACACGCAACTGTAGGTGATATTTACATAGTAAAGCACATACTTGTGATGCATGAACAAGAGGACTACATATTTATAGGAAAACTCAATAAAACGTCAATAGGTCGACAGCAAGTGGTACATGCACAAAAATTCAATGTAATTCATATGAATAGATACCGGAGAGAGTAGATAAAACAATCTACTAGCTTTTGGCAAAGAAATCAACTGAATGGTCTGTGGCCTACTATGTACAGATTAGATAACATGTTAGTCAAAAAGGTTGAAAATCCTTCCTTCACCTTTTGGTGTATAGCCCGTACCCAACTTCACTTCGGAAGTCTTTCACACGCAGTTATACAAGCATTGCAACAAAGAGCTAGTACTCTGGCTGTGGTGTGTATTCAACTCCCATACTCCTTCTCATAAGTCCTAAGTAAGGAATAAGCAATATGTACAAGTGGTATGACCGGGGGGTTGAACCCACGACCTCCTGAAAACAGCTACCCGCTAGCAAGGAAACTATATTCAAAGTATCAATTCCACAAGCTAATCCTACGGTAATGGCACGCATTGTTTTACCATTTTGAAGATTTTAGCATTCGCTGCAAGTAGTGGAAGAAATTTCAATAACCTTTTCCATGCATACTACTTTCAGATATTGAAATCAACTGTACAGTTAGAGTAAGGTGTCATAAAATGTCATAGTCTTAATGGGTTAGGTGTTACATTTTTCTTGGCAGAATGTTTTCTTCGGCCATTTTGAAAATTGTATTATTCATACTATACAACAGGATCAACACACTTATAGTAACATTAAGATGGACAACTTACAATTTTGCCCCATGCAATATCGCGGTTAACCCTTCTCAAATACAAAAGTATGTGTACATAGAAGACCTAGTATTACTTCTTATACAGTTCATGTAAAAGAAATGAAAAGATATAGCCTGGTCTAAAATGCAGCGATAATCTCACACAGTCTTCGGAACAACTAACATTTCCTTATTTTATATTATAGTAAGGAGGCTGTCTAAATAGGGAAAAACTCAGATGTTTACAGCAGTAGATTATGTTAACCTTTTCTTGTGCACTAATCCATACATTATTAATTCTGTCGAGTAAATTCCGTTTTCAGGAAAATCTGCCATTCAACAAGGTTACTGAAAGACTGCTAAATTTTGTATTGATTTGTGGCCAAGTGCTGGCTCAAGAGTGGGCTTAAATGAAAAAAGAATTGAATTCTTGGCCCTGCCTGATTATCTTTACATCTTGTACGCAACATTATGCTCTGAGACAGCCGGCACTCTGCCGTATACCGGGTCTCTACCGTTCAACAATTCATCGGTATTACTATTAGCCTGGCCCTGGCCTGCCTGATCATTTTCACATTTGTACACAGGATTAGCCTCTAAGGCTGCTGGCTCTGTGGTGTATATTTGATTTAGAGTATCCAACGATTCATCAGTGATAGCCTGAGACTGGCCCTGGCCTGCCTGATCATTTTGGTTGTCTATATTTTCATGCTGGTGATCGCGGTGATCGCTAGCCATTACAGAAGCTTTGATGTTTGTGTTTGGCAAACCAATATTCGGATCTTCCAACTCACCAGTAACAGCCTGGGACTGGCCCTGCCCTGTCTCATCAGGTTGGGTGTCCACATTTTCATATTCATACTGGTGACAATGGACGCTGGCCATTACTGTTATAGTAGCTGTTGTGTTTGTGTTGGCTAAACCAACATTTGAATCTTTAGGACCTTTGACTGGACCTGCAAGTTCAGATGTTTGTTGTCGGTTCTTGTGTGCTTCAACATCGTTGTAGAGAGCATTTGCCTGTAAGGCATGAAGACTTTTACCGACCAAAGCAACATTTGGATATTGGTGCGAAGGAGGATTCTTGGTCCTCCTCTTGCACCAGATAATGAGAACGACTGTGCCAACCAGGACAATGCCAGCTACTAAAAAAACTAAAGAGGCAATGAGAACAGACAGGGGCAAACCGGGGGCAGATTCATTCAAACTCTTGGATACCGGTTTACTTTGATCGACACCCAGTGTTGTAAACGTGATGCTTACAGGGCGTGGTATTGAGCCGGCATTTTGTTTGAAGTACCAGTGATAGCAAGAAGTTGGGTTGCTATTATAGGAGTTGTTGCCACTTTCCAATTGGCCACTTTCTAATTGGCCTTCAACAGGCAGAGTTGATACGGTTGATACTTTACCGATCAGATCATTGGGATTGATATTTTTTGGCTTTTGGCCATCATCAGGCCGAGTTGATACTGTTGAAACATAACCGATCATATCATTAGGATTGACATCTTTTAGCTTTTCACCATCAACAGGCAGAGTTGATATGGTTGAAACATTACAGATCAGATCGTTAAGATTGATATCTTTAAGCTTTTGTCCACGGAACACAGCAGGCTGGGAGCATACTATTTCGTATTCAAACCGACACGACCCATTCATTTTTAACCTGAAGGGAAGCATCTCACAGTCACACTGCCAAGGGTTGTTGAAAATATCTACGTTAGTTAACGATGTGAACATGGTATATGCTGACAGGGGAAGGACAGATATCTGATTTGACTGCAGTTGCAATTTTTGGAGCTGTGGTAGTTTTGAAAATACACCAGGCTGAATGTCAGTTATTTGATTGGCGTTAAGCCGTAAATCTGTGAGCTGTGGTAGATTTGAAATAACACCATGCTGAATAGTAGTTATTTGATTGGAGTTTAGGTACAAGTCTGTAAGCTTTGGTAGATTCAAAAATGCCCCAGACTGAACGTTAGTTATTTGATTGGAGTTTAGCCACAACTCTGTGAGATTTGGTAGATTTGAGAATGTAGTAGGCTGAATGTTAAATATTTGGTTGTTTCGTAGATGCAATTTTGTGAGCTTTGACAGATTTGAAAATGCGCCAGGCTGAATGTCAGTTATTTGATTGTTACATAAGAGGATCGTTGTGAGATTTTGTAGATTTGAAAAAGCACCAGGCTGAATGTTAGTTATTTGATTGGAGTTTAGGGACAAGTCTATGAGCTTTGGCAGATTTGAGAATGCAGCAGGCTGAATGGTAGATATTTGGTTGTCGCTTAGGTACAATTTTGTGAGCTTTGATAGATTTGAAAATGCGCCAGGCTGAGTGTCATTTATTAGGTTGCAATGTAGACCCAAGGTTAAGAGCTGTGGTAGATTTGAGAATGTAGCAGGCTGAATGATAGATATTTGGTTGTTGCTTAGGTACAATTTTGTGAGCTTTGATAGATTTGAAAATGCGCCAGGCTGAATTTCAGTTATTTGATTGGAACTCAGGTACAGCTCTCTGAGATTTGGTAGATTTGAGAATGTGCCAGACTGAACGTAAGTTATTCGGTTGCCATTTAGATGCAATGTTGAGAGCGTTGGTATATTTGAGAATGTGTCCGGCTGGACTTTAGTTAGCATGTTGCCATGTAGAAGCAAGGTTGAAAGCTTCTTTAGATTTGAGAATGTGCTAGGCTGAATACCAGTTATTCGATTATCGCTAAGGGACAATTTTGTGAGCTTTGGGAGATTGGAGAATGTTCCAGGGTGAATGTTAGTTATTTTATTGCGAGACAGCACCAATATTTTCAGGTTCCTATACCTTGTGAGGTCTGGCCGACTTAAAGCTTTAATCTGATTATTTGTCAAATCCAATTCAGAGGTGGCTGTTCGCAGGTTCTGGGGGATGCTGGTGAGTTTCATCTCCCTGCATATGCAGGATTTTGATACTTTACACCTACTCTTGCAGTCATCTTTTCTGATGAACCAGCTTCCGGCATCGTGCAGGATGATGAGAAGGAATATCAGCATGTGTCGCAGCTTTCTTCCCATGTTGTCCTAGTAACAAAGAACAATTCGTCTAAGTAGCAGAACCTGGAATGAAATGCAACAAATACATGGTTATCTTTACGAATTATTCAGGCAACTATGTCATCATTAACTTCAAACTTTCAAACTTTATTGATTCAATCAACATTACAGTCCTTTATCATAGGACTGAATTGCATTGATTTTACAAACACTTCTAGCTTTGCACTTTGGATGATTAAATACATAGAGCATTAAACATTATTATTCACATTGTTAAAACTTTGATAACAACATTGTCAACAATAGCAACGTGGACATATAGACATAGAGCCTGTACAAAGCTGTGTCAGTCTGGCTTAAGACCTCTAAGATAAATGGAAATGCCGGATGTGAATGCCGAAGTCTAAAGAAAAAGAAAATAAATAGAATCCCTATCTACCGACCTTAATTTTTCAGTACCGTAGCTCGAAACACAACATTTTTCTTAGACCTTAGCCACTGAGTAGTTACAGGGTGTGGCAAACAGTCTTATATTAGTCATATTCATATGGTTACTTTAATTGTCTGAACCTGGATATTTGAATATTGACACTTCATGGTTGTTGTTTACTCCTGTTTAGCTTCAGAATCTGCAATGACACATCTTTCAAACGTTTATTATGTTGAGATTATCAAGAAATACTTTCATACATTTTTAGCATACTGTATTTTCCTTTATATTAAATGTTTCAATGGAAGTTTAGTCGTTTGTGCATATCTACCTGCTAAAATGAAGTTCACTAACCTTTTCTTCCAGAAAAGCTATTTGCCTACACATGCATATCCTAATCACCTACTGGGGCTTAGACCATGGTTTCTTCAGAACAAAACCTATGAAATTAAACCTTTTTGCTACGTTATAGTTCACGTTTTGCTCCTACCTGTTACTTTTTTTTTCTTTATATCATATCAGTTAATAAAGTCTGTTTCTTCTTTTCATTATGTAGTGTTTCTGTGAAATACAATGAAAAATGTTTTGGTATCAAAACAATTCCTTACTCGTCTTTACTGTATCAAGAAAGCACCTGTGCACTGTGACCGAAGCATTGGCCGACGCCACGATCACAAAGAAAATAACTGCCCGACAAGCCTGCCAACCGATTAGCGCATTCCTTGCAGGGATCCGCCGATGTTCGCAGTCACCGAGCCCTGGTGTATCAGGGTAGAATTTCGGGCCTTAAAATGCGCTCGATCCTCGGGCGGTTTTGAAATTCGGTGACCTCCAGGCGATCAACAATTTCAGACGAATGCCGTTGGCAGTTTGACGCCATTGAAGGTGTCGTTGCACAAGGCGCGCAGTGAATGTATACCCGTGCAGAAAAAGAAGAGTCTCACCTTTGATATTTACTGAGCCTTACCTTCCAATCTAGTCAGATTATATTCAGTTGGTATATTCGGTGTCAGGATGTCACGAAGGACGTCTCTCCCCGTCGCAGCTGTGCTTGCAGAACACGTCCTCGACCTCGGTGTAGTTCTGCCGAAGTGGGGTGTGACAAACAACTCTAGATTAGTCTGGTTTGAGTCATATGACCGCGTGAACTCGGCATTTTGAATATTCATATTGAGTATGAAGTTTATCACATTATACATATTTTGGCCTCTTCGCTTTTTAAGTATTCATACATTCCTAGACACTAGCCCTTTAAACGTTGGGAAACTCTTGACATCTTTGGATTTAGTTACTATGATGTACAGAATATATTGCATGGTCCCATATCACAAAATGTATTTATACAACCAACCAACTAAATGAAAATCGAATCAAAATCACTGTTGGTGAAGATGATCATAACTGTACAGTCACTTATAACATGGAAAATGGCTATTTAAAGTGAAAGTAAATAGTATCAAGTAGTGAAATGAAAAAGAAAATTCCTTCAATGTTTTATCTCGTCTTTCTTTTTCTGCAGAATCCCGGTCGGAATGAGCATGTTCGACAAGCTGCCAGAACCACGTGACTACCCACCGCACCAGTCCTTCTGCGCCTGCGCAGACGTGAAAGACGACACGTCACAGCCGGACGGGTTCGGCGACATTTTAAGTCTCATCAACCGACTGCCTGACCCCGGGTCAAAGTGCAACCCCGTCATCCAGACTTGTCCTGAGGAGAAATGCGACCGAAGGGACCACGTTCGCAAAGCCACCGTGATCAATTCTCCCAACCTGACAGCCAACTACAGTAACAAGATCTCACCTCGAAACCCTACCTCCCCTAGGGAGAGAACTGCTTTTGATCAGTATGCCCTTCTAGGAGGTGAACATCCCCTTAATGAGAGACCTGATCTCAGCCAAGGTCACGTGACAAGGAATCTCACAGACGGTGCACATAAACGTCAAAGCACAGGCAGAGACTTCCTGTCTGTCTTGAAAGAGGAAGACTTGCTTGTACCAGCCGATGTTGAAGAGAAGAATCCAGCCGTGAACGAACACGGCGTCCCCATACCCAGCATCATCCGCGACTTTAGAAGACGTCATCGTCACAGTGGGCATGCGCGCGCGGGGGGTGCAATTCCACTTCAATCGAACCCAGCAGGAAGACGTCACAAGCGTCAAGACATTGATGAATTCTTTCCTTTTGAAGGAAACGAGATTGATTTTGAGTCCGGGTCATACTTTTTTCCAGGAGATTTTATTCTGACTGATCTTTCACCTGTTGTTCCAAGATGGCCGACAGACAGCGGAAAGACTGATGGAGACGTTCGACAAATTTGCATATCGAACCTTCTCAACGCCACCGTCGGGGAGGTCTGTGGAGACGTCCTTGGCAATAAGGTCAACAACATCATTGACATTTGCATGAAGGACGTTCTGCTGACTGACGACACTTCCTGGGCGCGTGACGTACTTCCGCTTCTGGAGGCGCAGTGCGAAGAGGCCGCGTTACGCGATCTGGCACTCTGGGAAAAAGACGAGCAGGGCGCTCTCGTTCCCAACCGGAAGGTCACGAGGTTTCTGAACTGCCCGAACTCCTGTAGCGGCCACGGCGCATGCACGGATGACGGATGCGTGTGTGACGCAAGATTCACTTCTTATGACTGCAGCGTTTCCCAAAGTAAGGAGTCTTTTTCATATTTTATAATGGGATCTGTCCCTGGTGCTGAATGTATACTAAATGTTGCATTACTGCCTTCTTGGCCTCTTTCAGACCCACACGTCATTAACATTGACCACGATTGCTGAACGACTCTCATACTAAACTAAACCATACCCTTTTGACTAGTAATAAGTATTTTACCTGCTCTTTGGAAATAAAGAAAAATAAAGGTCTGATATTCAAAGTGTCCATCATTGCATGAATACAAAATATGCTTATCTATAGCTTACCTTAAGAAGAGAAATGCATGACCGATGATGTTGGACTTTCCATTTTGATGGTTTGTGCCACTGCCATGTTCAAACAAGCAGCACCAGCATATTGCATGTTGTAGTTATAGATCAGCTGAAATCAGGAGAAGCCAAACTGATGCACAGCGCAGAAGAAAAGCGGATCCGCAGAAAAGAGGTTTACAACAGAACTGAGTCAGCTTACAGATGTGATTTTTGTGGCAGAGACTGCCGTTCTCGTATTGGGCTGTTTAGCCATAGTCGATGCTGTAGGGCTGTTGTGAATTAGGATTTTACCATGGTCAATACTGACCGACGGAGGCCATATATAGTTATAGATATGTCTTCACCGTTTCAGACGAGGCCCCGCAGGTGTTCGGCCTGGAGCAGAATGGTCTGTGCGACATCCGCCTGGCGCCGTGCACCCGCGTCAGCGCGCTTGGCAGGGGCTTCCGGAACCAGCCCGGCATGGGCTGTCTGGTGGCGCCGGTAACGGTAGGGGGCGCTGTTGATATGTCTGTTATATTGAAGAGTGAAAATCCGATTACTGTATATGCATTTAAGTTCACTCGGTTTTAATTCGCGCTATGGTGAAAATTGAGGGTTCGCGGTGGTTTTAAGTTTGCGGCAGCGCTATATTCACAAAATACTGCAGTATTGGACTAAAATAAATCAATTTTGCGGTAAGAAGAAAGGGGGTTTTCGCTGAGTTTGCGATCGAAGAAAAATTCAGTACAGTAAAATACAAAACAAACCACTACGAACATTTCAAGATTTACAGCATTGTGAAAGACCACAAAAGCAGGTTGTACAACGTCTGCCCATTTTGCACTAACAGAGTGCTCCCAGGTTAATAATCATAACAAAATCTATCCTGATTGGCGTGTCACTACGATGTTAAGTTGTACTTATAAGAAGAGTCAGACTTGCTTATATCTAAATCAAAACAGCAACACATTGCCAGACGATTTCACTCGTCTTCTTTCTCTACTACAGTATTCAGAAGGATCATGGAGGTTGAGTGGAGCCGCCATCTTTACCCAGGCAACCTTCGTCAACTTCCGGTCCGTGTCCTGTGAAATCCCAGCATCCCCTGTTACTGTTTCCGGCGGACGCAGCGAGACGTCAGGCTGGCAAATAAAGGTTTGAAACTCTTTGGTAAAATCATTTTCAAAGACAGGTACTGTATTTAAGTACACATAGAAACAATTGGAACAAGAAACTGAAGAAAAAAAATCATTCCTTTCTGGGATCTTAACATCTCTGGTAAAAGTATATTGTATGATCGTAAGTGTTACTTGTTTCAATGCCATGTGCGAAAATACATAATTATCAACAGACGCACTAGTGCACTGTCTTTAAATAAGTCTAACTCAACGTAAACACAACAGCTTAAGTTACTCCATACTTGTTACAGGTGTCCAATGACGGCGCGACGTTCAGTGAGGCTGCCCTGTTCGTGACGTATGACTCGGTGTGTCAGGACTGTGATCAGTCCATCCCCGGACTCTGCAAGATCAAGGTAATGAAAGGGAAAAAGTCCCTTATATTTTGTTTTGCTTGTTTTGTTTATACTGCATAGCCGGTAAACCGCCTCGTGGTGTAACACACCAGGTTTGTTCTGAAGAATACAAGCTGTATATCCTGGCAGATTGTGCACGTTGCACTTATGCACTTTCTTTCTTCCCTAATTCGGTTCACATCAATTCTACATGTATCAGGGAAGTTACACACTTGCACGCTGTTTCAGAACAATACTTGTATCATCAACGGGCGTTGCTATGGCAGCAGAGAGCCACGCCCTGGCAACAAGTGTGAACAGTGCCTACCGTATAAAAGCACAGAAAACTGGTCCGTGAGAGAAGGTGAGACATTTTCCTCATGCATTTCTTCTCCTAGTTGTTTCCTCCTCTTCTCTTTTAAAGATAGGCTTCAAACGCATAGAAAGGAATGTTAAGGATATATATTTTTCACCAACAAATTACAGCTTTTTGTCCATAAGCTTCTTAGCTTATCGTCTCAGTTGTTGTACAATATTTCTTGCAGGAAACCTCCCGCCAGTGTTGCAAATCCCAGCGGAAGTCGCCTCTTTCGTTGGAGAAGACTTCGTCTACGAGCTGAAGGCCGTTGACCCCGAGGGCTCGCAGATCTTGTTCTCACTTCTCACGAGAAACGACGAGATCATGCTGACCCCCGTCGGACTGCTCATGTTGAAAGCGAAAAGAGCGCTGAAACAACCCGTGGAGTTCACCATAACGGACGAGTGCAACTCTATCAGTAGATTCGAGATAACAGTGAGACATTTTTTTTTTTTTTACTTTTAGATACAGTTTGGGTTCTTTGTCTTCCTCAGTTTCGACAATTTGTTATCAGATAAGGCATATATTTCCCTAGAGTACATAAATTTGACGCTGTCATTCCAAAACTTCCAAACAAATTTTGTTCCCTTACAGGTAGATGTCAAGCCTTGTGAATGTGAAAATAGCGGAAGTTGCGTCACTGACATCAAGTACCCTGCCGGAAGTGGCATGTACATGTGTGTGTGTCCGCCTGGTTACCAGGGTGAGCGTTGCGAAGACAACGTGGACCACTGCCATCCGAACCCTTGTCTCCATGGCGACTGCGTAAACACTAAGGGTGGTTTTGCTTGTGACTGTGAAAAAGGATATGCAGGTATGTATTCGGTCTTTGATGTGGATACATGTGTCATTTTTAGCAAATGTAGATGTTATGAAAGGCTGAGCTGTCATTGGTTAATTCTGGCCAGGTGACCGCTGCGACGAAGACATCGACGAATGTGCCGAGGATCCCTGCTATCCCGGCGTGCAGTGCGTGGACCTGGTCGGCTCGTTTTCCTGTGGGAAGTGCCCACAAGGCATGATGGGAACCGGTATCCAATGCACAGGTAACAACTCAGTTGTCCAATTGTTATAATTAGTTGTATAGGAATGACAATCAACTGATTCAAGTGTCATTTACTAAGGCATCTTTTTAAAAATTCGACTAGTGTTTTTTTCTAGACCGGTGCAATGGCCTATGGGTAGAGTGTTCGCCTTGCACATGGTAGGTCGCGAGTTCGATCCCCGACCGGGTCGTACAAAAGACTCTAAAAATGGCACATATTACTTTCTCTGCTTAGCACTCAGTACTTGAGAAAGAGTCGTTAAATGCACACATCACCAAAAGTGGACCAGCCCCCTGCTGTAGTGACTTGCACAAATGTGTGGCCCAAGGGCTACAGAAATGGGTACCATCCCTTTGACCACTTGGACAAAAAAGTTAAGAATATTTATGCTTTTCCCCCAGATATCAACAGCTGTGCCAGCGGTCCGTGCTTCGCAGGTGTCGCCTGCCACGACAAACGCGCACCTCAGACAGGATACACCTGCGGCAGCTGCCCACCTGGTTTCCATGGCGACGGCGTTAAGTGTGTGTACACACCTGTACAGGAGCACAGAATAGGTACGTGCGTAGTGTTAGAGACACAGGATTTGTACATTACTGTAATGTAATGTCTTAGTCTATATTAGGTAACAATATTCCACTGTGCATCACATTTGTTATGTGTGTTTCAGTCGCCTATCTTTCGTTGCAATCGAATGCATAACATTCTTTTACATTCTTTGGAAAGGAATTGACTGTGGAGTAGGTATTTTCCCTATAGGTCATACCAGATAGGGCCAGAATACCAGTGTCGCAAAGTCTTCTCTATCAATAACCAATTTGTCTGTCAACTTAAGCTGATTCACAACCTGAGACCTGTTCAACTGGTTGTAGTTAAGAACCTGTTACTGATATGTTCTCACCTTTTCCTGACCACAGGGCTCCCGGTAGTGCTAGCCCCAGTAGTCCAGGCTGGCGCATGCGCATCCAACCCGTGTTTTCCCGGCGCGCAATGCGAGCCTCTGCCGGACGGCTACATCTGTGGGCAGTGTCCGGAGGGCTACACTGGGAACGGGAAGGAGTGCTTCGGTAAGTCACTCTGGGGACGCGAATACTTTAGTTAGTAAGTTTATTGGAACAGACTAAATCAAAATTTTGTTTTGCGACATTTGAGCAGGAAGACTCCGTGATTCAGTTACAAAGTGGCAGTTGTTAGCTCACCCTGTAGCGGTTAGTGGCAGTAAGTACTCTCGGTGGTTCTTCGTTGACACTTCATCTCTTCTCTGAGGCATTTCAAATTTCAAACTTTCGGACCTTTCGTTTCCAGCAATTCTACCTTCTGACTACAATTTGAACCTGAAAGAATATTTTCTTTATATGTACACATCATATCAAGAATATATCTGATAATTTCCTCATTTTAGATTCTCTGAAAGAAATCTACTCATCTTGAATTGATTTTCACAAATCATAAGATACTTTTAATGCTTCTTAAGTGATACCGTTTGTTCAGCCATCCATGCGAAGCTACTAGCATATATTTCTTAACAATCATGATGCAGTATCATTCAAGAGCCTTTTATCATTATTGGTCGTTCACTTCTTACAATGAGAATACTAACACTGTACTCTTGTACCTGTTGCAGCCATGTGTGACTGGCCGTGCATGCGCAACATGGTGTGCGTGGGGCTGAACACCTGTGCATGCCGGGAAGGCTACTCGGGGTACCAGTGTCGCCAGGCCGTCTGCAAACCCGACTGCAGGAACAGGGGGCGCTGCGTCAAGCCGAACGTCTGCAGCTGCATGCCGGGATACCTCGGGCCCACCTGTGAACAGGGTAAATCTGCCATCTTTCATAGGTCTCTCCGTCTGATAGAAATCGCCGTACAAGTGAGAGTTTTTCCTGTTATTTCAGTAAAATTATTGCAAAATCATAACATATGAATATACATTAATTCGTCTGACCATTCTAGCGGAATGCGTGCCACCTTGCGAGCACGATGGGAAGTGCATCGCTCGGAACGTCTGCTCCTGTCCCTATGGTTACGTCGGCCCGAGATGCGAAACAAGTGAGTCCCTTCGTGCTATTGATATTTTCCTACCTTTTAGGAGTATTGAAGGGAATACTGAGTTCGTCAGGGATCAAAAGTCCGTCATCCCTCCAAGTAGCTTTACAAAAAAGACATGGTTCAACATATTTTCTGACGTTTGTCTGATTCTCCCCAGTGCTGTGCCGCCACAACTGCCAGAACGGTGGCGTGTGCGTCGCACCTGACGTCTGCAAGTGCCCCGCTGGTTACGTCGGCCTCACCTGTGAGACAGGTAAGAACACGCCAAGGCCCCTTAAGCCCCACAGAGTTGATGTAGTGAATGACATCCGAATCCAAAGGACATTTTTACCATATATTTGTTCACTTTTTACAGCTGATGTAGTGTCGGATTTTGCAGTTGTTTTACTCACGCTTCCTTCTCTCCCCAGCCGACTGTAGCCCAGCCTGTAAAAACGGCGGCGTGTGCACCCGGCCCGGCCTGTGCGCCTGTCCGCCCGGCTTCTTCGGGAGGAGGTGCGAGAGAGGTAGGCTTCCTTTTCCTTATATATACAGGGCCTGCTCCGTAACTCAACTGTTTCCTTTAGTGTTCAGTATCACTCTGTCATCAAAAAGCCTTTCTGTTGTTCATCCATGCAACAAATTGTCTATGAAACCGTTGTTGTGAGGTGGATAACTGTCAGTGGACTAAGGTAATACCATCTTTTTTTGCAGGAGTATGCAGACCAAGGTGCCAGAACGGCGGGGAGTGCATGCGCAGAAACATGTGCCACTGTAAACCGGGATACACCGGAAGTCGCTGCCAGTTCAGTATGTGCTGTTTTGGTTTTCTTAATGATTTAGCATCTATTTTTGTAAGTAAAAGAGTTTCAAAAGATACTTTTGTAAGTACAGGCTTAGCAAAAAGACATTGTCTTTCACTATTCCTTGTTTTATATTTGCTCTGATCACAACACATATAGCTCCATTTATTATTCTCAGACCTGGTGATTTTCTACTAAAATATGCAACATTTTGGGAATATCACACTTGTCTTTGAGGTAGATAGAAGTGTTTCGGAGAAAATGCCTTCATCCTCTTGTTTCCTTTCTATCTTTTCCTACACTGCGGGGAGTTTTATGTAGACTATTTGTTGGTCCTCATGATTATCTCCATGAAAAAAAAGGCTTTTTCATGGAGATACTGTTTTGCTTGCGTTTGGTGTTTGTGTGTATGTTTGTGTCACCGGATGCTTAAAGTCAGCATAACTGTAGAACATGTACATGGATTGTAATGATTGTTGGTATGTGGGTAGGTGTTAGGAGGAGGAAGGTCGAGGTCGATTTTGGGCCCCCTGGTATGTGTCACTGGAACTGCAATGGCGTATTTTTTTCTTTTGTCATTTTCCCGCAGGTATCTGCGAGCCTCGGTGTCAGAACGGCGGGAAGTGCGTGAAGGCGAACAGGTGTTCCTGTAAGTCCGGCTTCACCGGGAGGAGATGTGAGAAAGGTGAGAAAGATTAATCTTGATTAAGATCCTACACTGTAACCGAATCTTCTTGCTAGATTTGTGGCTGTATCTCCAGCCTACTTCAAGATAGTATGGCACAAAGCCTTGTCGATAGGAACAATTGTAACATCCTGGGATATTGGTGCAGTTTTGGGCACACCCGCTATTGGTACTTGCACGTTCGTCTTCTGTAAAGAGTTCAAAATACAGATAAGACCATCATTATTGGCTGGAAGTCCAGAAATGAGCTGGCGGACATGTGACTAGATATTGCCTCAATACTAGTTTCGCCTTGTGTTTGGCTTTCTCGATGGTTTAGGGCTCGAATGGACCAAGCACATTGGCCTTCTGGCCTCAAGAACACAAATTCACGCGCGCTGTTTGTTTCCAGCTATCTGCGTCAACAGATGTCGGAATGGCGGCTCCTGCGTCAAACCCAACGCCTGCGCATGCCCAGCTGGCTTCAAAGGAGCCGTCTGTCAGACAGGTATGATGTGACCTTTGACCTTTTGTGTACAGTGAATTTATACGAGCCCTGACTTGATGAAGACCAAGGATAGGAAGGCATAGAGGAACCTCAGACATGAGGATCCGGATTAGATGCAGGCACATGACTTTTTGATAGCCAGGCTATCATGGCTATGGCATCGATAGAACGTATGTGATGATACTACAAAGCATCATTCCAGTCAATATACAACCTACTCTTTCTGTCGACTTACAAAAGTAGATAGATTAGTTAAACTTTTCAACTGTGCAACTCATTGTACTGTATTCCGTTATGTGTTCACTCCTTTATCTATTCATTCCCCCCTTTTTCACCCAGCGGTGTGTAAGCGCAGATGTCTGTATGGCGGGAGGTGCGTGGGGCCCAACAGGTGCTACTGCCGCCCGGGCAGGGGAGGGCCGTACTGCAACAAACGGGTAGGGGGCGCTGCTAAGTATTCTCTATCTGCGCATAGTTCATAGTGTTATTCCTGCTTTCTGTAAAGTCAAAGACAAAATAAATACTCTATTTTCTGCAGCCTTGGTAACTGTTATAAATGGTTAGATTCTAGAATATTACATGTACATTGAATATTTTGAACATTTTACAGAATTAAAGATCGTAGTGTCTTCATCATGATAAGTAAGTTTCTAGTTTGATAAACAGACGGAAAATGTAGTTACTATAAGCATAGCTTTGCCTTTCTTGACCTTGATGGTTGTGACCTTGTGCTTTACAGAGACCAAGATAACGGAATCGCCAGCTGGTGGTGACGTCATCATTTTGTACATATAACATGCAGCGGAAGTAGGATTTTCAATTCATCAGGATCACCTGTCGCCATGGAAACGCCCTGGACAAGATTTTACCTCGATATATGCCCTTTTTGTGGCTTTAAGGGTAGAATGAGTAGTTACTTTTTATCATATATAATAGGTGCTGACAAAATGTTACTGTTGACGTTGTCTTTGTTTTCGTTTATGTTGACGTGTTACATGTAAACATCAGTTTCTAGAGCTGAGGTACTTAAGACGTAATTATTACGTAATCTAGCTTTGAACATTCCAAAACGAAGGTCAACCCTCAGTGACCTTGGCTACATCTCACCTATTTTCTGGTCACTTCGCTCGCTGAGATTCCCACCATTTCTTTTTAATGATTCATGTGTAAGATTTTAGCATTTTATGGCGTTTGTAAGTTTTCTATATCTATATATGTATTGTAAAGTTTTCTAGACTTTCTGTGTCTTTCTGAGTAGTTTTGTGTGACGTCAGCGTTTAGTGTGTACCACTCTCCAGGCGAGAGGCAGCTGTGGTGCTCTGGGAACGAGACCTCTCGTACCTCACGTACTCTTTAGTATGCCATCATATTGGTTATTGTTTTGATTTGTTTTATGTGTGAAATCACGATTTTATGGTAAAGACGCCACAACCGATCCTTGCTCTGTTTATTATTGTTGCCATGAAAAATGTCGAAGGTAGCTTGAAGGCTTAATACTCTTCCCGAATGCGGCGTTAAGATGGAATGAGAACACCGAATTTTAAAACAATATTTGACTATTATCTAATACCTTCCAAGTGACTGTAAAGCCCACTCTATGTATCAAGTTGATTCATACGCGCGCTCCCTCCCACATATACGTTTATGCGCGCGCACTCTCAAACACACACATGCACAGTGCAGTGTAACAGACAATTCTGTGACTCTTGTATACGTTGCGCTATCAGGCAACGCTACAAACATCCTTTCTATTTCCTCATGTTTTCTGTGTTATTATCACGGTAAGACTATTATCGGTATATGTCTTTATGCCTTAACAATAACATCAGAGCTGTGGATACCTGGTCTTTATCCATGAAAATTACTTTTCTTAAGACGTCTTTGCAAAAGTCACTTTCTACTAATCCTGCTCTTTGTCATTTCTACCGTAAGACGTGCCTGTAAATGTCGGCTTTACATGCACAATAACACCGGGACCAGACGCAATATAAAAGAAGTATTTGATCTAAGAGGATTACTTCTCAAGCTGTCCAGAACGAGCCCTGAAGGCGCGCCGGGCTCTAACCGTGTCAGACCGAGCCCAGAACAATTAAGGTCTGACTTCCAGAATAGATAAGATCTGACGATTGCAATATGCATTCTTAGCCCGCGGCTACGTACTGTCGGTGTCAGGCACCATGGCAAGGTTGAAGCCTACATTTAAACTTGTTACTGAGTGTGCATGCGTAGTGTTTTATAGACCATACTTTCGTCTTTCGACTTAGAGCCTGGTCACATGCGTCGTACGATCACAAACTGAGGGCTTCCTTGGGATAGTTTTGCATGTGTACTGCAAAATTCAGCTGTCTTGTTACGGAAAAGGCTTTATTAGAGTCCTGTCGGTGTTTTTATCTGACACAGCCGGTATGAAAATCATTCGGCATCTAAATCGTACGACGGCCTACGATGGCTTTAACCGCACCTTTACTTATTTCTGCGTGTCCTAACCAAACATTGTCCTTTTTCTGATGCATGTTCCTAACTTAATTGTGTTAACAGGAAAACGCCTGCAAAACTTTCTAAAATGCATGTAAACAAAAACCGTCGATCTTATCTTCACAACAAACAGAACAACGCCTACCAAATGTTCTGCCAACAGCCTTATTGCGTGCCGACCCGTTCAGCGTCAGTACGCTTAGAGCAGGTCCTTCCGTACCAAGCACTGACCCGACCAGTGAGCTGCATCGCTGAAAGTGAAAGCACTTCCTCTCCAACCATTCTTTCAGTCTGACACTTAA
Source organism: Branchiostoma lanceolatum (assembly GCA_035149815.1). Taxonomy (NCBI): domain Eukaryota; kingdom Metazoa; phylum Chordata; class Leptocardii; order Amphioxiformes; family Branchiostomatidae; genus Branchiostoma; species Branchiostoma lanceolatum. Next base: position 1,865,352 of record CM068880.1, read on the forward strand.
AAACTTAAGACGCTGGTGATCAAAGGCACTCGAAGGAGGAATGCGAATGATTTTTGGTACGCATTCTTCAGGAGAAGCGGGCCGGTGGAGTCAGCATCACCTGTGCGCTTATACTCGCGTGCCAGGGTCTGCAGACGGCACGCGTACACACAAGGTGGAAGGGCGTGTGACACGGGCTATTCGTGAACAAAAACACTGGAAATTCCACATGCAGAGCTGTCTAGGCTTAAGATTGAATGTTAGCCTAGACATAATGTGTTTCGAAATAAAGTACCTGAAATCCCCCACAGAAAAGTTACCCCGTCTGACATGCGTGGGTTTCCCAAATACTTGTGTTCGAAATTGCAGGTAAGCTTTGACACAGAATTACTTCTTCCAACACAGATGAGCTTTCAAGTGATAACATGAGAGAAATTTGTGTAAAGCGGGCTTGTATGATCTCCAAGCAGATGTTAGCAGCTGACTCACTAATAATGGGCAACAGAAACGTCAACTTATAATCGACAATAGTACTATCTGCTTGGAGATGGGCTGTCGTTTGTATATGCCATCAGTTTTTCGCAAATGGAGTTTTCAAATCTCAGCTTCTCGTGCTTTAAGTTAGTTATCCACTCCCCAGACGCAATGCCTCTTAACCTAGATTTTAATCCTTAAGACTGTTGTTGATTCAAGGACAAGTGTCTTCAACAGAATAGAAAAACGGACTGCCCTTTACCCTTTGTAAGCGCTAATTGCCATTCTGACAGATATCCCATCAAGTTAGGGCGTAATCTGCTGTGCAAGTGGCTGTATTGTCCTCTAAACTGGGATTGCGTTTATTCTCCTATTTGTTGTGATTGTAAGTAACTAAGTGCATCTTTCTTCTTAAGACACGTCAAATGGCCACAAGGCGAGAGATCAAATTTTATCCAAACAAAGTTTGCCCCCTTTAAGAGCGACGAATGTTAAGTAAATGTCAGCTTTTTTGCCGAACTGGCGTTACTGTACTTCTACCTGTCGCCTTATCTGTGTTTTTCTAGCGGAAACAATCGAACTTTTATTGAGTCTTGTTCGCCACTAATAGCGCGATTGTGTTGGACACAGGTGTGTTTTACCTGCGCTTTGTTCTCGTGTTTGTTGGCGGTCAACAGGCGTAAACACTGTCTGAGTGTTGGCGCTAAATACGGCCCCGCTCTTCCGCTTTGTACCGTCCCTCCCCCTAGCTGATTTACCCCCTAATCCATCAGAATTTTGGTTTGGCATTCGGTTACAAAACAGACCTAACGACGCTTTACCTGAGTATCCTGGAAGAAAAGGTGACCCTTTTGTCTGAGGTACTATTTTAAACTGTGCTCAGCACGTCATTTCTACATTAATCATCATCAACACACACCGGGAGGGCGCGCGCCTGACGTCACGGCTGATCTCTGGTCTCATTGGTTTACTATCGCACAGGTGACCTGTGACCCCGTCGCTACGCACGCACGGAGACCAGGTGGGGGTAATAAAGGGGTTTAAGAAACATTTCTGTTATTGGACTACCCCCTGAGATATTGATATACATCTTTCGGTTCAACTTATGCTAGAAGCTACATATCGTAAGATAGCAAAAGGGCATATCGACGCAGAAGTAGAACTAGTAGGACAAGAATAGTATGCTTCATAAGTCCTGCATATCTGTTTAATCTGTATACCAGTAAACCCCTTATACATCCCCATCCGGCCACCAGCCCCCACTTTCTCTCGATTAGCACGTTTTATTGACAGCTATTAAGGACGAGTCGGGGCGGAGGACAGCGGCTTAAGACGCGTTCTGATATACGAAGATGCTCACCTGAAGCCACCTGGGGTCACCTGAGACTCACCTGTCACACCTGGCCATCCCACACACCTGTTAGGTGTAGCAAACAGGTAAGTCCGTGCCGTGCAGTGCGAGGGTAAACTGTAGTGCAAGTATGTAGTGTCTTCATCGGACATTTGTGTAGCTATGCGGCCGGGATTGCGTTACTGATACACAGTAAAACTTACCATTCCTTCAGTATGATCTTGCATAGGGACAAATCCGAATCGAATTTATCTGAATAGGAAAATGGTGGGACAGCTGCGATTTTTTTCAATATTTCTTTTACATTTCCTTGGCCATATCTTAGATATCATAGGTTGACTGGGCCATTTGTTGGGTAAGTGTTCAGACAGACGAGCACGAATTACTACAAAATTAGACTGAAAATACGCTCAAGGGCAACAAAAGAACAAATATTTACTTGGGTGTTCGTTCTTTTTGAACTGTATGACAGATTAAATGACACGGATCTAATGACGTCCTCAGAATACGCCTCTGTTGTTTGGTTCTACCCGGTGTTTTGACAAGCCTGTGTGTAGAGTTACTGTACAAATTGACATGTACGTAGCCGACTACACTTGAAACTGTTAAAAAAGAAGACCACTCAGGGACTGATAAAATCTGGTCTATGTCCACAGGTATCTTTACTGTCTGTCTTAATGGGAAACATTATAAAGGGACCATCAAAAATCGGTCACATTGGCCAGGTGGTCCTAATGGCGGAGCGATGGGTACTTGTACAGATATGACTGTACTTTTCCTTGATCTTTTTTAATTCTTACTCCGCGGTTTAACAGCTCGCATGTCGGTGGATTAAGCATACAGTACAGACGTCCTGTTGTCTAGTCTCTACCAGACTAACTACGCCGGCTATAGGGAGAATATTAACCAGGATGTCACTGGCAGGCTCCGCTAGGATTGCCAATTGGACCCTCTCTCTGTAGCCGACTCCCTTCATACATTTTACTCTATTTGGCCAATTTCTACTATTTTCCTAGCGATCCGCTGGGCCTGGTAGAGGCTATCGTTGTCTGGTACGGCGGATGTTGTGACGTGCCTGTGTGGCGTGCTCGGTGTGTTGTGCTGTTGATGCTATTATCACGCCACGGTCCGTGTAGAGCCCTGAAGGCTGGGTCTTCTCCGCTTCAAGTGTTCTGCCGTCCTAGGAATGTTAATAAAGTTCAGGGAAGGTATCTTCTTTCTTAACTCATTCGCTGCTGACGTCTTGAAGTGTAACCACTAGTCAGTGAACCTACGAAGGCTTGGTATCAATGCAAAGGCCGATCGCGCTGTGGTGTCAGCATATGTGACTGATTGTATAGAAAGAATCTCTGCTTCGGTGTGTACCCCTTGCCAACTTCCTACGATCCTAGGGAAGGAATATATATCTAAAATGGCAGAAGATACTGAAAAGACAACGTTCTGATCGCGATATTTATACAAACTGACACAAACTTTCAAACGTATACTAGCCCGCGACGTCAGTGTCTCATTCAAGCCCAGACGATAACAATAACAAACCTCAAAAGCCACGAGTTTAACTTTTAGTTTGATCAGTTCAGAACTGAGATGCTTAAAATTCTTCTCCACAACTCTTGTAGTGTAGAAACCGTTATTCTTTTTTCAATTACAATAACCGCGGTAGTTTAAAGAACGATTGAAGTTAGATTTGCAGAGCTTATATTTATAAAATGTTATACAGCCAGCCGCAACCGTGCCCCAGTGATACCGGTGTGTTACACCGAAGGCTTGTTGTACTGTTTGATTAATACGATTACAGGTATAGAAAATTAAGTCAATGTCGGAATGTGGGAAACTATTAATAAATCGTGCAGGTACGGCGCGTCACTTATCTAGCTCCGTGATGAAGGCATGGTTAGTAACAACAACATGCGGTCTCTTATCTCAGGGCGTGTTATATAACCAGGCGCCCATTCCTTGTGATACCAATACAAGCCTTCCGTTCACTCTCAACAGCAAGTACCTGAGAGTTCTCTATAACAACTTATTGTTTGGCCCATCACTGTTACTGTTTTATTACAACCGTGAAAATGGAAGTATTGTTTGGGGCGTGTCTCTCTCTCTGTATGTTCGTGTGTGTGTGTGTGTGTGTGTGTGTGTGTGTGTGTGTGTGTGTGTGTGTGTGTTTCCACATATGTTTGGTCACCATAACTTAGAATGGTCTAGATGGATTGTAAGGACTTGGTTATGTCTTATTGTATCTTGCACCTTTGTACCTGGACGGTTGAGAAGTGGATGGTCCTAAATACATTGATAAACCTAAATACGATGTAGGGTCAGGAAACAGTCCATGTTGTAGTCGTTGATTCCAGATTATATGTATGGTCACATGACACATAGGCTCCTTCAGATACCTCAGATTCGGAACGGTCCTTTACTTAGACATCCATCTGGCTCTATACTGCTTAGTTCTAAGGCAACAGAAATGTCAAAGTTTGTGCCGTTACCATGCCAACCGCCAGGAAACCCCGGTCGGTATGACGTACTGAGTCAGCTGACGGCCTGCCGTGATTATGTGCTCATCACGGATCACACGACAAGGCGGGTTTAACTGTGAATGAGATCCCTTAAGTGTGGGGATCTAGACAGAGGGATTAGCAGCTCAACCAACGACAGTGGGGTATAATGTAGCATATACTCCAGATCGTACCATAGCATTTACGCACTGTAGTCATGGAGACATGGACACTTGTAGACCAAACCTTCTGGGCACTTTTCTCCTCTAAATCTTCTCGATTCTATCCTTTTTTTCACTTTCTTTTCTGCTCTCATTCCTTTCCTGTTATATTCTCTTTCTCTCCCTCTCTTTCTCTCCCTTTCTCTTCCCCTCTCTTTCCCTCCCCTCTCTCTCCCCTTCCCCCTCTCTCTTTCTCTCTCTGTTTCTCTCCCTCTTTCTTTCTCTCTCTTGCTCTCTCTCCCTCTCCCCCCCTCTCTTGCCAGCTTAGCAACTGATAAGTTACAGTAGTGCTGTTTGACCGGATTGGTGGCGCCACGAGGTAAAATTGTTATATCTTCTAAACAATTGTTCTTTCCGAAGCATTTCCTAATGTTTATCCCAGATTATCTGATCGGACATGTTTAATCCCCACTATAATGCTGCTTAAGCTGATGAGGGTCCCATCGCTGTGTGAGATAAAGGCTTCAGATTATCAGACCCCATTAGCCATTATATTTGCGCATGTTCGTCTGGTCAGGGTAGAGTGATTGACAGCTACGATGGACGTCGTTTGAACAATTGTGTGACTCTAGCCTGGGCACAAACGTGGCACTCACTAGACGATTGGTATGTAGTTTGTATGATTTTTCTTTGTTCTAAGAAAGCAGAGTAGACACCGATGACTCTTAAGCAGTAAGGTGTTCTCTAAGACGGTACCTCACCTGTTCTTACCTGTCCTGTCGGCTCCTTTGTTCCTCACCTTGATGTAGTCATGTTTGTGTACAGGCCTTACACAGAGTCAGGAAAAGTGTTCACGTTTCAAAAGTCAAACAGTCTGAGTGGAGGGAAATATGTGTTTGATGAAGATAAACAGTCTATAGTCCAGGTTACCCGCAGATTGGGCTTATGATAAACCAGATTTGTGGTCATGACTTCAAGTTGTATACTCACTCACTCACTCTCTCCCATAGCTTAGTCAGCCGTCGGGGCAGCATAGCTCTCAGCATAGCTCTATGTTGTATACAGGGTGCGATAAATATAACGTCTATATAATGGCCTTAGCGTAACCAGGATTCTTCCGAGGTAAACTGATCTAGCGAAATTGGGTAGTTTTTATTCACCCCCATTCGTTATTTCTTTGCTGATCTATAAAAAGAGAAAGGTTGTCCCTTAAGTTTTGAGTTGATGAATCTGAAGGAGCCCCTTAACACTGTTACGCAATGGCAGGCATGGGAGCAATTAATAATTAAGACGGAACACGACAAACAAGCTAAAGCAAACAAACATCGCTGAAAGTATTAACTGTTGAGGCATAAGCTGCTACACTACCGGAATGATCACTAGTATTGATACCCCCACGTTCACAGTGCGTGTATGTATAACTGAGATCATAACCCAGCAGGTGAGGTCTTGGCGCCAGGTAGGCAGTCAAGTAGTGTGTTTATCTTCACCTCCATACCTGCCGTGACCTGCTGCTCACCTGGCGTGTACAGGTAAGACAGGTAACACAGATACACATGTGTGCCCTCCACAAAGTGAGAAAACTGTATACGTCTGAAAACTACATCGTAAACTTGCGTTAGACATCCAGATCATGAGATAAGCAAGGTGACAGTTACTCACTGACAAGCAACTGGATAGATTTGGGAAACTGTCAGATGTTTCAGAAAGCTTAAAACAGCGGATGCTGCCTTAGACGTCTGAGTGTTTCTAAATTTATCTGGTTGCTTGATTTACGTAAACTGTTACCTTTCGTACATCTTAAACCATTTGATTGCATTATCATATAATCAATGCTTTCTGCAGTTGAAGGTCAGCTCGATATGTGGTGCACAATCCATTCAGGTCAATTACATTTTGATGTTCTAATAATTACCCGTGTTTGACGGTCGCCGTGCGATGTAAGATTAATAACCTGAATTATTCTCTGCCGTTCTTGGAGACGGAGTCAATATCCGGGTACTTATCCACCCGTAATGCCCGGATAATGACCGCTGGGTGACCTTGGAGGGAACATTAGTAACCAGGGAGTCTTTAACGTCCTTATAATGACCGCCTGATGACCTCTGCGGGTTAATATGACATTAATAACCGGGGATTATCAACAGCGCGGCTGAGTCAACTTGACTAACCTCAATACGTAGCCAGGAGAAAGGACCCGGATGATATACTACTCTGGGAACGAGCTTTAGAGCACACACGGCTGAATACTGACGACACCGCTCTTGACTTACTTTTCTTTCTTAGACTTGTTCCAGTCAACAGAGTCTTAGCTATATTTCCTTTTTACGAGTGCTGGGTCTCAGTAAAGCTGTCAGTTTATTAGTGTAGTTAGTAAATCAGTAGGTTTGTTAACTAGCTTTGTTGAATAGTTAATTAACCGTCTCTCACATCTGCGAACGTCATCAATGATGAAGAAGCCGGCCAAACTCCCTCCGCACTTCGGGATCGGTTCGTACATTCTGATATTCGTTTCGTTACCCTACATGACTTGTCAGCGTGTGTCGCCTTTTCTTTATATTTTCAGTTTGTCTTTTGTTTTATGTAACTGTAAACGCTAGTTGTATTCATTTGTGATGCGTTGAATGTCGGACACCAGTACGTCTTCCTTGATGTGCAAATATGTCGCTAGCCGATCACATTTCGAGGATAGTACATGTATATTGAGTATTACGGAATGGTTTCGTTGACATTTCATACATCTTACTAGTTGAATTCCGCACCAGGCTAATAGACAAAAAGTTAAAACCTCTATAGCTGCTTTCAAGAGAAGTAAAGGAAGCCAACTGAACGAAAATACTGGGATTCACATTCTAAGACATTAAGAGAATTTCTCCATTTCTGCACTAACGATAAGCGCATACTGAAGATATTTCAGGCATCCCTTGCAATGTCCCATTGCTGGTGTCTAAGCACTTAATGTATTAGGTGTTTGCGTATGTTTTGCACACATTTGTTAGGAAACACATCCTCCTCCCTGTTTAGGCTCGTGTTGTGTATTTAGAAATGGTCTTTTGTGTCAACGTAAAATAAATGAGTCAAACATAAACATTTGGACCTGTGTAAGAATTCATGACGTCACTAGGGCGCGGTTACCCCGGTAACAGAACGTCTCTCCGCTGACATCCGCCATGTTTGTTCCAAATTTGACACAAACATGGTCATTCAGATAAGGGCAGGACAAACTTCGCTTCAAGACAAACGCATCATTCTCCCCGATGTACAGTATAGAGTCAGGCATATAATCAACGAAAGTTTATGATGCCTTGCCCGAAGGCTAATTGGAAGTGACAAGAGATGTTTACAATATTAGGGATAATTGAGGGCATTGGAAAAAGGACAATAGATTTCACATATTTCTACGCCTTATAACACTTCGAACATGACTGCTATTTGCATTCACGCTAGTCTAAAACTTGTGCATAAAATCAACTTATTTTCGATTTTTCGAAACGTTTTGCAAGAAAGTAACGTTAAAGTTTCTAACTTCTTAAACACCTGGTTGTGGCCTGTCCACACAGGTGTGTTAAGCCCAGGTAACACCTGTAGTTAAGGCTTACCTGCTGTTTACACACGTTTACATGTCATCACCAGGTAAGACCTGTAATTACGACATGGTTTCACGCAGCGCCACTCAAGTAGAACAGGTAATTAGAACATAGTTCACACGTCTGACGACTCACGTACAGTTAAGGACTGTCGTTATGAGGGGCGATTGTCATTTATTAACGAGGAAACACAACACTACTGTGTTGTTTTGATTTGAGTAGTTCTTTAAATTAACATTCCAGTCACTCAGCGAAGAAATACCAACGTTTTGTTGTCTGAGATCTTAGAATAGTGTGGTACCCGCGCCTCAATTTAAAGAAACCGATTGAGCGATTGAAACTGAAATATGTCAATATGGGAAGGACCTGATAGATACAATGCACGGTACGAAATACTGGAGGATCAACGTTGTTTTCGCTCCACTCTGTAAGAGTACGATGATAGATATCTTTAGACAGTGGCTTTTTAAGAAAGACCTTCACTGTCTGATGTTCGAGCAGATGTTTGTTTGTTTGTTTGTTTGTTTGTTTGTTTGTTTGTTTGAACCTTTGTTTATTCATGATAAGCTCAAATCGGCACGCAGGCCGCTTTTCATTGAGGTCATGAGGGAAGGGGTAAGGGTCAGATACAATATAACAGAGATACACAGTCATTTGAGTCCTTCAAAAGGTTCACTTTGGCTTATTTTCCACGTCTCTGTGGTAATATGATTTGTACATATTTCCTATAACCAACAGAGAAAAATCTCAGTGCTAAGTACAAGTGCAAAACTCTGTACAAGACGCCAAAAACGCGCCGGAGCCACACATATCTTCTCAAAGATTATCCCACCCCTTGAGAGCTCGTTCTGCGCGGCTTTACGCAATCAGCGGTAATTAGAACGGATGAGGGGCGCTGACCCCGGGAGTAGTCCGGCCACTTTCACAGATTACCCGCGGGAGGGTCCGGCTACGCGTGTTAACAGGTGGTTCCGGTAAACACACTTTCATTTGCGAGAGGGAGGCTCTTCCGTAGGCTTATAGAGACACATTAGTACCAGCATTACTGTTCAATTCTGCTCAGTAGAACACAGGAGAGCAGATATGAGAGTTCCCCACCGTACATGGATCAAGAGGACGTGTTCCCGTGAGCTACCAGTTGTGAACTGTCATTTGACTTTCATTTGCGAGAGAGAGGCTCTTCTCTATGCTTACAGAGACACCAGTAGTGCTGTGAAATTTGCTTGATAGAACACAGGAAAGCGTCCTACAGAGACCAAGAGGACGTGTGCGCGTGAACTATCAGTAGTGAACTGCTCTGTTCCGCCTGTTTAGGACCCTGCATTGACGTGTTTTCAGGTTGGTTCTACGTGATTTCTACTGTATCTACAAACAATCTCTTGTAAGTAAAATACATTAGTTAGCAGTATATTGTTACTACATAGATAAAGAAGCCAGTTCCTGTCAACTTTTGTTGACCACGAAGCTAAGAAAGTCTATTCAGGTCTGTTGACGATGTTCAATGCCCTGTGGCAGTCTGAGGCCTGGATGTGTATTCTTGGCAATTACTCAGATACGATCCTTTGTTCTTGGTAATTACTCAGAGTCAGATACGATTACTTGTTCCAGTACTATATCCTGTTATCCTGCTAACGACAAAAATTACCGTCGGTTTCTCTACATTTAGTTTGTTGTCTTGGCTGTTATGTTAACATTGTTCTCGTAGGCCTTTATGCTGCACTAATACACATGCTACAATTAGCTACAAGGTCAAGTCATTAAATTATGAAGGTGCCACCTTCTATTTCACAAGTAGGCAAAGGAGAATGGATCTTTTGTAGTTTAGTTATTGCAGTTCTAGAAGGCTGATTGAATACATGACGGATTGATACTGTTCTCGTGAGTTTTTGTGCTACACTAGTATACATGCTATAACTAAAATCAAGTCAACATAAAAGTACCAGCTTCTATTGTAGGGAAAGAAGAATGACCATTTTGTAATGTAGATATTGCAGTTCTGGGAGACTGATAGGATACATGACGGATTGATGTTGTTCTCGTGCGTTTTTGTGCTGCACTAACATGCAGGCTGTAACCAGAATCAAGTCAATATGAAGGTACCAGCTTCTATTGCAGGGAAAGAAGAATGGACCCTTTGTAGTTTAGGTATGCAGTTGTAGCAGGTTGACATGTACATGACTGGTCAACATAATGATTGTTCTCGTGCGCTTTTGCGCTACACTAACACACTTGCTGTAACTGGAATCAAGTCAATATAAAGGTACCAACTTCTATTGCACGAGTAGGCAGAGTAGAAGGAACCCTTTGTAGTTATGTTGTTGCCATTTTGGCGGCTTGACAATGAACATGACGGGATGTTAATGAAAGTGGCAAGCAGGGCACAGAGAGGCGTGTGTGTTATAGAAAGGATTTCTGTATGTGTACGGCATCTTGGACAGCTTCTTGAATTATGGAAGACAGACGTCTTCGCGCCGCGGGGGCCGGCGTCTTAATCCGTCCTTTCTTACCTGCGGTGTTTAAGGTGTTCTCAGGCTCTGTCGTTCCGCCACTCGTGCACGTTCTAGGTCAGGGGTCACGGCAGGACAAAGACGCGATGATTGGTTTAGAGACGAGGCTTAGGTCTGGACCCCCAACCTTGGCATGGCAGGCGTACAGTTTAAAGGGAGGCTTTGACTCAAACGCACGAACAACTCAGAATTGTAAAGGAATATGCCTGTAAATACAATTGTAACTGCGAACTAATGCCAGTTTCAAACTACTAGTCATCTTCAAACAGAGAAGGACCAACCGTCCTGTAAGGTACTTTATGCTGACAGAGAAGAAAAGGAAACTAACACAGATCACTAGCTGTCTGGTAAAACAAACAGAAGAGTCAACACTTTTAGTGAAAGCGATGAATCATCCATCCCTCTTCGGCCTGACGCGACATAAGCAACTTTTACTCACTGATACTGACTTTCGGAAGGATGGATCTAGAAATTGTTACAAAGAAAAATAGATCCACAGAAGCTGTGCGTTATTCGGGAAAAGATGTAATCAGTTTGAAAGCCTTTTAAGTCACAAAGCACAGTAAGCACCAATTGACCTCTGCAAGTTTTGACAGTAGAACAGACAAACTTCTGCTCCAGTTCTCTTTGTTTTCTCTGCACACAAAAGTCTTCAGGGATGTTTTTACTGGCGCTCCTTAAGTCTTTCAGGGCCACTCTTAGAGTAGGTCTTAGAGAATCACTTAGAAGTCACCAGAGAGAATGATGTCAACCTATCAAGACCCCGCGCTGTGTAAGGAGACTCTATGTTTTATTGTAAGACGTCGTTAGTAAGCCAGTGGCTAGTGGCTGTATCGTAGCGTCTGCTTACGAGGTGAGTAATGTTATCTCTATAATTATACCCAGAATGAATGCCAGCTTGCATTAAAGGTTAACAAGCACGTTTGGCCATAAGTTGAGACTGAAGTTATCTGTTGACATATGTGTTGACAAGAATAGCCTCCACCAGGCCTTCGTAAGTATCGTAGAACTCGGTAAGAAGGGGAATGATTGACCAGGAGAGTCAGTCCGCGGTAAGGTTAGCGTTTGGTGGCCAAACTCCACTGGCAAATATATAGTCCCCCTTGAGCGGGAAAGTTTAGCCAGCGTAGTTAGTCTGGTAGAGACTAAGTGAGGACTTGGATCAGGTTTGGTATCTCAGCTTGGAGACTTGAGTCTGTCGCTTTGTACACCAGGATTATGGACACAACTCTGTAGCGTCATTCACAGGCCTTTGCCTGTTCCCTAGCCGCATCATACGTACGATTCGTAAAGAGTTTGCTATTTGGTGTATAAGGTAGGGAGTTACTCATACATACAGCAGTTAGCCACCACTGCCCGGTTGTGTAGGTTTGAATGGGAAGTCCTCAGTGTTCAATGAGTCGTACAAACTGGAACACCCTTCACGGGAACTAAAGTCAACATTCGCTCCGGTGTGGTGAAAACCGTTAAGCCGCGATGCTGCTATCAGAGCACGTTGTATAGTTCGGGCTTTCCGTTCCAGTGGATTTGTCACTTCTGCTAGCGATACTACAATATCATCCATACAGACCCACCTGTACGATATAGTGTTTATACTGGTCGACTTGCTTGTCACCTTTCCAAATTCTAGCAGATACATAGTACCTATAGCTATCGAAGGAGCGAGGCGAGTGGCACATACTACCTGAAAGACAACCCTGATCAAATCGCACTCCTTGTGACCGAGAGGGGCCACATAGCGACCCGCACAGCTTGAGAATGTGTCTGTAACAGGATGTACTCCATTGTAACTTAACTTTCCGTGTACATTCGAAGATCCTATACAACACTGCAAGCCTTGCCTTAGTTTGAAAGTATACCTCTGAAATCAGAGGCTCGCATTCAATAACGAATTCGTAGGGGACAACTACATGTCACCCTTACATGTAGCACAGGCTACCTTAAGACGGTACAGAGGAGCCGAGAAAACGAGTCTCGGAGATCGTTCCTAACGAGCCGTAACGGTGTTTGTCCAGCCCAGCTGACCACACAGACCCACCGGTCAGCGGGCCGGAGTGAAAGCAGTCTTGCGTCTCAGCGCGTGCCTCTAAGTCGGGACGCTGACTGTCGTAGCAGGGTTACTTTTTGAAAGACTCTACTATTAGGTCTAGATCTTACTATAAGTAACCATAGACGTGTGTACTGTGTGAACATGTATACACAGGTGAACTGGGATCGTGTTTGCTGTAAAGGCAAAAGTACGCGAAGAAACCGAGAGGACTGAGAATAATCTGTAAGTACAACGTCTTTCAGTTGACAGTACGCTTGTAAAACATAGCAAGGCCGCCCTTCCACTGTCTGTACTGTTAGGTGGTCTGAATCATCGTCTTTAGTTTCTACAGTCTTTATTCTCAGAACGTTTTTAAGTCATAGCATGGCAGTCCTTCCACGAGGTGTAGTGTTAGGTCTAGATCGTACTAAGTGTATAACAATAGACATTTGTGTGAACATGTACACTTACTATACATTACAATATATTAAAACGTGCACTTAAAGCTCTGTGTACTGGGAGTACGTTTGCTATAAAGGCAAAGGTAGGCAAGGCAGCCGACAGGCACCCCGCACAATACCTTTAGTTCAACTTTTGTTTCCTCCTGAAATCACAGTCGCACCAGAAGTATTCAGACAAGCTTTCAGACTTGATTTTGACCTCCGTCACCACCATGACGTCTTTTTACGACGACTGTCCCAGGCAGCTATCGGGAGTGCTTATGAACACATACACAAAACATTGACACCCTGATCATACCTGCCACACACAGGCTGAGCGTGTTTACAACATTTAGCTGTTGTCAGGGATTCTGTTTGTCCCTTAAGCCTCGGTAAACATCGTTTGTTCCTTCAATGGAGCCCGGATGACAACAGAACGTCAACTCTTGTGTGCTCCTGTGGTGAAACAGTACACTACAAGATAAACATGGTTTAACATCTACTAAAATAATTCCACCAGGGTACATAATTCAGCCACCATGAAAAAAGAGTCCAAACATATCTCCAACCCAATCTCCCCCAGTATAATGCACTCCTGTATATATAAACTGTGCATACTTGCACTAAAGATCTCTCAAAGCCACTGTTTTTCAAAGTGGCGGATCTATGTTACCCGGCCGATTAATGTTAATGGCGGATATAACATACTATCACAGATAGACGGAGGGTCTGTCTATGTGATTAATGATACTGAACTGTGATTTATGAGAAGCGGACATTTATGGACTTGGCTATGGGGCCTCGTGTATCAAGGGCTTTGTTAAGGTGACGTTTATGAGGTATCACGACATTTAGACTGTTTATGATAAATTTGGTTTTACGACACTCGGTCATGTATACGCCGTAAATCAAATTCACCAAAAAGGGGGCTATTGACCTCGGTCATCCTGTCAAAAGTGGGGAACTTGCACTATTGACAGGATGATCATGCCAACTGTGCCAATAATTATGCTAATGACATTATCGTCCGTCCATGACCTAAAGGGTTCGTCAAAGTGGAATATACTAATCGTAAAATTTCAGATCTTCTCAAAGTAGCAAAAGCAGTCTGCAGGTACAACTAGTCACCACTAGTTTCATACATACACTTTACTCAATACCTCGTCCTGATTCCTTAAATCCTCATTCATCTTTTCCTGTACATCGTCCCAAATCAACAGGAAGTACAACTTCCCGATATAATCTTCATTTAATTGTATCTTCAACATTACATATTAAAACTATGATAACTTCAGAACAGAAGCAAAATGAAATAGTTCTAAACAACGCCCAGACATATCAGTTACACACACTTCCTACATGTAACTGTACACCGACTACAGGACGTCAAATGGATGTCCGACTCTTCATCTTTTCCTATATATCATCCCAAATCAACAGGAAGTACAACTTCCCGATATAATCTTCATTCAATTGTATCTTCAACATTACATATTAAAACTATGATAACTTCAGAACACGGAAGCAAAATGAAAAAGGTCTAAACAACGCCCAGACATATCAGGTACACACACTTCCTATATGTAACTGTACACTGACTACAGGACGTCAAATGAATGTCCGACTATACGTTTGTGAAGGTTAGACATCCAGGTAAACAATATATAAGGAGAAATTCAAACTCTACAACTGGATAAAAATTCGGAGATTTATTTCCGTCCGCACACACCGCACAAGGACACTGAATGTCCGACTCTTTCTGTTTATTCTCGCTTAAGCGGTCTTAAATAATTGATGCCCATCTAGACTTAACGTCCGTTAAACGTATCAGCGGAACAATTAGCTGCCATGAATATTTCATCCCTGCCCTACTCATGCATGGCGAGATGTTTGTGTAGTTAATGGGGATGCAGCCATCCGTGTGGACAGGTCTTATAGAGTGATCATAATGTTGTCATGATATGTCACGGTGTTTGTGAAGTCTGTAGTGGTGTGATATGTAGGGTTACTATGTTTAACTCTGTTTAGGGGGTTATGTTTTCGTTGTCGTCGGTTCGTTTGTAAACAAGATATATAGGACTAAGAGATGGATTTTTTATTATTTTTGTGGGCATTCACTCGCATGAATCGGTTTGATCGAATTGGTTTTGTGATATAGATGTGAACTCAGGATAGGATGGAAGGATTTTCTCAAGGATTCTTGGTCATTTCTAGATGACGCAGGGGTAGTTAGATGGTGGAAAGTGTGGGAACTTTAACAGCTGGACCCAGCCTGTACTCCCGGCATTGTAGATCAAACCACTGAATTACATTCCTGGGAATCCTAGTAGCCTTACTTTAAAGGGTATAGATGGAACCCTGCTGCCTTGGCGGAGTTTTGAGCTTTTGAGGTTCTTTTTTTGTTGGTACTATTAAAGAACGGGGGAAACAACATGTTTGGTAAAAATACAACCGTAACCATAGCAACAAACGTTCGTTGCCAGGCAACAGATCTCGCGGGTGTTAGTTTTAATCTCCAGATTTTACGGAGTTGACACAAGTGTTAACGGCTTGAACATGCCGAACTTTGAATGTTAACTTAACACCTTTGTATAAACATCACTGCGATAAAAACATATCTCAAAGGCAGACTGGGTACACATGCTGGTTTGGGAGTTTCTGATTTGGGTGTGGCGTTGGCATGGCAACGTTAAACATTATAATAGTCTTGAGTTTTTTTACGTATCATTTTCCTCATATGTTCAAATCTAAAGATTCTCAGTAAGCATGTGGCTGGCTTCTTTACTCACTATATTGCTTCATGTATCCGTCCATCCAACGAATTATCGAAGATCAATATCCTTAAGGTGATATTGGTAATCGATAATATCATCCCAGTGACGCCTTCTAGGCTTAATATTTATCAACAAATCCTCTTCTGACTAACTCAACATTGCCTACAGCACCATGAATCCATTAATACATTACTGTCCGCACACACCGCACAAGGACCAATATTCCCATATAAACAGCCATTGTGCCGCCCACTCCAAACCACACTACAGCGCGCTTGTTGTCCTAATGGCACTAATATATCCCGGCTTCTTGAGCACATTTTGATCACCGTGCCACATGGACCAGCCTGGGAGTTTCTCCCGAGCCGGACTCTGTACAATACAGCAGCAGAGCGGCCATACAGGCGTGCTGTACCGTGATACAGGACAGGGACACACGGCTGGGCTTCTGTACAGTAGTGTAAGACAGGGTCCCATGTCTGTATGGAGACCGCGGCTGGACTACACGGGTAGGTTTCACGGTCACATTCAGGTGCAGTCTACCGTGTAGCGGCGGGTAGTAGCGGGTATCAGTGCCAGGCTTTAGTGGATAAAACTTTCACTTCACGTTGTTGTACGTGTGCGTACGGGCACAGAAACCGAGCACTATAGTCCTTCATACTATACTGTGGCGCTGACTGATTAATGTTGTTGATATAGATCCGTTGATGAAAGTCACCCACAAACAGAAAAGAAGTAGTCTCGAATTCAAATTGAACATCGTTCATCAAACTTGAATGAATACGTATACGTCCTTTGTGTTGCACCATCTAACCTTGGTGTAATTTCGTGTGTGTTGTGTTCTTGTGACTGTTCTTGTTGTCCATCTATGTAGTTTTCGTAAGAGTGCTGTTGTTAAGGTTGTTAAGAAACTAAGGCTGGTGAACATCACTACAATTCTGGACTAGGTACAGGCTCTAAAGCTATGTCTGCCAAATATGCAGTTTTTCATGGTGTACTTTCATAATTGGTCTAACGCTGTTCCTACTAATAACATGTATCTATGGGTTGAAGGCGTCTTTTGGTTCTTAGTCCGCGATCCTCATTATAAGGCTTATTAGTTGAAACATGACAGGTGATTTGTTAAAGCCACTCAGATGGAAGACTTGATTTTCAGGGTCACAACCTCCATGTTCGACATCGAAGATTATGCCCTTGGAGGTAACGGTAATGACCTTGAAGATCTGAACGTCTATCAAACGTTAAAGTCTCCAGGTTAAAATGTGAAGACAGAGGCACTTAAATGTCGCCTGTCTTGCCCCTCAGTTGTCCTCTTTTCCTTTATGTCGCTGTAAAGGACTAGCATAGTCATAGATTCTTTGTCGAATAATCTATTTTCCATTATGGCAAAGGCGTTTACTTCCATAACAGCACGACCTCTGTGGTCGCCACAATTTCTACAGTCTCCACCGTGGGAGTATTGTGTTCCTTATTTCCGCTGGAATGATGAATTGCATTTCTTTTATTCTATTCTTGGCAAATGAAATGTCACATGGGACCACAAAACAGCCACAAATCAGGTTTGCCGCCTACAATAGAGTCCGGTGACTCGCCTTGATGTAAGCATTACCGCGGCTCAAAAGGGGTTTATCAAGTTACTATTCACAACGTCCCGTCAGCACATGTTGATTACGGGAGTTTATTCTCGACCTTTTCTACCTGCCCCCGGGGGTCACGTCCTATTCCACCTGTCTGCCTCACCTGTACCTGTGTTACACCTGAGATCTCCGCCCAGAATGGGGCATCCTCGCGTTGCCATGGCGACTGCGGACGTGCCTATTCTCGGGTTACCCGGGGGGTGTAAGCTATCCCCCGTCGGTGCTGCATGAGTTAGTGCGGACTATGTGGGATGACGATTGGTTTACGTGTTTTGTTCGTGTCGAGGCTGTTGGGACAACAAATCTTTCCCGTAGTGTGGTCTACAGGCACGTAGTTTGTAAAGTCTTGTTGTTGACTTCAGACGTACTGAGCGTATATACGTTTATCCTATATTCCTGTATCGTACACGGATGAGGAAAGCTGTGTAGTTGTGAGGATCCCTGGATCTTCCAAACAGCGAGCTCTCTTGGCTAAAGGTAGGCACGTGTGTTTTAGTACTTATCTCAAACCTACCAAGCCATCGCTATAGTAGGTAGATGGTGACTTATTGTAAGTCCAGTGCGCAGTCCTCTACTTTAGTCATGTCTTAACTTGAGTCATGTCTTGAGCCAGGTGTTAAGGCGTCTTAGAAAGTTTGCATCGTTCAAGACTCATGACTTAAGCACGTCGGTCGGTCAACAAATCCTTGAGTCACGACGTGTGCCTCGTCGTAGGTTATGCAAGCAGGGACTTAACTATTTCACAGTAGTGCATATTGGTTGAGCGGATCTATGTGATTCGCCTTCAGTCACTGAGTAGTTTTGACAGACTCGTTCCGTTTTTAAGTATTGCCGGTAAATTCTTCTCAGTGTAGGACGTGCTGTATGCATTTAGGCTCTGTTGTTCCGCGTCGATTTCACAGATATTTGTCATGTGTGCGTATCTGTAACTTCAGAGCAAACATTGACCCTACCACAATCGGCATGTGGAGTTCTCCCGTGTTCCTCCCTTTACTGAACACAAGAACACATAATAAGACCTCATGGTCTCTGCTTACAGTGTTAATGTTCAAACTGAAAGAGAAGAAACTGCAAAATGCTTTGGAAATAACCTAAAACTAAGAATGTAAACATGGCAAGACGTGTTCCGACAACATTGGGCCGTACCGGGGGTGTTGACGCAACAAAAAGGGACAAGTTTCAACGGGAAAGACTCTTAAGTATGGAAACACAGGAGCCAGTCACCTATAATTGTGTACTTTGTTACGCAAACGATATCTGCATCTATCATTTTCGACCAGGCCCGTGCATGGCCCGATACCAGCACCCCGGGGATATTTGCACAGAGCTTCACAGCAGCTTTGGTGGATGGGAGAATACAATCGTAGGGGAGTCTTGTTTGGGGTATGCAGTCAATCAGCACTACAGTTACGTAACTTAACACCAGCTTAGGGAATTCTTCCTCTCCGTGACCGTAAGTTTGCTGTTTGTTTTCTAGTTTGAGGAGACTTACTGAACTGTGCTAGTGTAGTGTTATAAGGCATTGTTGAATAGGCACTTATGTAGCTTGTAACGTTTCCCTATCAACTCGTAGCACAGAAAAACTGTGTTTCGCAATGAGACGGTCGTCACTTGTTGAAGGAACTAGCGCCATATCGCAGACATAGTTCTACGCCATATATATATATATATATATATATATATATATATATGTGTGTGTGTGTGTGTGTGTGTGTGTGTGTGTGTGTGTGTGTGTGTGTGTGTGTGTGTGTGTGTGTGTGTGTGTGTGTGTGTGTGTGTGTGTCTTAAGCAATGCAACCTATACGTTATAGGAAGACAGTGGTCCGACTACATGTGTTACAGGACTGGGCACTTCTACAGTAGGTTATCGCGTAGCTTTGTGGTGCTGCTGTTTTGTTAGCCGCTTCTTCAGTCACTCATGGCTAAGGTGTGATAAAAAGTCTGCCTTGAATGTTTGAGGAATGCAGGTTTCATTCCCTGTGTGTTACATGGCAGTACCTTAAGTATCGAGTTCACCAGATTTCTACAGGCCATGTTATCTTAACGTAAGAGACACCGCACCGGTAGGCCGGTATGCGCTGCTAAAGAAGCTATTTAAGGTGGTCACTAGTATCGTTTTTACACTACTGTTCGTGTCACCTTTAAAACAAACAAACTCTCCAAGTTTTGTGTTAAGATCGTTTGATATAACCATCTTTTTGTAACCTAACGAAAGCCTCAAACATGTCCAGTTCCGATCTCCAAGTCAAACTAACACAAAACTAGAGACAGTACATGATAGTAGTGTTGCTGACACACACAAGTCTTTAGAAGCGTTTAAGGGGGATCTCGCCGCGATATTCTGTGCATTGTTTACTTTACAGTGCTGACAATACGCGCTGTTGTTTACTGTAAACACAACCCTCCGATAGACAGATCCACCACTCAAGTGCCTTGTTGGGGGGGGGGGGTACTATTTGAACCCGTGGGTCAATATGGATGACATTCATGCCGTTTTGATGTTTTTACTGCACAATACTTTTTACATCGTGTAAGAATATGAATCGACCTTTGAGCCTGTAGGCAGCCACGACCTTGCTTTAAATCACTGTAGTAACGTAGCTATGGCGACCGTGCTGAGTGGCCATTGGCTGGTTCTGAAGTGGTGTTAGAGACCATAGCTGTCGTTTTCGGCTTTGATATGATGTGGGCAGTTATGTCTGCAATTTTACCTTATTTAACTATCTAGGGCAGTGTATTGTCCGTACGGCTAATCCAGTCATACTTGAAGTCAGGGAGGATAACGTTACACAACGTATAAGAGGGTGCGAGCTTAGGTTGCGACACAAACGTAACAAACTGTCAGCACAAAGTCTGTCTGTCACAGGGAGTGGCCACATATAAGCCTAGCTCTTGGAACAGCGACACTGCAGCGTAACGCACAAATGAACTGCTACATTTTGTATTGGCTCAAGCAATTATCACCCTCGCCAAGAAGGTTATGTTTTCGTCAGCGTTCGTGTGTGTTTCCTTCCTTCCGTATGTCAACACGATAACTCAAGAATGTCTGCATGGGTTGTCTTGCTATTTGGTATATTTTTGGCTGATTAGATTGAATGATTAGATTTTTGGCCACCCAGCGGCTTGCTATGATACTCCAGGGGAATTTCCGGTTTAATAGCTCGTGTTCTTGACATTCTATAGTCATGATTTGTTTTTTCTTCATCTTAGCATTGTACATGGCAGGTCAGCCTGTAAAGTTACGCTCAGAGTCCTGCCCCTGTACCTGACCCGGTATTGACTGACGGCAGGTTCGGTAAACCCCGACCAGCACGGCCCCCGCCACAACACTCTAACATCCTCCCGCTGAAGTGGTCTGGGTTACCTGGGGGCACGGTACGTCGCGCTGTTACCATGGCGACGACGCTTGAAATACGACAAACACGTCCCCTAACCTTTTGTGTTGAGTGCTAACATCATGATTAATCTCTCTAACATCATGATACGGTCCCCTGGGTGGTTGGTAAAATATATACAAACTCAAGTGGCATGTACGTGTGTAGTGCTTGCACGGCAATTCCGCTACTGAATCAGAAAGTTTGGAGTTCAAATCTCAGCCTGCGTACTCGACAAAGGTGTGAGCTCCCATT
Source organism: Branchiostoma lanceolatum (assembly GCA_035149815.1). NCBI lineage: Eukaryota > Metazoa > Chordata > Leptocardii > Amphioxiformes > Branchiostomatidae > Branchiostoma > Branchiostoma lanceolatum. Next base: position 1,886,415 of record CM068880.1, read on the forward strand.
GCACGCTAGCGGGAGAGGTTGCGTTCCTTTGCAGAGGACATTGTGAGCTGTACGATATGCCCTTGAGGACAGCCACACGTTGACTACGGCAAGGTCAAGGTTGCTATAACCTTTCAAATCCTTATAGAACTTGTTCTTAGCAACTCCGAGTACAGAACTAATGTGCTGTATGGTATACAGGCTATGCTTTTCAGATTCCTTTCAGTATGCTTGTCTAATAGAATGTATATGTTGAAATGTAATCCTCAGTTCTAACAGTCTAACCTCAACCCCCCCCCCCCCCCAGGTCCGGACATGATGACGTCGACCGTGGCGGGTTCGACGGTTGCCACGGTGACGAGCGGCCGGCAGCCCGAGTGGTTCGAGGACCAGCGCGGCGTGCCCGAGCAGCAGTCCAAGTACCTGCTGAAACTCAGGAGTCTGCGCGAGGGGCTCATCAGGCAGGAACAGGTACGACCTACGGCGTCTTTACTCAGATGTACCTCTGTGTCGGTCTCTCTCTCTTTGTGTCTCTCTGTCTCTCTCTCTCTTCTTATTCGGTTCTTTCTCTCTTCTTAATACATATCTGTCTGTCTGTCTGTCTATCTGTCTGTCTGTCTGTCTGTCTGTCTGTCTGTCTGTCTGTCTGTCTGTCTGTCTGTACTCGTTTGGCACTAGAATTGTATTTGTTGCCGGGATAAGCGGCAGAGAAAATGTTGAACTATCTGTAGCAATATAGTATATGTAAAGATGGCTTTTACAAACGCATATTTTAAAGCGTCCTGGAAACGGATCCGCACTCTTGAGTCCATGACATGGACGAGAGTAGGCGGATCATTCCTGACCTTAAGACTAATATAACTAGCCTGGTATACAAACCTATTATAGCTCCCAATTTTCTTCTCCCCTTCGCCATAATAGGTTTGGATTCACCTGACTTGAGACTGACGCGTTTTATCTGTTCCTGACCTTGAAACTTTTTAATTCCCAGGCTAACCTGAACAACGCCCTGGGCCGCATCCAGCGTCAGAACTACGCGGGGAAGCACAACGCCAAGCCGTTCTACAACCGCAAGCCGCTGGCGCATGCGCAGAGCACGCCGTTCCACCGCAAGGCGCCGCACCTGGAGAGGCTGAAGAGGATCAGGGAGTCAAAACCGCCACCCAGGTGAGGCGTTACGAGATAGCCAAGTGTCTCAAGACGTCCACGTAGACAATAGACACGAAGGTGTGTTTTAGAGATATAACTACTTCTCCAAACAGATGTAGAAAGGCACAATCGTAACGCTTCTCAAGCTCATGGTTCCCAGCGCAGCGAACCCTTCTGCCTCTTCATATCTAGTGTGTTATTCAACGAATTATATACGCATGACACTCTGTAAGTTTGTTTAGACAGAAAAAGAAAGACAAATACAGTCAAGAAAAACTCTTTAGAGATTACAAAGAAAATGCTCGCATCGAAAGAAACTTCATGAAGATGATAAGACTAAGTGCACTATTCAATACAATATCACGTTAGACCACCGACATATGCATATATCATTCTATAATAAGTACTTTTTCACACATGTCCAGGTTGGAGCCGCTGCAAGGCCAACCCATGTTGAGCAGTGCCGTTCCGACCAAGACGGGGGTCTCCACAAGCAACAAGACGCCGCGCGAAGACGATGACGTCGACATCTTGATGGAGAGTTGGAAGAAACGTTACCTGAGCGAGCCGGGTGCCAAAATCGGCCCGTCTCAGCTCCAGGCTTTGCTGCACCCGACGCACAGTATCCCCAACGTGGGCCGGAGGGCCATCGGCTCCCCGAAGGACTTGTCTCTCAGTTTCTCGCGAGAGGACAGCTTCACGAAGCAGAAACCTTTGAACAGACCGCCGCGGTACGCGCGCAGGAGTGTGACGTCACAGCAGAGCAATGAACACATCAATCTGGAGCCGGATGTGGCGAGTTATCAGGTAGGTTGAAGATGGAGGGAAGGAAAAAGAATGTGTTGGATGTGTGGAATTGTGTGGAATTGTAGACCAACTTGTTGGGGATGTAGGGGTGAGGTCTGAAGATCTAGACCAACTAATGGCAGACCGTGACGCCTGGAGGAAGAGAGCAACCTTAGTCCGGGCAAGCCACCCGATATGATGATGATGATGTATAACTACAAGTGCATTGCTCATAGAGGTGCGAAAAATTTCCTTCATCATCTCTTTTTTCCATCCTTTCTTCCCGCCACAGCTTCCCATCGTCCAGGCGACGCCGCCGGATCACGTGATGCACGTCCTGGAGCAGATGGCGCGTGCGCAGACCGTGTCCGGAGCCCTGAAGCCGCCTCCAACAACGCCATGGTTGGACGGACAGGTGAGGCAATAGCGCCGCCATGCGGCTGTAGTTGGCACTGCAATTACCATTATCATAGAAGACGCTGCTATGAACGTTTTTTTTGTCGAAATGTGCTTAACATTCTTCTTTCTATTACAGTATGACTATGACCCCGATGTTATGACTCACCTGACGTCATCGATGGCGCAACTTCCGGCGGAAGTGCCTTACGAAGAAGACTTTCCAGTGGATAACGTTGAGACGAAAACTGAAGATGTTGCACCTGAAAATATTCCTCAAGACCCTCCGGCAGATAATGTCTTTTTAACCCAAGACACAACAGAAGTTTCTCAGACTGTTTCTAGAGACCCCAAGACGTCGGACTCAAGTGACTCTGAAAAGAAAGTGGAAACCCCTGAGAAAAAGGTGTCTTCGAAAGAAAGTAAGAGAAGCAGCCACAGATCGAACTCGAATCATCAAACCCCGGCGGCGGTTTCTTCAAGGGGAAGCAACAATTCTCAGTTGGAAGTTCTGAAAGGTTCTGCAGACGACAGCGAGAGCGGCTCCGCGTCACCTAGGAGACAGATCGTCGTTCAGATGCCGGAGATGCCCGCGGCGCATGCCGGGAAGGAGGAAATCTCCGAAGCGGCGTAGTTCCCGTATAGACCGCAAGGTGGCGCTATGAACAGGACAGTCGCGTCGGCCATGAAAGAGATTCATTATCCGGATTCAATAGTGGCAAATCTAGTATTTAATGATATATGGATTATGTAAATGATGTTCTGATGTATAGATGATAGATAAATCACTTGGCGTTATACGTTTTAACGTCGAATTGTGCAATATCGTGGTACATTTCGCAGCCTTCTGTCAAAACAGACCAGAGATTATTTTGTGTTCTACTCGGTAAATCTTCATTTCTTTACACAAAACATTTCTGTGTATTTTGGGTTTGCTTCGATTTTTGGTTCCGATTTTTGTCATATTCTGTTCTTCTTTGCAGCATAGAAGAATTGAAGGGCAAATTTAAGTAACACAGTGGAAGAACTTGATATTTGTCAACAATGAGAATACTTTACTCCTAACTACACTATCTGATGCTATATTACGTCTTGTCTGAATGAAATACACGATTAAAGATTCAATTCTGACACTTTCCTGTGCACTTTTATTCCAGCAACATACAAAATAAGTTCACACAATAAATTACAAAAGTAACACAACACAGCAATGCCACACACGGGTAGAATTATTGCAACACCGTTAAGAACAGTGGTAAATAGTCAGCACACCTTTCCCGACGCGGGAAGTAAATATACATTGTTTAAAAATTCAATTTCACGGTGATTTTCACCCTATCAAAGAAGATAAAATCGAATCGTGGACGGATTGTCAACTTGAAAACTTTTTTGGCTATCTAAGTCATGTTCATTTGATTGCGATGCACCGCTTGCTATCAGGTTCACTTGGCACCCTGTTATAGGTTACTGTAAGACGTACAAAGTTCTATAAGGCGAGAATGTTTTTAATTCCTGCATGACCCAAGACAACGCCCACTCACATACTCCCTCTAGCGGTTTTATTTATAACTGCAGCATATAGAACATTATCATGCAGCTGTTTCGGCCCTAAGTTTCTCAGCCAGGTCTCCGCGGTCGGACTTGCGTAGCGCCTTGTACAGCACTCCGACCTTGTCGCAATGTCGCGGCATGCTGTTCCGCCACGTGTACAGCATGTCGAAGGCCTGGGGGTTAAAGGGTAGAATTTAATGTCAGACAAACATGGCGGACGAAGAAATCATCAAGAATCGAGAATACCAACGAAAGGTAAATTCTGCATCTTATCTTATCATGCAATGATCATATCAGCTATATGTATGATAGTTATAGACGTATGCTCGATATACCAGTGCTTGGTTGCTAGTTAGAAAGGAATTGTTTCTGACGCGGACCTTCTTCGATTGCCAGAAGCTTACAACATATGACATGTCCAATACATAATGAATGCATCTGAATTTCAAGCGTCTATATATACAAATGTGAGTGGCGATCGACAATTCATTGAAAGGCGTTTGTCGTGATGCCATACGTCAGCATTATCTCGTATTGTGGTCGTTTTATGAAGGGACCCATTTGCCATTTAAATATATATAGTTACCATGGGTAACTTTATTGCCCAGTTTGTGGCAAGTCGTCGGCTTGCAAACAATTTGATGCCGATCACTGCCAGGCCATCGAAATGAGCGGTATTCTTCCGTCAAACAACTCCAAACCTATGCGACATTGACATTTTCCCAGAGACGAAGCTTGTGTGGCCTCCCACACCTACACCTGTAGACAGAGCCCGTACCTGCTGTTTGATGTCGCCGGGGTAGTTCCGCTTGATGGCCTGCACCCGGCTGTGCTTCACCTTCAGGTACCCCGCCACCACGTCCCAGTCCTCCCCCATCTCGCGCGCCAGGTGGTTCAGTCCGTCCGTACCCAAAGGACCTATGGGGGGAGGGGGGGGGGCAGGGGCAGGTGTCGTTATAATCAGAGCTGTTAGTTTAAGCTCTGCCACGTTAAAACCGTGATCGCTAGGCCTGTGTCGGGTGTACCTCATCTAGCAATGATAGCTCTATCTTTAAAACGACGTTTTACCTCTTGTTCTTGCAACAGAAGAGAACAGAATGTTCCTATGATATCTACTCATATTCATAAGATCTCATAAGATATACCGTTACCTATCAGAGCTAGTAAGTGCGTTGGATTTAGGAATCCGTACTCTTTCCCAATGGATTGAAAGTATGTTGGATACGCTGTAGATGTATGGTCTCATGTCGGTCATTTTGCTTTCTCTCCCATTGTCATATCTACCTCGTTGTCGTGGATTTCTAGTGATATCCAATTTATCAGATCGTCAGATGTAACGTACCTGGAACTTCGATGAGTTTCCGGTATGAACTGGGTGGTCTTGGTCGAGGTCTCTCTTTCTACATAAGAAACAAAAAAGCTGAGAATTAGTTAAAAACTATAACAGGCGCAATAAAAGCTTGTATGATAACGTGTTTTACATGTTTAACAAATCTTCTGAGTTTATATTAATTGATTCTCACTTGAACCTAATCTAAAACAAGAGCATAATACCATTGGCTGAACATCGTTGTGACAGGCTCTAAGGGGAACCCCTAAGTAATGACCCGACATTACGATTGGGTGTAGCCAGTCTCAACTACAGCACCATTGGACCCGAACCAAAACCCTACTTCCAACTATCCCAGTATCCTATTACACCACTTCTGCCTTACATGCTGACATAACTGAGGACGCACACCAAGACAAACAAACAAACACACCGAATGATTACAATACCTCCGTTGACTAGGCATTACGAATGACACTTATCCAACTCACTTTTGGTAGTGAGACAGGCAGCTTGCACAGTGACGTTTCCTTCCCGTCATGCTCGTTGTTTTCCCGCAGAAAGAACTCGACCTGACCCCGGTACTCATCGTAGCTGTGATTGGCGAACTCGTCCTGCTCTTTGACCTTTAACCTCACCGACTTGTGCACGTGACAGTGGAAGGGCAAACGGAGTTCTTCTTCTGATGACTCGTCCGCATGTGTTATGTTTCCTACGGTCATGAAGAGAGATGTTCAGACTGTTGTTAGTACTAGCTACATTGTATACATCATTGCAAAATGGCGGGAATAGATCGTCATCCTTCTAACTGGTAAGTGTATTCCCCATGCCAGTTTGCTCATTTGAAAATAAATGTACTTGAATTAAATTGAATAAAATGATCAAACAGAGGCAATGATGTCTGAAGAAACCTGGCGAAAGAAACGATGTTGTGCACAAGCTAAGAGCTTAATCGTGGTATACCGGTACAATCTTTCGTGACATTAATAATAGTTTATTGCAAATTCATGCCCGTAGGCTAATTGCAGACATTAACAGAGAAAAGCCCAGATGAGTTGTCAACTTATATTGGTTTATTTCACACAAAAAGAGATATAGTCCTCACCATGCACACAATATCTTACACGTTGATCCTACATAAAGATATTCATACTGTCCATCTGTACTAAAATTCGTAGAAGCCTGAAGACGTACCTAGCAGCCGCATGTAGATGAGCTGTCCCTCCGTCAGGAGTACGTCAGCGCTGGGGTCGGGCGGACCCACGTACCCAGAATCCTCCAGGGCGCGCAGGGTTTGGGCGGAGTTTGCCGCGGGAACGCACCTGACACAGGAACAGGTCAGAGTTCATAGGTTATAACAGTAACTTGAACTAGACTCTGAAACTAGACTCTTGTTGGAAGGTGTTCGGGTATATAGCAAGGACAACAACATCGTCAAGGTGTTGCGGTCTTTATGACTAGTGCACGAGGTAAGTGTTGCTTTGAGTTTTTCAATGAATATCTTAACGTATAAAGTGCAAATAACTATATAAAGAAAGAAAAGTGTAGATGCAGATTACGCTAGCTTTCAATGAACCTTTAAACAGACTAAAATCCTCAAACATCGCAATATCGATATATTTTACACACTCAGATGTTGTTATCCGTAACAAATGATCAAAGAAAAAGCAGGGTTTCTTTCTCACTTGAAGACGAGGCTGTTGGGGTCGTCTGCCCGATGCAGGGCGATGCACGCCGCCCGCTTAGTGCGGAGGGATTTCTCCAGCGCCCGGACTACTTTTTCTGGGGAGTAGTGTGAGCCGGTCTTCAGACGCAGGATGATGAACCTGGAAGACAACAAAACCAATACATTTCATATTGACAAGGTCTTCCACTATCCATCAATTTGAGAGATAATAGGCAATATCAGACGGTTATTGGTGGCATAAAGTTGCTTTCCTGTACTTGTTAACTTTGCAAAATATGTACCATTGTTGTTTTTGTTCTTTTTATTTGTTTACTTTCGATCTTGAGGCGTCTCTTTTGATAGCCCACCTCTGGTCCCAAACCGTTTCGTTAGAAAAGCGCCCCCTGTCTACAGGACTTACCGCTGCAGCACGACCTTGAGTTCGAACGCCACCAGGTCGCCCTTCCTCTCCGTCAGCTCTACGTCATCGTGAACCAGCCAACCACCTTCCTCCCACATCAGCAGCCGCAGCGTGTCGTCATCGTCCTGCGCACTGCTACTGCGCGTGCCCAGGGAGAAGGCGCTCATTGGTCGAGACGCTGCGTCCGACGAACGGCTGCCTTCGAACGCTGTCTTGGGCCTTCTACTATGGTGAGAGACATTTTTCTTAGAAGTTATATATATAAACCTACATAACGTTTATCTGTGCTTCAGGATTTTTACCTTAATGACTAAAGAGTAAACTGAGTTGCGTTTAGACGTTTTTCGTACTACTCACCCCAAAACTAGTAGTTGCGCAACTGTTGACAAGTGACTGGTACATGGTACGACTGAAATGAATGACTTAAAATGAATGACTTAATTAATTAATTAATTGCTAGGTAAAAAATTTCTAGTAAGTTTTAAAAGTATGGACGTTTCAGCCTACTTTGTATTACTCTCCTTTACGGCTGCGCGACTGGGGTTCGGTGGTACGGGAACGGTGACGGTGATTGGTGGGGAGTCACGTGTGTGGATGTTGACGTTGTGAGACATGCGCACTATGGGGCTGCAGGAGATGAGGCCCTCACAGGTCTTTTCACGTGACTTGACGTCAGCGACAACTGACATGGAGACGGGCTGGATCTGGACAGCGGGAAAAACATTTACAACATTTCTAACATTCTGCATAATCATCTTGAGCTAAGTCTAAATCTTCTTCTAAATCAACCTTTCCTTATATTCTTCATTTACGTTTCCCAATCTTACCCGCTTTAGTCCCTTGGTTTCTTTCATATCAACGTACGTTTTCCTTTATTCTGATTTTCATCTTTCATTCTATTCCTCTATATTGCCTGTGCTTGGCCAAAAATACGCGAGCCATAGCGAAGCCGCATTTCACTAATAGCTAACGAAAAAGCGTCATGTTTCGTCATATACTGCCTATACACAGCTTTCAGCACTAAGGACAGAGGCGTCTAATCGTCAATTTCTTTCTTCTGTTCTTCCCGTCTGTCTGTTTATACCTCCGTCCCACTTACCTCCAAGGTCAGGATCATGGGCGTCTTGACCCCCTCCTTGTCGTACTTGAAGGAGACTCGCTGGTCCTGAGGCGCCTTAAACAGCCCGCCCTTCGTCGGGATGTGGATCTTCTCCCTAGCGGGGCGCGACAGTACTGCAAACATCCCCAGCTGCTTCACATTCACCTCCGCGAAGAAAACGCCCTGTGGAGAAGACGGGTTTCAAAAAAAGAAACGTGACTTCAAGCCAGTGTTTCCTTTAATTCAAGCTTTCGACGTTTTCATTAGACATGACTGTCACTGTATGAATGTCTTCCAAACATCAATTGAGAAAGGCATCCAATGTTGGAAGATAAACAAAGATACATAATACGCAATCCGTATCATAACATTAATTCTAATTCCTGCTACACAAGTAGATAAGACCAGCTAAGGAAAGGCGCCGTAGAAAAAGTCTACAGAAGGTCTGAGAAAGGTACCTCCTTCAATAAGAGCATCGTTGGTACACTAAGCATGAAGAGGCAGAGGCAACAAAAATCCCTTTGAAATTAATGTAGATTTTGGATGCAATAAGACCACGAGAAGAAAATTTCCGACTTACCTTCCTCTCCCTGTAGTTGGCCTCCGGGTTGAACGCCGGGATAGCCCGCCATTTCTCCCCGTCCTGCGACGTCTTCACGATGACCTCCCGACTGCCGGCCCGCGCGGAGACCGGGTACGGCACGGCCACGATCAGCGGGCCCGGGAGCACCTGGCCCCGAGGCTGCAGGTCCACCACCTGGCAGTATATAATAGACTGGAATATTAGTCTATTACATATATAATCTATTAGTAATAGACTGGACAAGCACTGGGACAAATTGAAGTACATCACGGATACTAGCTAGAGCGGAGATCGGGACCCTACAGGCTTCGACCCGAAGATGGTATGCAGATATATATCTAAGTTGTTATATTTATGCTTTTCTACTTTTGATTGCGCTCCTTCTGTCTACATATAGTTTGCTACAAGCCTACAATAGCCAAGTTTCCGTTATCTTATGTTGACCACTAACTTCTACCGCTCACTTTTAACTTTCACTGCGTTTGATTTTGCACAATTTTCTGTTTACCAATTGTATAAGTTTTTGTTCTCCTGATAGAATAGCGTCTCTTATGTGACACTAATGGATATCTCAATAAAACAAACAAACAAGCGCACAAACCTCGCTTACTAGCTCCTCCGCGCTGCCCACGGTGCGGTGGGACAGGTGGTGCAGGTAGGAGGCTGTGATTGGGGAGGGCGGGGAGTCCAGCACGTCGGACGTGGCCCGGATCAGACAGCCGACCTCCGACTCACCGTCTAGGTTCTCCACCTGCAGACTGGGATACAGAGGACAGTTCCTTGAGTACACTAGATTGAAGATATTACATACAGCTGCCTTGTCAAATATATTCACCAGGTTGTATTATTTCAGCCAGTAGGTACCCATGAGAGTAATGAGGCCGTTGTAACGCACTCGAGGCACCTCCTCGAACACGGGACCCCCATTTTTCGTCTCTTCCGAAAGACGGTGCAGCTCCGACAAGGATACCCTTCCCGGGATTCGATCCGGGGTCTCCCGGATTCAACTAATTGGAAACAGGAGGCTCAACTGCGAAGCCGCTACCAATTGAGCTACAGGGAAATCCTAAATATAAAGGCAGTGATGATAAATATCTTTCTCAAAATGCGTTTTTCTGTTGTTGTTTTTTCAGAATTCTTATGGTTGAAGTCTATGGATCAACATCAAGAGAATGACTGACCTGTTAACGTTTTAAAAGAGGACTACATTTAGTATACTTAAGTACTGTATATGGTGTGTATTGTATAATGCTAAAACATGCATGTGCACGCACTCACAATGTAATATGCTTCGATTTCTATCGTTTAGGGCCATAAAACAACAGCCGATGTAACTGTGTAACCGACCAGCTGTTAGAGAAGACTGTATTTCAGATAGTGTGCATCGATCCTTTAGTGCGAACACACTGTCATAATGCAATCATAATGAAATGATATCTTTGGTGAATAACCAGCAAACTCACGCCTCCATTGGCCAGTTGTTGGGGTCCTTCATGGCGTCCCTCTGCGTCCTCTCCGCCTGCCTGAGCCGCACGTCCATCAGGCTGCCCCTGCGCAGCATGGCCTGCGAGGACCCCTGGCTGCCCCGCGGGGATGGTGCCTGTGAAAGTGTCGGTTCGCTTCTCCTACGCGCGGCTGGAGGAGGCGGCGTTGGGCTGGTGCTACCCTCCGCTTTACCGCTGTCTGACTTTTCGTCCTGTTCCTCGCCTTTCTCAGAATCATCGTCTTCTTTTATATCCTCCAGTTTGCTGGATTTTCTTTCAGTCTTTTCTTCAGAACCTTCTGTTGTTTCTTCAGTTTCTTTGGTTTCTCCATTTTCTTCCTTATCTCCGTCTTGTGTTTCCTTTACGTCTTCTGTGACGTTTTGTTCGTCTGTAGCAGCGTCGGGTGTCTCGTCTGATGGGTGCTCTCGTTCCTCGGTTCCCTCCTCGTCCCCAGGTGACTCTGCTTGAGCAGGTTCATCGTCCGGTTTGTCTATTTCAGGTCCGTTTTCTGCTTTCTCGCCTTCTTCGGATTGCTCTGGTGTCTCCTCCTCCTTACAATCATCTTTACCTTCCTCGGTTTCACCATTTTCTACTTTTCCTTCACCCTCAGTCTCCTCTTTCTCCGCCTCCTCCGTTGCCATGGTGATTTCCTCCTGAGCATCCTCCTCTGTCTTGTCGGTGACGTCATCACCCTCGGTAGGTGCTACTCCCTCTCCTCCCTCCTTGTCCTTCGTTTCTGTTTCTGAAGAGAAAGGAAAAATATAGTCACACATGTGTCATCATTATCATTCCAGGGCGTTGTCGCTCTTTCAGAGGGATCCCTGCCTTGACAGGCCCCAGTCTTTTCTAAGTCTAGCAGTTCTTGGCCATGTAAGACCCAGGTGTTAAGCTATGTTGTTTCTCCATCTTCTATTGGGCCGCCTTCTTCGTCTCCTCCACTCTCTAGGTGTCCACTCAGTGGCTCTTGATATGTGTCCAAAAGTCTAACTTTTCCGAGGCGAAATACCTGACGAATATGACAATGGGAAACTGTGTTGTAGTTCAATATTACTTCCTTGTATTCTTTTTTCTAAAATATCTGTAAGCATCTTATTTTCTAGTATGTTGGTTTCATACTGATTTGTAAACTCACCGGGCGCTGCCATGCTCCTCCCCGCGGCCGCTGCCGCCTCTGCCGCCGCCACCTCTGCTGCCGCCGCGCTGCGCTCCGCCTCGGCCGCCTCCGCTACCGCCCGGGCCAGGGTCGCCCGCGCCTGGTGCACGGTCTGGGTCAGCCGCCGAGATGGGCCTGGGTCTTACACGGGAACAACCGGGTTACTACCACACGCTAACCCACACACTAACACACACACACGTACCCACCCACGAACCCACACGCTAACCCACCGCTACCGCCCGGGCCAGGGTCGCCCGCGCCTGGTGCACGGTCTGGGTCAGCCTCCGGGACGGGCCTGGGTCTGACACGGGAACAACCGGGTTACTGCACACCCACACCCTAACCCACACGCTAACTAACACACACACACGTACCCACCCACGAACCCACACGCTAACCCACCGCTACTGCCCGGGCTAGGGTCGCCCGCCCCTGCTGCACTGTCTGGGTCAGGCGCTGGAACGGGCCTGGGTTTCGCACGGGAACAAACGGGTTGCTACACACCCACGCACGAACCCTTCACCACCGCCCAAGCCAAGAGAATTCGTCGAAGAGGTCAATGACCCGCAGGTCCTGGAAGTCGCTTCAGACAAAGGTTGGAGTCTTGTCTAGTCTTCCTTCTTTGATTATGTTATACCCCAATTAAAAACGGCAGGGCACCAAACTGAAGTAGTCCTTGTGGAGGATTAGCCAGGTGAACTGGCCTGAAACACTGACTATGTACGCACACACAGAGTTCCAAACCGTCTGCCCGCCTGCTCCCAACTCCCAAGTCTGGGTAAAGTTGGAGGATGGCAGTCTTGCGTTTCATCCTTTATACGAGATCTAGAGCGTGGGTCTTTTAGTGTTCGATTTCTTCAATCTGAGCCCAGCGGCAGAAGTTGAGAGTTCTACTCCATGTTAACTTTAAAGGATCTCTTTGATACACGCAGAGCAAATAAACTTGACTTTAAAGCTGGGACAACACTTCTGTACCTTAAGAGTTACCAAGTACAGCCCGTGTTGCGCGGGAACTCGAAGTAAATCGTTTAATATCTAACCAATGCTCAACGGAGCGAGCTCTACTCTTATGAGAGGTTCTATTGCTTTCCTAAAGTATGCCACTGATGACAAGGGAATTGAGAAGTTCAAACAGCCTTAACAAATAACGTGCATACCGTCGTTGGTGCATCGGTCGGTAGGTCGTGATTTGAACCCATAATCTTTTGATATTTGATCTGTGTGACTATTTATCTCAACGTTGCGAGTTTCATGTCTAAAAACTTCTAAACGTTTTTGTTCACAGCGGTGAGTCGGACGGGACAGCCCTTTCACGGCACGGTACAAAGTCCATGCGTCCTGACAGACCCGGCTTCTCCCCACCGCCCGTACGGTGATCTATGGCACATTAAATGGTCCGTACGGACAAAAGGCGCGAGACGCTTTGTGGCTCCCCTTTCAGCTGACACGGATTCGAACCCGTGTCTCTGGGTCACACGGAACCTTTCAGTCTCCTGCTAATGAGTTGACTCAAGACGGAGCTACCAAGGTTCTCTGGACCTCCTACAAGTACACTCCTTACTTATAACTACTCTAACCTTCAAGAGGGACATGCATTAGGAACTGGACCTGTGGTTCGTCTAATGACCTACATACAACATTCCGTTACTCTACCTGGATTAACATGCGGTAAGAATGACAAGAAGGAGAAAAGAGCATGAAAAGATGTCTGATTCGGAGGGATTATAAAGAACAGGTTGTACAAGAAAGGTTTTAGGAAAAAGAAGCTGAACAATGATAACGCAAGAAGAAAGTTGCATGCATTGTTCACAATGTTTCTTGGTCTAAACTTTATTTCACTTTAAAATCCTAACTTTACTAAAGACACTGTTAGCAAATGTACGTGTACTAAATTATAGTTACGCCCCTCCCCCTTTTCTTTTTCAGTGTATTTCGCTCCGTACTCTTTAATCATATTGAAGTCTGTCAGGGGACAAACGTCAAATGACAGGACGTCATGATGAATCAATGTCAGGTCGCCGCATGTTTGCTGTACGTGCCGGATTGCAACATATTTTGTAGGGACACTGACGTTTTACTGTGTCCTTCTGAGAGAAACTCATTGCTTAAGAGAAAGCTGATTTATGTATGGGGATAGAGGCAATGAAATGGCATGTTGTACGTGACAATTTACCACAATGTCTGTGTCAAAAGCTCCTTTGCTTTGTAGTTCAGGCAAGATCAAATTGATATGCAATATACTTGAAGATCTAAACAGTTGTTTGGCTTGGTTCGTTTTCGTACGTCGTTTGCAAAGTTTTATAGTTGTACGTCTTTCAAACTTCGCGTCTCGGCGAACAGAGAAAATGACGAAGGATCAGGGGGGGGGGCAAAATGACCACAATTAAGGAAGCTTGAGAAATGCACAAATTTGGATTGCATCTCTTACCAGCAGTAAGTGTGTCTTGAGTTTGAACTCTGGATTCTGGATTCAGACACGCAACCTTGTGTCGAGGCGTTACCCCAACCTGTCATCACTAACACCTGTACCTCACCTGTTGCCGCACCTTCACGTTGTTTTACGTGACACTTCCGTGTTTCTGTGTCAGGAGAGACACTGCCTGATTACTTAACCACCGGCCACTGAGATAATTAAGATAAAAGGTGATTTATATGCATAGGGAAGATAAGGAAAGAGTTTCATTGTGGGAAAAAACACACCGGAAACAAATTAAGGAAATGCCGAAAAAAGAGGGCTTCACAAGAAATTTGAAACCAGATGCAATCCGACATAAGAACAACATTCGCACGAACTGTCAACCTTCACAAACACTACAGCAGCATTTACACGTACAAAGACTTTACAAGTCACGGAATGTCGTCAGTCAATACCTGTACAAGTGCGACCGACCGTACAAAATACACGGGTTTCATGTATGTTTAGGTTGTAACGCTTTGTGGAGTCTATATCAATGTCTGTGGGCCATATTCAGCCCCAGTCTAAGTTACGGTGAGTCTTTCTCAAGCCCGAAGACCCACCGCAGTTTTGCGTATTAACTATCTTTACATAGTCACAGATTGTCAACCTGTGAGGCATAATACCCCTAGCCTGAATAGCCTTGGTGTCAACATTTAGTAGACAAACAGCAACAAATGCAGTTAAAAGTATAGTGTCTACACGAACAAGGAAACTGTAAAAAGAGTTTTCTACTTACTAGAATCTGCAGAAAATATAAAGTTCCCAGAAAATGGACAGCTGTGAGTTACCGCGAAGTTTGTTTCCTCAAACCCACCAGCCGGCGGCTGGAGTTCGACCAGAATAACTCCAATATTCAGCAAGTTTCTAACAAACTGTCTGAGCAGCTAAGAGTTCCAGCTATGGAGAACAACATGTGCGCGTCTGGATGACGTTACCTGGGACGATTCCTGAGAAACTGTGAAATTTTGATGAGTTGGTAAGGCACCTGTCCCGCACGGACCCAGTACCGCCGCGCGTCGCCTGGTTACCGGGGTTAACATGTCTCGCCAGTTTAACCTGTCAATCATGAGGGGGGGGGGGTGCCCGCAGGCGACAGGAGCAGACAAGAAAGTTGCGAAACACAGTAGAGATATGGGCGTGGTATAAGAATACATGTAATCACTCAAGACACAGGGATAATTAAGTGCAAGTAAGTAAAGATAGACAGTGCAGAAGTTCTTAGAAAGAACCATGCGATGTGTGGAAGAGGCGGTTGGGAGTTACTTTCTAAACCGCGACCTAAACGTACATGTACATTTACTGTGTACAAAAGAACAGTACAAAGAAGTGGCTTTGTCGGCTAGTTATAAGGATATGCTAATGAAGGGATAGAAAGATAAGATTTTGATCTACTGAAAGAATAGCAGCGAAATAATCAGCATAAAAAATGACACAAAAAAGTGTCTAACCTGTAGGATGCCCCGACGGCTGCAGGACTAGTAATACACACAACTACTTTGGTAAGGGCTTGAATAATACGTGCTTTTAACATTGGATTCTGTGTCAAGTACTTGAGGTTTACAGCTTCTACTTTCACACGGGACTTGGACCGTGTTCTCCATGTGACAGGCGAGTTGTTTGAACTCCCTTGTAAAAACCAAGGTGTCGAGAGGCGTGCTTCTACAGCAAGTTCGACATGCACTTAGAACAGACAGGTTTGAGTAGGATTTGAGCTTTTAAAGTTGACTCAACTTAAGTGTGTTTTAGCTTTCCTCAGTAGCGATGTTTGTAGTACGTGTTTGATAGACAATATTTAGATGAAAACCAAATGAATATAAAAAGCCTCATTAGATTCAATAGATATTTTGTGTGTTTTGTTGTCTTTTCAACCATACTTTTACATGGTGCATCATGTACTGATTATGAAATTGGGGGTCACACAAATCCAATGTTGGTCGCTGTGCGGTCGCACAGTGGTCACCGTCTAGTGAAAAGGGCGCCTTAGCAGCAATGTTTGAAGTACGTGTTTGACAGACAATATTTAGACAAAACTCAAATGAATATAAAACGCTCCATTAGAACCAGCGCAGGCACGATTTTACACGCCAGGGGTTCACGAAAGTCAAGCAAGATATAAGGACGACAAATAGTGGCATATGGCGGAAACATATGGGTATGTAAGTGTTCACAGGGCGCACTATCGCCAACATTTGGCGGGCGATTGTAGCAACGCAAGTATCCCCTGTGTACACACGAAAACTACATGGCCCTTGAAAGAGGCTTTGAAATATCTTAGAACAGTTCAACCCTGTAAAGACATTCCTACACACCTGACGCGTATAAGTGACTCCGTAAGACGGATACGGTGTATAAGACCAGAACGCGATGTATAAGAAGGTGATACGTACCTGTACCGGCGGTAAGATGGCGTGCCGGCCCGCGGGTTCCTTCAGAACGGTGCCTAGCTACGGCACACACCGCGTTACTGTTTAACTCCTGCCCTGGGCCTACAGCAGGGTAAATATAGCGGCACTTTTCAGTGCGGGCGGCCCGCGCTATTGTGCGGTGTTATCGCAGCTCTGACTTTGCGAGTCCAGGTATGTGTCAGGGGAGTCGGGGCGTGACGGCGTCAACTTACAAGAACAAACGTGCGCTGGGACAATTAAAGGGTGGGCTGGGGCCCCCTCTGACAGGAGTGGTTAGCTCCAATTGTAGACGGACTTTTTGTTTCCTGTTTGACTTTCCAAGATTTGTCTTCATATCAATTCATAGTTTTTTTTTATTAAAAACCGGTGAACCTCAGATCTTACCACAGTCACTGATCATGAAAGATACCTGAAACGTCTATACCGTTTCCAAAATCTACCCAGTTGCTTGAGTAACTGTTACCTTTTATGCTTTTTTACCTGGATGTCTAACTTTCATCAACGTAGACGGATTAGCTTCTGTATTATACAGATCTATACATATACTCAGACGGAATCAACGTAAACTTGACTTTGAGATTATATTTGCAAAACTTTCTGCAAAATTAACAGCAGCAATTTTATTTGATGCACGCCTTTATACCTTACTTCTACCACACTGCGCATGCGTCTTCACTGCCGTCTACCCACGAAACACCTGTTAAGTCTGTTCGTCTGATGACGTCACTTCTGTTCTGTTCTGTGACTTGAAATAAAGAACTGAATTTTCTTGGTCCTACTGCACGTCGTGTTCCCTTCTCTTTGTGTCTGTCTATTCATAGTTTGGGACGGGTTCAAGTGTGATTTGTTTCACTACTACTTAAAGTTAAAGCCTTCTTGAGTAAAGTACCTGAACTTCGGCGTTTAAAAGGGAATGAGGGGGTGATTGACATGTGGCCCAGACGACAGCATAGCAACGACCGTGAGGGAATGATGTAACTGGTTATTTTTAGACCGTAATAGTGGAGCTTAGGTGGTTCCGGACCATGAAACAAATTACGTACCTGTAATCCCCGTTACAAGTAACGCGACAAAACTCGTTCCACTCGTTAAACTACATGCAAGGAAACAAGGATTTGATTGACAGAAGAAGCAGACGGTAGCGTACAGGAGTCATCTGTTGTTCTCCAAGTGACCTTAACCTTGGCGCGGGACTCCGACTGGCCTGCGTATGCGGCGTTGGCAAAATTTACAGTAAACTACAATCTGTGCAACGGGGATTGAACTATCTTAAATCTTGATTTTTTTTTTTTACCAAAAGCGTTTAGAAATCTTTTCAGCTTTCCTTCTCTGTCCGCTGCCAAGCCCTACATAAATGTGGGAACCACTTTTGTCAAAACTAGAGTTCCGCGACTTCAAGCCAAATGATGTTTTAATACTTATGACATGTGTTTTAATGGTTCCTCATTGATCGTGACAATAAGGTCCTCATCTGTATAAATCATATCAGTTGGTGGTCTTCTTCACCCAAAGATCTGCTGCAGTACCATAGAAAGTCGCTAGAAGGTCCATAACGGAGTTTGTCATTGGTTTTGCCAACAAATATGGATACAAATATCATATCCCCATAAGGATCCATCAACAGCTTCTCGAGTTATGGTGTCCACAAACAGCACCGAAAGCACAACCGTCTTGACGAAGGTAGTGAAAAACTGGATCAGCCCCAGAAGTAGGTTAACAGCCCCAGAGTTCACCAGACACCGGAAAACGTGCGGCGGGACTGAGTCTGGTTAAACCGTACCTCCCGGCGTGGAGGGGTCCTTCAGAGTGGGGCAGATCGCGCACAGTGTACACAGCCAGTCTGTAACAGTGTACACAACCCGCCTGTAACAGTGTACACAACCCGCCTGTAACAGTGTACACAACCCGCCTGTTACAGTGTTGATGTACGAAAGTGGCCCGCCAGGCTTTAACGCGGCCTTTCTCGGCCCGTCAATAGCAGCGGCCGTGTGTTGGTTCAGCGGGGATCAAACATGAGCTTACCGCGATGGAAGAGTTAATGAGACGTGGAGAGGGAGAGCGCATGCGCAGACGCCTTTCCCTAGTCTGTACTAGACTCCGGTAGTACAGTAAGAGGGAAAAAATCGTGGGGATTTGATTTAACGAAAAAAAAATGGAGTGTTCGTGGTGTTTTTGAAGACAGAACGAAAATTTTCGCGGTGACTTCAGGGTCGTGTGAAGTGAGAAGTGGTCACCGCGAAAACCGCGAACGCGATAAAACAGCGCAAACATTTCACCTTTAACAATAGTTGGAAATGGCCTGAATACTTCACCAGAGGAGTTGGCCAACCAGAAGAAGACCATTTGCTACCAACAGTTGCTACTTTCCATCGCCAAAGCTTTCAAATATAGTTTATGAACAAGTAACCGAAAAACACTTCGTGTTTGCAAAAAAAGAGTGGTTGAATATTTGAACCTCTTGCATTTTTCTTTGCAACTGCAGGTAACAGGTATCTACTGTAGAATCCTCTTGTGGTAACTAAATTGCCTTGGTGAAGGCTCGTGTTTTCTGAGTGTTCTTTCTTATGTGTGGTTTCGGAGCGGATGTAAATATTTGAAATAGGATTAAACATCGTACATTATTGCTACAATTGTGATTAATTCATCAATGTATATATATAAAGAAACTGACAGTATGTATAATAAATCACCGCGTCACTGGAAGGGTTTTTAGATGTAAAATCTAGACAAAGTAGCTGTAGTAATCTCGCGTCACGAAAGGAAATCAAGAGTACACGTGCACCTACATCCCCGTAATGCAATAAATCATATCAGAAACGCGAGTAACACCACTGTCGTACAGTAAATACAGCCCTAAGAGCCACTTTGAAACCAGCGACCTTTTCAAACATTAGAACTTGAAACCATCTAACGTTAAACCCCGTCTGTACGCAGCTGACAGGCGCTCATGTGCACAGCTGAGCTCCAAGGCTCGAGCTTTCACTCAACACCTCAGATAAACACGACTCATGGCGACCATGTTACAAACGTGTACCGTCTGTCAAACCGGGCTGTTAAAGGAGCCCAAAGCATGTCAGGACGTTAAAACTGGAAGTATTCCGGATATGGCAATCTGTATGATGTTCACATTTACTTGCTCATATTAGCACATTGCTATCATGAATTGGACGTTTAAAAAGAGCACAGAAACCTGACGCACGAGGAGTCCTTTATATATTGTGACCACCAAAAAATCAGCACCCAGATTTTCAATGACTTCTCACCACACAACGACATCGCATCTTTGCTCCATGTAGCTCGATATGCAATAGGATAGTGTACTTTACACGTACTATGTATAGAAAGGACTAGAAAAGTGAATTCAAAAATCCGACGTCCAACGCTCTGATATCGCTTTGAGCTCCTCTAAAGAAAGGCTGCACCAAGTAATTTTTATGGATGACGTCCTTTGGAGACTCTAAATCTAATGCGAGAGCGCGAAAAAAACCCAAGAAGGACCGAAAAAAACAAGATGCCTACATTTGAAATATAATAGTCGACGACACATGTTAGGACACAAATTGAATGAGAGAACACAGTGTAACAGCTAACAATTATTTTATTCATCACGGAAACAGCAATAATTTGAATAAATCAGTTGAAGTTGAACAGCAGTTGTTGTCCTGTCCTGTTTCTTTCCATATCCCATTGATTTGAGGCACTGTTGTAACTCTTTGGTCATAGTTACAGGAAGTGGAATTTCTTGTTTTTTTTCTGGGAACAGATCAAAATCAATGCGCGCGCGGACGTCATCCATAAAAATTACTTGGTGCAGCCTAAGACCTGTCAAACCGACCGATCAATGGACCCCATTAGCGGCGCTAATAGCGGGGAACTGTATCCAAGATCAGAACAAATTTATCCTGCACAAACGACGATATAAGGTGATGGATTTGGTCAATAATGCGTCAGATATTAGTCACCCCGTTTTAATAATGAGTTGCCAGGCAACGGGTTTGGCAAGTGTTTAACTGTGACAAACTGGCGTGGTATGAAGGTTGGTATGACGTCACGTGCGGAGCGCACGAGGTGGTATACACTAGTAACAGGCTGGTTAATGAGTAACTACTTAGTTATGTCAGGTTATCGATGGCTAGTGACCTGCCTATTTTAGTAGGTCGCAATTGTATTGTTTTCTGGTTAATCCTTGTTTTGGCAAATTTGTGGGGCTTTCCTTTTCAACAATTTACATTATGATAAATTCTACCGATTCCTGAAAAAATGCTACAACTGTAACATAAAACAGTTACTAAAATTTCCGTATATACAGTAACTAATTCGTCAGTTCGTGGGCAATAGTTCGGTTGATAGATGATTTTTCATTACCCAGACATGTTGATACAGGCATGAAGTACCCGCTAGCGCTGACTGACGCTAATGATAAAGTACGCCGACATTATGTGCAGAAAGGTCGAGAAAAGACAACAATACTGGATATGGCAGGTACAATAACACAGGTGGGGGTCTCTTATCAATGCACACCTCAATTCTGTATGATAAAGATATATAAGGGTGCTAATTTCACATTAATAATCCTACAGGTTTTGCCCAGTAGGTGTTATTGAAATACACGCCAACACATTTTCCATCCCGATGTTTTAACCATGTCCAGGGCTATATTATAACTACTACACTGCTGTGCTGGTCGCCATGGTAACGCACTCAAACCATACAGGTGTAGGATTACATAAGGAATATAGCACAAGATGTCGGCTTACTATTTATATACTACTTATAGCAAGGAGCGAGGCGCGATAGGTACCGTCAAAGTGAGGAGAGGTTTATAAACATATTAAGGCTGATGGGAAAGATGTAACTGTAGTATACACCGCTAAGAAAGATAAAATAGGACTTTAGAGGAGAGGGGTGGTGGGGATGAAGATCAAAGGTACCGTACAGGTGTGAGATTAGAGATGACATAGGAGAATGGTTGTCGGATTGCTACTTATAGACTTTAAAACAGTGTAAAACATGTACAGAGAGCCGCGTAAACCACGACAGGTGTGTGTTACAGGTAACAGTGTCGACGGAAAAGACGCAACTCCAGGTAAACCTACACGACAGAGAGAAGAGGACTTATAAGGGCAGACATAAGGGCATGATGATCAAAGCTACCACACAGGTGTACATGTTAGACTGTTGTTTATAAATTAAACTCCCAAGCAAAGTAAAGAGTGAAATAAAACCGGTGGAATCGGACAGAAGATGGTCAGCATCAATGGGACCCATGACTGTACTCTGAAACGTGAACGGGGGGATAAAAGCGTAGCAAAGACAGGACAGGGTCAAGATTACCATAACAAGTTAGACTTTACAACTGTATGTAAGTAATCCAAAACTGCAAAAGGTATCAGATGTGTATAGGAGGAAACAGGGTTAATTGAAAGAAGAACAATCAGGTTGACATAAAAGCTGAAATGTTAAAGAAAAAAGGAAAACGTTTAGAAAAATATCAATTAGACAAAAACGAAACAGATAAGGTTTGTGACTATTTGATTTTCAGATCAAAGCAGCTTTTTCCAAATGGTTTCTCACCTTTTTCATCCGAACCACTAAGAGTTCGGTCGCTGGTCTCGTCTCGAAGTTTCCTCCTGGTCTCCTTCAGCAGTTTTCTAACCTGTACGATCCTCTCCATGAGGCAGATGCTGTCCCTGTGGCTGCTCCGCAGCACCGCCGTGGTCCGTCCGTACAGTTCGCGAAGCTCCTCCAAGAACCCTTCCAAGTTGTCTTCCGTCAGCCCCTCCCAGTCAGCCGTCTTGCCCTCCAGTTTGTCCTTGATGTCCGCCAGTTCGGCCAGGTAGTCGAGCCGCGTGGAGGCAATGCTGCGGAACGATTTGTTGGACTTGGCGGAGTGGAGCGACCGACGGCTCTGACGCGTTTCTCTACCCTCGTCGTCACTAGATTTCTTCTTCTCTGCTTCTGCAAGTTCCTCGTTCTGCGAGGCATTGGTGTTATGTTCTTCGTCTATGTTCCCGCCCGATCTGTCCATCCTTGCGTGCCTTCCCCTGATGTCGGCGCTTTTCGGTCTGTTGATTGTTGGTCTGTCAACGTTCTCCTTCGCTGGGAGCGATTTGATTGACACGTGTCCGCTAGCGACACTGCCGGGCCTGAAGTCCTTCTTACTGGATGTGCTTCTCCCAGAGGGGGGTCTTGGAGATGCTGCATTGCCCTCTGAGACAATGTCTTCATTACTTCTTAAGCTGCTTCTTGAGCCTGATTTTCTCCTGCGTTTTCTGCCCTCGCTTTCTGCGGAAGGTGGTCTTGGCTGGAGACTTGCCGTCTCGCTTTTACCTGAAGACGGACGATGTTGATTTAAGTTATCTTCAGTGGCTAGTTTGTGAACGTCTTCACCATCGCTGTCCTGTGAAGCGCTCTGCGAGCGCTCACCGTGGTGCCGTTCTGAGGCGTCGCCTTGTGGCGCTTTCCTGTCCGTACAGCCGACACCGCCGCCCGTCTGGAGAGTCGGACAAACCTCCAGAAACCGCCGGTCGCTCTCGGAGCTGGGCGGGCGGAGCGACATGGACCCGCTGGCGGCGCTGCTCCTCTCCCCCTCCGCCGAGAGGCTGGCCATCGAGCCCTGCCCGGACACCCCCGCGCCCTCATCCCCCTCCGCGTCGAAACTGGACCCGCTGAAGATGTTGATCTCTAGCGGCGGCACAGGCGTCTCTTCCCCGCCATCCTCCTCTTCTACCTCAGGTTCTACAGTCTCGTCCTCAGAACCGTCACAAGAACCTCGGTCGTCATCTTCGGCGTCATCCTCGCTTATGTCTTCTTCAACTTCCATCTGTTTGTCTTCTAACGTGGACTTTCTGCCGCTTCCCCTGCTTGAGGCACTGGACGGTCTCAAGTTGTCCCCCTCCCGAGCGGCGTGTGTCCCCCCGCCCCCCGACATGACGCTTCCCGCTCCCGAGTCTCTCTCTGCGGTTCTAACGGAGCCAGCTTCTGAAGGGGCACTTCCTGGGTTCTCTTCTTCTTCCTCGTCTGCCCTATCGGACGTTGACCCCGCATCGCTACCTTTCTTGGTGTCGTGAGAATGTTCTTCCTTGTCAGCGTCCTCAGGTGAGACCGTTTGATCCCCAAGATTGTTTTCAGGCTCGCCTGTGCTTTTTTCGTCGTCGTGACTTGACCCGCGTGACCCCTGTGATGACGTATCGGCGTCGTACGTGACGTCGGCGTCAGAGTTCTGCGAGTCGACGTCAGAATCGTCAGACATGACTGTTATTTTTGTGATCCCAACAACAGACAATCTGTGGTGGCTGACATTTCCCTCACATAAACAAAGGCTGTCCTTACCTCTTCGCAAAGTGAGCCGTTCCGATCAGACGATTTCCTGAGCCAAAGTGACGTAAACGTGGAATCGCACACTCGCCAGTAGGGGTATACGTGGTATCGTGCGTACGTTTCCAATCCGCCCGTTAAGCGAATAGTAAAACATATAACGACTTGACAGCGAGGGCTCTGTTACTACTCGTGGTGCCCCTAAGTATAGATCATTCAGAAATAAATCCTTCAGTTTTCTTGTAATCTAGAAATCTAGAGCCCCATCTGTCGCTCTCCTGTGGAGGTCCTACCGTCTTTGCGCACTTCTGTGTCCCAGGAAATAAAATCCCGGTCACAAGACGTTCATATCCTTGCAGACGTCACGCCGGCTGCCTCCTGTCACGCCCCAACACGTCTCAAGATTATGAGAAAGTCACGTGCACACCGAAGCAACCTTCCCATTTGTCTAAAGATCAGGAGCATACAAGAAATCACGACTGGTTTCCTTGTTACAGTCCCAGCCGTGTGCCTGCTTCAGTACTGCACAGTGTGTATTGTGGATACAGTGGAGTAACCTGGAGCTAATGAATGACTTGCGCACGTGTGTTCTTCTCACGGAACAAAATGAGCTTTTAGTGTTGTTCAGTTTCCGTAGCGATCTGTTCACGCGCACAATAGGCGCGCCATGACGACCCCGCAGAATGTAAACTCTCGCCGCCATGATTCGGTCATATATTACCCCGCTCGCTGGCAGGGCGCATAATGGCATAGGTGCGTCTCGTAACAGGTGGGGAGAGTTGTTCTCCACCAGAATAACTACTCTGGCTGAAAAATAGCAGCATTTGGCTGATCATTTGGTGAAACAGGGAGAATAGATTGTTACCCTTACCGCGAGCTCACGTTCCTGTCAATTATTCACCCTATTATTGCCGAATTCTACTATCTATAACCCCTTAAGAAGGCCTGTTAGAGGCTAGGAAGAGTCAGGGTGGGCTGGTTATGGCTTATGCAACGGGGCGCCGGCTTCATGGGCATGGGGTGGGCAGAGGGAGCAGACACATGGTGTGATGCCTATAACGAGAGGAATAGAAGCTGAACTAGACGGGAAAGAGAGTAATCTCCAAGCAGATGATTCACGCCTGTTTTTGTGACATTTAGTAATCTTCTTAGTATTGTATTCGTACGGTTCGCTTTCTCCCACTGGATAAGAGTACTAAATAAAACACCGAGAATGAGCCTGATCCCTACATCTGCTTGGAGATTAGAAGGAAATGTGGGGTTAATGCGTATTCGATTAGGTGGTGCTGGACCTGGTGCTGACCTCAGCACATTTGGCTTGAGTGGTTACCGCATCCGTGGAAAATTTGGAATAACCCCAAAGAAAATCAAATTCCGGTAGTTCATCCACAAATCCCGAGGGTCAAAGTCAATCTTCCTTTATTCATTAGCGACTGGAAAGATTTGCTTAGTAATGATTATTTTCATGTGCAGTCTCTGATTGTAACATACCGTCTGGAACCTCTGTTATTAGTTTCCAGGGGCACAGCAGTGAAGTGCGCGTAATTTTTTCAGGGGGGTGGGGGCTTCGCTTGTCTCACTGGACTCGCGGCACGTTGGCGACCTCGCTACGACCGAGCAATTTGACAAAGTGCTCAACGAATTTCATCGATAAAAAGAAATAATATTTTTTTACGCTTTGTGTATTTTGTTGTCCTTTTTGTCATACTTGTACGTTTTGCATGATATTATGTAGTCAAGGGTAACACAAATACAATTTATGACGCAGCGACGCCGCAAACGTGCCGCGGGTCCAGTGAGAGGGGGGCTAAGAGAAATATGTAGCACAGGTGATTTTAAGATGATATACCCAGACTTTACCTTTCCGCCCAAGTCCCCATCTCTGTAGGAACGCCAGTCGTCCTTCTGTGGAAACTCGGTCCCCGGTGTTAGGTACTTTCTCAACTTCTCTTCTGCCATCACCATAGCGCAGCCTCTCCTTTGTTTGGGAAAACCACGAACTTTTCTCTACTGCATCATCACAGTTTGAGGTTTGTGCCACTGTTGCAGTGTTCCCCATTCTCACGCGTTTGGTTTGAATTGTGAGAAAGGTCTTTTTATTTACAATCGCCTTAAATATCACCGTAACAAACCGGCGTTCCAAATGCGGAAAGAGAAGGTGACTGGCCGAGCATGGCCCAGATTTGACCATGAACCAGGTTTCAGCTAGTCTTTTTCTGACGAACTTTTCATCGTTCTGTTGCACACATTTTAAGTTTGAAACACTCTCCTTTGACATTTATATCAAATGATTTTTTGTAAAATTACATCTCATATAATAGCCAAGCAGATATTATCAGTACCATTGCACGTAAGAGGAAATGTCATGAGTAATATTTTGGAAAAGGGTTGGATGGTCGATAGCATAGGAAATGTTAAGACTCTGACACTGGAAAGTTTCCGAGTAGGAGCATGAGGTGTTCTTAGTTCCTTAGACTGTTCTGATTTAAGAAATATCAAAAAGACGCCAGCTGCCACCAGCTGTTCGTTCCCGTCGCCACTTGTATTTCTTCTAAACATAACTATGAGTTCCCGGATGTGACGCTTACCTTTGATTGGTTTAGTTGGTGCGCACCGAAACTGAACGGAACTAAGGTGAGACAAACTTCCCCTTCCCAGAAAATTGACAAGGAGACAAACTCGAATGTTGGACTCGATACACATTGATACGTTTTCAGCTCATTTCCCAATATGTAGTAGCATCATTGTGCCGTCCTACTGCAGTATTTGTGAGGAACGCCAGACGACGCTCATACCTAACTTTGTCTGCGATAGCTATTGGTACTGCAGCACTCATGATATGGAAAATTTGCAGAATTTTGATTGTCTGGATTAGATCTCTGATTTTGAACGTTTTTGATCAAGTAAAGAAATAGTTCATCCAAGTTAAACAAGCAATAAGTTACTAGTGGTGACCATTAACTTACAGATATTTGCTATTTCTGTACTTAAAACGTTTTACTTGCTGCATCGTCACAATATCTCACAAGCTATATTTTACAAGGAAACTGAAAGCTGATTCAGTGCCATGCTTTCATCGTTTTTGTCAGTTTGAAAGAAAAATGGAGCAATTCGCAACCACCTGTTTGTTGCTAGGTACCCTGGGGCAGAGGTTAATATCACGTGATCTAAAAGGTACTCTCACACCCAGGTTCGTCGTTGTCCTTTTCCGTATCATAAAGAATCCAATTTGCCTATCATAAAACGACCAATACAGTCAAAAAACACACCACAATAAATGTATTGATATCACACGACGTTTGTTATTAATCTTTGGTCATCTTGTGAGGAAATGCGCGTTGATCTCCTTGCGTACGAGAGCCAACCAACCACTTGTTAATGGGAACAAGAGTTGTGACGTCAGCAACCATCATGGCGGCCGGGAATGGAAAGGAAAATTCTCGCTGAAGGTAAACGATTTTTATCGCTTTCTGTCTACCTTTTACTCAGAATTTTAGATCGCAGTTTTCAGTTATAAGATTTTTGATTCAGCGAGGAACACGCATGGTCGGGATCTAATTTCTTGGCTCGAGAAACGCTTCTGTAGAGACCAATATGCCAGGGGGTGTGCCTTTGTTTTGCTGGCTGAAAATTTCATGTTCGCCAGTCGTTTTATGTCCGGATTGACGAGACAAATCGGCGCCATAAAGCCGGGGAGAGGATCTGCGGGCGTCTCGGGACGGTCTGAGGGCCGCAGGTAGGACAGAACCCGTGTAAAATCGCTTTTCACGGCCGAAAACCTGAGCGGAATGCGGGATTGTGGTCTGGCCGTGAACCGGATCTGCTAGTGTGACCGTCCGGTGAGGTACAGACGTGTCAGGTACCGACAGGTGAGAAACACTCACCTGGGACAGGTGAGACGCACAGGTGTATCTTACCTGCAATACGTCTGTTGGGAAGTTCAAATCAAGAAAATATAACAAGAAGAACAGTAAAATGTATCTAGTAAGCTCTTTTAAATACCAGATCGCAGACGTAGCTCATAGTAGAAATGACCTGACCTCTACATAAGGACCACCAGCCAATATGTGACCACTTTTTGGTCCCCTAGATAATTTTTCCCATTTGAGACAAGCATTATGAACCCTGTCTATAGTGACCACCTTGCAGAGACATATCTGGTTGAAAAGGTGAGAACCTCACCTGTACCTGTATGGTCCCATACCCTGGTGCCCTAGATACTGTACAGTCAAACAATTCACAGATAAAACTGTACGCTGTGTTTATAGCTTGACTGACACGTTAACGGTGAAGCCCACTTTATTGAGAAGAACGACCATTTGCAATCGTAAGAAGAGGGAGTAAATGGCAGACTGAAAATGAACCCCACATCCATGGACACCAGTTCAACAGATCGTAAAGTAAAGCCTGAACACAAAGCCCAAATATCAAGTAGCCTTCTCTATAATGGGATGTAACAGAATATGCTGTTTACATGAAGAAGGATACAGTAAGCCAGTCAGTAATATGTAACACATCAGGAGAGTCAAGCTACGGTGCTATACAGAAGGCAAAAGGGGTCAAACTGGAAGTGTAACGCTTGAGATGAAGCGTATTATTCTATTGCTATTGCTTTTTTATTGCCTTCTCAGGGCTAAGAGTGAAATATGGTTGAACGAGTGGGCGTAGCAAGTTATATTTACTCACTGTTAATCGTAGCCAGCCTGCTGTAATTCAACGTTAAGCGTTGTCAGTGAATTATTTGTGAAGTGTGATTAATTCTATGTAGCACGTTATCCTGAAATTTGGTGTGGAACACAGTGTTTGAATTAACTGAGTGGGTGCGGGTGTGTGTGGGTGCTTGAAGTTGACCTGAAGAAAGGAAGGATGGGATACATGTGATTATTGCAATGGAGACAAGAGACGGACCAAGAAGTTGGACATGGGGAAGTTTTCTCCTTATTTTCTAGAAGTTCCTGAATGTTTTCTTTGTTGTCATCAGGCGCTATCCTGCATTTCGTCCATACTGGAAGAAAATTTGCGATAGCAAGCGAAATCTGATAAAGGAAGGATGTTTCCTTGATAGTACTACCGGCTAGCTACCAAAAAACGTCCAAAAGAGCTGACAATTGCTCAGACGGAGATCGACAAGGCAGCTGGCAAAGTTATCCACCAGTGTGCAGTGGGCAGTGCGCAAGGACTTTTGACGTTTGTAATATTTCAGTTAATGGAAAATTACCATCCATTCCAAACAGATTTTAAGCAGTCCCCAGTAGAGTATCATAGTCCCAAGGCCATGGATTACTGTGCAGTGTTGATGTTAAACCCCATGGCTGAGTTAACAGTCATGCACCGGCGATGGCTTTTGTTGAATGTGTGAATAGGAGTGGGCAAAAGTGTGGGGCAGGGGGGTCGAAAGTCAATGTTCACTTAAACATGAGCTTTTCTTGGAACCTTTTAGTGCATTTAAAGGAAGTGGCAGTGTCAACACAGGCACAACATAACTTTTTGTGTACTCTTATAAGTTACGATCAAAATCTACACTAGTTCTAGGAATGGCAGGGCACCTGTGATTTTCACTTGTCATGGACAGATTACGGACAACATTGACATTGATTGTGGCACTTCCAACGTCTCACTTGTATATTTAGCAAACAGCAAATTACATGTGCACACATGTTCATATATGCTAATACCATACTACATTACAGACAAATGATATTGATTTTTTTCTCTCACCGTATTTCTGGCAAAATAAGGATAAGGCCTCAGGCAACCATGGTATATGATGGCGTATGCTAGAAACGTTCCTTTCCACTTATGATTTATGATGTAATATGTAGCCATTGGATATAGAGACGCCTACGGTATTATCAATAACCCAGTTCCCACCCAGACTGTGTAAACAAGTTCCCCCCCCCCCCACTTCAGCAGTAGAAAGTCAATATTGACTGTGGATCTGAAGTGCCCACTGAGGGATTTTATAAGATTGAGGACAGTCAGCTCCTGTCTGGCATCTTTGGAATTTATTTCTAATCAGATGAACAATTTACAAACAAACAAAACAGCCTAAGAACAATTAGTAGGGACTTATTGGATGATACTTCTGTAAACATAGGTGACAGACATTAAGTACTGTGGGTCCTACTTTCCCTGAGCACAACAATCACGTGACCCCCCTTTTTTGTTTCATCCTTTTTCTTGTTGAGATTTTTTTCACAACTAGTACACATTTACTTCAAACTCTGGCAAAATGTATGTTTGAAATGTATCAAGTAGAATGGTATATATTCATTTATATGAGTTTAGAATTGAATTGAGACACTCCAGTGCACTGGTCTTCTTATGTTCCATTTATGAACTTGAACCATTACATGCTGTAATTGCGAAAAGCCATCAAAGCTATAAAATTCCTTGCTGGAGATTCTCTTTATTGCTTCATTATGAATAAAGTGAGACTTTTATGTGAAGGGTTAGCAATAAATGTGATCCCAAGCTGTGCAGGGTTATTGTTTACAAGCAATCAAAAATGATGGAATTGTCTCCTCATCCAGAATTCTTCATTGCTATGATAATGAACTTGAAGGATGGACTGACATTGACATAGACATATGTATAAATGTCAACTATAATTAGGTGTTTATGATAAGTGTTCTAAATGATCTATCAAACAGCAGAATCATTGGTGCGGATATGTGATATATGATACCTTTATCTGTCTCCCTGTATCTGTGGAGGTCACACAAAGGACAAGACAAGGGAGGAGCGGGCCCGGGACTCAGCCTTCTTGAGATTTGTATTCAAGACTTGTCCATGTACCTTATAATTATCTGTCTTACATAACAATTCAGCCCACTCTCATCTTTCAAATGGAACTGTAAAACAATTTCTACTGTTCTTGCCTTGTCCTTGGTACTGAATTATTGGATTTAGTTGGAAAATGCAGTATCTATTTCTCATTGTTTAAAGTGATATCAAATTTGTTTTTTTACAATAGCCAGATAAGATGGTTGTAGAAATTTCAGTTAGAAATATTTCAAGAAGCTAAAGGAGGTAACATTTCTTGCAGAAACAGCTTATTTCATATTTGTAGCCTTCTCGTGAATTTTTTAGAGGAGCTAAGATTTGACTAAAGCTGTTCTCCAGCCATTTTATATGTAGCTCCAGTTTCATCCTCGTCATATTTGCATGCAATTTGGGTTAGCAACTGGACTAAATCTGTTCACAAACCATCTATATAGCACCAGAACATTCCTGTTGGTCTCCTTATACAAATCGCTGCCCTGATGGGCTTGTGAAAAATAGGAGCCCAGATTTCCTACAGATAACAGTCATGAAAGAGAAGAAATATTCATGGTCCCTCCTGAGTCAAACTGCAGGAGATTCTCCTGATGGTCCCATCAAGGTTCTCCTAATCTGTCCCAGGTTCTCACAGTTGGTAAATAATCACTGTAAATGTGCACATTGTCATCTGTTAGCGATCCAGAAGGGCAGGATGTAAAATTAGACGGGGAGTTTTCCTGCGGTAAATGGTCTCTCAGACTTTCTACATGCCTAACAGTTGGCTAAAGGGTAGTTTTCGGTACATTTTGGATGATTGGTTGCAAGATTGGAGAGCTCGGTAAGGACTAAGGACTCCCAAGTCTGTAGTTTATCTGAGAGTGGGCTAGAATAAGGTTTGGTCATGCTGTGCATTTCTATGATTGGCGCATACATTGGGTTACATTTACAGTAAAAATGGCCAAATGGGCAGTATTCAGATGTTTTGCCAGTATTTCATCAGTCAAAAAGAATGTAAGAAGTAGGCAGGAAGAAAGGAGAGCTTTTTTTTGTTTTAACATCTACTAGTATTAGATTTAACATTCTGTGAGATACATTCAAGTGGTGTACTTATGGTGACATCAAAAGTATTGAGGAGAATGATAAGATTACACTGATAATGAATCAGGTATAGGGACATCCAGTCCAGTTCTATCTGCCTTGAACCTTAAGTAGTTATTTGTATTCTTGTCTTCTACACTATAGGAGTGGAGGGCTGCCAAGGGTTCTGCAATTTCTGAGGAAGAGAGGAAGTTGAGTGCTGTTCCTGTCCCTGTGCTGTCCCTTTGCTGTTCCACTGCTGAAAAATAGCTGTCAATATGGACAGGTCAGTCATGTTGTTTTGCTGTTTTTCCTCAATAATTTGTTCTGTTTTATATATTGGTAAGTATATAGATATTGAAGATAATTTTTTGTTCAGGTATTTCTAAAACATCTTTTTGAAATCAAATCAAATATTCTGAATTCTAAATCAAGTGACATTTTCACCCAGAGTCCAAATGCATAATAGAATTTATACAGACTAAAATATGTTTAACTGTTATTGCTATGAATGATTTGAGATGTGGTAGGTGTGCGTACTTGACCCTTGAAACCTAATCAGGCTATGAATAACTTAGTTGCCAATGTGCCCTGTGACTGCGCACAGTAAAACATAGCACACTATGGCAGAAGGCACTTTGAGCTCAAACCTACCCTTAATACCATCTCCCATGATTTATGGTGATGGTGTTTTTACATTATGAAGATTGAATTCACCCAAATGTCCTCCCAGACATAAAGCCAGCGGCAAAATTCATACTAGCAGTCGGGCAGCAAAAATTACATTGATATATTCTAATGTAGTTAAAAACACCAAAAGCAATTTTTCACAGAATTGATTCTTTGCAGTTATAACGTATCACCAAACAAAATAATGTGGACAGGCAAATTTGTCCTTACCAGAACTTATGAGTTGGCCACCAAATAATAGATCAGAATTCTTTCAGTTGAAACTTTCAGTCTGATGCAATTTTGCTCAAAATCAATCTTTCATTGAGTAAAGAAATAAAGATAAAGATTTTACCACCAAAGTTAGTGCCAAACAAAATAATATGGGTATACAGACAAATTTTTCCTTGCCAGAAATCATGAATTGGCCACCAAATATTAGATCAGAATTCTTTTAGTTGAAACAGTCAGTCTGATGCAATTTTGCTCAAAATCAATCAATCCTTCATTGAGTAAAGAAATAAAGATTTTACCACCAAAGTTATTGCCAAACAGAATCATGCGGGCAGTCAAATCTCCCCTTGTAACTCGCCCCAAATCCACGAGGCATGAAACCAATCCTGTTTTAATCTGTCTGTGCGTCACCTTCGGCGCGCTAACATCGATTCCAGCGGCCGTTAAACGAGGAGGGCAGCCGAGGTGAATCACTTCTGATTAAGGACAAATCTTACCTGAACTATGAGAAGGCTTCCTCTGTAAGTGTGGCATTAGAGAACAAATTATTACCTGGGGATAAGTGCAGGGGGTGGTATTGTTTCTCAGTTCGGTGTATCAACAGGGATGGCATTGTTTCTGAAGTTGGTTTATTAACACTAAAGTGTGGAAGGGTAATTTTCCTTTTTCATGTTTGCATGTGGCATAGTTTTGGTGGTCTTTGAGCTAACAATATTACATACCCGTAATATCACATATAAATGTGTCCTTTTTAGATTGCAATCAATCAACCAATATGCTGGACTGCAAGTGATGTTTAATTTCCCCTTCTCCCATCTCTAGCAACGTTATTCCAAATTATATCTGCCCTTGCACTGTAGAAAGACATTCATAAGTTTGAAGGAAATCAACTTAGTATCAATCATTTTTCTATTTGATGGTTGTATTCAGCTGATGGACCCTGGGGCTCTATCAAAAGTCAAAAGACCAGTTTGTGCCAGACTGAACATTAATTTGTCTAGATCCGGATTATTTCAGACTTTCCTACAGTACAGAGAGCTGTATGACTAGTTTTGTAGCATCTCATTTTTATGTAACTTTGTACAATATAGCTCCGGACAGCTCTAGTATCATGACTGTCATTGTCATATCAATTTATAGTTACAGACCATCCTACGGAGTCAGTAAGATCCAGAAGGAGTCCTGGCAGGGTTAGGGTTAAAGGTTAGGGTTAAAGGTTAGGGTTAGGGTTAAGGGTTAGGGTTAAAGATTAGGGTTAGGGTTAAAGGTTAGGGTTAAAGGTTAGGGTTAGGGATTTATGTACTATTGTCTGTAGTTACAGACCGTCCTACGGGGAGTCTTACGACCGGTTCGTGCGCGATGAGTCGAACACGTCTGGAGTGAGTAAGATCCAGAAGGAGTACTGGCAGACCAAACAGAAACTCATCAAGAAGTTCGGCAAGAAGGAAGACGAGTTTGTGGTGGCGGGAGATGCTGACGTCGACTCTAAGCTAGAGGTGAGCATATGAAGTCTTAACTACTTCTGTTCAGGCCGTATTTCAAAGACTTGCATGACAAATCCCAATGCATATGAGAACAATGCATGTTACTTGAAAGAACGACAGTGACTACATGTATGTCTTAAACGAAGGACCAATTGTAGTAAGAAGTCTATTTGCACTAGCCCGAGTGTCATCCTAGCTAGTTCCAGGGCTCCCATTCACCAACAGAAGTAAGGGGAGAGTATAGGGAGCTGGAACTAGCTAGGATGACACTCGGGCTATGTTTGCACTTCTTGTGCTTTTGTTTTCTAAAGGCCAGATTTCTGTGCCCATGCATGTTCTACATTATTGAGACATTCCAGTTTGTACCATACATGAACTCTTTGTTTAATATGGGGCTTATAGTCATCATATTCATTCATTTGATTGAAACAAGCTGTCATTATGCCATTTGCATGACTGTAACTTATGTATTGCAATATTCGATTGTATTTCAGATTTTCCGCTCTATCCAGAAGTCATGTATGGACTTGTTAAGAGTCATTGAGAAATACCAGGATAACCTGTGTGGTATGTATCATTATGATTCTATTGTATTCTGACCCTTGCAATACAAGCAGTTATCTGTATTATGTACCAATTGCAACTTGAAGGCTTTGAAACTTGGGAAAATGATTCTGGTAGATGGAGAGATTGGCAACTTTTTCTTCTTCACATCCCTGTAAAAGAATGTGTGGAAAGGCCTTTGAGTCTGTATATGCAGGATAATGATGCTGTTTGATATGAACATGGGATCCTTAGCCCAAGCATGGATATCTGAATGCATGAGGAACTTCAAACTTTATGGTACTACAATCAGCATTTACAGTTATTAAGACTGATACCTGTGTTCATTTTCTTAAAAACATTGGCTTCTGAATATTGATATGCAGACTTGTATTTACTTTACTTTTTATAGCATAACATAGCACAACAGAATACCTGCAAACAGCCCCAGATCTGATCTAACCCTGTCCCTCCCCCAGCCCTGTCCCAGGCTGAGAATGAGCTGGGGCGGTTCCTGAAGTCCCAGAGTCAGATAGACAAGACTCGCGCCGGCAAGATGATGGCCGCTGTCGGCAAGGCTGAGAGCTTCTCCAGTCAACAGAGGTAAGGATACACATGCACACAGGCTCACACAATATATTTACACATACACGCCCTCTCTCTCGCACACACGCAAGGCAGAGGGATTCTCCAGTCAGCAAATGTAAGGAAACATGCATGCACATGCACACACACACAAACAGAGAGCTTCTCGAGTCAAGTGTTTTGGGGTACCTCCATGAAGTATCGCAACATAGGGCATTGTCATAATCATAATGAAAGTGTTGAAAAGTGAGCACGCAAATAATTAAAGACACAGTGTCACAACTTTTACATGTCCAGACATTTAGCAGGGTTTCATTCCTGCATTGTGCACTTTATCTACCTGTCCTGAACATCGATCCCTGTCTCCAGGACTAACCAAATTCCCGCCACCCCCCCAGGCTTGCCCTGAGGGTCCCCCCGGTGCATCTACAGTTACTTGTATATTGTACAGACTTACCCCTTGTCTCCCCCACCCCCCAGGCTTGCCCTGAGGGTGCCGCCGGTGCATCTACAGTTACTTGTATATTGTACAGACTTAACCCATGTCACCCCCACCCCCAGGCTGGCCCTGAGGGTGCCCCTGGTACGTCTACAGTTACTTGTATATTGTACAGACTTAACCCATGTCACCCCCACCCCCACCCCCAGGCTGGCCCTGAGGGTGCCCCTGGTGCGCCTGTATCAGGAGGTGGAGACGTTCCGGTACCGCGCCATCTCCGACTGCCTCATGACGATAAACCGGATGGAGACCTCGCGGACGGAGTACCGCGGCTCGCTGCTCTGGATGAAGGACGTGTCAGAACAGCTCGACCCCGACACTTACAAGCAACTGGAGAAGTTCAGAAAGGTAGGAAAGGAACAGATACCTCTCCACTTCAAATGCTTCATGAAAATATCATGAATGTTTTTTATGTTTTTAAAAACTGATGTAAATGTGTGACTGTTATGACATGGACAAGCAACTGGAGAAGTTCAGAAAGGTAGGAAATTTACAGAGACCTCTCTACATCTAATTGTATGAAGCAATTACCTAGGATAGTACGTAGACAGTTTTAGCAGTATTGCTAAGGCACAGGGGTGAACATACTGTCTTGTAAGACCTCTATGGTCTACAAAAGCTGCCTTGTTAAAATGATCTTGAATCAGTTTAGTTCTAGGAGAGCTAATCTTCCATTGGTCATAACAGAGAAGACAGAGAATAACAGGTTCATTGTAACCTGGCTTTCAGCACCAAGGACATTGCTCGCACCGCATGGTGTTAGAGTTAAAAAGTGGTCTCAAACATGAAGAGTTCATCTTGCACTGGTTGTGACAGAGAAGACAGACATTAGGCAACTATTCACAAGTTCATTGTACCGGGGAAATTCCCCTAGCTCTTTTTGACAAGCACAATGAATAATGGACCACAGCTTTACGTCCCGTCTTAAGAACTGTCCAACTCTTTCCAGTAACGTGACTTCAATAAACAATAGTTTAGATCCTTGTCTGTTGTCACTGATATACCATTGTGCTCACTGCACTGTAGCAGCACGTATGATTTACCTGGCTGTGTTATGGGTCAGTTTATAACTTTTATAAACAATAAAAGTAACTTCAGATGCTCACAAAAAGTAACTTCCAACTAACACAACCCTCTCCTCTCCCCTCCCCAGGTGCAGACGCAGGTGCGCAGTACCCGTGGGAAGTTTGAGAAGCTGAAGAACGACGTGTGCCAAAAGGTCGACCTGCTGGGGGCCTCCCGCTGTAACATGTTCTCCCACACGCTCGCCACCTACCAGAACACGCTCCTGCACTACTGGGAGAAAACCGCCAGGACGCTCAGTGCCGTACACGAGAGCTTCAAGGGCTACCAGCACTACGAGTTCACCATGCTTAAGGTGGGTAGCACTTTTACGGCTTTGTGTCCCTGATTGTTGTCACTGATATAACGTTGTATTTACTTCACTGTACTGTCATATGACAGCTCCATATGATCAGTGTCAACACAAAAGACCAACTTTAGGCATATTGTGGGCTGCCATCAAGCCTCCACATGTGAATGCAAGCACTTCTAAAACAAATCTAACCCTCGCATGACAAGGAACACAGCAGAATCTGATGATAAACAGGATAGTGAGTCAAGGGTACAATTGTGTTCTGGGTGCTTCATTGATCAGCAGCTCTGCCTCTGGTTTTGAAGTTGACAGTTTTAATTCAGCTCTGTGGTTGCCCTCGTTACTTAAAGACAACTGATGATGGCAGCTGTAAGCAGGTACCGTTTGCTGTTGTACCTAAGTTTACCAAAAAGAGCTAGAGGAGTTTTCTATTTACATGAAACCTGCATCTATACCAAAGCAGAAGTCCTAAGGTTTATAGTACAACTAAGGAGTAGATGTGAATTGAAATGGCTTTGAAGAAAATTAACTGTATGTGAAACTATTTTTCCTTGCAGCAACTTGAAGGACCGGTCCAGAAGCTGATAGAGCAGACAACAGGGGAGAGGAAGGAGGGAGAGGTGGAGAAGGGGGAAGAAGCAGCGGAGGAGGGGCCAAACAGGTGAGGATGGAGGGAAGAGAAGAGGCAGGGAGGGAGGGAGGGAAGGAAAGAGGCAGGGAGGGAGATATAGGGTGGTGAGAGGAAGGAGGGAGAGGTGGAGAAGGGGGAAGAAGCAGCGGAGGAGGGGCCAAACAGGTGAGGATGGAGGGAAGAGAAGAGGCAGGGAGGGAGGGAGGGAAGGAAAGAGGCAGGGAGGGAGATATAGGGTGGTGAGAGGAAGGAGGGAGAGGTGGAGAAGGGGGAAGAAGCAGCGGAGGAGGGGCCAAACAGGTGAGGAGGGAGGGAAGGGAAGAGGCAGGGAGGGAGAGGTATAGGGTGGGAGAGAGGAAGGAGGGAGAGGTGGAGAAGGGGGAGGAAGCAGCGGAGGAGGGGCCCAACAGGTGAGGATGGAGGGAAGGAAAGAGCCAGGGAGGGAGAGGTGTAGGATAGTGATTTAAGGAGATTTGCAGTATGAGTAAGGGAGAAAGAAAAGGAAAGAGTCATTTAGAAGTCATATGTAAGGAGCAAGGTACTGAGAAAATATAAGCTGAACTATGTGGCATTTGTGAACCTAATGACAATTGCCTTTGTGTTCAAAATCTAGACAGAAAGGTTTTAAACCCGGGGTGTTTACAGCAAAGGTTTAAGAAGATGATATGACTGGTAATGTAAGGGATGTGAAAAAGGAAAGGAAAAGGGAGAGACGCCAGCGGTGCCAAAAGTATCTTACTGTTCCCTCCTCAACTTCTAAATGGTATGGCTCTTGATTTGTGGGTATGTACTGATTATTTCCACCTAGCAGTCTTGATCTTCTGCAACTTGAAGACGATGAATTAGAAGACAGGGGTCAGACACAGGACAAGTGTGGCCGCTGTAAGGATGACAGAACGATGGAGGAAAAGAGCAGCAGAAAGGAGGAGGAAGAGCAAGAAGACAACATAGATGAAACCACAAGGTCTGAGATGGTGGAGGAGCACATGTCTAACCCAACGTTTCAATACTAACCCAAGCTGAACGCTGAACTTCTCTCTTTGTGCTTGTGTTTAGCTTATCTATCGCAGGCTGAAGCTGGGCTGCTTGGGCTGTGGTTAACACTTTCTTCCCTTAATCTTGCTGAGTAGATATTTGTGGATTTTTACATGTTCCAGAAAACGGGAAGTTTTTTTTAAATTAACTTTAGCTTTGCAGGCTTGGAAAGTAGAAAAAAATTGTCCTTAACATAGCATCAACATCGGTGCTGACATTACAGTTCTCAAGTTGTTCAAACACTGACCTTGTTATGACTGTTGAACCTACTTATGATAAGCTCTAGGCTTCTTTGAACATGCACAAATTCTACTAACAATATCATGATTGTGGTAAGCAGAAGTTGGTGTTTCTGTGTGGCTGTTGATTGATAGCCTCTTTACTTTTTTCTACCACTGCCTACTAACATAGGATGGGAAAGATCAGGGATCTGTACAAATGCAATTGACTTTTTTAACCATTGGCATTAAACTCTCTCCTACAGCACCTGTGTAGGCCTTGGAAACAGTCTGGCATCCAGGCTACAGAACATGCACTATAATTAGAATTACTCTATAACGTTTATGCTTTGGGTTTGCCACACTAACATGGTTTGTATGTTCTCTGCCTCAGCATTTTTTACTGCATTATCAGACTCGAGAATGTCAAATTAAAATCTTATTCTGTGTTGCAATCCCTCCTCAGACGATTCAAAGTGTGTTGTTGGTTTCTCACACTAACATGGTTTCTCCTCTGCACTACTCTGTTAGGGTAAGGAATGTTGCAAAATCTAATCTTGTATTGATGCCCACAAATGATTGATAATTGATTATCCTGTGTTGAAACTCCTCCACAGACTGATATCGTTCGGGGAGGACAGGAAAGCGGACGCGGCGGGGGGGACGGACAACGGCGTGGAGACCACGGCAAACGGGGACGATGACGACGACCTGCTGAACATGATTGACGAGCTGACGGTCGGGGAGGACGAGGAGTTCACCAACTTCGCCGACTCGCGGCTCGACCTCCAGAAACAACGTCAGGACCTGGGTAGGTGTTTTCATGCTTTCTTTAAGTTCAATTCTTTTATTGATACATACCGAACAACCCTGTATTACTATTTAGATTCAGTTTGTATATAAGATTACAATTAGTCATGTCACACACTGTGCTCTTGAGAAAGCTGTTATGAAAATGCCACTCTCTCACAATCTCAGACTTTCACCCAATATCTTTTCTAAGCTGAGGGAAGCCAAGACAAGCTTTTTACTAAAACATAGCTTCAGACTATATTTGTAATGGCTCATGTGATGGCTCCGTTGTTCCTGACATAGGAATTCTTTTATGGCTTTGAAAATTATGCAGAAACAACGTCAAGACCTGGGTAGGTGTTTTTAACAAGATTTCTGAATGGCAGAGTTAATTTGTACAAGGTAATACCATGTCAGGATCATGGCAAAAAAGGGTCCTGACAATGCTACTATCTAAGCCTGTAAGCTTGACCGAATATCTTATCTAAGCTCTCATACTTTCTTGATGAAACATTCTTTTAGACTATTTTGTAGTGGCTTTTGTTATGGCTCTGTTGTAGTTGTCACAAAATTCCTTTTATAGCTTTGAGTATAAAATGGTATTTTTGGCTTTTTATTTAATACCAACATGCAAATAGGCGATCATCCTGTCCTCCTAGTGGACACAAAGCTTTAAATTTTTTTCCAGTGTTTTCTATAAGGTCTTATTCTTTGTAGTCTTATTTTCTTTTTAATACTTAAGCACACTTAATCAAAGCAGTTTGTTCATTTTATGGTGTAAACTATAACCTTCCAACTCTCTTTTGGTATAAACTATAACCTCATAACTCTCTCCTTTCTTGCCCAGGTGCGCTTAATGACTTAATGGGACTTAATTTCACCCCAGCGATGTCAGATCTAGCACTGCTAAACCAGGACCTAGCACAGCTAGATTCTCACCTAGCATGGCCTGGCACTAACCTAGCACACACTCCCGGCTGGACAGAACCACACACAGACACAGGCAGCCTGCTGGGTTTGTGCCTCCACATTACAGTCACTTACAAATATTACACAGTAGGACATTGAGGACATTGGAATTAGTCCCCACATTACAGTTACTTACAATATTACTTACATATACATATACATGTACACAGTCACTGCTATCTAAATTTAAGTCAATGGTCATATGAAGGGCTCAAGACATTTTCAAATATCTCTTTTTTCCAAACATGGCTATTTCTCTAATTGAATATGTGTTAAAAAAATGTAGTTATTTCTTTATTTTGGTTCATCACAAGCACCTTTACAAGTTGCCCTCCCACTTAAGACATCAACATCAAATGTTACAATAAATGAAAATAAGACACTGTATTCAGTTCTAGTCATGTATGTCAGGTTCATGTACAGTACATTAAACCTACAGTTACTTGACTGTACATCTTTTGCACTGTAACTCGTCTTACCAATATAGCCATTATAGATGATGGCTACTTTTTGCACCAGTGCAAGGTGTAAAGGTTAACCAGTGAAGCAGTTACTGCTTTGTGCACCAATCCCAGGTCTTAAGGTTAACATTAAGGTTTACACTAACACTAACCCAATATCTCTCCCCAGACACGGAAGACCCTTCAGAAATTAATGAAGGCTCGGTTCTGCTCACATACTCACAAGACACTAACCAATCAGAGGACAAGGAGGGTTGGTAACTCGTCCCTCATTGGTGGCTCTCTGCTAACTTTTGTCCAATGACATTGCTTGGTTTGGGCTGTACCACCTGAGTACCACCCCTGCCATTTGTGACATAACTTTGTTCCCCGCTATAACCTCTGGTGGTACAGCCCAGATATCGGGGATAAGGATGTTAACGGCTGGTGGTGAAGATGGTATGGTGGCTGGTTGGTGAATATTAAGCCTTGTTGTCATGTTTTTAGGGATGGACCAGAATTAATCATTTATTACAGAAAAACAATCCTTATGATGCAGGTACACTAAAGGATTGGAATTTTTTTCGACCATGCCACTTGAGTCATTGTCAAGGAATGAATATTAAGTACCTTCTGTCACATCACTTAATGCAGATTATGAACATGTGACAGTGGATCAAATCGATTCTGGTTTGGTGGGTTCAAAAAAGGAAAACAAAAGGGTGCACTCAAGGACCATGAGCATAAAGAACGAAGTGAACAGAGAAGTAACAGAAAGCAACACAAAAGCAGATTGCTGGTCCATGCCTACTGCACCAAACTGCTGGTACAAAGGTGCTTACTGTAGACTCTGGTGTACTCCTGCCTACAGGTGCGGGGAAAGACCTTCTGTCCGACGAACCTGCCAACAATGACCTTGACCTTGATAAGGATGACATGACCTTGCTCAACGAGATCCTGAATGCCCCCTCTACAGGTATGGTATGGTCCCCTTCCCCTCTGAGAAGAATGGTGTGGCCTGTAGTTGTTTTAAGTCTAAGCAATGCTCTATATAAGCTGCTATATAGTACATGCCTAGAGAGAGCTGACTCAGGTTTTATGTGTAAAAGGCCCTCATACAAAGATTGGCTAGGGCTTTTAAAGCTGTTTTTATTGTTGTTACTATACTGATATGTTGATGAAGGTTAAGACATCCTTCCAGTAGTAAGATACGCCAAAAATATTTACTCAACTGAAATTTCAAAATTTTATCCAGTTGCTTGAGTAACTATTTTTGCCGTACTATACTGATAGTATGAAAGCTCATGTGTGTCCAAGAATGACATAATGATGCGCAGGCATTCAGGCACTTTTGACCCACTACTACAGGTATGTGTCCATGAATGGTCACATGACCTGCATGAGCAGTGGGTCAGTCAACCTGAGGATGGCCATAGGAATGGCCAGAAATTTGCTGACTTTTTGTTGTATGTTAAAAATCTTGAGTTTGTCATAAACTTATAAATTGATCTTTCTGTCTTATGATGTTCCAGGAGAAGATGAGTTTGCGCAGTCGTGGCAGGCGGTGTACGGTAACCAGCCTCCCCCCATGCAGATCCCCGGGGGTCTGACGGGGGAGGGGGAGGGCAGCATGCAGCAGTTCCTCCCCTCACAACTGCTGGAGATGCAGGCTGCCATGAGCATGGGTGAGTCACAGAAGTCATATTAGTAGAGTAGAGTAGAGTAGAGTAGAGTAGAGTAGAGTAGAGTAGAGTAGAGTAGAGTAGAGTAGAGTAGAGTAGAGTAGAGTAGAGTAGAGTAGAGTAGAATTTTCGGTCAGGTAGGACTGTTCCAGTTTAGACCGCTCTTCATTGTTAGTACACAGACCTTACCTTGTACCACTTGGAGTCATACTTTACCAGACTATACTTTTTATAGCTTCCTTGTATTTTGTACAGTTGGAAATTAAATGTACCATACTGTTAATCTATGTTGGAGGATTACCTTCTTCAATTTGCAAAGCAATCACCATTCATATACATATAATAACACTGTAACCTAAAGCCCAATCACACATTTGAAGCTCGCAGGCAACCTCTCCGACCAATTCCTAACCACAGATGACCTGGCTCACGACTTACTCCCAACCTTCGTCTGAAGAAGGTTGGGAGGTAATGGTCGTCTATGTGTTACAGGGACTCGAGAGACTCCCATGTTTCCTCTTTAGAGTCATGATAAATAGTTGCTATATCCTTCCTTCTTCAGGAGGCCTACCACAAGGCCCCGGCGGTCCGCAGGGCGTGGCGCCCATGCAAGGTGTGCCCGGCCAGCCTCCCTTGATGCCTACTACCATGCCTGGTGCAGCAGCGCCACCTGGTGGCCAGCAGCAGCAGAACATGCCAGGACAGCAGCAACCGAACCAGCAGCAGCCTCAGGAGCAGAAAGGTGGGGATGGTACAGGGACTGCTATTAGTGGAATGATCAACTTTTGTAGATACCTGAGCAATGAGGTCATGTCTACTATTTGTAAATCTAAAATCAGTTTCGAAATAGCTTTTCAAAGCAATGATGTGAGTCAATGGTGCTTTGTGATTGGTCTAATTTCAACCAATCAGGCAACCTGAATAAACTGTATGAAATAAACTATAAATGATTTGGGGATAAAAAAGTTTTGAATGGATTCTAACTTTCTACAAAAACCACAAACATACACAAACTCAAACAGACCTGCCTGAACACTAGACATGTGCACACAAACTTTAATGCAAACAAACTCACATTATAAGCCCTTCATGGTTTTTCACTACATGTACTTATTACCCTGATATCTTGTTTTACAGGCAAGCCAGGAAAAGGCGCTGGCAAAGACATGTCGGCGTGGTTCAACCTGTTCGCGGACCTGGACCCGCTCGCCAACCCGGACGCCATCGGAAGGAAAGAAGGAGAGAACCAGGAGGAGAGGAATTGCTGAGGCCCCAGGGCTGGCCCTTGCAGCCACAGTGTGTGCCTGTTTGGTAGCAAAGTAGGAAGAAGATGACTCTATTAATTTAAATTGAATCCAGAGCTGAAATTGCCAACTGACAGCAGTGTTGCTAGACCTCCACAGCCCACCACTTTCCCTCATGACTCTAGAAGAAACAAAAACAACTGCATGCCTTATAAGGACATAACACTGACCAATCATCTTGGTCCGTCTGTGTCTCTATGGTGACCACTAATTACAGTCTGTGTCTGTTGCTACTGGTAAGTCTGCTGATACAAGCTAAAATCAGCTGTTGCAGTTGCTAGGCAAAGGTGTAATCAGCTGCGATGGCTTTGTTTCCATAGCAACAAGACTTTTCATCCAATCAACACAAGCCGCTCTCTTGATCCAAGGTTGCCAGAATTTTGTCCAGCCTCCTCTGTTTTTGTCTCAATATTCACTAGGTTGAATATAGCCGATCAATAATGGTTACCATATTTGTACATAGGCGTAATGGCATCTTTCAGTTGCCGTGGCTACCAGCCTGAAGTCTAGCCAATGAGCACAGTCCATTGGTTGCCATAGTAACCAGTAGGAGAAAAG
This sequence comes from Branchiostoma lanceolatum, assembly GCA_035149815.1. Classification (NCBI taxonomy): domain Eukaryota; kingdom Metazoa; phylum Chordata; class Leptocardii; order Amphioxiformes; family Branchiostomatidae; genus Branchiostoma; species Branchiostoma lanceolatum. The sequence goes on from CM068880.1 coordinate 1,931,052, forward strand.
TCTCCATGAATTTGTACCACTATATTGTTACTCAAGCCCTGAAGAATATGCAAGAATTCCACATGAAATCGGAAGGCTAACTAACGTCAGCGCAAGCAAAATTCTCATTTAGTTAGAAAATGTCGACTCTACTTTGTCAGAAAAGCAGAAAAAACATGCAGAATTTGTGTCACTATTGTCGTGTGACCCAAGACAAAAAAACAACAACCCTATAACCATAATCAACTCTGCTGTTTTAGAACACAAGTCATTTATGTAGCAAGGCTGTTGCCACCAGAAAAATATTGCAACAATCTGTAGGTTTTGCTACATACTGTGCTGCAGAATATCTGTATATATAACCTGACATGTTAACTTGTCAGGTATGTAACGGGTGGGTAACATGATAGCCACCCAAGCAGCTTTCCTGTAGCAATTCTGTAGCATATTATCGCAACTTTTGTAGCTAAAAATCTTGACTTTTTCTCAAACTGAAAGCCGATGCTTGAGACATTAAGCATACTGCTTTTTCAATAGCTATCATGGCTTTACTATGGCTTGCTTTTGTAGCCAAGCACACAATAATAGAATGTGATATTAGTTTTAAAAAAACCTTTAGGAACCCACGGTACTCTTTCGTTCTGCTGGTGTGTAGCAAATTGCCAGTTCAGCCCTTGAGATGTAGGTTTCTGTGTGTGGGCGTGTGTGTATTTGATTCCCTTGAAGATGTAGATATTGATGAATGAATTGCTTGTTCCTGAAAAAGAGACCTGTTGTAAAACTATGTATAGGGAAATGTATTGTTAAACTCTCTTATGTTGGTGCAATGTAGACTCCATATAGGCTGGTGCATATTGTATACAAACCAATGTGAAACCAGCACAGTTAGATTTAGTAGATATCACCTGGTCTCTTGTTAGGTTCTTGTTGGTTGGCTGAGACACCACTGACTATTTTGTAACATTTGCACATGCATCGATTTTGGCAATGTCAGAGATTGTCCTCTGTAAAAACATTATTCTGTTGCCGATATTTAGCAAGTGTTGTGCATTCCATTCACAGGCTTTTGGCTTTCTAATCATTCAACCATTCCCCATTCATCTGTGGTGTTCAGAATTAACCTATAAATTTTCACTCTTTGGTGAATTCATGCTTCATACATGGAATAGCTGTGTCTTGGATATGCCAAAAATAATTACTCAAGCAAATGGATAAGATTTTGAAATCTTATCCAGTTGCTTGAGTAATTATTTTTGGCGTATCTTATTACCTGGATGTCTAACCTTCATCAATGTGTCTTGGATATGTTTGCTTAGAAATATGCTAATTCTGAAAAAGAAATTGTTGCAAAGAGAACAGCAACCAATGTTGTCCTCATGGCCAAGCTGTGTTTGTTACTGTCTATCACAAACCATTTCCACCTGCATAAACCGTTGCTGCTATAAACGTCACCCATCACATCACATTCCCCAGCCAGCCTTCAGGAGTCTGTACAGAGACCAGGCTAGACTCAGACTCCAGCGTTATCGTGAGACGTTTGTGTACGGAGATGTTGTGTATTTATTAGCATTTTCATCTGTTTGTTGTTGCCTTGACAACACGACCCTGTAAATTGCTGAATGTTACATAAGTTACATGTAGACAACAGCGATGAATAGAGAACTGAAGGCAAAGATGCTGATGCTCGTCGTGGTGTGGATCAATTTATTTCAGCAGATGATTGTCATGTTACTGCATCCAAGGGAGTGACAATATTTTATGACTTGTGTGTGTGTGTGTGTATATGTATGTGTGTGTGTGTGTGGATGTATGTATGTCTGTATGTGCATTTTGTGTCTGTGTGTGTTTGTACATGTATGTATGTCTATGTGCATTTTGTATCTATGTGCATGTGTGTGTATGTATGTATGTATGTCTATGAGTATGTGTGTGTGAGTGTGTATGTATGTATGTCTGTCTGTATGTATGTGCATTTTGTGTCAGTGTGTGTGTATGTGCATATGGGGGGTTGATTGAATTGCCACGTGTTTATGCAATTCTCCACATACACATTACACCGTTGTCATACAATTTGAGTGCTGCTACTTTTAGAAAAAGTGATTGGAATATGAAATTCAAAAATTCTAGCACTAGTCACAAAATCCACATGGCCAGTTTTGGATTGAAAATTAGGAACTGTAACTATTACCTTTTCATCTAAGGTCAGCTCCCGTGTGTACATGTATACAGGTGCATATGTAGACTTACACAACATGAGTTCAATGTAATATATTTACACTTGTCCCCTTCCCTATCCTTTGCAACAATGGTTCTCCCCTTACAGACATTTATTCAATCAGTTAATCTCCCAGATCTGGGAAGGTGTTATTGGCTTTGTTGCCATGGCGACGGCACAACATCATGAATTAATGATGACGACATTGCTGTGCATTTCAAACGTTAATCACCTGGTTTTCTGTACACCTGCAGTTCTTCTGTGTTCCGCTAGGGTTTACTTACGTAGTACACATGGGGAATCTGTGATAAGAAAACTGGTTGTTTTCATATAAACTCTCACCACAAAGTTTTGATATCTACGTCTTAATCTCCAAGCAGATGAAGTGTCCGTTTTTTGCAATTGTTTTGCTGTGGGTCTGGGTGTGGGGTCCAGACCGTTAGAAAGACGTACAAAATGCCACAAAAACACCTGTCAAACCACCGGTCCCTACATCTGCTTGGAGATTAGCTTTTCTGTCATTACCCCCATACCATGTATGTGTGACGATTTAAATTTTATTACGACTTCTATCATGTAATCTGTGTTCTTGTTATATTTTCTTTTACCCTTACCTCTTCCCTCATGAGAAGGCCAGTTTGAATTTTCCATGAAAGGCTCAACATACAAACAACCAAACTAGTGAACGATAAATCCTGCGCCCGCTTGTACCGTCCTAATATCCTGGTGCAGCCCGCCTGTAACACCCACTCCACACACAACACACACGGGGGAAGTGGCCATCCTGTGTGTGCTGAGAGAAAATCGTTTTCTGTCCATAGAGCATGGTTTCTCTCAGGTTAGTAAATCCGGCAACCAAGTCCGCCTGGTAATCAGGATGTGATCACCGTCGCGCAGTGAGGGAAGCTAGTCTCTACCAGACTAACCGCGTCGGCTATAGACATGGGGGAATTTGGCCATGGAGGATAACATTCCCAGGGTTGCAATATTGGACCCTATCTCCATAGCCGACCCCCTTCATACAGTTGACTCTATTTGGCCAATTTCTACTATTTTCCCAGCGACCCGTGGAGACTGGTAGAGTCTAGAGGGAAGCATTGAACATCGAATAACGATTTCCCATTGTCATAATCACCAGCCTCATTTCAAGCTGTTCAGGAAACGTGGAATCAGATAACCTTTGAGATGTCTGGAAACAAAGTCCGATTATTGCGGCTGACTGTATCATCGAATTTCATTGGCCCTCTCAAGACCACAAAGGCATTCACAAACCACGACAGGGATCCCTTAATCCACCCGTTTGAAGAGCTTACCTACGACTGGGCTTTCAAACCCTATCTTATGTGTATTCAGAGTTGTAAATTTTAGAAGACCTTACGACAGTTTCTTGTCAATAAAGTAATCTATGATTTCTTTACCCGTAGAAAGACTTGATAGAAGAAAGGCTAATAGATTTTGTGAAGGGAGACGAAAACGGTTTCCGGACCATCCCTGGACTGTTGAGTCTAGAGAGTTCTACGTTTGCTGACGGAAGATTTTCCCCACAGCCGATATAGGCGGTAACAGGTTGTGTTGGGCCCGCTCAAGTCAGTCTGAATACCCGGATTTGGTCAAGCGTATTGAAAGCGTAGGCGGGTGTAGCTATAGGCTTACGTTTGTACAAGGGTAACATCTGGGGGAGACTTTTGCCTGGTCAGCATGATTTATGCTTTAGGAAATGTGTTTTTCGTGCGTCTTTATTTTGAGGATTTTTGTGTCTACAAGCCCGGTCTAACTAGGCAGGCAGTTCAGTTCAAGATTTGATCGTGCCCTTTTCGTGGGAATATCTTGCTACAGCTAGATGCGTTAAGGATTGGCAGAGGTCTGCACTCTTTGAGTATTTTTGTTTTTTTAGTTCGAGGGGGAAGTATGGATGGATTGAAGGAAGGAAGGGGGGAGGGAGGGAGGGAGGGAGGGAGGAAGGAAGGAAGGAAGGAAGGAAGGAAGGAAGGAAGGAAGGAAGGAAGGAAGGAAGGAAGGAAGGAAGGAAGGAAGGAAACGAGACAGACTAGCAATGTAAGTGGACAGATGAACATAATGAAAGAAAGGCGATGGATAGGAAGAAAACGAAGGGTAACCATGCCTGATTTGGGGTCAGTGAGTGAAACCTGTCCACGCCCGCAGAATTCTGGGATTGTTTACAGGAACGGTGAGCGGGATGTTTATAGATCGCGCTGATGACGTCACGGGTGCGTTCGATCCGATGTAACAGGTGGCGGGGGGGGGGGGGGGGGACCCGTGTACGGTAGCGATGAAGGAGTTTTCTATCTATAGTTTGCTTGCGTAGGAGACAACAGAAACACCATCAGATAGTGACTCACTAATGGGAAAATCTGTAGTGCCCGTTTCTGTTATAGTTGTATGCAGGTAACGTTACATGTATGTGACGTTCACACGTATGGCGCCCTGTGAAAGGGCGTTAGACCACTACCTGAGGGAAATTCAACAAAACCAATTTTTGAAATCTTGTACCCCAAGTTTGCTTTAGGTAAACCCCTTATTTCTGGCAGGTCAGTTTCTCTACAGGTACGCATTTTGAACTAATCATTCGTATGGCTCGTTGTCAAGGGCAACCTGTAACTTATTCAAAACCAATTTTCGAACACGGCTGACTTGAAACAGCCAATCAGAAGTCAAGGGCTTTGAGGCTTTGTTGGTAACGTTAGATCTTCATCACTGTTACAGTGTTAGCTATCTGGGAAAACCACTGTTCTTGCAAATGTTGTTACAGAATGAGTTAGTCTCCTCACACGTTTTTCTGCCTTCTATGGCTGAAGCTACGTGACATTTGAAAACCATGGGCCTCTTTGAAAGTTCCCTTCGGATTTTGAGTAGGCATAAGAAGTAGGCATAAGACTTCTTCAATAGTATTTTATAAAATCAAACATGGCATTTAAGGGAGCAGCGTTTTTCCCGCCTTTTCCGTTCAGACGACAGAGATAGAAACAGTTTACGGACGTCAGCGAAACATCAACAACTCTCCACACTCAATCAGAACGTGCCTCGTCCGTCCGTCTGATCGTGACGTCATGAGGCAGGGCTGGTTATTGACCAGTTTATCGCACGATCATCGGTAATCAGTCACGTGACCGCGGCTGACCAATAAGAGCGGGCGGAGGTACAAACTCCACGATCATCGATCGTTCGGCTTTTAGTGCCCCGAGCGCCGCCCGACAGCCGTGTCCGGGTTAGAGGGTCGGGAGGGGGTTAGCGGGACACCACTGAGCTTAAATAGCTCATGATTAAGGGCAAGGTTGCCCATACGGAATGTCTGCTAAAGTCTTGACGCCTGCAAGACACCGGGTCTTCGGAGTCCATAAAACAATATGAGGGACAAGCAGGGAGTTAGACGTGTATTTCTTTGATTGAACTTACGTTTACACATTTCGGCAAGTGCTATGGATGCGAATTCATATGAAGAAAAATCTTGAAACTGATTGAATGTGAGGAGATTTCTACAGGTGCTCCCTAACCCCCGCGAGAGCCCCGGGCTCTGATGTATGTTGTTTGTCACTTGTGAGTTTTAGTTTCAGCCTGATCAGCGAAACTCCGGCCGGACCCCTCGGTGCTCCTGCTGCACGTACCTCACCTGTCTCACCTGTCCTCATCTGTCTCACCTGGCCACACCTGTTCACCTGAAGAATAGACAAGAACGTCTTGATTGTAACCTGATCCACCAGTGGGCGGAGTTCCACCCCTCTCAAGATCCTTGCCGAAACTTGGTGTCACCTGTGCCCACCTGTAGACCTTACCTGCGCAGGTAAGTCCCACCTTCAGGTGTGCAGCTCACCTTTGAGCCGGAGCCTCCTGCCGTGAGCAGAGGTCAGCGCCCCGCCCCCTCCCACAACAGGACTCACCGGGACTTCGTCTGTCGGACTGACTCAAAACTCTGCGTTAAACGTTTAGACTTGGACCTTTCTGGAACGTCTGTCTTCTCCTTGCGACCAGGGTTCTACTAGACGGTCTGTGATCTTTCTGCACAACTTTACGGTCCTTAATTCAAACATGTCGCAGTGATCTTTGATCCAGGTTATTACGCCGTTGTTTTTCCCGAGTCCGTGTGAGGGGGTGCCAGGCAAAGCAAGGACTTTAAATACAACTCACGCCGGAGGTTTGGGGCAACTTTCAGGCGCAATCTAGTCACCAGAACCGTTTCCAACATCGCACAGACTTTCCAGTCAAGTTATACCATTTGAGGATACTCTAACTGCAAAGTTCCTCGGTTGTGTAAACTACAAGTGCCGGAGGTTTGTCTTCGCGTACCCGACTTTTACTGACGGGCTACCGAGAGCAGGACATTGGCGAAAGGAGTAGAAATTGCCACAGCAACAACCCGTTCCACTGTACGTTCCCTCCCAGCTGCGCTATCAGGAGCTTGCGTTCTAAATCCTGGGGATTTCTTCGCCGGATTTCCTGGGATCCTGGTCCCGTTACATCACCATAGCAACCGACCAGTCTGGTGGCATTTATATAACTCCTGCACAGCTGGGACCCCGGGTCACGTGACCGTGCGTCAGGTGCCTGCCGTGAGACGTCAACGTCAGGTGGGTGTGTCATGTCTTAGGAACTTTTGGGTTTCAGAAAGAACTTTTGAAAGAGAATCAAAGTCAGCTATATGTAGGGATTGTCCGGTATTATCAAAGTCTAATCCTAAACGAACATTGTTGGCGTAATCATGGGTAAACATACGGTAAGAATTGACTCTCAATATTCTATTTCTAGAAACAAATCTAAAACAGCGAATATTTATACTCGTTTAGATTTTTACTGTGAAATTCGTGCTGCGAAATCTTAGATCCCCGTGGGTAAAAATACGAAAAGAATCGATGCAGGATATTAAAAGACTCTCAATATTTCATCCCTAGAAAAAACCCATCTCCAACACTGGTTGCTTAATCGTTTAAATTTGTGTCATTTTGTATGGAACACGAAAGGAGGTCAAAAGTTATCGTCACTACCTCTGTTCTCTGTTTTAGACTCTGATTTTGTTTGCTCAGTAAAAATAACGCTTAGTGTTGGGATTGCTACATGTGATGCAACAGTACAAACTGGCACGCTTTCTGTTAGAACGTCATTGGTTGCCATGGTAACGACATGTTGCTATGGCAACAAGAAGTAACCCGGCTGATGAGTGGGAGGATGGTAGGGAGAAAAATCAAAGATTGTGATTAATGATAAAAGTAACAAAATACTGAATTCATCCCTTTATTCATGCTTTATATGGCTAAGTACAGAATCTACAAATACAAAAGTAGCATGATAAAGTACATGTACATATAGTTCACTCACTCACTCACTCTCTCTCTTCCACATAATTACAGGAGTTAATTACTGATAAAAGATATGGGTTCTGAAACAACTCTGGTGTTAAGCTTTTTCTCTTGCAAAAGTAACCCACAGAAGTGCGTACCTACACTGCTAGTGCATGTGGCTAATGTGATAAGAGTAGATTTTGTCCTGAAGCTTCATCATACATGATCAATGTGACGGACTGAAAGAGTTCTCTGTTAGGATTTTTATTATCAGACTGGGTCAGCTCTAGTACAGCAATGCTGTATTTTATTACCTACATATATGTTATACCATTGATTTTCATGGCTCACACAAACACCCATGTCTATTTGTGTCCGCGCGTCCACAGTCCGGGGAGGAGTACGCCTCGGGGCGACTTTACATTTATTTACACAAAATACATCAACATGTCTCTTATTCAGGCAGACGTGACCACTGTAGTCTCCATCAGGCCTCTTGGGAAGACAATCAACATTGACAATTAATGACAATGACGTTTATTACATATTTATGCCCAACAAAGGGCTAAATGCATTAGGATATCTAGAAAATACTAAGAAAACTACGCTATGCCTAATCTATGGTTTACAGCTTCTTCTGTCTTCTTCAAACATGTGTAGACAAATTCACAGATTTTAACAATTAACTATACGCATGTAGATTGTGGTCGATTCGAATTATTGCTTTTGCAAGACGTTTTAATATATTTGGATCAACTTTATTCGCTAAGATTAAGAACAAATGCAAGCGCTCATAAATCAGGTTATAAGTACATGTATTACATTTATTTGTACGCTCTGTTGGATGTGAAGAAAGGTTTGTGAAGGTTAGACATCTTGGAATGAAGGATGATATCTTTTAATTCAATCTATACCACTGGACAGGTTTTCTGAGAAATAACACGTTCCATACTTCAGAAAATCGGTATGCGAACAATTACTTGTAGATGACTGAAGAAGTATGGCGGACCGGATCTGAAACGTTTGTAATTTCTCACAAAACTTCAGCGGGGTAGATTGAATCTTTAAAAAACTCGTTGTCAGTGACTTTTGCCTACCGTTATTGCCTAGTCATTCCGGTCCTCTCTGTTAAAAAACTGTTAAAAATCTATTTTGAGCTTTCTTTCAAGAGAAAAACAGCAATTCATAATTTCTTTCATAAGTATTATAAAAGGGCAAATTTCTACAGGATCAATAGTTAAAACTGGAGTGTCTGGTAGAGACTATGTTGTTGTTGTACAATAAGGATATGTGGCTGTCTGTGATTGGTCGGTGAGTTCGTCTATATTGAAGCATTGTTAACAGATCGATCTGTTTCCGCCAAACTTTCAAAACCGCCTCTCAAAAACACCGTCGAAACATCAACACAGAAAATAACAGCTCCAAATGCATGAGTTGGGGCACTGCTAGGGATGCTTTGGTATTTTTTTTCTCTATGAAAGTGCCTGTTTTACTTTTCTATCGTTATTTTCTTTTCCCTGTCGACTGCTTGTTCAAGTACAAATATTTCAAACCATTCTCCTCTACGTATTTCTATGTTCATTCAATCACGTTTCTTTTTACAAATACCGACCACATACGTGGACCTTGAACTCTTTCAGAAACCTCTACACGACTTGAACTTGAAAAAAACGGGGTACGCCCCTGTTTGTGGTGTCCCAGGGAGCTTTAAAGCAGAGGTGCAGTTCCATCAAATTGTGCAGGCGGCGTTGTCGAGAAGGCACCTTACAGAAACTATAAAAATATTATAGAATTCACGGTAAACAAAATGAAAAGTATAATTTTACTTTCATAATGTCAGACTCAACTTGGACTTCAATAAATATCATCTTCCTTCTCTGTCTGCTGAAATGAACCGCCCCCTATTCCTCATATCTGGCTATTTACACCTGTAACGTAACACCCCACGTCCCGCACACCTTGCAACGTGACACCTGTAAGGGAAAGTCTCCCCAGCCCACCTTGACGTCCAGGTATGTGTTACGCCTGTCCTGCGTGCCGCCGGTGCGTGGTACAAACACACACAGCCGGCGACCGGGTCTGTACTGAACCGGAGAGACCGGGCAGATAAACTGGGTTCCATCTTCTTCAACTTGGGGCTCACTGGGAGTCGGTTTAACCTTGAGTTGGTTCGCGTCTTGCTAAGGGCAGGCCGATACGTTTCTTGACACGAAATGATGTGTGTCAAAATAGTTTGAAGCTATACTTAGCTATAGGTGCGTTTGAGTTGGCATTGGTTCCTCGCATACTTATACAGTTACGCAATACTCGAGTTATTTTGTTCAACACAGCAGCAAGGGGGCGCGGTTGGTAGCACCAAGGTATTGTTGGTGAGTTCTTTCTTCTTAGCCTGAGTATCCTTGCTGGCTCAATGCTTGTCGCTTGCTAACGACAAGCATTGAGCCAGCGGTCACTACGGGAGGTTGGTACTCAGGCTGGATTCTTCTATATAGCTAGCCACGCTGCAATCCTAGGTATTTTAGTTAACCGGGACAGTTGGTTTGTGGAGGGTATGGAAGCTTAACTAGGATGGAAACCAGACTGTGACTCTTTCACGTGGAAGGTCTGATTGGTCTTCATGCGACGTGTCATGGTTCTTAAGGGCGATCTCCGTCCTTCTTGCGTCAGAATACGTCACAGCTCTTGTTGTGTAGGTGTGTGCGAGTAGGCGGTGGTTCCTCGCATATTCAGCATCGTTATACAGTAGCGAAGGTCTTTGATATACCCTTGTACACGGACAGGCCTACTTTTGTGTGAGACCTCCTATTTATCACTGTCTCCTCGTCTATTGTCTGATTTACTTCAATCCGGACATGGACGAGACAGAGCTGCAACTTCAGGTGTTGGTGTTGTCTATCCAGGCTTGAGGTCGAGGTGTCTGAAGATTCATCTGCCCACTCTTGGCAAGCTAGTACCTACAGTAAGTGGAAGCCGTAAGCGTCATCTAATGAGTTTTCATAGATTCTTAAGTCATATTTCTAACTTCGGTGTGAGTACGATGTATGACGGGGCACCGGTGCGCCTGAGATTGTGAAGGTTGCAGCTTACCTTTCTGTGAATACGGGTCAATGAAATTGCAGGGAACATAGAGAACGTGGCAGCGTTGCTTGCAATGACGACCTTCCAAGAGAGTCTTGTCGCCGACAACGACATCTCTGTCTGTTATCATTTACTCTCAAGGGCATGAAGGGGGCGAGTTCTGGTTTTGGGGTTTGTCTGTGTTTTTTTATAATTAGATTTTCAATCAGACCTGTCAAAGTGATCCACTCTAGCTACATGTATACATAAGGATGGTTTCGCCATTGTGGCCGTTTTTGTAGCCCCTTAGATAATTTTCACCAGTAACAAAAGCTTTAAGAATACTGCCTACAGTATAGTGATCACCCGTCCACATACATGTAGACCAGATTTCATCAGTGGTGTTCTCGGTAATGTTTGACTGTAAACTCTGCTTGTTGCCTAGCCGTGGCGACTCTTTAATCGGGTATATTTTGCTGTATGTCTAAAGACTCTTTTACATGTGAGGGTAATGTAAAAGAGTCTTTAGACATACAGCAAAATATACCCGATTAAAGAGTCGCCACGGCTACTTGTTGCCATACATCCTCGTGCAGTGACGCTATTTTTGTCTGATGTGGAGATACCGGTAACAGTCACAGCCACCCTGTCCCCGCGTGTCCACCTGCATGTTCAGCCATTGTGCCAACCCTAACCCGAGGACACGCCCACCTGATCGTCAATGGAACTTCGTGACGCGTCCTGGTCCTGCTGACGTCAATGGCGCGAAATGTCAGCGGACCACAGGGGTACCGGATCACGGGCCGTAATACTAGGGGGTTATCCTGCCCACTTAGGGGATTATTACCGGGCATTATCGGGCATTAATAGCGCTTTGGGGGTTGTTATTTACGATGACGTAATTGTGTTGTTATTTCTAGCTTGGCCACGTAACGGAAAACTGTCAATGTGCTGTACACTTGAATGATATAGTATTCAGAAGGAAAACTTAAACCTCTGAGAGTAAGAGAAACTTAGGAAAAACAATAACAGTGAACCGGAACAGTAGCAAAGGTATACAGGAAACGTTGAACGCGCAGTTTCGCACGTATCGTTACTACAAACCTGTCCACACGTGGAACACCGGGTACAAAGGTGCTTACCTCTGACGTGTGCCCGCAGATATGTAAGGTTGATCCTAGGAGTTTAGAAAACAAAATAGACAAAAGACCCGCGAGAGCGTTTACAGAACGGTCGTACCGCGGCGAGCACGACCGTTCAACAGACAGCTACAGACGCACACACCAGGACTGGTGTCAACTTACGGAGACTTCAGGGTGCTTTTATCCAAAATGTCCATATTACAAAAAATGTTCTAAAATCACAAAAAATTCTTATCGTTAAAACGTGGGACCAATCATCAACCATTGGCACTGCCTCCAAATGAGAAGTTACCCCCTCCCAGCAATGTACGTAGAAACATCAGATAAATCTAGATTATACATTTTGTATTTTTATCGTTATTGCATCTGTTTGTACCTCATAATAATAATGATAATTAACCGTCAGCCATGGCTTTGCAAATAAAGATTCAATTTATTTACCATTTTTTATTGATGCGATTGTCCCGTCGCTAAAACGACTCCTTTCCTTTAGGTTCTGCCAGATTTACATATAATAGCTGATTATGCACCGTTAGTTATACAACATAATTGTTTTCCGACAGGAAACTCTGGATTGTGAGTTTCTGTGTGGTCGGCATTATGGGAGGGCTGCCTTCAACGATGACGGTTCATGTTCCCGGCTGCGGTAATTCTAAATCAGAAGTAACATGGGGCGAGTGGAATTCCGCCTATAAGATAAGATTTGCCGATGATATTCTGATACGGTCCCTTTTTTCGTGTAAACCGGGTCTTTGATAGCAAAGTCAAGCTGTATTTTCAATTTTATTATGAACAAAGGAACGTGAATTTCCCGATGGTCAAACTCAACGCTAGCGGGGGTCTCTCCAACAGTGACGCTAATGCAACAACAGCAAACAATATGCAGATTCTAGATAAACAATTTGGCTAATGATAACGGAGTTTGTTATTCTTTTCTGAAGGACTTCCGCTATCGAAAGATGAAAGAGATTGTTTTCTTGATAATCAAAGGCGGTCTGGGAAAATTCAACCCTTTACAACAACCGATTTTAACCACAAACATACTGTAACCCTACTACATGTACATACACACATAATACGAGCCCGCATTTAAACTTGTTTTGTCTCCCTCTCAATGATTTGTTTTCATAGTTTTCGTGTCGTCTCTCCGCCATCCCACAAATTCTCTACATCCCACTGGATTTGTTGAAAATTGACCGTCATATCTGACCATAGGGGCCGAATTGACTAGAGTCAACGATGCTTCAAAAGCACAGTTCAGCGTTTGTTAGCTTATGCAATGCCCCAATCGCCTCTTACTTTTTCCTTGTCATCTGAACCCTCACGTCACGAAAGGTTGCGGTTGAAGATCCCAGCAGTCGTTTGGCTTTTGTAAGCTCGCATAATGCAGGTTTTGGGACTAAATGAGGGGTGAGCGTGTCTCTTGGGACAGGAATTCCCATAGACACGCTATGACGTGTGTGCAGTTATACTTCTGTCCGCTAGATGTCTCTTGTAGGACTGCAGTTTGAATGAAAATTACATTTAAAAATTCCATTTTATTTATAATCCATCGCAGCAGGAGGAATATACTTTCCTTTTCTATAAATTTTCTAATCACGTGATGTTGTAGTTTTGTAGAATTTAAAAGTTTTCGAGCAAATTCCAAAGTTCCCTCCCTCCTTCGAGCATGCGTACTGAACCTCCCCTGCTGTCAAGCTGTTTTCTGGATTTCCGGGTGGCCCACAGACGACAAAAACCGGACGAAAATGGCCCGAAAACACCACAACCGAGGTAGGTCTGGCTACAGTCGTACCTGCTAGGGTACCAGGAGACTACTATTCGATGGGTTTTCCTCATAGTTGGGTATTTAATGGAGAATTGCAGCTGTAAATAGCGACTTGAGTTGGGGTCGGTTCAGGCCGCCTTTGACAGGCGACATTTAACAAACATCGAATGCCGAAACTCCAACCGTCAGCTTCCGGCTTCCCGTGCTGGTACAAACCAAATTTTGGTCACGTACTGCGGATCTTACTCTCCGTACAGTACTATAATGGTTTTATTCCAAACCGTACGGAATAGAAGTTACGGGCGGTTAAAGTCGCTCGCTGACCGCCCCCCTCCCCACCCGATAATTAAACCCATGCGTGCGACTTTGGCGGTCTGCAAACATCGACTGTCAAAAATCGTCCGGCCGGAATTTTCATAATCACACGATTCATGTTTAGCCGAGTGTCGCCGGATTCCTAGGGATGACTTTTCAGCGGTTTGATGGCCGTAGAGAGGCTAGAAGAGGGTTGTTTATAAATTTGAGTTCTTATGCAAGTTTTGAGAGGTTTTGTGTATTTTGGCGTGTCACCCCACCCACTGAAACCACCGCGACAAAGGCTGACTTTTGACTTCAGGATTATATATAATCAAACCAAGCCTGGAAGTATTATATATACCAACCAAGCCTGGAAGATCAAGTTTTATTTGCCCACATCAGAAAAGTTAAGATATTTTGTGTAACCTTGTGTATGAAAGTCTCCTACGCTTGAGACCGTGTCTGACATGTTGGGTCCGCACGTACGTTTAATTCTGTGTCAGAACTTGATACTTTACCTCATTTTGCAGCAATTTTGCAGCGATTCAGGCCAGCAGGAGTGGAAAAGATCGATTTCTGTGTAGACTGGAATATCCGCCACACATGTGTCTTTACGCCTTACACAAGCACAGCCTGGCTTCTGATCTCTGCAGATAAACTCCTTGCATAACAGCAGAAATTTGATTTTCAGAGTGATCAAGTTAGGACAGTCATAAATTATACAACAGGTCTGTAATGTCAGGGATTGTTGTCTATGTTGGGACTGTTCATCACTGGTATTAGGTGGGATCATAGATATATCATTATCATGTAGTTTCATCTATTTACTATGGCTCAGTCAGACTTCTATTTCTATTTGATGTACACTGACAAAATAGTACTGTACTACATTTACACACAGTCCGATTTTAGTTAGTACAAAAAAATCTAGGAGTAGGAAAATGTTGTTGAATACTCAGCAACATTGGGTATATTCAAAATTGGTTAAATGTTCTGAAATATTTTGTAATTTACGACTACATGTTTTAACCAATGCTGTGCGATACTAGTAGTAGCTATCACTCTCTGGGTTAGTGGGTTATGGTACAAGTCCAAATTATGTAACATGAGTTGAATTAATGAGTTAATTTTTCACATCTCTTTAGAAGGGACAGCCATTTCCAGCTCACGACATGAACCAAACATGTTTGTATAAATGTATGATTGCAGGTTTGTATGTGTGACTGTTGCTAGCTGGTACGGGTCAGCTACTATGCCCTGAGGATGTGCACAGTGATCAGTGATTGCACAACCAGTTGTAACCTGCCCCTCCCTGTACTGGCAATGGGACGGGTCTGAATCCTGTTTGGATTGGTTTGATCCAGGTTCTCTTCAATCTGTTTCTACTACTAGTATTCTAGTGGTGTAGGCTGGCCATGCATTTAGACATGGGCTTGAGGGAACCTAGTTTCTTTCCTTCAATAAAAGGTATGTCCAAAAATTGTATGTATTGCCCAAGGTTTTGCCTTACCATTTAGAATGTTTTCCATATCTTTTTTTCTTAACATATAGTGAGTAGTCACCAAGTACCCAATATGCAGGCATGTAAAATATATGCTTTAGTTTGGATAAGAACTTAAACCTTTCTTGTAGAAGTTGTAATTAAGTGATATGTCACCTTACCAGGACACTGTTTGGATAGCCTTGCCTTGTCAGATATTACAGCATGTTATCTAATGACGCCCTTAGATTGATGCGTTATAAATGCCCCCACTTTGAACAGTGTGTGCAGATTGTACACTCCAATTGTTGACACATATTTCTATGTACTAGTACTTAGAATGAACTTTGCTCCATTGTGGAGTGTGGGATTCCATAAAAATCAACTTTCATAACGTCTGAGGAAAGGAGGATGTAAGATTCAAGTCTGGATGTTCAGGATTATAGTAGTGTAAAAAAGGTAGCACCATTGCCTACCACAGCTACAGAGATGAATTTATAATGATAGTGTAATGTTAACATCAGAACTTTGTAGGATCTCTAGCTTCAACTTTCTACTTTTGCAAACTTGTCCTCACCGTCATGAATTGTTTGTTAGTTTATTTGTTTGTTTGTTACTGATGTTAGCAGAGAAGCGAATGCTGTTGTTTGTTGATGCTGACCTTGTTGTTTATTCTGCTGAAATGTATCAGGTATCACTAATGTCATGAAATATTGGTGCTAGGTTGATGTAATTTGGTGTTGTTGCCAAGATCTGGCTCCAGATCAGCTGTTTTCCCTCCCTGGAAGCTTGAGTATCCCTCTATATAAGCAGGGGAGACCCAGAGCCACAAAAACACCAGGCGGACTGCTGACAAGGCAAATATTGGAGCCTGGCTGTAAACACGGTACACAGTGCTGAATACAGGATCACTGTTATAGACTGTATCAGGAGGACAGAGCAGGGGACAACAGATATCTTCATGTTCTCGGTACAGTTGTGAGTCAGATATTCTTTTATCTGGTACAGGTACAGGTACATGTAATTGGATGTTATCTATCTTGCCTGATTGTTTTGGTAGTTACTAGAAGATGGCACAGGATAACAATGATTTTCTTGGTAACATTGACAATGTTGTTGTTTACAGCTGTTACAGAGGCCCAAACTAAGACAGGTCCATTGTCAGCTTTAGAATTAGATCTTGCAATGTACACATCAAAGCCTTTGCTGCAAGTTTTTGCATGGCTACTTTTTTGTCCCTCTGTTTCCCAGTAATTTTTTCTTTCTTGATTATGTTACTGTTAATATTCACATTCAATGCAATATATCATTATAGGAGTGCGATGTTGAGTTGTTTCCGAGTTTAAAATCTTTCCGAGTTTGGGTTGGAAGATGTTTTTATTCTTGAAGAAGTCTCTGTGACTTCAGTGGTTCTTGCAGTCTTGAGGAGCTGTCAGACCAGCACTCAGGAGAGGCTGAGACAAGCCAGGGGAGGGAAGACATCTGGGGAGGGGGCTGATCAGTACTGTACCAGGGGGAGGGAAGACATCTGGGGTGGGGGCCGATCAGTACTGTACTAGGGGGACTGGAGGAAACATTACTTGCAGATTGGGATTATCCAGTACTGGGGTTGGGGTTTTGTTCGCGTTAAGAATTTTCGCGTTCACGTGGAAAATTTTCGCGTGGAAAATTTGAAATGGAGAATTTATCTATAGGTTCAAAATATCAAAGTAATTTTATCATCAAAATTTTTCTCCCTTGGGAATAGACTTGAGTCCCTTAGGAATAGCACACACCAAACCACACCACACCCTACCCACACCCATGCAGGGAAAAAGTTTGCCTGTAATTTTGATCATTTGCTCGTTAAAATACGCTAATTAGTCGATCAGAAGGGAATTGAAGGTTTACAAGTTTCACACCCAAAAAATTTCAAAGGATTTTTGAAATTTAAAAAATACAAAAAAACAAGTTGATTCCCAAGGGAGAAAAATTTTGATGATAAAATTACTTTGATATTTTGAACCTATAAATAAATTCTCCATTTCAAATTTTCCACGCGAAAATTTTCCACGCGTACGCGAACATTCTTCACGCGAAAAAAACCCGTTCCCCAGTACTGCAGTTAGGGAGGGAAAACATATCTGGTGGATACTAACCAGCAAAGTACCAGAGGGAGGGAAAGACTGTCACTGGGTGTCCGGGGAAGTCATATAGGTAGCAGGGGATTAACCAGTACTGCAGTGGGGGAGGGAAAAGCTGCCTGGTTGGTAGGGACTGATCACTACTGCACCAGGAGGGAGAAGCTAAATGGGATGGTAGGGGACTGCTGTAACCAGTACTTGACGAGACTCTAGAGGTTAACTGCTACATAATATTCTGACATCTTCTGATAACGAGGTTTAATAAACTTTAAATAATCGCTGAAAAGAAGTGAAGTCAGCCAGAAGAACTTGGGATCCTGGAAAATCCTAGCCTGCAGCCCTCTAATGGTTCCGTCTAATGGTTCAGGGGCAGTCAAAAGTTGGCACGCTATCTGGAGTAAAATTTCCGAACATAAGTACAAAGTCTAATTCCATTTTTTACGGTACTTGCTATATCAGTTTTAGGGCAGTTGCAAGTATTTTCAGTAACATCTAACATATACAGTACCCTACATGTGTAACTCCTTATCAAGTATCTTACTGCTGTAGTAAGATATTTGATAATGAGTTAAGATACTGTACATGTTTGGTGTTGCTGAAAACAGGTGATTTATGCTAAAAGATGAATATTTTGCATTTTGTGCTTGCAAATTCAGTGGCAGCAATGAAGTGAACATTATAACATAAAACCTCTTGTCTTCAGCTGTGTGTTAATATTGAAAGGTTTGTGTAGCACCATGTTTAGACACAGATTAGTTTGACTTGTTGAGTCAGCTAGAGAGAGAGAACTAACATGGCAGCTATTGTACTTCTGATTAACAACGACCTTGACATCAGTTCAGGTGCCAGACTGACCTTGGCAGGATGATTTCCACTATTTATCATGTTCTCAACTTTCTTTTGAAACATCTGAAAAATAAAGTGTTGTGCAATTTCCCTCTTTTAGTGTACATGTAGCTTGTTAGTCTTTATTAGAACATTTATTTATTTGTACAGGAGCTTTGTTGATTGTCTTTTGTTAAAGATTGTCTTTGTTAGAAGAATGGTCTGATTCCTGGCCTGATGTTCTGAGAAGATGAAGGTCAAGAGTCAAGGTCACGATGGAGGATGTTGTTTAGACAGCTGACCCGTGGGTTTGTGGGATTCCTGGGGGGTTCTGGGACTGCTGGGCTCACATTTCCCTGACTTCCTGTTCCAGTTCTGTTGAGGTTGGACATTATGATTGTTGCCAGATGGGAGTTTGTAAAGTTCACAGTAACAGGGTGGGATTGCGGCGCTGTGTCAGCAGGCTTTATATATATACTGGGACTGGGGGAGGGGAGGATTATACATGTGTGGGATTATGGTGGCAGCCTGTGGTGGTCAAGTGGTTCAGGAGGATCACAGGGTCAGGGGTTCAAATCCCAGCCAAGCTATACTCTACTCTTCTCTAGATCTATACTGTAAATGCATTTAGTTCGAATGGTTTTAATTTCGTGGTAGGGAGAAAATGGAGTGTTCGCAGTGGTATTAAATTCGCCTACATGTATGTGACAATGGTAGACTAGGGGGTAGGAGGAAAAAAAGTTTGCGGTGGTTTTAAGTTCGCGGCGAAGAGCTTACCGCGAAAACCGTGAACATAAAACCACCGCAAACATTTCTGGATTTACAGTTATTTGGAGACTGTGTGGCATGCTACACCAGAGGCTTGTTCTGAATTTGAAGTCAGAAGAATATCATCAAGTTTAGGTAGATAGTATAGAACAGATAGGGAAGATACTGTATGAAGTTCATAGCAGATCGTAGCAGATTCTTGGAAGAGAGAGTCACAGCGCTGTTATGCCTTGAGAGAATGCCAGCCCCATTGCATAACAGTTGTCAGGGAGCTGTCATGTTACTGCTTTCAGCCAAGTGTATAGATATACCCAGGATGTCTCCAGTCAGACAGGGTGTTTCCTGGTATTTCCTGTGTAGAGAACAGGTCTGTCCCACCCTGCAGTTACCTGGTCCAGCCAGCAGGGGACCTTTCTGGAATGATTGACATTCACATTGTGTGGATGACAGCTATCATTAGATTGATTTGTTGGCCTGATTTCTCTAAAAAAAATGTTATTAGCTTTTACAGATGGGCGCTGGTCCGTCACAGTGTTTGCATTACAGAACTTCCAGTTGCAAGTTGACTCAAGTCAAGTCAGAAAGTTTTGATCTCTCAGTAACTAACAATATACAGTTACTGTACATAGCAATCATGTACATGTATTACTACATTGTATTACAACTCGCAAGTACAGTATTAGCATGTGTAAACCCTGTATCCGTGTATGGAACTGTAAAAATGAACAGAAAGGTGACCTGGTCCTAAATATCATTATACAGTACATACATGACATGACATGAATTATACCGGTCATATTTGAAAAATGTCCAGTTGCAATGTCAGGAAATTTTTCTCTATCAGAATTGAGGTCTCAAGAGTTACGTAAAAACGAAGAGAAACACCCCAGATCTGAGTGCAGATTAGGATAAGAGCCTGTAAACAAAGCCGTTGTGCTGACTCAGTGTTACCTGTAGTCTAACGTTACAGGATACCTCTGAACAGTGTTGCATAAGGAGATCTAAGTGTCCACAGTGGCAGGATACCAGCCGTGTGGTGACCTGATCTGTTGTGAGACTTGTGTCAGTGTTATTGTTACATACTCAGGTCCTGTGTTACCATCTACTTGGGCTATACTTCATACATTGATACTGTTGTTGTTTAAGTGCTTCTAAACATCCTTACATAGCAAGAGGGGTGCTCAAGGCTGGACCAAGATTGAAGGGAAAGATATTGTAAAAATGCAAAGGGATTTCTAGAAAATAAAAAGTTAAACAGAAAAATACATACATTTCTGTACAACAGAAGAAAGAAAAATTGTTACCGGTAATACATGTACTGTAGGTACCATTCAGTAAAGCTTTCACCCCACTCCCATGACCGTTAATGGTTTGTCCCTTCATGGTTTGACTTTGGGAACAGGTTTGTTCTAGTTTCAACTGGACACCATGTCAAATGTTGAAACAAACTCCTGTCCTCGATTTTGAGATGATAGTCTACTATTTAACTGTATTACATGTAGTCAAGCTACAGCTACATGTATAGCCACTTTGGCAAAGTCTGTAAGCTTTTCAAAGTTTATAACAAGTTTAAAGTCAGTAAACTAACAGTTGGTGGTGTAAGATTGCTACATGTAACTGTGCATAACTATGCCATAAGTAGTAGCATGAACATGATGTAAAGTAGTGATTTATAGGTGTAGGTGTGTGTGTCATCGTCATGGGTCGGGTGCAGCACAGGTGTGCACATGTACCTGTGGTTCTACCTGACACTGTACAGCCTAGGGCTAACTACAATACCTGCCCCACCCACTGAAACTAAAGGTCACCACACTGAAACTGAAGGTGGACACCCCTCTTTTTTCAGTGGGTCATTCCAAAACCAGGCTTGTGAATGGGATTTGACAGTGGATAGGACTGAACCACAGATATTCATGGGGTTGACTGAATCTAGGTGTGGCAAGTTTTGAAGATTCGTCCCGAGTCACATTTGTCACTTGTGGGGTACATGTACACATTGTGCCGGTGTTGCGCGGTGGCTACCATACAGTAACACACGGACAGACAGACAAACTTACAAAGTGACCTACAAACATGGTCCAGGAGGGAAGAAGACAAGCAGGTAGGCGCAGTGCATAATGGATTCTTGGAAGTGATAGACCTACCTTTATAATCATATGCATACCTGTGATATGTATATAGCATATTGGGTGACAAACTTTCCCCAGTTTGTTTGCCAGGCTGTGGCAGGTAGGGGTCAAACGTTGGCATGTTTAAAGTTTTTGTGTTGTTAATCTTTGTGGACATGTAAACAGTGGAGTGTAGAACCTTTTGTGAAGAAAGTTTCTGCTGGTATTTACCTCTTGTTTATGTATGTTCGGGTAGTTGGCTGTGAAAGCTTGTATCTTTATACATGAAACACAGCCCTCTCTTTATCACCAACTGCAACGATCCTGCGATTGCTCCGTCATTTTGTTGAGTGTTTACCTACATGTTCAGGCATGTTAAGGCTTTCTCTTTAGACAGTTGTTACTTCCAACTTAGTTACAGGTGTGGTGACATTAAACAGTAGTCTGGGTGGGGCGGTATAGTAACTATTGTCATTTGCTGACCTACTTCAGAATTTGACGATTTCAAACTCAGCTTGATTGCATATGTAAGTGAACAGTCTAATACCAGCACACTGGTAGAAATTACAGAAATGCTATATGTTTATATGACATGTATAGTCTGTACATATATTGTATCTATGTAAACAGAAGGGTACTGGTGTATACATTTGTATATTAGCAGTAGTACCGAAGGTGTGGCTTGTTTCAGACAAGTTTGTTGTGCCGGTCTGTGCCTCCGGGCCATTGGAGAGGGGAAAAACCTACGTAAGTAGACAGCATGCATGAACTCACATGGCACGATATCAAACTGAAAGTTGGGCGACCAGATTTTAGGTGGGGTAACCAAAGTATAACCTCAGATGCCCTGTGACTAGGCTGTGAGTGAGTCAAGCTTGTGTCTGACTGGCTGTCTCCAGGACCCGTCCTCTGTCCCGGGACGGAAATTTGCTTGTTGGGACGGAAAAAAATTCAACCCCCTCTGTCCCAAAAATATAAATTTCATGAGATAAAACTGATGAAGATGTATTTTTTAAGCTTAAAATGACAAATTCAACAATGAAAATTGAAATATCAGCTCCCAAACAATGAGACAGCCCTGGTCTGACTCTATCCTGAAATCATTCAGGACTTTCAAATAACGTGGCAGCCAGGTTTATTCTGTGAGCAGGTAATACTGGTCCTTATCCCTAACACAGGTGTGTAAAGAACTGTGCTTTTGTGGAATACGGGAAGGGAAACATCCTGCGTTTGCTGGCAAATGCAGGCACTTGTATTTACGATGTCTTTGCCATGAACTTGAAGGTTATTGTGCAAAGGTTCAAGTTACAAGTGTGAGACTACTATCGCATCTTGAGCTATTTGTAGAAAACACTGGGCAGCAACCACTGAAGCTATCTACCCCTAAACCAGCTATTCTTGTGTAACCCTTGGTACTACTACTACTAGTGACACTAGTTCTTCCAGTAGAACGTCAGTCATTGGTCCGTCGTCAATCAAACTTGTATGTGTGTGAGTAAGCCTGCAGATAACTGTCAGCAGCATCAACAAAGTTTGCAGAAAGCGTGATCAAGTCTTATGTTGAATTTTGAACATACATGTGATTGTTTCATGGGAGTGTGTGCCCACATAGACTCTGGACATTTATTTATTATATTGTGTTTAGAAACAGATCCTACAGGCAATTGCATCCTTCTGTTTTATCAATAGTCAATAGTTCTCTTAGAGTTGTTGTTGAGTCTGTTTTGTTTCAAATATTACAGACCAGCCTGAGGTGACATTCATTGTGTGGGTTTCTTTCCTTTAAGTTATCTTGTGTTCCACTTAATGAGTTAAGAATTATTCTATTGGTAAGTGCTATTTAGTATTTATTTCTAAAGTGCTGTGATGTCACTCAATCTTTATGTTGAAGCTTTACTGATGCAGCATACATGTACATACCCTGTGTTCCCATGAATTGTATGGCACCACTAAAGGAGGCTGGTAGGCTGAGCCCGGGTCCTTGTGACCGGGTGACTGACTGCCATTGTGAGGTGAGTTTGGGAGATCCAAGGTCCAGTTAAAGTCAACAGAAACTGTGTGTCAGCAGCTCTACTGTAGTACTGAGCTGTGTGGTGAACTCAGCGGTACGTGTTCCGACAAGTTCGCTGGATTGCTCTGATTTGATTGTTTAAGACTTACTTTGCCAAGTTCATGACCATTCAATACCATGTGTAGCTGCTCCCTGTGACTAGTAACACGTTAAGTCTGATGTTGAACTTGAAGGAGGATTGAAACTTGGACACATTTTAGGACTTAGGTAAGTCTTGTAGGCACACATTGGGAGGAATAGCATAGGTCAATTTGAAGAGAAAAGAATCGCTGAGATTGTGTATATAAAGCTGTGACATGTAGAAAGTGAAGTCATAGTCCAAAGTTTGGCTCGGAACAACAACTGCAACTTAGGCAAGTTTCAGGTAGGTCTTATAGTGGCACAATAGTTGGCTTGCTTAAAATCTTTTATTAGTTTCAGACAGAAAAATACATTGTCTCCAAGATTATTTATATCTAGTGTTGATAGGTAGGAATGTGAATCAGAAATCAGTGTCACTTGTATTGAAGTTCTGAAACTTTTCCATTCTTCTGTTCATCTGTCAATAACTTTGAGCTGGCATTTGCTATTCGACTGTATCAACCCCAGTAGACAGCAGTAATGTGCTATCCCCTTCTTGCTGCGTTGTGCACCCTGAATGACCCCCTGTTAGAAGGTGGCTGGCCCCCTGGTTACTGTAGAGGACTGGCAGGAGGGGACAACAAGAATAAACAGTCAGGGGAGGATCATCACTGGTTTGGGGTAAATAATGGTACTGTTGGTCTGATGAGACCATCCTCCTGTAGCAGAAATGGTCTGTCCCTTGTTGCAGATTCATATGGATGTCTAGTACTAGTAGGAGGAAGAGTATGGTTCTCTCATCAGCACCTGGGTACAGATAGCCTGCAGGATGCCAGACCTCCCATCTCTATGATATCTATCTTGTGGGATACATGTAGATATTATAGAGATTGGGGGTCTGACATCCGGGCTAGGGTAAAGAAAGATCACAAGATTGAGAAAAACATACGTAACGAGTGCCATCTTTCTGTATCTTATTTCCTAGTTGAGTTGTTAACATCTCCAGTGTTCTCGCCAGGCCTTTTCAGCATAGGGGCCCCCTATGCTGTGATTTGGACCCCCTATGCTGTAATCTGGACCCCTATGCTGTGTTTCAACCAGCATAGGGGTGTTTCTTTCTGGGACAAACTTTGTGTCCCTTCATAAATCTTATAAAAAGTTCATATTTGGCTTTAGAATGAGGCTGTGACAGAGGAAAAACTCTACTTAACAAAATTTATCCCTCAAAATGCATGAAATAATGTCTCATTGGGTTATGAATTTACAAATTTTCTGGGAGAACATGCCGGACTCCCTACTATGGTCACTCCACGCGTGACTTGCACCGCGTTAAGTTGGCCTTCTGTACCTGACCCCTATGCTGTGAAAAAATCCTGGTGAGAAAGAACACTGATCTCTAAAAAGAACTCAACAGACAACCAGAGATCATTATACAGGGAAATTATCTGAACCATATGCTCTCTCTTCCTTTCTTTATCTTTTTTCTTGTCTTATCTTTTCCCACTGGCAATGATGAATGTCTTGTCCTTGACTGCAGGAAGAAATGAGTTGGAATAGGAATACCATGTCTGAGATAGATCTAGCATGCAGGAAGAGTTACGGTAATTCAAGTTAGAGGACTTATGTCTTAGCTTTTTCGCATCTTTGAAACCCTCATCTGTAGAAGATACCAGTATGAATCAAATGTTGAAGACTTCTTGGATAACATGATGTTTTGTCTTTAAAAAGTTTTTATTACATGTAGGTATGTTAGTACAGTGTAGGTGGTTCTGAAGGTGTTGTTTTGACTTTGACAACTTTGTAACAGTGGGGTTCAAGCGCCTCCAACTGACCAGTCTAACTGGTCTAGACCTTTTAGCCTAGTGGTTAAAGTATGCGGCCTGTGGACTGGTGGGCCCCGGGTTCGATCCCCAGGAGCCAGGGCCCAGGAGTCTGTTTCTACTAACCTCTTGTGTTTTAACTTTGACAACATGGCCTATCCCAGTTCTTTCAGCAACAGTTGAGAATATGTGGTTTGACATGAGTTTGGGGTCTGTAAGTCCGAGTTGATCTGTAAGACGTTGTAAGACGCTAGTCCCACATCTTGAGGAGACTTGGGAGGCTGCGGAGAGGGTAGTGTCTGGTCGGCCGGTAAGGTCGGAATGCAGCTCTTGTCTCACATGTGGTAGCTTTTAACTCTGTCTGGGGCAGGGGGCCTCGGCTACCGGGGCTGGCTCATGCAGTCAGGTTTGGTGCCAGTTACTTTTGGACCTCTGCTCTGCAATCCATCAATCAGTCATTTCACTCTTGCGGGCAACATGCTTTGTGAAAGGGCAAGCCAAATTTTGCAAGAAAGTGAGAATAAACTTTCTGGACAAATATTCCAAGTTTAAAGACAGATAGCTGTCAGTATAGACAGTGTTCCCACACTTCTTGGCAAAACTTCTTGGAGCACTTCCTCAAAGAGCCGCACTTCTGATCAGGCGGTTTGCGAGCGGCCAGCCCGCCCCACCAGGCTACCCCCTCTGTGCAGGACTTCCCCGGTAACCCGACACCCGCTAATGGAGTGCCAGATCGCTGGCTGGAAAATTCAACCATTCCAGACTCAAGCACAACTTTTCCCAGGAATACGGTAAGTTTGGATGTCGGTTCTTTTGTCCTTATGAAGGAACACCTCAGCTGACAGGGAGGACAGATATCTCATGAGTCCTGTCTGTACGACTACGAGAGAGTTTTCCTGAGGTAGTTTCCCCAGTTTTACCAGCCCTTCATGGTTCAGGTTAGTCCAACGTCAGCAGATTGATCCAAATATTCGTCCCCGTTCTTTGTGACCAGGTCGGCAATTTCAGTTGGCAGAAATTCCTTCCACAGCAAGCCTCATGTCTGAAGGTTTCCTTCAAGATGTCTTGTGGGCCATCATGGGTTCCTTGGCCTGTTTTGAGACACGTACCTGTAGGAATGGGGCACTTCCTGTACGTGCTGTTGTGTTGGCTGGTCCCGAGGCCCAGTCTGTGTGGGCATCAGACTGGCTACACACATAGGAACCACGGCAGGACTTCTACTCACTAACCCTGGCTATAGTTACAGACTTACAGTTATAGATGAACAGGAGCGTCTAGACTGAAGTAGTGGAGACTGTTGTGGTGACTTGGAAGTGTTCAAGTTTGTAGGCTTGTATAACACTAACTAATTCAGCACAGGCACAGACTGACGGACTCAGGCATTTCTTTATCAACAATTTGACCCACCTTTAGATTTATACTGTAGAAAAATGAGGGATACTGATTTTAAAAAAATGAAATGCTACACGGTACATGATGTATTAACACTTTCTTCTCGTACTAACATATTCTGTCTTCCTTTATGGCATTATTATTTCCAATCAGCTCTAGGGGTAGGAAAGGAATTTACACTGTCCTGATTACTTGATGGCTTCTTGATCATTCTGGATTATGAGATGCTGTCTGTTATGCAAAAGGTTTTTCATGAATCTGATATTATCTACTATAAATCCCCATTTGGATGTGCATGTACTCTTACATTATCAAACATATTAGAAAAGCCTTGCAATGTAGAAATAAGTTATTTCTAATACACAGCCAATTGTTCAGTACCAGACTTGATACAGGGTTGCTGTTTTGTCTATGTCTCACGAGGTACTGTCTGTAAAGTGTTATTATATGAACCTCTGTTGAATGGACAAGGCTTTTTTGTTGCTTTTGTGATAATTCACAACTTTTTATGCATTGTTGGTTTCCTTGTGGCTAGTGACCTCTGGCAACTTACGCAGGAATTGCAGCAGAATATTGCTGCAACTTTGATGTTTATTAATACAAGGATACAAAAATATGTAACACTGAGCTATATGTCTGCTTTTGTCATCACTGAGTTTAGTTCAGGTTATGTTATGTTATGGGTGGTCTATACAAAATTTATGACTTGTTGCAAGTTTGAAGCGATTTTGACGATCCAGTATGTTGATGACTCGTAATTCTCATTTATTGGTATGCAAATGAAGTTCCAGCACACATGGGTGGCCTTACATGACCTGACTCATGGCCATTGCCAAGGGCAGGGAGGTCAGAGGTCAGTCCCAGCAGCTTCTGTTCTTTGTTAGGAGGGTGTCGGACATAAGTGAGCAAATTGTGATGGTCGGTGAAAGATGTTGGCAGCATGGTTGTAATTTAAAAAACACTGACATGGCAACTATATTGTTAGGGCAACTTCAAATAGCAACAAACATGTGCATTTCTTGAATTTTTGAATCCCTTCAGTTACAATAACTGATTTCCAATAGCGAGAAGTACATGTATTATTTTTTAGTTTGTTCTTTTGCTCAAAATAAGTTTTTATACTTTGATGAAGGTTAGACATCCAGGTAATAAGATACGCCAAAAATAGTTACTCAAGCAACTGGATGAAATTTTGAAACAGTCAGACGTTTCAGACAGCATCCGCTATCTTTCATCACTAACTCTTTTTGGGGTACATGTACATTTTGATACTGTTCGTGCAAATTGAAAACCTGGAAAATATAAGAGGTTTTGCACAAAGTAAGATGGGCTCTAAAAGCCTCTCTTTGGAGTTTCTTTTCTAAAATGAAGAAGCTCACATACTGACCAGTCCCAGTGCAGCACCTGTCCCTGTGTTATACGGTACCTCTACACTGTACCTGTCTGCTGGAGGATGTTGGGAGAGGGTGGTGCTGAGGACTTGCAGTTCTCCTGAACCAATGCTCTGGGAAACAATACAGATGGGCAGTATATGTAGATCCTTCTTTCTTTGTAGGACTGAACTATTCTCCATGCAGAGGTTGAATGGGCAGATCGTCACCGTTTTATCATATGCCGTTTTTTTTGTCGCTAGCCCATTCTAAAGTTAGAATGGGCTAACGACACATAGCATGGAGAGTAGGACTGGACTGGTTTGAGACAATGATTGTTCATTTCCATTTCTCCCCCGGCGTACCCAATCATAAGTTTAGTTGGTTCTTTATCAAACTCAGTGTGTGGCTGTCTTCAAATCCAAGTTCAAATCCCCCCAACGTTGTGATGGAGACGCAGAGTTGTGCATGTAGGGTTGTTGTTTCTGTGCTCCAGTGTCATACTGGCATGTGTGGCATGAGTCACAAGTGTTGCCTGTATCGCACTGTAGTCACAGCTTATCACTGGGCCTGGCATGTTGTGAAAGCTGATCAGATCAGTTTCCATGGTAACAGTTGACATCACCATGGTGATGAGGAGTTGTGGTTTGTTTTTCTGTGGCCTGATGGGTCCCCCCAGGGGTCAGTCTGACCTCCAGGGGTCATAAGGTCAAACCCAAGGTCAAACCTAAGGACGGGCCTTGGAGACAGAAGAAAGCTGTTTTATATAAGATCTTTCTTGAGAAGTCACTTTTGGTCTTTCTTGAGAAGCCTGTCCTGTTTTAGACAAGCAAATAGCATATGTGTTTTGTCAGACTCTAGATCTACCGCTAAGTCTTTTTATCAATGTACATGTACATGTTTGAGTACACAAACAGGTGTCACAATAAAGTTCTGGTAGCCAGCAATAGATGAATTACAGGTAAGTCAAAAGGTTGTTTCGAGCCCTGTAAATATCATCTCTATGCATGACGATGCCTGTTGTTAAACATTAGTACATTCAAGTTCAACTGAAACATGGGGGACTGGTGATGGTTCCAGTAGAATTTGAAGTTACACGGCACTACATACATGTACTGTTGTACAATCAGTGTTTACACTGTGTAACGACCTTCCCTCAAGGTCAGACAGGATGTAAAAAAAAAATAAAAACCATTCATTCATTCATTCATTCATGTACTTCTTCCTTATCTCGCTGGTCACAGATTGGACCCGCTGAGGCATCATGGGAGTTTCTGTACACACACATCTGGCGCACAATATGGGTTAGGCAGGGTTGAACCTGAAGTTGGAGAAAAGTTCACAGACTTTTATTGTTTGGAAGAGATTATCACACATGAAACATCTATAGATACGCCTACATTTGTAGGGTTTGGCTGTACAGTAATGGAGGTGAGCTTACGTTGTGTGACCATTCTAAGGTAATGTTGGGAGAAACATTGTCAGTGTTGGTTTAGTTAATCTTGTAGTACATGAGTTATGCCAGGATGTTAGTTTTAGGTGTAAGTTTTGGATGTCTGTACATGTATGTACACACCAGTAGCTACAAGAGTGTCACAGAGGATTGTTTAGTACCAGACTTAATCCAGGGTTGATGTTTTGTCTGTGTCTCACTAGGTGCAGTCTGTAAAGTGTTATTATATGAACCTCTGATGAATGGACAAGGCTGTGTTTTCTCTTGTGCTGATGTGTTTTTCTTTTGTTGGAAACAGTTGATGATAACTCAAGAAAAATGTTTAACTCAGGAAATTACCAATGAATTTTTGCTATGTTATATACCAGTATGTGTATTGGTTTTGGTTCATACAAATTACAAGAAATGTTATAACACCCCCCCCCCTCCAGCAATCTCTAGTTGTCTATAGATCTTTCTTTAGGAGTATGACATTGTCATGACCTTTGGTCTTTGGTAGGCTATATCGTCAAGAAGAGATGATTAAAGTTTTGAATGTCAAAGTCATTGCAACATTACAAATTGTTAAAAGATTTATGATGGATTTGTCTAGCTTGGTCCCAGTGTTGAGAAATAACACTGATATTGTGGTAAGGATAGCCCAGACTTCCTCGCTGTCTGCCCAACACCAGCACTCCCCCAGCCCTAACCTCTACCAGGCTCCACGGGTCGCTGGAACAAATAGTAGAAATTGGCCGAATAGACAGATAACATGCCAGAGGAGTTGGTCTGCCAAAGAAGTTACAGTTTGCGACCAACTCCTCTGGCATGTTATCCGTCTATCTCATAGTATTTGGCCAATTTCTGCTATTTTTCCAGCGACCCGTGGAGCCTGGTAGAGGCTACCCCAGCCCAGCAGACAGAAAACAGACAGGTTTCCTGGTGGGTTCCACTTCCTGTCTCTCCCTGACCCTGCACACCCCCCTGAGGGGACACATTTGGGTCAGTCCACTTCCCATCACTGTAAATGCTGAAATTTTAGTGATGGCTTAACGTTGGCTGTTTTTGTCGTAACCTCTTCACTGCGAATTTAAAACCACTGTGAAAATATTTATTCCGTCTTATTCCCGCCTACCACCTTGTTTTATCCGTGAACTAAAAGAAACACCTCTACACTCCATTGTCTTCCTGACGTGAGATTAAATCCTGGGGTTTACAGTGCCCTCTCAGTAGTGTAGGAGACGCAAATTTCCCTTTCGTGAACGGTCGTTACCTTTGAGAACGGTCGTTGCCATTTCTCAGAACGGACGTTGCCATTTTGAACGGTCGTTGCCAAATCCGATCGACCGATTTTGAATTCCGAACGCTCGTGGCGTGTTCGGGAACTTCTCGTAACTTCACGGAAATCTGAGAATTGTGGGTAATGACACAAGGGGCGACAGAAGAAGAGCCACTCGATCGCGCCAGAACTTGTGGAAGTCCAGCCAGGACCTTCTAAATCAAGAAGCCATCATGTTGTTGTTGTCCTTTAACATTTGTTATTTCGCCAGGGGTGGTCACTTGCTGCTGGGTTTCACTTTAAATTGTTTCCCCAAATGATGCACCAGAAAATTAAATATTTACAGAAGAGACCATATGAATCTAGGGAACATTTATTGTCGATTATCAATCCTTGATTTGACCTTGAAATGTAGCGTGTATGGCAATCAATGTTGTTCTGGTCCCTTGTGTCAAAATAATTTTTCACCAAGTTTTACTACCTTGTTTACCCCTGGACAGTAGGACAAGGACAGGGATGAGGTGTGACTTTCATTCACCCCTCAATTCACACAGGAACAATTTGCATACCTGCCCAGGTCCTCATTTCTCACCCTAATATTCTCCCGGGGTGTTAACAGCCCTTTTTGTTCGATTTACTTTGTAATAGCAAGGACATTATATATAATGTCCTTGGTAATAGCAAGGACTTGAAGGAGGTTAACCTCCTTGGTAATAGATAGCTGATGGGAGCGGCCAAGATACTGGATACTAGTATAACAGCAGTGCCGCCCGCCCACCAGTGCGTTCTAGTCTCCCCGAGGGCTCTGGGCGAACCCCGAGCCGGGATACTAGAAACCCCAAGGTGGTGGGACTGCTGTTATATCCAGATATCGAGGCCATTATACCGTCAACTATCTAACTTACCCCATTGCATACTTCCCCAAAGCTTCCCTAGTTCATCAGCTCTACCAAATGTTACTTTATTTTGTCCTGAAAGACCAGAAATCTTTCTTTTTGCTTGACATGTTGACAAACGAGTAACAGCTGTAACGCTAGCACATACAAGGCAAGTAAAACATATGGGGAGAGTCGAACATCCTCTGGGCAATTAGAACTCAGAACAGTGATTGGTCAGTCTGAGAATAGGTCACATGCTTACTATGACCCGGGAAGTTACGAAAAGTTCCCGAACACGCCACGAGCGTTCCGAATTCAAGATCGGTCGCTCGGATTTGAGTAGAGAGTTAATGTCTATCCCAGGCCGAGAAGGTTCAGCACTACCAGACCTGAACTGAGGGGACCCCGAGTTCTTGGAACTTACCCAGCAGTGTCTGAAGTCTTCAGACAGTGACACTTACTTTGGCAGTGTTTTAAGACGGCTTACGATTTTGTTAATTAAGATGCTAGACATACTTGAAGTTACTGCTAAGGTGTGAAAACACCAGTTAGAAGGCAGAAATTTCTGTGGGACTTCCTTAGTAACACTTGTCTCTTTCCTGAAGTTTTTTCAAACATCAAGATTAACGCTCTACTGAAATACTCAGCACTAGTACTACTGTCTGTATAACTTATGAGGTTTTGCATATTGTATCTGTATTATTCAGCTGAATGTGACAATAGCTATTTAGGATAAGGCATTTCTGATGGACAGTGTCATTATTGGTCATGTACTTTTACATTTTTGTGTGCATGATATTTCCATGTACAATGTACATGTTGTATAATTTTTTTTAATGACATGATCACACAAAGAATAGCTTGAATCTGTGAGTTAAATTGCAGTCTGTATCAACCAAGGTAAAGTCAGTAAGGCTTTCTGGCATATATGCCACTGCAAAAGTATGTTTCTGTACATATAGAATGCGACACAGGGTATTCCGTACCACCCGAGGAGGGCGATCCGACCCGCAGTCGGGCTGGGACCGAGGGTGAGGCGGAATACACTGTGTTGTATTTTATTTATGTCATATCCACCCGAGAAAACACACATTTCAATGCGGAATGCGCCAGAAGTTGAGGGAGTTTTGTGTCCTAGAACACAAAACGGTAACAACATTGATTCTAACCTCCGAATCTGGTATTCCAATTTTCGGCGGTGGCGCAACCGACGCGCTCGAAATGCATTCTAAATATTCTATAGAAGCCCGTATGATACAACTCCAGAACCCTATGTGATACGTACGGATAGTTATCACAGTCCAGAACACCCGTATCAGGCCCAGGCATGACATAGATGTATATATCTGCTGAGTGATTAACAGATTTTATTTTCCGTCCCCAGATTCTGGAGTTTTAGTGTTTGACAGCAGAACCAACACCGTCATGGCTGATGAACTCAACCCTGAAAATATCAAACAGAAAGTAAGACATGTTTTTCTTACAAATGTACTGTAGTGATGTTTATTATACCAGCTGTAACTGTGTTTGTAACTGATACTACTATTACTAGTAGTAGATGTAACAACATTCTATGTAATAAGTCAGACTAAAGTCTGACCTACCAAATTTTGTCCGTAATCTTACAAAGGCCAATCCAGAAAACAGAGTCTGCACAGGGTTGGGCAAGTTTTGACAAGTTCACTGGCCCTATAGGGCAAGTACATGGAGATTTCCACTGGCCTGGACCAGCTTTTCACTGGCCTGAACTTTAAATGCCATTTGCTTTGCATTTTTACCTGCAGGAAGGAAATCTATCTTCCAGTAAAAAAAACACTTCATAGTTTATAATGTCTCTCTCTCTCTGTGTCTCTCTGTCCAACTTTACGTCTTATATTCCCCATATGGGGGTTGGACGTGCTTACACATGGATGGGGGAGCCCCAGAACTCCTCATCAAGTGCAAGTCAATGTGATCTAGCCAAACTTGTATACTACTACTACACTTGTAGTCCAATATTTTCTTATTTTTGTAAATTGTAGTGTAAGGTGAGGGTGTCCATAAAATCATACTGGCCTGATCAGGCCTCTGCTGGCACAGTTGGTGCTTTCACTTGCCCAGGGCAATCACACCAAAATATGGATTATTTTGTCCAACCCTGCTGGTTTTCTCTTAGACTCTCTGTCCGCCTTCTTGTCCTCTGACCACTTTTCCCTACATTTTGCCAGAGAATTGAACTTAGTGTCTACATTTTCTACTACATTTTACCTTTATTCTGCTATCAAAGTGTAAATGTATATGTGTCCTTGCTCCACAGATTAGTGCCATAAGAGAAGTAGTGCTGAACCGCAGCAATAACGAGATCGTGCTGGTCCTGCAATATCACGACTACGACGTGGACAAGGCCATCGCATCCTTCATGGAAGGTAAGCACACACACACTGATGTTGTTTTTGTGACATACACACATAGAAGCTCATGGTCATGCCACTTTGTACATAGGTTTAGTTTCATGTGTTTGAAAGAACATTATATCTAAAAATTTTTAATGGATTGCTGATATTGTGTACAAGTGTACAGTCTTTAAAAAGCCTGATGCATACATTCTTTTTTCAGATGGAGCTGCACAGGTATTGAAGGAGTGGAATTTTACAGGAAAAAAGGTATGTCTTGTTTTCTTGTCAGTGGTTTGTACATGGCAGCTATATTTGCTCATCACTCACTCACTCACTCACTCACTCACTCACTCACTCACTCACTCACTCACTCTCTCTCTCACTTTGTAGATTCTAGCAAACCTTTTTCTAGATGATAATTTAGCTTTAAGGGTTCCTTGTGCAGTTTTTTCTTCATCATAAGTGTCTGTTTATTATTCTCGCCAGTCCAACAACAAAAAGAAGAAGAAAAAGAACAAGAAGGAGGCCCAGCAAGCCCAGCAGCCGCCACCTCAGACCGAGGCTCCCAAGGAAGATGACACCAGCTCAGCGGAGGTGCCGGTAGAGGTCTCCGTGAACCTTGACCTGGTTACCACGGAGACGGCGAAGTCGGACGCCATGCACTCCCCCACCAGTCCCAGTATAGAGAGTGGGATTGAACCGGACAGTGTGCCCAATGGTAGGTGCTTTACTGTTGGTTTTGATGTGAACCATTGTGTAGCGTGCGTAGTCCAGTGGTTAGCGATCTTGCCTCTGGAACTAGAAGCCCCGGGTTCGATCCCGGCTGTGTCGCTCACCCGACATGCACGCTACCGTTAAAGATCGCAGTCCTTAGGACGGGACGTTAAGCCGTGGTCCACTGTTCATTGTGCTTGCCGAAAAGAGCTAGGGGAATTTCCCCGGTACAATGAACCTGTAAATACTGTCTATAGCGTCTGTCTCCTCTGTCACGACCAGTTGAAGAGTAGCTCATCTGTTCATTGAGTTCATTTGAGCTAAACTGGTTCGAGATTCCTTTCCTTTCCTTTTAACCCCTTTTGAAGATGTGTTACTTCTTGGGGCTGTCACACTTGGGAATATATCAAGTCCGTATGAATTCCGCATTAATTTTTTTAATGATAGGACATGAGTTGCTTACGAATATTTTTTTACATGTATTGATATGGAATAATCTATGACTGTTAAGTAACTCTAGAATCTGTAAATACATTTTGAATTTGCCGAAGAACAAAAGTAATTGACAAGGAACTCATACAGCCCCCTTTCCCAGTTTGATCTAATGGTTATTGTGGTGAAATCACAGTTTTATTGATGCTAGGATGTTGGGCACTTGACTTAGGGTAGGTTACATGACTTCCACCTCCCTTATGTGATTGATACTTTATAGTTAATTTCTGCTTTCAATGATTGTTGTGTTTGTCAATTAAGTTTTTATGCAAGCACAATACCTTTCGTGCTAAAATATCTAATCAAAAGTGAAATTGTATACCGAGTCTGCTGTGGTGCTGGTGGTGGTTAACATGCACCCTGATGATTGGTTGATAATCTTTCCTCACAGAGAGTGCGGTAGACCCTGTAGTGCTGGATAGCATACCTAATGGTGAGACCTGCTCTTGTGGAATCTGTGTTCCAACTCAGACAAGCAAACATTTCTTAAAGAATTCTTTGCTTCAAGTTCTGGTCTGAGTTGGAAGACTGTCTGTCAAGGCCCAAAGCACAACCTTACCAACCAAGTTCTTTTAAAACTAATTGTTTGAGGAATGTTCTAGAAAACATTTTGAAACAACTTTTGAATTCCTATGACTATATAGTATGAGTTCCAGCCACACCCATGAATGTGATCTAGAATATTCCTCCAATGTTAGCAGTCTTTTTGTTTTCTTTACTTTTTATTTTTATTTTTCTCACTTTTGTCCCTTTTTGAGGTCTAGTTTGAAGGTCATGACCTTTTCTGTCCTTCACAGGCCCTGTTCCAGTGACCCATGACCCCAGCTCACTGCCCATAGGAGTCCCTCCTTCCCAGGATCCTGTGCAGCCGGAGGCCTCTCTGTCCCGGGGTGCCGAGGTGGCTGAGGTGGAAGGAAGTGCGGATGAAGGTACGAAACGAAAGTCTGGCAAGACTAACCCCGGAAAGGCTGCCCGCGGTAAAGGTAGGTCATACTAACATGCATGTGAGCCGTCCCGCATTGCTTACGCAATCTCATACACGTGTGGCAACTAGATACACATGCATGGCTGCTGGTAGTTGTACTGTTGTGGTGTATGTTGCTCACAGCTTAGCCATCACTCGGTGACTGTAGATTACAACCTTGAAGCTTCAGGTTTCTACTAGTACTAGCCCCTTGGTGATCTGAACCCTGATGCTCATGTTACTTGCAATAGCAGCAGTTGTGTCCTAGTATCTTCATATTGTAGGGGATATAGTAAGGTAGCCCGGATCATTCTCACACCCAACTTAAACACAGTGTGGAGCAATTTTCTTAATCACTAATATCCCTTTTCCACTGCATTGCTGACAGTGGAGCAACCATTGAGTAACCAAAATTCCTTAAAATTTTAAAATTTCTCCCTGACTTCATGACATAGAATTGGTGAAACTTTATTTTTGTAAGCTTGAAATTTATAGCTGTAGACAGCCCTGACCAGGATAAAGGCTGCGTGGAGTCAATAACAGACTCTGGTGACAGTAGTGCCGTTCTGGGTTAGAACATTGGTGGCTGTGCTGGGATACTGAGAATCACCCACTAATGCTGTAAATGCATTTAAGTTCACGTGGTTCATATTTAGCGCTAAGGGGAAAATAGAGTGTTTGTGATGGTTTTAAGTTCGCGGCAGCGCTACAGTGACATACTGCTACAGTATTGGATGAAAATGTTCGCTGTGGTTTTAAATTCGCGATGGAACGGTCGCCGTGAACATAAAACCACCGCGAACATTTCTGCATTTACAGCAGTGCTTGATTTTTCACTGAAAGTTTTCCTTCTCTCCTTGCAGGACGTAACAGGAGGCTGAGCCCGAGCAGGCTGTCCGGCAGTTCCGATCGCGTACGGACGATGAGCGAGTCGTCCAATCGCAGCCAAGCGTCCAGCCACGCCGCGGAGAAGGGGGCAGCGGGGTCAACGAAGAGACCAGGTAATGATCAAGTCATGTCGGCACATTCATTTGTAGTTGATAAGGTATTCATACTGGAGCACTTTAACTAACTAGGATGACACTCAGGCTAAGAACACTGGTCGTATTACTACCAAAAATGTCATTCGGAGCTCGCAAACTCGTCGGCAGTTAGATTTTCTTACTGTGTACCATATTTGATGTTATAGCAGGTAGGTTGGTAAGGCTTTCAGAAATGAAAGCAAAGCATTCACATTTGATGCCAAATTCCATCTAAGTGTTTTTGATACATTGGATAGATAGATACATGTACATGTATTGTATATATAGTAGTGATTAAGTAAGTGTTTTGTGTTGATGTGAGAACTTGTTTCTGCACCCACAGCCAGCCTGGATAAGGGCGGCTCGGGAAAGAAACCAGGTACAAATGTGCCTCCACTTGGGTGTGTAACTGGTGTGGTGGCTGGGCAGGGTGCTTCTGTGAAAAGTAGCCAAATTAGACTGTTTATTGTGAAAGCGTTTCTTTTGTTGCCTCCCCTTTGTACATGTACTCCTCATACTGCTTTTCATACAGCTTTGGCAATTTGGTCTGAAAGAATAGAGATACCTGAAATGTACTGTCTTCAACTGTCCAGTCTTGCAATTTACTGGTTTCTTTGACAATATTACTGCTTTTCACTCGTCAGCTGTTGGGCAATACTAGAAATATGTACAGGCCTACAAGTACAGGCCTTCAAGAGTCAAACATCTTTTTGTTTATTTCCCCCAGGAAATAAAGACCTACATGCATAATCTCCAAGCAGATATAAGGATTTAGTTCATTCTCAGTAGTTATACCGGTTCCTTCACTTTAAACAGTTTGTAGAAGGAGGTAAAGTTTATAAAGAATACAATACTAAATGTTGCACAAATAGTTGTAAAATATTGAGAATGAATT
This sequence comes from Branchiostoma lanceolatum, assembly GCA_035149815.1. Classification (NCBI taxonomy): domain Eukaryota; kingdom Metazoa; phylum Chordata; class Leptocardii; order Amphioxiformes; family Branchiostomatidae; genus Branchiostoma; species Branchiostoma lanceolatum. Next base: position 1,968,869 of record CM068880.1, read on the forward strand.
GGATCCTTGCAACTGCTTGGAGATTGCTCCATGCACGTGAACTTGGCGTGGTGTGGTGTAACGGCAGGGTTTTCAGCCCAGAACCGATGTTTTGCCCTTGCAAAAGGCACTTTACACAATTGTCCTCACTCCACCCAAGTGTAAAAACGGGTGTATAATGTGTGTGGGCCACGACACCAGCAATAGCTGCCTGTGTCCCACGTGTATTGTACTGTTGCAATGCTAATAAAATCAAAATAAATAAAAAAATCGTTTTTCCCCCAGGAGCGGGTCTGGAGCGCTCAGTGAAGGACCTCCAGCGCTCGACGGTGTCGCTGCAGCGGTACCGGAACCTGCTGAACGAGGAGATCGACGCCTCGGTCAAGCGGCTCCAGGCGGCGTTCCAGGAGCTGCACCAGCGGCTGGACGACAGGGAGGTGGCGCTGCTGCTCGAGCTCGACCACGTCAAGGCACAGGCCAGTGAGTAGGGATTATACACATGTAACACGTCAAGGCACAGGCCAGTGAGTAGGGATTATACACATGTAACACGTCAAGGCACAGGCCAGTGAGTAGGGATTATACACATGTAACACGTCAAGGCACAGGCCAGTGAGTAGGGATTATACACATGTAACACGTCAAGGCACAGGCCAGTGAGTAGGGATTATACACATGTAACACGTCAAGGCACAGGCCAGTGAGTAGGGATTATACACATGTAACACGTCAAGGCACAGGCCAGTGAGTAGGGATTATACACATGTAACACGTCAAGGCACAGGCCAGTGAGTAGGGATTATACACATGTAACACGTCAAGGCACAGGCCAGTGAGTAGGGATTATACACATGTAACACGTCAAGGCACAGGCCAGTGAGTAGGGATTATACACATGTAACGCGTCAAGGCACAGGCCAGTGAGTATTGGGATTATACACATGTAACACGTCAAGGCACAGGCCAGTGAGTAGGGATTATACACATGTAACACGTCAAGGCACAGGCCAGTGAGTATTGGGATTATACACATGTAACACGTCAAGGCACAGGCCAGTGAGTAGGGATTATACACATGTAACACGTCAAGGCACAGGCCAGTGAGTAGGGATTATACACATGTAACACGTCAAGGCACAGGCCAGTGAGTAGGGATTATACACATGTAACACGTCAAGGCACAGGCCAGTGAGTAGGGATTATACACATGTAACACGTCAAGGCACAGGCCAGTGAGTAGGGATTATACACATGTAACACGTCAAGGCACAGGTGAGTGGAAATTAAAGAGAAAGATTTAGGCCACACCAATTTAATTTCTTGGTTAACAGATTAGTATTTTTTTTTAAATCAAAATTTTAGAAGAAAAAAATCATGATGTTTTCATGAATTTTTTTTTATAAAATTTTTTTTTTTTAAATAAAAATCCGTTAACCAAGAAATTAAATTGGTGTGGCCTAACATTAAAAAAAACAGTGATGAATGAGGAAAATGATAGTAAAAGTAGAAATAAAGATAAGAAAATAACTATTAGTAACTGTCAAATATTTTTGATGTTTCGCAGACAGTCAGTCGCTTGGATTGTTCAACTTGAGTGTTTGTACTCCAGCTGTATGTTCCACTGTTGTTTAGTGCTTTGTTGTGTCTGTGGGTTTTCTGTACAGTAACATGACTAAGTCTTTAAACTCAATACTGTCCTCTCTTATCCCCCCTCCCCAGTTGAGATCCTGTCGAAGCGTCAGCAGCAGGCTGTAGATCTGAAAGTGAGGACAGCCAGAGCCCCCACCATGACTGAAGCTCAGCTGTCAGAGCTCAGGGCAGACATCAAGGTAAGTTCTTCTGTCTGTAGCAAAGCCATGGTGGAATTGAAATGTTCTCTTCTCCTTTATTCAACTGCATGTCCACTTCTATCAGCTCCTTAGGGTGTTTTGCTACTGGTTTTAACATGGCTTTCTTGGCTCCCAATTTTTAACAAATGTAAAGTGTTTGAACTTTAGCCACTATTTTTTATCCTTGTGTACTGGTAGCAAGTTGTCTGTTTGTAACTTGATAGCAGAAGACCTCAATAACAGTGACTGAAAGAAACCTCATGTTTATATCACAAGGCCATCAATTATGCAAAGGTTTAGTGAGATAACACTTATACCCACATGTTATATGTCTAAAGATAGTATGTAATTTTTCCAGCACTTCATCAGTGACCGAAAGGTTGATGAGGAGATTGGGAAGACAACACGCTTCGCACGGGACCAGCACGCCATGCTCAATGTAAGGACACACCTGTGGTTTGGACTGGGATTGGTTAACATTTGCATTTGGAAAAATTACCAGAGCTCAGGATTAAGTATCTGGTTTGGAATGGGAAAAGAACATAATGTATATTGGCTCAATATCGTTTGGTGAATAGATCTTTCATCTTTATGACACACTTCACTGTTTTTACATGCTCAATGTAAACCTGTGGTTTGGACCGGGAGTTGTTGGCATTTGCATCTGGAAAAAAAATTAATTGTGCTCATAATTTTAAGGATATGGTTTGGAATGCAAGCAGATCATAATGTACATTGACTCAACATTGTAGATGAATGGATATGCTTCCATATTTATAACTCTTCATTTTTCTTTTTTATTTACAGACAATTGACACATTTGGTGAAGGTGAGTTCCTCTCTTTGTTCCCAAATTAAAAGTTTTCAATGTTTTTGCAAGGTTTAAGTCTGAGTTCACATAAGTTGTTCAACAGACATAGACACAGGCAGAACAATACAAAAATGAAGAAAAAAGGAAAAAGGAGATGACATAATCGCTCATACTACATGTATACCTCAATATGAGATTAAGAATTAATAGCTGTAATATACTGTAGCTTTACCAACATCATGCTCCAGCTTAGGAGGTCCTAGTCAATGTAACTCATTTCAAGCCAACGGAACTGTAGAAAGAGGACTGTCTTTCTTGTTTTCACAGGGCTCGAAATAGTGGGTGCATGTGCACCCAAAATTTGAACTGTGCACCTAATGTTTTACTGTGGGTGCAACAGTGCACCTCGATATTTTTGTAGGCTATAGGGTAAAAGTACTATAATTGTACACTAGTATATCGAACATTCTTGAAATGTAAGTACAACTGTATCAGAAAAAGCATTTGTATAACCCTTTGTTGTGCTTTATTTGATGTATTAGTTGTTTGAAATTTTGAAGTTAGCTATAGACTTACATTGAAGTTCAGTAATTTGTTTTGCTGACATTCAACTTTATTTTATGTGGTGCACCCAAAATTCTTTCTGTGCACCTAATTTTTGGGGTTGGATGCACCAGTGCACCTATTTCCAAAAATTGATTTTGAGCCCTGTTTTCATAATTCCCCTGTTGTCCAGTTGTGCCAGTGAAGTGTGTGTACTCCACGCGGCGCCCGTCCCTCAGCTCCGTCTCCAGCATCAACACGACCAGCTCCGTGTCAGAGCCCCCCACCCCGACCTCCCCCAGCCGACCCTTCCCCCCGTCCCCCACGGCAACGGCCAATCAGAAGGACGAGGTGTTCGACAGCCTGGTTACCACGGGGTCCGTAACCGTGACGACGGCCCCGGGGATGAGCACGGCGGAGATGGTGGAGTTGCAGCAGAGGCTGCAGGAGAACCTGAGACAGCAGGTCCGTCCGATGGTCAGTTCCCATGGTGGCGTGGTAGGTCATAGGGCAGGTGTCAGAGGTTATGGGTCAGGTGTCGGGTTACAGGTTAGGTGTCAGAGGTCAGAAATTTAAAAAAAAAGCTGATTTCAGGTAAGTAGCTGGCAGAAAGCGAATGTGCTCTGTAATTGGTTCTTGGGCTGTGAAAAGTTAGTGCATGTTTACGATTACCTGCGCCTAATACTGGTTGGTTGGTGTTTGGCCTCACAAACTTGGTTTATGGAAGATGTCTTCCCTCTAGTAACAAGTTGCCTCAAGTAGAGAAGCTACTGTGAAAACAGGCGAAACCCTTTCTTTTTCCAATCTCAGATTTTGTGTACAGAAGATGTCATTCCAAAACAAAACCAACTTTGTTTGGCCTACGAGTCTAACTCACTTAAACACACTAATTGACTGTGCATGCAGTGATCGTGCAACATATAATTAACCTGCCATGTTCCTTGTACGCATGATCACAGCTTTGACTGTAATCTCTTTGGTTTCAGTCTAATTACATGTAAGGCAGAGCCATGATTACTGCATGCCCAGACGTCACCATGGTTACGGCTATGCTTTCTTGCCGTTGCTATGGTGACCGCTGACTCGTGTGATGAATCTTTGTACACAAGCAAGTGTTCTATTCCACCAACGTTTCAGTGAGCATCAGTCACCTTCCTCAGGGCAATTCTGACTGGTTCACATTGCACTGCAGCTATAGGTGTCATGAGGAAGGTGAAATCCACCGAAACATGGTTGAATTATGAAATAAAAGACATGGTTGTGTCTTTTTTATTTATTGACTTTCCAACCTGATGAAACTATTCTGACAGTATTCACGGATGACTAAGATTCCTTGTGATTGTTTCCCAGATAACTACAACCTTAAACTTTTCAAGTCAAAGGTGAACAAACGTCTGTCATCACAGTATAGTATGGTAACCCAAAACATGAGCCTTGTTTTGTGGTGAAATTGAAGTAAATAGAAATAAAGATGTAAAAATGACTCCTCAGTGACAGTCACCGAAATGTGGTTGAAATAGAATACTTGGTTGTGTACAAAGAATCTTTTTATCCATTGACTTACCAACCTGGTGAAACTATTCACGAATGAATCCTGGTGTCTAGTTACATATGAGGCAGAGTCATGATTACTGCACGCTCAGACATTACCATGGTTACCGTTGCTATGGTGACAGCTGACTCATCAGTTGTTTGGTTCCATAGGGCATCAGCACGGCGTCTCCTGAGCGTCGCAGGCCCCAGGCGAACAGCGCGCCGCCCCAGGGACCGGGGCGCGACCGCACGAACCAGAACCGCGACCGCGCCAGCCAGGGCCAGCAGGCCAACAGGGACAGAGGGTACGTAAACACACCGTAGTCATGCAAGGGGGCAGTTTCTCAAGGTACTGGATAAGATTTGGAAACGGTCAGTCGTTTCAGACAGCGTCCGCTGTCTTTCGTCAGTGAGTATGATTCTGGACTTACCAGCTATTAAACCAAACCTCAGGATTGATATGTCAATTAAGTGAAGACAGTACTAGCATGGTTCAAGAGAAGACGAGGTTGTATGCTGATACATGTAAGTCAATTAGCTCCTGTTGTGAGTTCAGGAGCTAATGTTGTTCGCTAGCAGGGTAGGGCATTGCTGTCTGAAACGTCTGACCGTTTCAAAATTTTATCTAGTTGCTCGAGTAACTGCTACCTTGCGTATCTTATTACCTGGATGTCTAACCTTCATCAACACACCATAGTCACATTCTTCTCTTGTCGTACCACATTGCATTTGTCCCGTCTTTGACGTTGTATGACGTACTCAGTAATGTTAGGAGTAGGGCAGGTCTGGCGGTGGGAGGGGTGAAGCTGGGTAAGTAGCCTCCTGTTCATATGTGTGTTCGTCCATCCATGCATGCAGGGTGGGGCAGGGCAAAGGGCGAAGGAACCAGGACAGACCCGGGCAGAACCAGGGGAGGACCGCACAGGGTCAGGATAGGAACCAGGATAGAGCTGGGGCAAATCAGGGACAGAACCGGAATAGACAGACCCGGCCTGGGTCGGCACAAACCCAGGCTGGGTCAGAGAAAACCCAGGACGGACAGAACCGGGATGGAAATAAACCAGCTGGGTCTGGAGGAAAGCAGGATAGGACTGATCATAAGAGGGATGGGACCAAAGATGGGACTGAGCTAAAGCAGGGTGGGAAGGGACAGGCTGCTGAAACGAACAAGCCGACTGAGCCGAGACAGGACCAGGGGCAGAGACAGAACCGGGACAGGGGGACGAGAGATAGAGGGTGAGTGGGGTCGTTCATGCACACCTCGTGGGTGTGTTGTCATTTCATCTGTTATGTCTGTACATTAATGTCCTAATAGTTTAGAGTGTGTGTCACATCTGTGCATCGTCTGTCCCTCCCAGGAATAAGCCACAGCAGGGGCAGAGTGGAAACATGGGGAAAGGGTGGGTGCTTGTTGGACTGGTCTTTCTAATTGAACAAATGATAAGCCAAAAATAATTACTCTAGCAACTGGAAAAAATTTGAAACAGTCAGACGTTTCAGACAGCATCCACTGTCTTTCGTCAGTGACTAATGATAGGACTGAGAACACCTAGTCTTCATTTAAAGACTACTTCAAGACATCCTAAATTGTCTTAACCTCATTAACATACCTATTCAAAGTTTTGGTATAAAACCTGGTCTTCTCAGTCCTATCGTTAGTCACTGATGAAAGACAGTGGATACTGTCTGAAACGTCTGACTGTTTCAAAATTTTATCCAGTTGCTTGATTAATTATTTTTGGCGTATCTTACTACCTGGATGTCTAACTTTCATCAATGAACAAATGATTGTTCCTAGATTCGGTGTGTTTTTGTCTTTAACAACTTCGCTTGTTTCGTCTTTACCATTTGTTATGTCTGTAACATTTGTATTGCCTGTAGATGTCCATTAACTAACTCATTGTCATTCTAACACCCTTCAGTGGGATCTCTGGGCAGCAGGGTAACCGGGAACAAGGGTAAGGGCATCTGTTTATGGTCTCTTTCTAGGGTTGGATACCGGTTCGCTGGACCTGATTCGGACCTTTATAACATCCAAGAACCGAGTCCAAAAAACCTGAAAGCCAAAAACCTGAGTCCAAAAAAAACTGAACAAAGTGCAAAATATTTTCTATTTTGTTTGATAAAAAGTGTTCTGAGTCTCCCTTTGACAAAAAAGGCATTTAAAATAAGTGCAACATTCAATGTGCGTGTCAGTATTAATTCTCTATGCTTAATATTGTTCTAATAAAACAAAAATCAACTGGACAGGATCAGGTTCAGGTCCGGACCTGAACCTAAATCTCTGGACCTAAACTTGGACTTAGACCTTATTAAGCCGAACCGGTATCCACCCCTATCTCTTTCATTCACTTAATCTACAATGATTCTTTGCTATGTCTTAGAAAAGTATCACATGAACATTGTATATGTACAGTACTTATGTTTATATACAGTACTGTACTGTAAGTTTACAGCTCGACTTTTGCTGGCTCAACTAGCAATGTTAAAACTGTCCCCTATATTTGAAACTCAACATCTCCAACAGACTCGTCTGCAGTGGTAAGTGAAAAGAACAGGCTAAGTTCACATATGGAGTATGATGGTTAAGCATGGAGTTAAGCTGATTTTAAGCTTTATATACTCCCTATACAACTTTTCTCTGCTTGGTTGAAGACTCACTTTCATTTAACCTTTAGCACACTGAAGTAGCCATTTGGCACCCAATTTCCTATTGGTTACAGAGTTAGGCAGCAGGGAGAAGGTTAAAGTACAAAGGTTAAAGTACAAAGGTTAAAGTACAAAGTTTCACTCTTGTCCTTGTGTTGATTCAGTACGGAGTCCCCGCAGAGATCTGGTCGCAACCAGCGCAGGCGGGACCGCGACCGACGCGACGCCAGGAGGACGAACGACTCACAGGACAGTGCCAACCAATCACAGGACAGCGGACCAAAGGTGGGAGAAGGGCGGGATAGAGGGAACGAAAGAAGCATGTAGTGGTCTGATGGTTAGCATGCCTGCTTATGCAATGTAGATTTGGATACCGTGCAGGGACAGAGGAAAGGCAAGAAGGATGTAGAAGTTAGCAATCAGAAGCAAGGTTTCTAAACACAAGACTGTAGCCTGAGTGTCATCCTAGTTACATTTGTAATTCCCGGGCTCCCATACTCTCCCTTTACCAAAAACGGCAGAGTATGGGAGCCCTGTAACTAACCAGGATGAAACTGAGGCTCACTAGACTGTACACACTATCAATAGTTTTCTTATTCTGAGAACGCAGCAACAGTTAAAGAAAATTTAATTTACAAATTTTCCCATTTTCCCCAGCAGCCTTCTGGTCAGGATAGGAAGCCCCAGTCAGCGGCTCCCCCTGGTGGTCCTAGCGGGGACGGCAGGCCTGCGGACAGCAACCGTCAGAGGAACCAGTCCCCGCGGCACAACCAGCGTAACCAGCACCCACAGAAGGGGGGCGGCCCGAAGGTGAACGGGAGTGTGGCCCACTCCGTACAGAACGGGCCAAAGGAGAACGGGCCCAAAGTGGCCGAGAAGGACATGAACGGGGCCAGCGTGCCCTCGGATGCCCTCCCACAGCGCAAGCCAAAGCAGAGGGGAGGCGCGCAGAACAAGGAACAGCCAAACGCCATTCCCAACGGGGTGTCAGCGCCTGAAGGAACAGCGACCACCAATGGAGACTGGGAGTGAGGCGGAGGCTAAACCTGACGACGACGATGGACCACGCCCGGATACAGGCCTGTCATGCCAAAGGGACTACCATTATGCTGCGGTTGCTAGGCAACAGTTGCTAAGAGACACGACACAGAATGCTCTGCCCTACTAAGGAAGTCTGTTGTAGAACCTTTTTCAAGTGGACTTTTTTAAGATCCACTTGTACGATAAATGTTGGTCGTAAAACGTTATACAGATACAGTACTGAAGGCAGGAGGCTCAGATAAAAATCCAATGAGTTGTCGCTAAGAGTGGTTAGCAAGAAAAGTTTTTCCTTTGTTTTCATTTCAAAATGTCAAGCTTGTTTCTCCAATAAGCTTTGCCTTTGCGTTTTTGATGGAGGTATGTGTTGCCATGTCAAATTTCTCATGAGTGAGCACAGTGCAGACTCAGCAAAAATGAAAGTCTGTAGTTGTGATGACACTCGAGTCATTACTTCTCCTACAATCATTCTAGCCAGTAGACTGTTCCTCCTGATTTTGAGGGACTCTCAAATGACTTCAGGATGGGTCTTTAAGTCCCAAGATGTCTTGAAATCCCAAGACTATATCTTGAGTCTCTCATCACTTCAGAAGAAGTTGAACTCCATTCATACCTGCATGCCCACTGAATGCCTCCCTGTCAGATCGCCTTGTAAAAGTGCCTTAATTTTCACATAAAGATGAATTGAAATGTGTTTATAAGAGCTGAAGATCTTGAACAAATGTAGCATTTATGAAGTGTTGCGATCACTTTCAACATGTACACAATGTAAACTGTGAAAACCACCCGTTTTAAAGTTGACCGTTCCAAAATGTAATGCTTGAAGGAACTATCCTGCTCCTGTAGAGGGGTGAAATGTATTCTCTTGTAAATCATAGCCTGAATGTAAAGGAAGTATTTATAATCTTGGATGATGCCATGATATATATAGCTGTACGGTAAAGTTGGACAGGAATACTAGTGTGTTTGGGACAGTCCCAGGGACCAACTCTTTCCGAGCCAGTAGTCTAGAAAATGTTTTTGTAGTGTTACAACTACCATTCAAATTGCAACATTGAATATAAGAAAGAAATTGCCACACGGAATGTGTGGAGAAACTGTAGCATGATGTGGAAAGGTGGTTGTGGCAATATGAGGTCTGCACTAGAACATGTAGCAATGTCTGTGGCAATATCATTCATAACCTGAAATTGTGCAACATCAACCAACATAGGATGTGTTTCTGCTAAGGTCTGGCAATGTTTGCATATGTTTCTCCTATATTAGAGCCACCAGGAACAAAAACCTACTGTGCATACAACTTCTTATTGTGCAATTACAAAATAAGGAAAATCGTACAACTTCAAGCCAGTAAATTATACTAGGAGAGATAGAAAGTTTATGTTCCTCACACTTTCTAACAACTTAAGGTAACTTAGATGTCCAGAATGTTTGGGGGCGCTCCTCTTTTGCATCTGCATTTTAAACACCTGTTGAATGAGAAAGTACGTACATTGATTTGTACATTAACTTCTTGGTGTAACCACTACTGCCCCAGGTATGGCTATATTGCTCTCTGAAAGCCCCTTCTGGTAAAGTGATGGCTCTTGCAGTGTAAAGCAGTGCCAGTTGTCAATGTCCATTGTGAACAGGCATTGTTTCTGCCGCGATAGCCACCATTTATTCTTTTTGAGCCGTGATGCCAGTCCCTAAATCTATCTAGGTTTGGAATTAGGAAAGGCATTTAGTAAGCTTATAGTTTTGTGTTCAAATATTTTTCTGTATTAACACAAATCTCTTGTTTCACTGAGAACTTTTGTTTCTCTGGAAAATGTGTCCATTTTGAAAATCAATAGCTTGAAAGGATTTAATTTGTCAAAAAGAAGGGCTATACTATAATTGTATGTTTCTGGTTTTGCTCGTTAAAATCAACTATGGGGTAGGTAAGAGTGCACCTCATCTCTGGGGACAAGTCATGTGCACGTTTAGTGATGACATCACCACTAGTAGTGTACAACAATGTACTATGTTATCATCATGACCTTGAAGGTGTTCTGCAAAATGTACAAATCTCTAAAACACTCATTCCTACCACTGTTATAACATGCCAATAAAGTGCCCAGATACATCCTCAATGTAAATAGAACTATTATGCCAATATTGTAAAGAAAACCACAAAAACATGTACAGAGAAATATTGTAACTAATTCCGTGCCTTACCTGGCGACCTTGTCAGGTACAAGCCACTGTAAGGACGTAGCAAGTAGTGTGTTTCCTGTTGCTATGGTAACAGCCTTCCTCTCTTCAATGTCAAATAAGCTCTGCGACAAGGTCATATATGGCAACTTCAGGTCAAACAAACGACCCTTAAGAACTGCCCAGGTTAAAGTTCATGACATTTGCTGTACCTTTTCCTTGTATTGTCCTAAAAGTAAAAGTGTCCGATGGTTTTTCAATGGAAACAATTTTGACTTCATTTAAATGAATATCTATTATGCATAAAGCTGACATGCAAAGTTTTGTGTTAAGCATAAATAACTGTGTCTGTCTTAACATAAAATCTATTACAAATTTGGGAGGGTTATGAAAAATACCGTATTACCATTGATATTGGCCTGATGATGTTTCGGTTTGTGTCTTTGAAATGACGAACCAAAAAAGAAACCTGCTGTTAAATGATCTTGCATCATTTTTCTTTTTATGATGATGATGATGGTGCAGTTCTAGGTTACTGCGCTAGGGGGCATTTTTAGAATAAGCCAGTCACGTAACGAGCTTGCCATTAAGCCTTCTAAACGAGCTTTCTTGACTAAGATTCAGAATTTCTCAAACTTTCTCTTGAAAACATCTCTATGGTCTATGCTGCCATTGTCTTACACAAATATCTCGGGTTGGCAGGTCACAAAAGGTCAAGGTCACACCTGTAACTTGAAGGTCAAACATATTCCTGTAGCTTGGTTGTTATAGTGGGTTTTCATAAAGAGATGATTGTAAGAAAGACTTCTGTAAAGTTACTGTATTTGCATCAATAACTGCACATCTTTACCAAATGATGAATTTTAGAATCAAACCTGAGTATTACTCCTGCAGCCTCTTCCTTGACAATGATTTGAAATAACCTGACACACACATGTACATGTACTGTAATAGGCACATATTAAACTTCTGAAACCTTCTCACCAAGACAAAGGCTGAGGCTGTCATGAACTGTCCATGTATTAATTATAATGTCTCGAATCAGGTGTGCATTGATTGTTGTCAATACGGTACCTGAATTGTAATAAGAATCCCAATATTGTAAGATGCACCTGTCAGTTAAAACCTGGAGGGGGGAAATGATAATTTGGCAGCCAAAAATGAAACAATATGACTAAAAAACAACCTTTGTGTACAGTTACAGGATGTGCCTGCCTAGATGTAAGGAATACATGTATGTGGCGCAAAGTTGGTACAACGCCTTCGAGACGAGGTTTGCCTTGTGACTGTCTTCTCTTCTGCTGATCCTGTGTAGAACCGAATAAACTCCGTCTTGCCTAGCATCCAGAACGCAACAACTGTGTCTGCTACATTTGTTTTGTTATCATTTTTATTTAGTACTAGTATATGGCCAGACAGGGTTCAATATGCACCAACTGTTTATTTTAGGTTATTTACCTAGTCATACAACGTTGAATGGAACTAAGTTCATAGTAGTATGATTTATTAAGACCTAAAACGTAGCCTCCGACAAGCCCTCCTACAGGCGTATGGATCGTAGAATTTGGCAGAAAAGGGAATAATTAGCCAGTAGAGTCAGTCCACAGCCTGCAAATGAAACCCTGGCAAATATTCTCCCTATAGCTGGGGTAGCTAGTCTGGTAGAGACTACTTTAAACTGTCGGCCTTTGTCCTGCTACAGACAGTTACTGCACTTATACACATACCACAGCTTCTAACTATTCTGTCCAGGTGTGATTAAAAAAGAAACCACTTCATTGTGGATTGTTCAAACTATTATATAGAGTGATATTAAAATGCTCAAAATCATCCACCTTGCTTTGCTCACTAGAATCTGATCCGTTTGATAAATTCAATTGTATTTCATGAGTAGACAATTCTCTATACATACATAGTGAACTATTATAACTTTTAATTACTACTTTAAAGTCGTGTTTACTTTTCAACCTTTAAAAGTGCATGGGTGGGTACTTTTTAAAACAGGTTTTTGCTTTTGAAAAACAGTTGCTAGCCTGTCTCCGTGGAATTGAAGAGCATCGTTCAAATCTGTAATGAAAAAGACTGGCATTCAGTTTCCCTTTTTAATGATTAACCATACATACTATTTTGTAGACAATGATTTTCTGATATACAACTTTGTTACGAGGAGCCGGCCCTTGCCTGTCATAGCCTTCCTTCGGATTGTGAAATCTGCTCAGCAGTCAGGAAATTTTTCAGCTTTCTCTAGACATAAGGTTCCAGTAGTCCCTACCAGACTAACTATGCTGGCAGAATATTTGCCTGGGGAGTTTGACCACAATGGGGTTACATCAAGGGGAAATGGTACCTTTCCCGTGGACTGACTCCCCTGGCCAATTATTCACCCTGTATTTGCCAATTCTACTATTCGTTCCCCCGTAGGAAGGCCTGGTGCCTGCTAGAACGTGCCGTGCGAACTTGCACCCCCCCCCCCAATAAACACTGGTGCACAAAGAAGTCTGCGAAGAAGCAAAGAAATAAAGTTCCCGTTGTAATGTTGATCGCAAGGCAGGCTGCCTAAAATCCACTTCTTTTTAATGTGAAAGTCTTAGGGTACCCTGCTGAATTATAAGAGTTGACGCTAACTGGTGTTTTGAACGGAGATCAAGATTTATTTGTCGCCAGTTTCTACACACGTGAAGGTCGTTCAGCACCAAGGACAGGACAATATTGGAAACTTTGCTAGAACAACGTCTCTAGTTTATTTGATAATGACAAGGCGACATGGCCCTGATTTTCAATTCTATTCAAATTTCAATATCTACTCAGGACTACAGGATGAATAACGACAGTTTGCCGAAAGGAGATTAAAGTAAATTCGTGTTTGCAGATGAAAAAGCCGAATTTAGTTCCCTCTCTGGTCACAGACTGAGGATGACTCTTTTCCCCCGTTATTCGTATCGGTTTGTTTCATTTCGATCATTCTTAGCATGTGGCAGTGATAGTTCCCATTAACAATAAAGTGTTTGAAAATCAAAGAGATTATTTACAAGAGCTAGCCTCCTTGAACTAAATATTTTGACTAACGAAACAGGCGGCTGGAGTAACGGGGGACCCATCATGCAGCACTTGGCGGGAGTTCCCAAACACCAAATATGGCGGCTGTCGATGGAAAAAGTCATCAGTGGAATGCTTTCGATAAAATTTGACTATGGGCGACATTTTGCGTCCGATTTAGAAGTTGAGTTGCGTCACAATCTGTCCTCTATACTTTTGTGATCGTTTTGGATGCTGTATCTGAATGCAGAGTGACATGAAGGTAAAACGAGCGATATTTCTCGGGCGGTACGCCCCCCTCCCATAGCTCTGCCACACGTGTGTTTGTTTACTACATTCTCAATTTGATTTGGATAAAATGAGCAGTGATGGTCAATTTTAATAATAACAACTGTAATAATTGATTAAATTATGCACGGGGTTATGCACCCCTGTGTAGAATGCACAAATGGTACGGTCCAGTCAGCCAGGTGCGGTGCAGCTGTGGACCCCCCCCCCCCCACCGCATGGCGCACTTCTGTTGTGTGGGATTTTTCTCCAACTTTTGGCGTAAAATATCGGCTTTTGGTTCGCAAAATATCTATTCTAACGTCTGCAGTGAACCTTTGAGATGTTTCTGTGGTGGTTTGAGCCGTTCTTTAGATGTTTGAGGGAAAAACTGCGCATTTCCTGACCGAGTGAAGTTTGGACAAGAAAATGTCTGCCATGTCGGAAGGACAACGTGGTGTTGGAAGACTCGTTCTTATAAGGTATGGCAACAAATTATTCCGTTGAATGTATTTCCAACAAACATATAACAACAGGTCTCGTATTTCCTGTGTAACTTGTTTCGTGTTTCGTAAATGCTATACCGGCTCGCTCGTTTCCAAGTTTTAAGCCGGGTTGTATTCCATTTATCATGTGTGCTGTTTTATTGTATATCTTGTCACTGAGTTCAATGAGTTGTTTTCGAAAAGTACTTTCCTCTGTGTCGAGTGGCATGGAGAAAATAATGGGGTAGTTTCCGTGCGGAAAAACAGCTTTGTAAGCGTTTTGTTCTATTTTGTTTTGCTGAGCGTGGCTGGGCGACCACCTGTTGAAATGTGCCACACGTCTGCATAAATCAAAACCGTCAATGCCAGAAATGTCGTGTGTACAAGGCTTCCGCAAAGGGTGGAATATTTTGACAAAACATAACAGGTTGCAGCTCCAGTTGGTGTGCTTAATGATATGTTGTATTCCTAATGTTTAACTTCGACATGAAAAATTTAGCACCTCAATTTTTGGGGCAGGATGGTATTAAACATTCAAAATTATCTGCACCATTCATATCAGGTCTGGAGATTCACAATTTTGTGCATTGTGGCTAATATGATAGATTACAGTCAGATGAAACATCATTTTGCAACAAACTATTGGACAAACTTCTAAGTGTATGGTGTTACGAAATCTTGGGTTGATCTTAAAAAATTATTGTGGCGATCTGTTAATCTGGATAATTGTCATTCTATAACTTTAGAAACTTCATTTTCCACATGTTTTTGAACAAAATAGTATTTTATAACAACACGGCAGATGAGTGCTATTTGTACAAGTAGACAGTGTTAAAGAATATTGTTTCCCCTTCATTTTCTTAAATGTTTGGGTACGTTTTTGTGTTTTTACTGATTCAAATGGAGGTTGAGAGAGTCACCATGCAGTAACTGGTCTGGTGTGTAGGTGGCATCTTTCTTATACCAGGCAATGGAAGGCTCCACCAGTAATTCAGCACTAAGGACAGCTCTGATTTTTTCTAGTAGTAAAAAGGTTAAGCAGTCATTCTCAATTGAGGTAAAGCGTAATGCTTTTTCAAGTAGCTAGTAGTGCAATGTGGCTTTACTATGGCTTGCGTTATAGCCAAACACACCAGGTCACCCTGCTCTTCTCAATAAGTGTGTTGAGTTCTTTTACGTGCAGAGGTTTGACCCTCAAGGCTCATACCAGCTGCCTTATACCTGAAGCGCCCTCATGCATGGGGCTGCCAGCTTTATGTAGCTGTCCAAAATATTTGCAACCCCTCACAACAGGTCTGAGCAGAGTCAACCTGAAATCAAACTTGCTCCCTTGGGTCCACATTTAGTAGCATACCATACTATCTCTGTCTGTTAGAGTATCATTTATGCATAGTTACAGTTTTCATTGTGACATCTTGTTAAGCACTTAATGTAAGTAGGCCTTATATATGCCAAATTTCAAAATAATTTATCGTCAGATCAGACATAACTGAAAGTAAACTTCATGAGAGCATTTTCATTGCTGTGTAAGATTTAATCAATGGAGAGTTTGCTCCAAATAGCTACTGCATGCACAGTGTGTGGTCGGTGACTGTTGTTTGAGTCACTCTGTATACATAGCAAATGGAAAAATCTTTCTTGGTGCATTGTTTCAACTGCATTAAACTTACCTGTCTCTCCATCTAATGATTCTTAACAGGTGTGTTGCAGAGAGTTAATGTGTACCTGTACCTGTCCTCACCAGGTGAGACCTGACAAGATATCACAGATGACAGCATACAGAAGAATCGGGTGAGAGAAATCTGCCTTCTTCAGTTTTTCTCCCAGTCATTTAGTGTTAACAATGCCTCAGACTAACTTTTCTTTCTGCACAGTTAGGTGCATCTTGAGGAGTAGCAGTCCTGTTGTACATGTATCTGTCTCCACCAGGTGAGACCTGACAAGACATGCCAGGTGACACGAGAATATACTAAACTCAGTCAACAGACATTCTTCGCTCTGTATTCACACTTCAGTAAGACAACCAGAGATCTAGATGCAGTTCCCATTCAGAACTTTTATTCAGTCTGTGACACTTTCAAAACTAAGTAGTGCTTGTATATTGCTATGGTTTTATACACTTATTGTCTAAACTTGAAGTGGACTTTGCAATGCATATGATATCATATTCTCCTTTCTAACATCATGTGACTTACATGTACATGTAGTTGGTAACAGGCAGACCAGCTGAAGAACAGGCAGGATAAATATTAAAAAACGCACGCCATTCGAGATGTCAGTTGTAGGAAACACCAACTGCTGCTGTCAAAACCCTGAGTTTTGTTTGTCTATCTTGAAGATGAGACCCACAAGGCCAGACTGTAACCTGTTTGGAGGAAGAACCAGACTTTGATCAGCAGAGCAGTGAAAGAAGATGGGGAGTTGTGAGTGTGGTTTCTCTGTTAACACAAGACAACACCCTCATACATCAAGGACACACACTCCCATTTCTATCTTGCCAACTCTACACTAAGTGTTTTAGACCCAGTCACTTAACCTTCACAACTCATATGATATCTTATGTGAGAATTGTATTTTGATGTGATAAAATGTTGTTCTGTCATAACGTACTATGTTTAATTTTGACTGAATGTTATGTACAGTAATTTGGCTGTGGTCTTCTTTTATTCACATTTTCCCGAACTCAAAGCAGGTTTTAGAAATGTAACAAATGTTATGAATAGTATAAAATGTATTTTGTCTGATAACATGCATGTTATGTGAATGATGTTGGTGTATGTTAACTTGGCCTGTGATTTTTCTGAATGAGTTTTTCTTTTACACCCAAGGTAGCTGATACTGTATACCTGACCATGCCGAATCTGCCGGCTATCCTGTGTGCCTGTCGATATTCCAGGAGGATTTGGCTGTGATCCGGTCCATATACCAGGAGGATTGTTGCAGAGGACTTATCTGTGTGTGCTGTGGGACCTGTCAGCTATCTACGAAACAAGAGAACATCGGACTGTGACTGTGAGTTGGCCTGTACTTTAGAATTCTTTCCAAGTAGGGATCTGCATGCCGCAAAGCGTAATCAACCGTTAAGACTTTGCGAGACTCAAAGCCGAGGCATTTGTTTTAAGTTCGTTAAACATGATTCGTGCAATATGTGCTAAGCGTTCAGCCGGCATGATCTAATAAAACGTAATACGTGGCCACTGTCTTCTGGGATTCAGCGCAAAGCAAAGTCGGGATCTCCCAATGCATGCAGATCCCTAAAAATGACAATGAAAAATGTTGGGAAAGGGCATGTCGGTGATCCTCAGAATTTTAGTTCCAACACTGTTGACAAAACTGGCCCTCCCTTCTGTTTGTTGTCATTTCTGAAAGAATTCACATTTCTTATACTAATCCCTAGTTCAAGGTTGTGACTAATGTTTTATTGCTGATATGGTGGAGAACAAAGTACATTTCCCTTTTGAAGAAAGCACTTGCGATATTGTTGTTTCATTCTGTATGGCAATGGGGTATATCTTAGATATCATTTGCAATCCGACTGTTTTCCCTGATATCCTCTTCATTACATTACACTTCACCTTTTTTTAAAAATTTTCTAAAATATAAAACAATACCAAAAAAAGCAAATGCCACAGAGTTACTATTGAATTACTACTTGTAAGTAATCAGTTCTTGTGTACTTGTATAATGATAGATCAGTGCAATCCTCCTTTTTACTTAGTTTAAGAAAATCTATAGAATAATTCATTATTGGCTGAGATGACCATTAAACAATCAAACTTCCTTAAAGATCTTGTCTTTCTCTTGTAGTCTAATATACATGAAGGGTAGGTGAAGTGCAATAAAGATCATTTGTAGTTGATATCTCTGTTATATTTTGTCTTACTCTTACCTCTTCTCTGACATGTCCTCAATGAAAAAGGGCATGCATGGAGATTTCAGCTTCTCAAGAATAAACAAATCTCTGTTATCTTTTGTCTTACTCTTACCTCTTCTCTGACATGACCTCAATGAAAAAGGGCATGCATGGAGATTTCAGCTTCTCAAGAATAAACAAATCTCTGTTATCTTTTGTCTTACTCTTACCTCTTCTCTGACATGACCTCAATGAAAAAGGGCATGCATGGAGATTTGAGCTTCTCAAGAATAAATAAATCTGTTATATTTTGTCTTACTCTTACCTCTTCTCTGACATGACCTCAATGAAAAAGGGCATGCATGGAGATTTGAGCTTCTCAAGAATAAATAAATCTGTTATCTTTTGTCTTACTCTTACCTCTTCTCTGACATGACCTCAATGAAAAAGGGCATGCATGGAGATTTGAGCTTCTCAAGAATAAATAAATCTGTTATATTTTGTCTTACTCTTATCTTTTCTGACATGTCCTCAATGAAAAAGGGCATGCATGGAGATTTGAGCTTCTCAAAAATAAACAAATGTATATAATTTACATCAACTCAAGGTATTGATCAAGTGAATCATCAATTTCTGTGGTTTTCACTTTACAGTATTTCTCTCAACAATTTTATGAGTGGTGAGGAGGATTTCAGGGAAAATTCTTTGGGTACATGATGATTCTTGGCATTGTGTTCCATTGCTTTACAGAAAATGGAAAAGACAATGTTGTGCTTTCTGTAAAGTGAAATGTACTACAGGTAAGCTGCATGTGTGTGATGACTTTGAAAGAGAGGAATTGAGTTAAGGAATCAGCGAAACAGAAATACATTTTGGATTATATTTATGGACGTTTTGCCCGGTACAGATGGCAATTCATGGTTTTGATGTTGTTGACATGTGAAAATTCAGTAATTTTTGTATGTTTCATATCAAGTATGTCTTCCAAATCTTGGCAATTTAAAAACTAATTCTATATGACAGTACGTGCATCCACAATTTGATGACGCAGGAAAACAGTTTGGTAAAGATTATACAGAATGCATGTACTGTATCATTTACTTTATTCTATTCATATTATACTGCATTGTACAGTACAGGCTTCGGGATATGCACCTAACTCTTAACATGAGACCTTAAAACCAGATTTTGCAAACTATTTGAGATGATCTTAAGAATTGCAATGAAATAAGTCAAAACTGTTTGGGAACCATGATGGTAGTATCCATTTAACAGGGCCTGATTATAAAAGGTCTCTCACCACAAAATGGGCTATGAGACACAATCAGTTGTCCCGCAGCTCTCTGGTAAAATCCCTGGGTACCTTTTGCAAAATCCTGCATGACTTTGATGCATTCCCAAAGCCTGTACTGTACTTCAATGAGATATGCAAGTTGACCAAAAAATAGTACTCAGTCCAACCTGTCGTGACCACACACTACTAAAAGCTAAATGAAAACATATGATATGTCGATATTCTGCATGGCATATTTCAAATAGCGAAAAGCGTCAACAAGAAAAAAAGCAATATGTTCATCACAAGCTATATCATGAGGTGTTGCGTTGCAGTAAGTTTGTACTGTTTATACAGCAATTGTGAACTTCATATCATCACCGTTTTTCAATCATTCGCATGTCGCCCAACAAAATGGTGGCCCTCCTTCACATACTTGTCAATCCATGATTCGAATGTGAATGATCAAATCATTCTTCCAAATTTGCAACTTTATTGTAAGATACTACAGTTACTGTAACCAATATTCAAAAATTCACAGGACATACTAGAAAGGTACTGCTATCAATTCACAGTGTAAAAGCAATAGCCAACTCTTAAAACAAATTCAACAAACGGCACTCAAACTTGGCATTAAGCTGTACAAAACGCACAAAATCGTGGGCCTTGGTTAGTTTATGCCGCGATTAAACTTATCTGAAATAACAAAATAACTGTCGCTTCGAACGTCTTCACCCTTTTATGTCAGGCGACTCTGGTGCAATGCAATGTCAAACTCATAAATTTACGTTTGAAGTTATGGGACCCGCTGTTACACTCCTCGCCGCATAAAAATACAAGGCATCATGGAATAGCTTGTGTTGGCGCCATATACCTTTTGTATTGTTGAAGCTTTTCGACATGTAAATATGAGTGAAACATATTTATTAGCCTGATGCATATTTGGCCGTTTCATCGAATTTTAGTTTTGAAATATGCCATGCAGAATATCCTGCGTTACAAATGATAGGCTGGACTGCTAACTATTTTTTTTGCATATCTCAATTGTTGTAATAGTTGTACATGCACTGTAGTATGATTAAAAGTCAATGATACAAGTTTCCGAACCGTATGTGTTCCTGCGCCAGCCCTGGTCATTAAATTGTGGGTGCATCCACTGTCATAATTAGTTTTTTAAAGGAATCTAAAAGGTTTGGTTAGAAAACCTACTATGCTGTGCTAAATATACCCCAACGTCAAGTTCTCATCTAATTTGCGACTCCCATAGCCATGCCAAAATTCTAAGGTGATCAGAAGGGAATTAGCCACGTCCCGGATTTTGAAGAAGAATTGATGTAATATCAATACAGTTGAGAACTTCATTCTGGGGGTCTATTTAGTATAAAGTAAGTGTCCATTCGAACCTCTAAGTTTCCTTTAAGAATTAAGTGTCATGAAAGACTTCTTTATTTAAACATCCTTTTTACATGGTCAACAACATAAAAACGTCATGAGTTGCTTTCTGCTTCAAATGTTGAGATATAATTGTTCCAAGTTTGATCACACAATTCCTCTCTTTGTGATGTGCAAAGCACCTGCCAAGATGCTATTTGCATTTGAGAACAGAAATTTTAATTGGATTAAGTTTGAATTTTTTTTGGAGCCAATTTAGATAGTGCATGGGTCACTGTCCTAATTTGCATAAATTTGCATATTCGGGTCTCTCCTGATTTGCATACTCAGGACTCTTTGCTATTCTTGGGATATGCACCATGTACATTGTGTTCCACCCACTTGTCACTGCCATCTGCTTAGAATAGAAGTATTGCTGTATCAAGTTTACTCATTCACTAAGTGTCCTCAAACTTTTTCCTGTCAGTCAATGTGCTTGTGTACTGGGGTTTCGACGCCCCAATGTCTTCCAGAAAAGACATTCCTCGGGAGAACATTTGCACAGACTGATCAGGGAAAAGGAATGAAGACACTTATTGAATGAGTAAACTTGATACAGCAATACATCTATTCTAAGCAGATGGCAGTGACAAGTGGGTGGAACACAATGTACATGGTGCATATCCCAAGAATAGCAAAGAGTCCTGAGTATGCAAATCAGGAGAGACCCGAATATGCAAATTTATGCAAATTAGGACAGTGACCCATGCACTATCTAAATTGGCTCCAAAAAAAATTCAAACTTAATCCAATTAAAATTTCTGTTCTCAAATGCAAATAGGGGGACAGGTGCTTTGACCACCAAGCACATTGACCAGTAAAATAACAACTATTTATTCAACAGGAATAGCCTGGAGGAGTAAACCTCTGCGCCAGAGTAAAAACATTTGGTTGTCAACTATGCAGAGTCATTGAAGTTGGGACAAGTTCTTCCTCCAGGCCAAGCCCACAAAGAAGTAGAGAGGAATTGTGTTTTGTCTTGATCAAACTTCTTGTAACAATTCCAATCTCCTGCTCAAAATATCAAGACTACCCTCAAGCTCATCAAATAAAGTCTGCAAGCGTAAAACAGCACTGTCAAACTCTACTAGATCAACATGAGACGAGCCTTAAGTTTTCAACAGGAGGTTGGTATTGCTACAAGAACAGTTAAAGTCTACTCAACAAAAGAAATCAGCCAAACAAAACTAGACCCGTTATTTCTCAGATTATACACTCAAAAGTTATCAAGTTAATTTAAAATTTCTAAAATTGATTATCTCTTTATCCAAGCTTGAGCTTATTCAGAAGATTACAGGAGACAGAGCAATGGTGCTTCTACGGGGAGAAAGCAGAAGAATGCCAACTGAAGATGGGCGTGGTCTGACAATTAATGGACTTTACAGACTCTGTTGGACATGATTGGACTGGAGGAAGAGGGCCTGAGTGGTTACCGGAGCCTAAAGTTGCTTCCTGAACGTTATAAGAATAAAAAGTTGTCCAAATAAACTTAAGTGTTACGAAATGTAGAAAATTTACTAATTACAAACAGCAACTCTCTACAGTGCTTTTTAGAAGGATCTGCATGGGGGATAGGCTTGAGGTCTCAGTTTAATTTCAAATACATTGTACATCTAAAGTATTGCCACGCAAAGCGATTTTAAAAAACGCTATACACCGTGCTATATACAGGCCCTGCACTTCTTTACATGGGTACTTAGAGCCCTCAGGATTAAAGTCTTGGCATCTTTTAAAAATCGCCAAAGAAGCTGCCTGAATTCTGCTAAATTCTTATCCGAAAGGACCTTGAGCTCAAGCCTACTAGTTGTTACAGTTGCCTTGAAACTACATTGTATACCGTGTGTATACATTGTCAACCTCACACAATGTTAACAACTGTCTGATTAGAGTTAACCTTTTCCTTATTAAAATTATTACTATTTGTTTTAGCTGTAACATTGATTGAATGTGTAAACTATCTGCCAGCTGGCTACATTTTCTAGCAGAAAACAACTTCAGGGTAATTTGTAATTCTTTAAGACATTGCAACTCTTGCTACTTGTTAACTTTAGATAATCTATCTAGTAAACTATTTGTAACAATCATCTCTGTCAACCTTCTGTAAATATCTTTATTATGTAATTGTAAATCAATTTAACGTCCACTTCGTGTTGTTTCTTTCCCACGTTTCAACGTCTTCATCAGGGGGAGATGTTCTTATGATACCTTTGTGCTATTAAGAGATAAAAGAATGATGAACGAAGAATGAAGAAAGAATGAATCATGGTGCATTCTTGAAGGTAATAAGCTCATAAGTACATAGAGGATGATTTAAAAACAGACTGCTTGTACAAAATCCCATGTAACGGAGGGTGCTGTAACTTCGGATGGATTTGTAATTGTCTTGTTATGCAGAAGTGTGTTTTCATCTACAGTGCTGAATAAAATTGTGAAGAACCCAACTTAATGCAGAGAGCTGCATGTCGTCTGAATGAACCACGGATTTGTGAACAATTATCTGAATTTTGTGCAACCAAGAAAATTGTCACTGCGTCGTGGCTCACATAAAATCTATTTAACAACCGTCGTGCAAACTTATTTGTTTCACACAAGGCATAAAGCTATAAGAAACACACAAAAATGGGCCTTAGCTTATGTTGCGATTATACCGACCTGAAATATGGAAATTAACCGCGTCAAACGCCCTACCTGTCTACTTCACGGTTATTCCATTAACCACGATTCGTATGAATATACTATATACAGTACAGGCTTTTCTGGTCCCTCTGAACATAAGTCAAGTCCGACTCGAAAATGGTGAATTTCATTAAAGGAGCGGGATATGTCGGATAAACTTGCACTAAAGATAAGTTCCCAACCGGATTGCACACTTACACAAGCTGATGTGATGTCGATGTAGCAAATAATAAGATACACGTGTGCGTTCATGCTACGAGGCCTTTTGTATTATCATTGATTATTTATTTTCATTGCCATGGCAAGAAACGTATCGTCAAGGCTAGCACTGACACGGCTTGGAAAATTGCAACAAGCGACGTAATAAACAGTTGCTATGTTACAGTTACAGCGAGACTTACCCATGGTTTACTACAGGAAGTTAGTTGACACAAAATTCTTCCTTTTGTAACTAGAATTTGTCATTTGAAGTAACTGAACCCTATTTAGAATGGAAACGCTATATTCATGTTACAACATTTTCTAGTTTTACCGACAGAGATCAATGTGTAAATGCGTAAATCGTGTACGGATGATGTAAAGTCAACTCCAAAACAGAAAATCCCCAAACACTGCCACTGTCGTTTATCATTTGTTAGAAAGAAATTCTTTTCAGACAACCGACACTGATACAATGCAATGCC
This sequence comes from Branchiostoma lanceolatum, assembly GCA_035149815.1. Classification (NCBI taxonomy): domain Eukaryota; kingdom Metazoa; phylum Chordata; class Leptocardii; order Amphioxiformes; family Branchiostomatidae; genus Branchiostoma; species Branchiostoma lanceolatum. Next base: position 1,993,130 of record CM068880.1, read on the forward strand.
GAACTCATAAAATTAATTTACGTCCGAAGTTACAGCACCCTCCGTTAGGACAGCCTTGTCAAAAGTAACCGGCAGCCGGCTGTTTTCGCCGCCTACTTACAATTTCGAGCCGGCTACTTTTTGGTTTAGAATTTCAAAAATTAGAAGCATAACTCCAGTAGTCTCCGTTACAAATTCCTCCGGCCAATTCTGTAACAAACGTCTGGCATTTTTCTGATAGCTTCCGTGATCTTCTGGGATTGAAAACTGCCTTTTCTGATGTGTGTAACATTGTTTACATTGGCTGACGTCCCTTTCCCCAGTGGTAATTTGCCGCTGGGATCGGGTGTCCTGTGCACGTGCAGCCAGGGCGGAGGGCGGAGTTTTAAAGTCTTGTTTCTTTGACGGCTTCTTTGACGGCCGGTAAAGGCCGGCCTTTGATTGACATCGCTGCCATGGAAACTGTACCAAAGCTCGGGAAGCTTTGCATATATCAACCATATATGGACTCACAGAAGTTCCCCTCCAAACATGCTTGCCGTAAACATGCCTGCCGATTTTTTTCTGTCCCAGGAAAACGTGTGACCACCATGCCTAAAATCCATCACACAGAGGATTTGCTAATAGAGCGTGTTAAATCAGGAATCCAAGGAGGTAATAGAGAACCTCCTTTGGAATTTGGAACGCAGGAAGTAATACGCAGGAAGGGCGAAAAGGTTTGATGTTTACAAAGGGGAGGGGCGGGGTTTCTCCTGTTATTTCTAAGCATTTCCCATGCCGGCTTACATCATTTTCTAGGGAATTTGACAGACAATAATAACTGATAATGTGTTGAACAGGACGAGCTTCACTGATAGGTGTAGCGACCCGCTCATGATGGGGTCAGCGCCCTTCTGTCACGTCTATTTTTGTGTGTAACTGTAAGGCCTAGGGAAAAATTATGTTTCCAGTTTCGTATACCCCACTGACCCTAGGAAAACCTGCTGACCCTTTTTTGACATCTGAGTGATGAAAACATTGTAGAATCATTTTCCAACATGTTCTTACATGAACATGTACTTCTACTAATGTCCTTGCTTCTACTCATTTCTGTTTCAATATATCGAAAAAGTGACTTGAAGATGATAATCAGAGTCACTGATCAAAAGTCCCATTTATGTTGGCAACCTGCATTTTACTTTGAAAATACCAATGTCCTGATACATTTCAGTTTTGCTTTGTCAAAGTACATGTTGGAATACTGGTAAATGTTTTTTCTAAGGCCCATTGAAATAAAACTCACAGCCGATTGCGAACATAAATGGATTCTAAGAGAATTTACAAAATATGGTAAATTTCAGTTACAAAAGTAAGTTTTAAAATGCACATAAAAGTTACCCAAAATACACCAAAACCCATGTTTAGGGGGTCTCAATTTAAATTTTTTTCAGGGGGAGGCCCCCCAGACCCCCCCTACGGGAGGGGGAGAACCCCCTCCCGTGCCCACCCCCCGCGAGCTACTTCGTGGCTCGCCTAGGGCCACTACGTGGCCCGCCTGTTACTTTTTGCAATTAGCCTCCTACTCTACAACTTTGTGACAAGGCTGTTAGGAGTTGTGAAAAAGAGAGACAGGAAGAACTCTTAGCACCAGATTGGAAGAACACAGGGAGGAGACAAAATTCATTGAAAAAAGAACATTAGTCAGCGGTGACAGAAGAAAATTGGTAGAAAACTGCGTATTAGACTGGGAGGGGGAAAATATACACACTGGATAAAGGAACTTACAATTTGGATCAGAAAATCAGCATAAGTAACGAACAGAGACAAGGGGGTATGAACTTTCAGTCACTGAATAGCACAAGGATAATGTAAGAACATGTCGCCCTGAGGAAGACACCTGACAGAAGTTGAAACGTTGTTTAAATGTGTCAATTTTACACTGCAACAGTCTGTCTAATGGTAGCTTTTAGTTGTAGTACATGTACCTAGTTCCTAAACTATCTATGACCTGGCTATGTATCAAGCAGAGAATACATTGTATTTTGTTATCCTTGTGAAAAAAATAGATATATTTTATTCGGCTGATTTCTTACACACAATTCCTCCCTTTCAAACACCACACACAGCTTACCTGTAGTACATTTACTCTACAGAAAGAGAGCACAACATTACCTTTTCTATTTTCTGTAAAGCAATGGGACACATTTCCAACAATCATCATGTAACCAAAGTATTTGCCCTGAAATCCACTTCATCACTCACAAAATTGTTGAAATAAAGTTCCCTAAAATCAACCATATCACTAGTAAAATCGTTTTTGTTGGGTAAAAGGGTTGATGTCGATCATGATGAAGAGGATATCAGGGAAAACAGTTTGATTGCAAAATGCTGTTAAAAATATAACCCATTGCCATACAGACTGAAATAACAGACAATATTCCAAGTGCTCTCTTCCTTATAGGTAAATGTACTGTATTCTCCACCATATCTACAATAAAATAGTAGTCACAACCTTAACTAGACATTAGTACAAGTAATGTGAACTCTTTCGGAAATGACAACAAATAGTAGGGAGGGTCAGTTTTAGAAATGATGATTTGAACTAGAATTGTTACCAAAAATTCAGAGGATCGCAGATATGATGCCCAGTGTCCCGACTTTTTCATTGTCATTTCTGAGGGATCTGCATGAGAGGTCATGATTATGCTTTGCGCTGAATACCGCAGCCACATATCATATTTCATTCGTGCAGGCTTCGCGCTTTAACTATAACTATAAGGTATACGTTTAACGTTAAATCAGAACGGTCCGGCTTTAAAGCAAACGCAGCGGCCACACATTACGCTTCATTCGTGCAGGTTCGACGTATTACTTTTAGGTACACGTTTAATGATAAACGAGAACATCCTGGCTGAAGCAAAACGACTGAATACGCATTGCGGCATGCAGACCCCATTTTTGAAAGAGCTCTATAAGTACAAGCCAACTCACAGTTCACGTCCGATGTTCTCTTGTCTCGTAGATAGCAGACAGGTAGATGGACAGGTAACACAGGAACACAAACAGATCCTCCTGGAAATTAGACCGGAACACAGCATAGCAGACAGGTCTCACAGGAGCATGGTCAGGAACGCAGAGAGGTCCCACCGGAACATGGTCATCAACTTTCACTTCCCATAACCTATGGAGCAAAAGAAAAACTTGTTCAGAAAAATCACATGCCAAATTAACGTATTACACCAACAATATTCACATACTAGTAACATGCATGTCATCAGACAATAAATATTTCATGATATTTCAATTTATTACATTTTTTACATTCCAAAATCTTTGTGTTGAGGAAAAGAGCATATCAGATCTTTACAATCCTTGTATAAATCTTAAAGTCAGTCCATGACTCATCCATGCACTGAAGAATACAACCAAACAATAAGTTCATTCATGATAAGTAATACACAAAACCTAGACTACATCATGTACATGCAACTTTATAGACTTTTGGGACAAGCCACGGCAATCTAATTAGTTGGTTCTAAGATTTTGAAAATGATGCTGAACAGAAAGAAAAACATGGCCTTGGTACACACAGGTTGAAGCTGGATGGGGAGCACAAAATAAGCTTCTTTCCTCCCCCAGCACGTTACCTGCTTGCTGTTATTATTATGATTAATATGCAGATCAATCTGGCTCAGGTGCGCCCTGGTCTATGCCACGCTACCGCCCATACTATCCCAGAAACTCGGTCATATTTCTGCGCTATTACTTCGTCTTTCCACGGAAGTTTGCTCAAAAATGGTCACAAGGATAAAAAGAGCAAAGATAAGTACAAAAACCTCCTCGGTACGACTCACCACCCAAAACAGCAGTTTTCCGTACCTTATTATTGATATGCAAATTAATCTAGCCATGTGTGTACCACGCCATACTGTCTCAGAAACTCGGTCGTATTTCTGCGTTGTTACTTTGTCTTTCCACGGAAGTTTGGTCAAAATGGTCACAAGAATAAGAAGAACAAAGTTAGGTACAACTCACCACCAAAACCAGCCATTTTCCGGCTCCCAGGAACGGAGTTTGTCAGACGTTCCTCCGCGCGATGTCCGCCCGCCATCTTGGATCTTTTGGAGTTCGCGGGTTCGCATGGCCCCATGGGTAGTATCACGTGCTGTGCTCATAAGATGACGTCATCATTTCTCGGTGAAAGTTTACATTTTGCCCTTTTTCTTTAAATTTCTCCTTTTGTCACCTTAAAACTTGGACATGTAAGTGGGTAGAATATACGTATCAACATTCTCATAGAAGAGGAAAAGGACTTGTTCAAAATAAAAACTTAATCAGATATAGTGCACACCATTGGTTAAATACCATCCACTCACAGGTACACTATCCTGTCCTTGGTGCTGAACACCTTCCACACAGCCAAACTTTCCTGTTTCTGGTGTTTAACGCCATTCACACAGGCAAACATTCCTGTTTCTGGCGTTGAACACCTTCTACACGGACAAACATTCTTGTCCTTGGTGCTGAACACATTCCATACAGCCAAACATTCCTGTCCTTGGTGCTGAACACCTTCAACACAGCCAAACATTCCTGTCCTTGGTGCTGAACACCTTCCACACGGCCAAACATTCCTGTCCTTGGTGCTGAACACCTTCAACACAGCCAAACATTCCTGTCCTTGGTGCTGAACACCTTCCACACAGCCAAACATTCCTGTCCTTGGTGCTGAACACCTTCAACACAGCCAAACATTCCTGTCCTTGGTGTTGAACACCTTCCACACAGCCAAACATTCTTGTCCTTGGTGCTGAACACATTCCATACACAACCAAACATTCTTGTCCTTGGTGCTGAACACCTTCCACACATAGCCAAACATTCTTGTCCTTGGTGCTGAACACCATCCACACAGCCAAACATTCTTGTCCTTGGTGCTGAACACCATCCACACAGCCAAACATTCCTGTCCTTGGTGCTGAACGCCATCCACACACAGCCAAACATAACATTACCTTCATGAATGTTTCTAAATTGTATGCTCAAATAGTTTTAGATTAGACAGGATCTCTAAAGGTATAAAAATTATTGACTGAAAATACAGAGATGTTTAGAAACAGACTTTAGCCCAACAGCTGTTCAGAAATAAAGGACAGGTAAGAGTTATGCAAAATACTATTTTTCTTTTAATATTTCTTTCCTGTCTCCTATAATGAGACTAATAATTAAGTATGAACTACTGTACTTTGAATAGAAGATATTATTTACATGTTTATTTTCAAAGTATATAATGTACGTTAACAATGAAACAGTAATTTACAATCGTTTGGAAATCTTTGAACATATAGTACTTTATTCCATCATTGACATATATATTGTATATACAAATATAACTAATTTTTCTTTTCTATGATTAACAAAATAAAGATTTAATTCAAAGAATTAATCCAAAGTGTTTTTGTGAGACTTTGGATAATATGTGTTTCTGTGTGTGTGCATGTAACATTAAGTTGAATAATCGCTTTTAGTTTTACGAATGAGATTCTACAGTGTATGTGGCATGTTCGACAAGGAGGATCGCCTGTTCCTGTCCGGTTGCCTCCAGAATTAAAATCTACCACACCAGAGTCCCCAGATGTTGACTCATCTGCAATTTCTGAACTCTCTCATGATCAACTTCCTAAGACATAGAGATATAGAGAAGCCGCTACTGTCTGAGGAGGATTTCCTTTCTTCTGTGCGCATCTTGGATGGTGTACTGGGTACAGAAAGAGAGTTTGTGCTAGAACTGGAGTGCTGACGCCACCGGTTGTGTCTTGCTGGGATACAGACGACGAATCAGCATAGATCCTTTCACACGTTTCATCGTTATCCAGGGGTTGTAACTACTTTGTCTCTGTAACACAAATAAGCATTCATTAATCACTCTTTCATGATTATTATAAAACAACAGCCTTCAGTATACATGTACACTATCATTTCTATTTACCTGTTTAGAAGAAACTAAACGTGTCTTAAACTTTCCACCTTAAAGTTATTAATCAATTTTCTTACCAATATTGCCTTTGAATCGTTGCTTTTTCTGAAGCTGCCTCCTTTCAATTGGCAAACAGCTATTGGACCAGAGAATGTCCTTATATGGTTGGAGTCTGTGATTATGGTGAATAAAGAATACATGTTAAATGTTTCGTGGAAAGTAGCAGTTCTTAATCTTACTGATGAGTCTACCCGAGCACCACACCTCACTAACAGCACACTTGCCACCAGGATTTGCCGTTTTGTTTGTTTCGCAGAGGACGTTCCTCTAAAGCTAGGTACATAATACTCCTTTTCACCTGAGTCGTGTGAGAAAATAGGTGTACAGTGCCTTTTCCAAGAGAACATCATTGGGGCCTGCTAGGGATTTGAACCCAGGACCTTTAGATTCAAAGTCAACAACACTACACAAGACCACCTTGGCAGCCAAAGTCAGGAAGTGTCAGAGACTGTGAGCTGAATCCTGTACAGTAAGCCAGGCTGCTGCTCAAGGAACCCTACAATGGTAAGTTCTGCCAGGGCTGTCTCCAGCTTTACCCTTTTTCGGCTCCACTCTTTGACTGTATTTGTTGGAGTTTATCCATCGCTGGCCCTGGAAGGTATTAACCATGATTAGTGGTTGGGGTGTTGCAAAGGAATTGACTTCAAGTTTATAAGCCAATGTTGTTGATTTTTGTTGTTAAATCTGTTATTTTCAGCTTACAAAAATGTAATCCTAAATGGCCTAACGAAGGCCTGTGACGTCACATTGATTAGTCTAGTTCACATAATGGTGCAGCATTGGAGCTCAGCTTTCTGCTCATGAATAATCATTACTGAGTCAGAGTCTACGGCATAATCATTTAAATATCCAGTGCTGAGTAACGTGTTGTTTTCTAGGTAGAATGTATATTAATTTTGTGGCTCTCTTAACAGCCAAGCTGAGTTGTGTCTACATTTTATTTTCACGTCAACTGAACACCTAAAATTTCATAATTTAAGTCAGGTAATTATTAAAACTCAACTTCATGAAGATAAAGCGGTATCAGAAGTCAAATCACAGTCATTGCTCCAAACTTTAATTCAGAGGTACAAAGTACCAAACACTTTGGGGATTCAAATCAGGGATGTCTTCATCATTAAATCATATTTCGTCCCACTTATTGTTAGCGAGCCAATGTTGCTAATTTTGATGTCAAAGTTGTCATTTCCAGCTTACGACAACACATTTTCACCAAGTTTGTAGCCAGAAGCTCATATCTATTTTGGATGGATTGGGTGAAATTTTTGTCCGTCCCAACAATCAAAATTCTATAATAGGATGGAAGAACGGGTCCTGGAGACAGCCCTGATTGAAATCAAATACGGTATTTTCTCAATAGGCCAAACCTATTCAATTAGCTAGTTCTCTTAATCACCCACTCTTATTTTTCCCAAATTTAAGAAAAACAAATCACCACACCTCCCATTCAGAAAGATTTTACTCACTACATTACTATGAAGGCATTCAACAATTTTCCTTGGTACCGGTAGCAAAATGACTCCCTTTACCAAAATGTTGTACTGGTGTTGGTTGTCTACCATAGAATGTTTGTTTGTTTTCAAGCCAAAAATGTAAATGATCTTTAGACTGTTATCATTTATGTTACATAATCCCCTATCTTCAACCCACACTTCTTTTCAAAATAATTTTTTTTTTACATGTCGCTCCATATTTTTTCTGAAAAAATCCTAGGACCAACAAATTGAACTGGTATGGCCTGAATTCCCTGAATGATTTTACTGTAGGATTTTACCTTAAACAGACCAATCATTAATATTACATATTATTAACAAAATTGACTTTTGGAATGGAGTTCAACTCACAGTCCCTTTTTAAATTATTCATATCAGAAGAATTTCATTATAATCCTTGCTGTGACTTCAGTTATTTCAGTCTTTCAATGAAAAAGTAAGATGTCGGTTTTGTAAACATGACCCTCAAACCTGTACCCTGTACTTGCACCAGCCAGGGATGAAAACAACCCGATATATTCCACCGATGACAGGGGTCCGCGCAGTTCAAGAAGCTTGATAGAGACCCAATAACTAAGTCTGCTATACACAGGAAACACTAAACAAAAGAACAATGTCAACCTGCAGTAAAATATCATCAAATATCAAATCAGATGAAGAAATAGCAGAAGAAGAGGCCATGAACAAAGCTGACAAAAGTGAGGATGAGAGCAGCTGCGCAAGTCAGCCAGATATCACAACAGAAAATAAAGATATCCTTGCAGAAGCTGTTGAATCAGAGGTAACATCTGTTATGGACAGTAGTGCATCTGAGGCAAATGAAGACATCTCTTTGCCTCCTGTAGATGATAGTGACGTACATGTAATAGAAGCACCCAAGAGTTTAGATGGCAAGAAAACTACGGACACTACCAACTCTGACCCCGGGCATGTTGACATCTCTGATGAAATTGACATTGAACCATACTTAGTTTCATATGATGATGAAATAAGTGGCAACACAAGCGGTGACCAGGATGCCCAGGATCCGAGCAATCGAGTTCTATCAAATCCCATGTACGTAGCGGACGTTGGCCAACAGCAGACAGCGGATAACACCTGTGACAGACATGGCCTTCAGGATCCTTCGAACGTGACTGCACCACTTTCCAACCTGACCGACAGACCAGGCGGTCACAAGCCCCCAGCAGACCCCACCATGGGGGTTACCGGTGTACTGAAACTTCAGGCAGATCTGCTGAATCTTCAGCCAAATGCACTGTACGTTCCCAATCAGGCCACCCGAGGTAAGACTAAATGTACATTCTGAACAGTTTTCTACCATGTCTTACAATTTGTTTGTCCATCCGTCCAATATTCCATCCATGCATCCATGCATCCAATATTCCATCCATGCATCCATCCATCCAATATTCCTCCATCCATCCATCCATCCAATATTCCTCCATCCATCCATCCATCCAATATTCCTCCATCCATCCATCCATCCATCCATCCAATATTCCTCCATCCATCCATCCATCCATCCATCCATCCATCCATCCATCCATCCAAAAATTCAAAATATGAAAGTAGAGGGCTGGAAAGAAAACTTACTATATATTCACTTCTCTTGGTCTAAACCAAGGTACAAACTTTCTCCTAACACTGTTTTCACATTCATCTGGTTTTCCTGTTAAGCATATCTTATCTCTTAGACATCAAGGCACAGATCGTGTAATACATTATATACAAAATAAATGAAACTTGATAACTTTTCGTTGATAAAGGTTAGACATCCAGGTAATATGATATGCCAAAAATATTTACTCAAGCAACTGGATAAGATTTTGAAACAGTCACAGACGTTTCAGATAGCATCCGCTTTCTTTCATCAGTGACTTAAGAAGGATCTGCTAGAATTGGGTTTTATACCAAAACTCTGAATAGGTATAAAACCCAGTTCTACCATATCCTTCTTTAGTCACTGACGAAAGATAGCGGATGCTACTAGTATCTGAAACGTCTGACTGTTTCAAAATCTTATCCAGTTGCTTGAGTAATCATTTTTGATAACTTTTCACTTCACTGATGAAAGATAGCAGATACTGCCTGAATGTGGAAAGTTTAACTCAGACTGTTAGAGATTCATATTGTCTTCAACAGGAAATTCTACAATCTATCGTTACCGCTGGTTCATTGCTTTTGGAGTTGTCCTTGCCTTGGTTGCACTGATTTCAACAGGCATACTAGTGGGAGTGATCATGCACCACAACACCCAGGATCAAGGTAACCCAACGGTAAGGTGCCATGTGTTATTGCAACCAAGTAGGTATCCTTCTAGGTATCCGGTAGCGTGCATAGTCCAGTGGTTAGCGATCTTGCCTCTGGAACTAGAAGCCCCGGGTTCGATTCCGGCTGTGTCGCTCACCCGACATGCACGCTACCGGAAAGGGTCGCAGTCCTTAGGACGGGACATTAAACCGTGGTCCACTGTTCATTGTGCTTGTGGAAAAGAGCTAGGGGAATTTCCCCGGTACAATGAACCTGTAAATACTGTACATAGTGTCTGTCTTCTCTGTCACGACCAGTGGAAGATTAGCTCATCTGTTCATTGATTTCATTTGAGCTAAACTGGTTCGAGATCACTTTCCTTTCCTTACACAATCTCTCGCTGGCGGAGGTTTTACTTAATGACCCCTCCCCCAAGGGGGTGGTATCCATCACACCAGCCGCTAGGAGCGCGATTTGGTCAGGCTAGGCATCCTTCTATCTTGTATAGCCAGTATAACCATCCTTCGGCGTAACACACCAGCTTCTGTATCTGTATAGCCCGTATAACCGCCTTTCGGGGTGACACACCAGCTTCTGTATCTGTATAGCCGGTATAACCACCTTTCAACCTAACACACCAGCTCCTGTATCTGTATAGCCGGTATAACCCCCTTTCGACCTAACACACCAGCTTCTGCATCTGTATAGCCAGTATAACTGCCTTTCAACCTAACACACCAGCTTCTGCATCTGTATAGCTGGTATAACCGCCTTTCGACCTAACACACCAGCTTCTGTATCCGTATAGCCGGTATAACCGCCTTTCAACCTAACACACCAGCTTCTGCATCTGTATTTTGTTCCCTTTTTCTGATCCCTGATTCTCTGATAATTTTTGGCAAAGATAGAAGAGCTAATAAGAAACAATTCTGTGCACGAAAAAAATTAATGTTTGCTATTGCTTTAAATGTTTAATTTGCTATTGGTACAGGTTACCCCGATGCACATGCAGGGATCTGGGAACTGGACTACCTTCATCGTGATTACAGAACCTACAGGCTCTGATGGTAACAACCCACCCAGCCCTGGTACTAACCCACCCAGCCCTGGTACCAACCCACCCACCTTTGGTATTGACCCACCTATCCTTGGTATCAGTGATCTGATTACCCATCCAATATCATTAGTCATATTCAATCAACGACAATCATTATCAGTGGCAATGGGAATACATGTATGCTGAATATGTGTGCATGTGTACATGCGTTTGTGCTTGTGTGTGTTTGTGTATGCATGTCCGGTGCAATATCTTAAGAACCTCTGGATTGATTGAATTGATATTTGATATGTAGGTTGGTGTTGTATCTAGGCCTCCTGGTTGCTAACCTTGGTACTGCAGCATAGCTTTCAGTGTTTGTATCTTTGGTCCTGGACATGCCATGGTCTTGTTTTCAAATGGTTTACTACAATAACTGTGTTGTCCACAGGGTTGGACACTCAGCAGACTGCTGAAGGCAGAATCATCACGTTTGGAGGGTTCGGAAAACAGCAGAAAAACAAGAAAAACTACGGCAAGTTCGACTCCGTGGGAGGACTCGCCGTGTCCACGACTAACGAGATATTCGTTAGCGACCTGTGGAACAAACGGATCCAAGTTTTCAACATGAAGGGTGATTTCCTCCGCAGCTTCCCCACAACCAAGAAACCACGCGACATTTCCATAGACGGCGACGATACCCTGTGGGTCATTGAAGAGGGTGCCCCAAACATTCTGTCTGTGAATAAATGGTATTCTAAGTATAACGTTAATCACTACAGCATGGTGGGTCGTGACCTGGGTAGCCCTGGGTGTAAAGCTCCTCAGCGTATCACGGGGATAGCCTTGGACTCTCTTTCTGACAAAATCATTATGACAACAAAAAGCGGTACTAAAAAGTCTGGTACGAAGGACCGTGCAAAAGCCGGATGGTTTGAGAAAGATGCATGCAAAGTGAAGCGTTTTGAAGCGAGCCAACTGAGGTGGCTGAGTTGGCCCATGTCTGTCGCTGTGGACAAGAAAGGGAACATCTTCATCGCAGACAAGGAACGTCATTACGTCTTCAAGCACGACAAGAATGGAAAGTATCTGTCCTGCTTCGGCCGTAAAGGTGCCGGAGTAGACAACCACCTGAAGGCTCCTCGTGGCATCTGTGTGGACAGTTTGGGCCGCATCATTGTGGCCGATACTGGCAACAATCGGGTGGAGATGTTCACAGCCGAGGGAGAGCATCTCCGCACCGTGGCTTATGTCAGTCGCCCCGAGCATGTTGCAACAAGCAGGGATGGGAAGCTTGTTGTGAGCAGTAAGGGGGGTCACGATGTCAACATTTTCCCCAAGTATTAAAGGTCCTTGTGTGGCATTCGCGCTACAGTGCAACTATGACTGACGTGAATGGGGCTTCGTGTCAATCTCTCATTTTCGAATAAAGAAAACTGACTCAGAGAGAATCTAGGATTTCTGTAATGTGAAGCTTTTGAAATTTCAGGTAAAAAAATACTTGCTTGTTTGTTTTGCATAACCAGTGAACTGCCTTAATGCATAACACACTAGTTTCGTACAGTAGGCAGAAGCTGAACAAGACCGGAATGTTAGGTTTGATCCACTCACACTGAAAAGTACCCTTCCTCTCTTTGATAAGTGTACTTGTGGTGGGTACTTAACAGTACTCGAGGTGTGGCTCTCTTCAAACACGGGACTTCCGGCTTTATGCCCTATCCGAGAAAACATACCTGACAAAAGCTTATAACTCAATGTCACCTGAGTCATGTGAGGAAATAGGTGTTAAGTGCCTTTCCCAAGGGCACAACATTGGGGCCTGCAAGGGGTTCAAACCCAGAACCTTTAGATTCTAAGCCAACAACCCTAACCACAAGACCGCCTGATGCCTATTCAGTCTTTAAATGGCCGTCTGAGAGGGAAAACTGTTGTCTCTGCTGTCAGGACTAACTTAGGGAAGTATTTGGAGTAGACTTAGCAAAGTGATGTGGTCAAGCTGAAACTCCAAAGAGCATGTGGGTGCATGCCGGCAAAAGTAACTGTTTTTCTACAAGGGCATAGCATCCCTGTTCCCCCCCTCAGAACCCCAGTGTACTCTTCCTGTTCACTACCTGTACCTGTACATAGATGTTAGCATTTTGAAGATACCAACGAGCGTGTTTATTAGGGTTGTGCAATCACTATGGTTTAATTTCCAACTTATCATCAATACTGATGAGTTTGTAAACCAAACTTGAATGTGACTGTAATTGCCTGAAATGGATGTCAAGGAGAATTGCGTTTCTAGATCTTCAATTATAGCATTGTAGCCTAAGTAACAGCCTATCTAATGAGTGAGGGAGTATGGGAGCCCTGGTGAACTAGATGTAGATAAGATGGCACCAGGGCTATTAGCATCCATCAGTTTTTGTAGGATGTCTGAAAAAGTCATTAAAACAGAAATCATTGTAGTGAATTTTTAGGATGTCAGTGGGTTAAAAAAAAAGGCTTAGCGACAATCATTCATTATTGAAAAAAATGTTCTTTTCGACTAGATGCAGTTGGCTGTTGGGTGCAACTGGAATTGTCATAGGACAACAGACTGCATTGAATGTACTCACCACTGAGAACACACCATAAGTAACAGCTTTGTCACCACTGTTTACAGTCCAAGCATCCCTGTCCATACACATGTAAAGAGGCCATTGTGGCCCTTGTTCATAATATGTAGAAATCATAACACCAAGTCCCTAAAAATAGACTTTGCTGGCATGCCTATACCAGGTCACTATGCAGAGTCTTTAGATCCTGCATCGATCGGCGTGATAAGCTACAGCCATACACACTGGACCTAACGTCATATCATTGGTTATCATCGACAACAACTGACCATACCACCAGCACAACAACAACAAACCAACTGTAGGTAGACCAGGGAAATCTTGGATGGAGTGCGTCAGGACAACATTAAGGTGTGCGGCCTCACCAGCGCGGTCCCATGGACAGAGCCGCTTGGAAGCGCTGTGTGAAGACTAGCGGACTGGTGCCCAACCCTTTGTCAGAGACGTCAGAGACAACTGTAGCAGTATAATCAAATACTGGACACTACGACTACTTACAACTACAGCTGCAGTAGTGCAAACTGTGGAATGTTAGTTACTGCCTAAAAGTTGAAAATGCCCTCAGACCTACCAAGTCAAAACGACATGCCTAAAAATAACTACAATCCAAACCAAACCACTTGGCTGGGCGCTACCTCCTCGGAGCAGCTCTGGGACTCAATACACCGCGGGAACTTACCCGAGGTGCGGCGACTCGCACGGTCTCGACTGGTCGACCTGAACAAACCCTTCGTGCTGCACCAGGGAGACCTGGCGCACTCTGGGAGGGAGGAACATCGTAACCCGTCCTTCCTCCTGTGGGCGTGTCGGACGGCGGATGTGGAAATCGTGGAGGCGCTCGTCACAGCAGGTGCCGATGTAGACAGGTGTGTTTGTTTGTTTTGCATAACTGGTAAGCGGCCTTAAAGCCTAAAACACTTAGTTTTGTAAAGTAAGACTGAACTTTGACTTTATTATATATTGGGATCAACAATCAGCATCAGCTGTCCTACATCAATAAAACTTCATGATGCTGGCAAGATGGACTGTAAGGCTTGATCCACTCAAACCGGTATGGACACCTAGTCTTTTTGATAAGTGTGGTGGGATCTTTAAGGTGCTTGAGGTGTGGCTCCTCTCAATTAGTTTCAAGCACGGGATGTCCATGTGTAAGACTAAGACTACTAAAAGTATGTTCCTAACCATTTAGCTAGATACTCATTTTCCTCAGAATTCTGTGTAAAGTGCTTTTCCCATGGGGACAACACTGGGATTTGAACCAGAACCTTTAGATTCTAACTCAACAACCCTAACCTGACCTCCTTCAGGTGCGGGTACCTCCCATCCAGGTGGGGCAGCGACTGGCAGTGTTCCGTGTGGGACGCGGAGAAACACTCGTACACACCGCTGATCTACGCTGTCGAGCAGAGAAACGCCGAGCTCGTGAGAAAACTGATTGTTTCATGTGCTGCCGACCCTAATGCTACAAACATACAGCACAGGGCCCCGCTACACTTCGCTGCACGTATGGAACTATCAAAAACGTCCGCTGGCAACAAGGACTGTGAAAAAACGAGGGAACTGATTGTTGACATACTGTTGAAAGCAGGAGCAAGGGGTGACCTAGCAGACAGACATGGTATCACTCCTCTGCATGTGGCTGCAGAGAGACTAAATGTGCTGGTCTGTAAGAATCTTCTTCAGCATAAATATAGCTGCACCACTAACATCAACGCCATTACTAAGGATGGCAGAACTCCGTTAAACTCCATGCTTCAGTTTGGACTTCAAATCTACAATGAAGAGATAGCAATGATAACAAAGATGTTAGTCAACCGAGGCGCATCTTTACACACAGGTACACGTGGCTACACTCCACTGCATCTTGCCGCAGAGAATGGACTCAGTAAAACAGTACAGGTCCTGGTGCGTGCAGGCTCTGATATTCAGGCCACGACTACAAAAGGTCTTACTCCCTTAGATCTGGCGTATCGCGGGAACCACTGGCGGGTTGTGAGATACTTACACAGATGTGTGAATGGTAGTATGAAGTCTCAGGACACGCCACAGTCTGACACACAGGACGTCTACAGTTCTACTGCACTAGGAGAACAAAATCTCCCTCCTCCTCAATCCATTCTGCAGAGCAGCCTGGAAAAAGACAAGAAGAAGATTTCAATCCTGATGACTAAAATGGACGATTTTCTACAACAAATTTTAACTGAAAAGAGCAAAGAGAAGTTGTCATCCATCGATGAGAGAGACACCTGGCTTCTACCAGAAGACAAACAACAACACAGGGACCAGGTATTCTTTAGGTTACCTGAAAATAAAAAGCATCTGGACAATAGTAAGAGAGTTAAGAAAAAAAGAGTAACTTTCAGGCTGTAGTTTAAGCACAATGTATGTACGTAGCTGTACATGTGTATGGATGACATCCTATAAAGGACATGCTTTATTAAGAATTAAACACTCAGAAAAAATGAATCATATTAAAGCTGATATCAAAGAAGAAATAGGATGATTGTGAGGTTCAATATGCCTCTTGTAATGTTTGAAATGTTTGAAATGGACACTCTACATATGTACATTTTGCCGTACATAATCCCAAAATAAACCGTTAACCGTAAAGTCAGATTCAGAAATTGTTACTAGACATGTAAAGTTACATGTACACCACAAAATGAGTTGTGCATCCAGTTTAGCTATCGGTTTGAAATGGACACTCAGATACATTTTGCCGTACACAATCCCAAAATAAACCTTTAACATATAAGTCAGAAATTGTTACTAGACATGTAAAGTTATATGTACACCACAAAATGAGTTGTGTATCCAGTTTAGCCATCGAAGATGGCAAAAAATCCACTATATACAGAGCACTAACCCGTGTAACTAGTATTACATGATGTAGAAAA
The DNA here is from genome assembly GCA_035149815.1 of Branchiostoma lanceolatum. Classification (NCBI taxonomy): domain Eukaryota; kingdom Metazoa; phylum Chordata; class Leptocardii; order Amphioxiformes; family Branchiostomatidae; genus Branchiostoma; species Branchiostoma lanceolatum. The sequence continues at coordinate 2,009,404 of CM068880.1, forward strand.
AAGTTACAATTGCACTGTTCAAGCTTTCCATCTTTTCAGTATCTGTGTTGTCTTCTCTTTTGTTAGTTTGACAGTGAGTCATGGTAGTGAATATCAAAAGCGGGGACATTAAGAGATGTTGACTTGTTCATGCCTGGTGGACACTGTTGTATCCTTGTATTTTCAGAGTAAACAATGAATATAAAAGTGAGGCACAAGCTACTCATACCGGCATGGACCCTTATATTGTGATCGTGTTTTACATCCCATAAAAGTTACTTGGCTAACTTGCACATGTGTAATTTGTAAAACCGTCCTAAAAATGTTTAATTACGTGTATTTATGAATGTATCATTTCCCACATTTTACTGATTATCAACCAAAATATAACAAAAGGCAAGTTGCTCATTGCTGAATGCCAACTGAATGATGTTCATTGCAAGATTAAGATGACAGACTCTGTGATATCAACATTAGACAATTTAATTATAACAATATTGGTAAATACATTTTTGTAATTTTGCATGAGTACACTGAAAACAGAAACAAAGTTTCTCCATGATTTCAAATATACTAAAATACTCTACTCCAATATGCTGTTTGAACAAAGCGCAATTCGTGCCACTATTTAACCATAGACGAGTGATCGGGATGATGTCACCGTGACGTATTGGTAGATAAAATACTAGTTTACATATCAATCTAAACATGATCGGCTAATCTCAATATCAATCACAACTAGTATAACCCAATCAGCTGATGATGCCAGGCGATCGCTGTTTTTGTTTACATCTGGGTTTTCAGAAATACCGCTCGTTTTTGCCACGAAATAACTATTTATTTGAACAAAATCTTTGCCAAAATGATCTCGAGAACACAGCTAACAAAGTAAAGTACAAATCATCACCCCAAACGGACATTTCGCTTCTGCCAAAGACGAATTCTCACGACAATATTCCTTATTTCGTCGCACAGCCGCCATGTTGTTTCACATCTGGCGCTTTAACTGGCGCGGTGCACCATGGGAACACCTTCTAGCGGTTTCAACCAATGGTAGCTTGCGACACTTCCCGAAATACAAAACACGCTTCAGTGTGCCTCATTAATTCAGCTTTTTTTACGGTCCTTTTTTAGCGTCCCCTATCTCTCAGCCCGCCAACTGCAGCATTGTGAACCGCGATCAACCGCACCGCTCGCTACCTATACGTTGCAAGGATAGGATACACTAAGCAGGTCGAGTAGAGCCTCCTCGGGTAAACCAAACCAAAATGGCATCGGAAAGGAGACACACCGGGGCTCGGAACACTTTTAAAAACCGCTGGGTAAAGAATTTCCCAGAGTGAAGGAACTGTCACGGTTTATAACACAGTTTGCGGGCACCATCGGTTTTCAAAAGTATTTCGAGCCCTGAATTGTATCTCCTTTCAAATATCATTTTGATTTGGTTTACCCAACGAGGCTCTACAATAGTCTCTACGTAGTACCAGACTAACTACGCCAGGGTTTCACTTGCAGGCTCCGTTAAACGGGCGAAATGTGATCTTCACTGTGGACTGACTCTACTGGCTAATAATTCCTTTTTCTGCGGAATTCTACGATTCATACGCCCGTAAGAGGGCCTGGTGGAGGCTAGCTCTACAATACCTTTATACCTGCTAGGTGTTTATCCTTGCCTTGCAACGGTGCGGATGATCACAGTTCGCAATACTGCAGTTGGCGGGCTGAGAGATAGAGGGCGCTAAAACATGACCGTGAAATACTAGTAAGCTGAATTAATGAAGCACATGGAAGCGTGTAGTGGCGCGTTGCATCAACATGCATGTAAAGCCAGCGCAGTTTGGTAATTCCAAAAGATCTGGAAGCAACAGCACCGCACGTTTGCCAAGTTTTAACACTATAAGACCCTGTGTTAACCAATATAACTCGTTTTTTACTTCTAATATCCTCTTCAATGCCCCATGTAAGATAAGTTCTAACTTTAAAGCATATTAAGTACTTAGTGATGCAGTCATTTTTTAATCCGCTTGGCGGCGCTCTGAAAAGACCACTAGAGGCTCTTACACGCGTAGTGGATTCGCAAGTGTATAAATATGCAGTACTTATTAAGCACACGTTTTATTTTTTGGAAAACCCTCGATGTAGGAAACCCAGACAAAAGCTGAGGAGACATTACCAAGTGCATATATATATGGCCACCGTCCGTCGGTCAGTATCACCATGGTAAAATCCTAATTCTCAACAGCCCTACAGCATCGACTATGGCTAAAGAATGGCAGTCTCTACCACAAAAAATCACATCTGTAAGTTGACTCAGTTCTGTTGCAAAGCTGTTTTCTGCGTGTTTTACATCCATGAAGCTACCTGTGAAGAGCGCCCCACAACGGAATAAAGTATCACTGCACCGCAGATGACAACGTTTTCATTCAATAGTGATTGTACACGGAATGTTGAAACGTGGTATCTAAAGGCTCTCGAGTTAAGCATTTCAGCTTAGTATTATACTTTTCACTTCTAATATCCTCTCTTCAATGTCCCGTGTATTGAAGTACTAACTTTTAAGCAAGCTAAGTACTTAGTGGTGCAGTCATTTTTCAATCCGCTGGGCGGCGGTTTTAAAAGACCACTAGAGACTAGAGACGCGTTCCATACGTGGCTTTCATACGCGTTGTGAATTCTCAAGTGCATAAATATACAGTTACTTATTAAGCACACGTTTCATTGTTTGGAAGACCCTTGATATAGGAAACCCAGACAAAAGCTAAGGAGACCTTACAAAGTGTAAGTACATGTTTTTTTGGCCAAGGAAGATTTTCAAACAGAGGCAAACAGAAAAAGACTGTCTTTTTTCACCATCTGTTTATTTGATCATTGCAAAATCTGCTGTAATACATGTATTTCATATCCACAAATGGTAGTCAAAAAAGAACCTCCGGATCTTTGGTAAGATCAGTATACATGGCATTGTGTTTAATTGCCCATTCTGTCCAATACTACCATGAAGATACGCAACTACAAAGTTGTACTAAAGAACACAAAACTGAACTCCGATATAAGCGAGAATGATTGTATCTTGGATAACAATAGTACCAACTGCAGATGGGTCGCTTTTCTTAGTTTACCTCCCCTTCTCTGCTCTTGGTCCACCCAAGGTGGTTTAATTCATACTTGGTCCACAAATATAGACACAAATACACTCTGCATATACATATAAGTTGGTAGAACATAGTGTGTGCCTTGTGCATTTAAACTGATGAAGACATTTAAACTGATGAAGACTTAACATTCAAACATCATGAGCATGTGCGGAATTATGAAAGAAATTACAATTACCACGATATGTATGACAATTATTTGTGATCAAGACTTACTAGTGTTCTCCAATCCTAGCGTAACATACTAACAAACAAGAGAACTATATGCACATTACACAACATCATTTGGAAATACAAACATCTGACTTTATCTTTGCATCATTCTTTCCCAAGTCATATGAATGTTGGGATTACAAAAACGGAACTTGTTAAACCTTCTTAATCCAGCTTTGAAATACCAACTACAGCCAGAGATAATAGCCTAGTAGTACACCCCATCACAAATGGTGTAATACATGTACATTGCAAAAGGGGTGAGTTCTTTTCAAACCAGATTCACTATGTGTAACACCTCTAGATTCTACGGGAGTCATCTCTTTTAAGAGTGACTGAATGAAGGGTGACATTCCTTCCTTTTGAGGGTACCAACATAATGAGTCCAAAATGACCTGTTTTGGTTTGACAGATTTCAGAATTGCAAAAAATTGAAAACAAAATGATCTAGTACATTTCAGACAAGGGGTGACAGTTAATCCTTTTCAAGGTACAGTATGAGTCCAGTAAGTACAAGCAAATATGAGTCAAGTGGGATGGCAGCGCTCTAAATTTCAATCCCACATCTTTAACAAACAACATCCCACCATAAACCTGTATAACAACTTCTTAATAAATGGTCTGATGCATTGCAGAAAAGGGGTGGCAGCAAATACTCTCAAAGTCAAAGGTAGAGTTTAACAATCTCCAAGCAGATGTACTGGTGGCAATGACTGTATCCAAAGCAGGGCAGCTTTAGAAGTTTTTCCATCTCACTCATTGTTTGGGAGGCCATGTAATGTTGTTAAGTTTGTCATCTAAAGCTTAGGAGGATGGAGGGATGGGTCCTGGAGACAGCCCTTATCCAAAGAGAAAAAGCAGTATCCAATTGGCCACCAGTAAATCTGCTTGGAGTTTAAAGCCATTATGAAACCTGGCATGACACCCCCTTCAGACGCGCCCTGGTGTTAACTGCAGACATACCCTGGACAGAGTTTTCTACAACTGTGCCCTGGTGTTCAAGCAGTCTACTGGTGGTACACTATCCACAAGTAAATCTGCTTGGACATGAGAGTTTAAAGCCATGATGAAACCCAGGGTGATCCCCCATACAGTCATGCCCTGGTATTTACTACAAACGTGCCCTGGGCAGTGTTTTCTACAGCTTTGCCCCGGTGTCCCCCCTACAGCTTTGCCCCGGTGTCCCCCCTACAGCTTTGCCCTGGTGTCCCCCCTACAGCTTTGCCCTGGTGTCCCCCCTACAGCTTTGCCCCGGTGTCCCCCCTACAGCTTTGCCCTGGTGTCCCCCCTACAGCTTTGCCCCGGTGTCCCCCCTACAGCTTTGCCCCGGTGTCCCCCCTACAGCTTTGCCCCGGTGTCCCCCCTACAGCTTTGGCCTGGTGTCCCCCCTACAGCTTTGCCCCGGTGTCCCCCCTACAGCTTTGCCCTGGTGTCCCCCCTACAGCTTTGCCCTGGTGTCCCCCCTACAGCTTTGCCCCGGTGTCCCCCCTACAGCTTTGCCTCGGTGTCCCCCCTACAGCTTTGCCCCGGTGTCCCCCCTACAGCTTTGCCCCGGTGTCCCCCCTACAGCTTTGCCCCGGTGTCCCCCCTACAGCTTTGCCCCGGTGTCCCCCCTACAGCTTTGCCTCGGTGTCCCCCCTACAGCTTTGCCCCGGTGTCCCCCCTACAGCTTTGCCCCGGTGTCCCCCCTACAGCTTTGCCCCGGTGTCCCCCCTACAGCTTTGCCCCGGTGTCCCCCCTACAGCTTTTCCCCTGTATTTTCTACAGCTTTGCCCTGGTGCTCAGGTAGTCGCTGATGGAGGCGGCGTCGCGGGCCAGCCAGGCGGCGTTGAGACGGATGTTTTCGCACGACTGCTGGACGGTGCGTTCGGCGGCCGGCGCGGGGTGCCGCTTGAAGAACTCCTCAACCTCCCGAGCACGGGACTCCTCCACAAACCCACTGGTGCTGAACTGGGGGACACATAGAGCCATGACAACTGGTTAGCACTAAAGCTACAATTTTTTAAAATGGAAAGACAGCATCACAACAACCTCTTTACTGAACTGGGGAAAACATAACACCATGGCAACTGGATAGAGCCAAAACAGTTTTAAAAAGCTTGATTTCTTTTACAGTCCAAAATCATTACAATCCAGCCCACCAAACTGATCAAGCTATCATACAGTACACTGCCTTGCACTGAAATAACCCAAGAAAGGTCTATCACATACCAGTCTGGTCAATGTGAAGCCTTCTAATGAACTAACCAATGAAATCGCTTCATCTGCCTGACCAATGGGAAGCCTCTAATGAACCAACCAATGAGGCGTCCTTACCTGCACCAGCCTGACCAATAATAGGCCCAGGGTAAATCAACCAATGAGGTGGCCTTACCTGCACCAGCCTGGCCAATAGGAAGCCTCCCTGGTAGCGTGTGTGGAGCTCGTCCCAGCGGTCCTGTACAAACTGCCAGGCGAGCTCGCGCCCCTTCAGACTGGACGTCGCTCCGCCGATAACGAACACGGTGTCCTGCGACCGCACCTCACTCTACAAACAACAACAACAACAAAGCACATCAGGTAAGGGAAACATTATCATGGGAATGTAGCTTCATGGAGTTCTAACTTACAGAAAGATATGATATCAGGCACTGCTTCTAGTGATAATAAAAGTGTCCTGCGAGCACATCTCACTCTAAAATAACAACACATTACATCAGGTAACAGAAACATGAACATGTAGCTCGATCAAGCTTTAGCTTACAGAAATATACATTGTCATGCGCTGTCACTGGTTGCAATATGGAACTATGCATGTCCTGGGAGCGCATCTCACTGTACAAAAAAAAAACAGATGTGACCTAGCCGTTACTGCGGAAAGATACAAACTTTTAATCCATCTTCTCCCACTGGATGTGTTAATCAAGGAAGAAAATGATACTCACTGTCTGATGACGGGCGCAATTGTTGGGCAAAAAATGAAATAAAATAAAACAAAGCAAAACAGAAGTAAGGGATGAAAGAAAACTGCTATTAAAAGCTGTATACTGTGCTGTGATTGGCTGAATTGGGTCATAACAGGCTCCCTGATTGGTGAGACTCAGCACCTACCGATAAGGCGAACTCCAGGACTCTCTGGATGAGCTCTGGTTGGCTGACGGAGCCGAGCGACCGGAGAATGCGAACCTTCTCCTCGTGAAGGTCAGCCTTCCGCAGAATCTCCAGCATCTTCTCGTACGTCTGCTCGTCGCCATGGCGAAGTACCGTGGCATACACCTGATTGGACAAGGACAGTTGTCATGGCAACACTCACTGGTTTGGTTCTTTAGTATTGTGTAATGAAACCGGGTGATGCAGATCCAATTCAGATTTGAAAAATCATTTTCTGAGTGCACAGAGTTGCACTTTGTAAAAGCTCTGCATTCTTAGCTGTTACTGGATGCAGTAAAATCTACAAAACGTAGGACACAACAATTGATTTCCATGGTACTCACAGTAATCTGACTAAAAATGACAGAAGGGTACAAAATAAGAACTGATGTTGTAAAAGCTCCCCCTACCGGTCCCCTGAGATCTGCAGGCAGAGTCCTGGTGCCGGAGATGTGGTCCTCCAGGCGTTGGTTGGCCTCGGCGATGGTTGCCTGGTGACCGTACTTCCCCAGGTGGGACAGCACGATGCTGCGCAGCATAGCGTCAAGGTGACCTTGTGGGGCATGAAGAAAAATTCTTAAATTCAAAGTACAATGTTTTAAAAGAGATACAGAAATGTTTGGAGTGCCAGGTTAGTTTCATATACTCGTGAGCTGCTGCCACGCTGAATGGCAGTTATACGGACTATACAGATACAGAAACAGAAGCTGGTGAGTTATGCCGAAATACAGATACAGATCAAATCAAATCTGTAAGCACATTTCAAAGGGAGGTGATTATGATCTTTGTCCATATATTTCTTTTTTACAAAGTTTGAGTTTGAGTTTGAGCTTTATTTAGATCCACAATTAGCCTCATAAGAGGCTATTCTTCCTGTGGTCTACACATTCATATTTACACATTACAATCGGGATATACAAGGACATACAACATGACAGTAGAAGACAAAAATAACATAATTCCTTAAAAGCAATAATAACAGTTCAATTATTTGCCAATACCAAGTTGAACCTTGATGTTGAACAGATGAACTAGAGGATCCTCACTATTATCAAAACCTTTATGACTGGTGCAAAGTCTGTTTCTTTCTTATTAGTGGATTTTATGAAATCCGTAAGATTCGTATGAATAGTAAGGCACCCCTGGAAAAAAAACACAATCATGTACCTTCCCCTTCCTTAGGCTCCCAGCCCAGCTTCTCTCCCACCACCTTGAACAGGTCCTGAACGAAGAGTTTGAAGTTCGGGTAGCAGTCGGCGCCGCTGAGCAGGGTGGACAGGCTGCCGATGTTCGCCGACAGGTCCGACCACACCGTGTAGTTCGACTCGTTCACAAACGCCTCCATCACGCGCAGGATGTCAACTGTGCTCGCCACACCGGATTTCGCCTGGGACAATTACAACAAAACACATTTGAATTGCCTTTAGCAGTGCTGAACTATACCTTTATTCGAATGGGACAAATAGGATGTTTGTAAATATCTTTAGTTCTTTAACCAAGATGTACTTTTTAGACTAGTGAAAACTAAAGAAAATCCATTGATGAATATTTGTAAACCAACTAATAAACACATAAAATCTGACAATCATAATATCCTTAGCAAAGCTAAATATAGTCTGCAAATCTGCTGATCTTCAAACTAATTCAAGCAAGCACCCAACAAATTTAAGAATTGTGCAACCAGACACATCAATGATGCTGAAACCATAAATTCATCAGCAAGTAAAACATGAAGTATCAGCTGACCAGTGCAAAGAGGTCGTTCTGAATTCCGAGGCGGTCGCGCGGCGGGAGGGACTGGTCCTTGATGGCGGGCAGCAGGCGGTCAAGCATGTCCTTGCTGTACTGTGTCCGGTAGAACCCGACTGTGCCAGGGTTCAGCTGGGGAAAGGCGGAGAGAAGGGTGAAAAACAGTTCTACACAGTTTATTTTCTACACGGTCGAGAATGTCCACGCTGTACTGCATCCGGTAGAACCCGACTGTGCCGGGATTCAGCTGGGGGGAGAGAAGTGTGAAAAACAGTTCTACACAGTTTATTTTCTACAGTTTTTTTTTACACAACTTCTTTTCTACACAGTTTATTTCCTACAGTTTATTTTCTACGCTCTGTTTATTTTCCACACATATTCTACAGGGTCCAGCATGGCCTTGCTGTACTGAGTCCGGTAGAACCCGACTGTGCCGGGATTCAGCTGTAGAGAAGCGAGAGAAGAGTGAAAAACAGTTCTACACAGTTTATTTTCTACACGGTCGAGCATGTCCATGCTGTACTGTGTCCGGTAGAACCCGACCGTTCCGGGATTCAGCTGGGGAAAGGCGGAGAGAAGGGTGAAAACAGTTCTACATAGCTACAAACAAGAAGCCTATCTTGGTAAGAGTTAAGTATCCATAATGATGTAATTATATCATTATTGATACTTAACTCTTACCAAGATAGGTTTCTTGTTTATATCACATAACTGGTAAATGACTTTAGACATAACACACCAGTTTTGTACAGTAATGTACAAACTACATCAGACTGGACTGATACATGTCGTAGGATGATTATATTAAAAACTTCTGAATGTAATGTTTCATGTATGTCAATGATGAGATGCAAAACGTTTTTCCCAATTCCTTAAAACTATGCAAAAAGCTCCTCTTTTCCTGAGTATAAAATTTCCATGGTATACCCCTTTCCTTCCCTTTTTTCAGGATGTGTAGGATGATAGCATAGCAACACTTCAGCAATTAAAATACACAGAAAAACAATGATGTAATGTTTATTGTGAGAAAACGTTCCGTCGACCCCACCTTGACCCAGTCGTCAGGTTTGACGTTGTCGATGGTAACGGTCGTCTCCCGTTGGTCCAGGAGGAGCGTCTTCACAGCCGTGGATGGTGATTGGCTGGTACTGATACTGACGGGTACCATCCATAACGAACTGTCATCTGGAAGGGTAAAACACATTCTTGTCCCTGTCTTTTTTAATCATAGTGGCTTACACAAAAGTGTGAAACACTTTTCTACAACTTACATCAAACTAGAAACAAAAGGAAAGACAGCAAGATACTGTATGCTGCTTAAGATTGTATGATTGTAAGCTATGTTCTCATGTCATGCTTAGAAATAAACCCAAATCATGTCTCTTTCCTTAAGCAACTTGCCAATGAATTTCTGTTACCTTTGATGCCAAATTCACTTAGTATTTTTCATCATGGAAGATGGACAATCCATCTCAATTCTCTTCAAAGAAACAGTTCATACCTTCTGATGGTCCTTCAGCGCAGAACTTTGACTGCTTGATCTTCAGCACTCGAGACGTCCCCTCCTTAAAACAACATCAAGAAAAAGCTTGACAACTTTTAAAAAACTGTTTACAAAAATACCACTGACATACATGTATATCACATGTAATAGAACCAGGAGAAAAAAGGAGTATGGCAGATTTAGATGCACCATCGGATGCAATTCATTCATTTTTTTCTTCAAATTCACGAAGTGTCATTGTCCCAAACTTAGGAGCTTAGCTGAGACACATTGCATTTTCTTGCCACTCTTTTGCTCAAGCTAAGACTTATGGGATTTAGACAGAAGGAATACATTTTCAGGCAGGCATTCTTACCTGTAACAGGTGTTCTTACCTGTAACAGGTGTTCTTACCTGTTTAGCAGACACCTCCAGTACAGGGAAGCCCTTCTGTTTGGTCAAGGTGGGTTAACCTGTGTGGCAGGTGTGTTTACCTGTATGTCAGGTGTGTTTACCTGTTTGTCAGGTGTGTTTACCTGTGTTACACTTACAGGTGTTAATAATTACCTGTTTAGCAGACACCTCCAGTACAGGGAAGCCCATCTGTTTGGTCCAGGTACTCATGATCTTGTCCACAGGTTTTCCGCTGGCCTCGCCCAGACTGGCCCACAGGTCCTCGGTGAAGGTGTTCTTGTACATGAACTTGGTCAGGTACAGGTTCATGCCCTTACGGAAGTCCTGCGGAGAGAACAGGAGGAATGTGAGGTGTTCTTGTACATGAACTTGGTCAGGTACAGGTTCATGCCCTTACGGAAGTCCTGCGGAGGAGAGAAGGTCTATCTAAGAAAAGAGTTCTGCGGAAACCACAGGAATTTACCTGTATCAGGCATCACATCATTGTTTCATACCTTTTTGCAAATCCCAAAAGGACATAACTTAAACTCTTTTTGATTTTAAGATAATGGTATGATACCAACAAAAGTAAGCCAAAAGAATTTAAGGTACTCTCAAAAGTTCTCAGACCTTTGAAATTTTAGATTTGTTTTTTGTACTGGCACTCTCTCAAGTGATCTTGTCTTCTTGTGACAATATCCTTGAATCAAACGGAAAAAGCTGACATCTGAACTGTGGTTTTGCCTGGTCCAATAAAAGATGTTCACAGAACGGCATTACCTCAATGCCGATGAAGTCATGCAGCATGCGGATATTTTGAGAGTACATGACATCATCTTGGTTTAATTTTTGTATCATGGCAATCTTTAAATTCAATATAAACTTAACTGTAACATACCAGTTACGCTTTGTCGTACTGGCAATCTTGGCTTCTTGAATCAAAGGAAGAACTAAACGGTGGTTTCGCCTGCTCCAAAAAGACATTTTCGTACAACAATTTTACCTCATCGCCGATGAAGTCGTGCAGCATGCGAATCACCGACGCCCCCTTGCTGTAGGAGATGGTATCGAAGATCTCATCAACCTCGTCTGGGTGGCCCACTGGCACCTGGGGACAGGTGAAGAAACACGTATAAAACACACCTTTCATTTGTTTGTTAAGACCCTTGTAGTGCCTAGTGGCACATAGGGCAACAAATTTCCTTGCAGTGTATATTCTCACAGGGAGGGGGTGCTAACCCTTTCACTTTGAAACATATCTTTGGATTTCAATAATTATCAGTGTGACAGATCTTACAGATCTGATAGAATCTTAAAAACTACTCACCACAAATCTAAATTTTCTACCTTTCATAATTCTATTATTATTCAGAGTCTTTACTACACCTTCAATTTTCCTCTCTAATGAAGTCTCAAGCCCAGTATCCGGCTGCACAAATGATCAGTGTTTGTTACATTACTTGTGGAAAACAGCCAATGAAAGATGCTTTGATCATTAGGTAAGTTCAATACTATGTATGGTATTGCAAACATGTAGGTGCTGCCAACTACGTACTGTAAATGCAGAAATGTTTGCGGTGGTTTTATGTTCACGGTTTTCGCAGCGACCATTTCACCGCAAACTTAAAGCCACCGCAAACATTTTTGTCCAATACTGTAGTAGTATGTAATTATAGCGCTGCCACGAACTTAAAACCACTGCAAACACTCCATTTTTGCCTTAGCGCAAAATAAAAACCAAGCAAACTTAAATGCATTTCCAGTATACATTGGCGTTATATATCTCACATTAGTGTGAAGCGATGAGAACTGATATCAATCTATGTCAGTCTGCTACTCTACAGGGTTGCAGGGACTGGTCTGATACCTTAACACCTTTTCACACCTACATGACGCATGTAACACCGAGGGTGGGTTAGAGTCTGACATGGTGATTCTTCATCAGGAATGGCAAACCATTTCATGGTACATAAAATACAAGATGGACTGTTTACATCAAAACAGAGATGATCTGGCAACAGTTCCTGTTCATACATACATGAGACATTTTGTTATAGATACTATAGTACAAGTGTGCCTCATATACACTTCATAGCTATGTTCTATTTGTACAACATGAATATTTGAAATGACAGAGGCACATAATGTTAAGTGTTGCCTGGTGACTGTTCCCTTCTCAGATGCACATAATTATAACAGTTCATGATATATACTTTGCTGCTAAGATTTCTGGATGGTTATGTTAAAACATCCTAGAAAAAAATCTCTCTCTCAAAACTCAACTCAAGTTAATCATTGTCCAATCTGACTGACACTCTAATTATAAGTATATAATATTGCCACAATTTCCTGTGCAGTGGACACTGTCACACATGACTGGGGACACCAGCAGAAGACTTGTTTAATGAAAACATTGCACACAAATACATGTAAACACACACAAACACCCGGTCTTCAAATGAAAAAAATGTCTCCCACCTTGAAGGCTTTTCGGAACAATATTTCGTAGGAAAACATCTCGTCAGAGTTATCCCGGACAGATATCCTTGTGCCAGTTCCCGCTCATGGCTACATGGCTCACAATTAACACCAACAAGCTTTCCTCCACGCACCGTTAACTCATTGATTGGCTCGGGAGAGCGGTTAACGTAATTATACGGACTTTGGCTGGCTAAGCTGCTTCATGAATAAAACATAAGGACGCGGCAAAAAACACTTATCATCATGTGATTATTATATAATATGTGATAACAACAGTCTAATGCCTTATAAGGCCATTTACCTGTAATACTTCAGGTATGGACCCAAAGAAGAATGCATGGCATGTGCGCAAGGAAGAGTTGAAATGTAACTATGATGACAACAAGTTTGCTGTCAGAAAACAGATATCATATCTGAATGCAAGATGATCTAAAAAAATGGTCTAATTATACATTTTTTAAATCACACATTTGTATTTCAGGAAAGAAGAATTTAATGGAAGAAGAAAATAAATTTTCTTGCCAGAATCAAGTGAAAAGGAATTCAAAACACCTAAAAGGAAATCTTAGAAATTCCTTTCTCTTCTTTCTTAGAAAATTGTGATCTTGATTTTGAATAATTACAGAAGAGTAATGCACTTTACTGTAGTGATAACATTATTCCCTCCCCAGATGGCATATGTCAGCTTGCCTGCCTGTAGTGGTTTATAGCCTGTTGTTATTGGTGAGTGTCTGAGGCAGTGAGGCAGATCCAGGCATGTGATTGTAGGCGACACATGGAGGGACAGACAGGACAAGGCTGCTGGGAGGACATAGATGAAGGGATGACAAACAATGGATAGACAAAGGTATTGTAAGTCTATGTCAGGTTATTTTAGATCAAAGTTGTCAACTAGCAGGAGAACAGCACCAACTGAATGTATTTTCTGCTTACTTTAACAGACTGAGCAGTTTGGACCTCAGACAGTAAGCTAATTCTAGTGAAACATTTCAATAAGAAAGATGTCAAGATGCAGTTTTTAAGTTTTCCTCATCTTTGATAGTCCTTGTTGTCATGTTGTCAGACAGCCTTCAAATTGCTTCTGGGAAACTGTGTCAGTCTGCTCCCTGCCTCATCTACTATTCATAATTAATGGCCGTTGCCATGACAATGTGACCGTGCTGATGCCTGTCATCAGGACGTGTCAGAGGGATCACGTTACGAGGGATGATGCGTAATGAGCCGCGTAATAGACGATGCAAGCAACAGGTGCCGTTGCCATGGAGACGTAACTATTATGGAGTAATAAAGCACAGGACTGAAACGTGCCTCTGTCTGTTAGGCCATGTTGATTTGATTATATGGATGACATCCTACCGGAACCCGAAAAGTGATGCGAGCGTGCAAATAAATAAAAAATTTGCCTTCATTATGAAATCTACGTGGTCAGGAAGGTTTAACTAATGACTGAACACACAGTATGATATACAGAAATATAGGTTCTTCTTTTTTGTTCTTTCTTTGACTTTGGTATTGATTTTCGTATCCTACAAATGAAGTAGCGGTTTCCAATATCTTTTTTTTACAACTTTAGGCATATATTTGACCATTTTGCAGCTGCTTTGTATGATTTACAGTATGGTGGAAAACTTTATTCTATTTTTGGAATCGGACGAAAATTTATGCGTGCGCGGATGTCATCCATATAATCAAATCAACATGGCCCTATGGTGAACAGAAGGGGTTTCGCACAATTCTCCTGAAACAGCTGAAAACTATCCGATACTTTCTGGTCCGTCTGTTTTTGTTTAAGCAGAATAACCTGATTAGGTCGTTCAGTTTTAACAGCAGGGGTTCATCTAAATTGGGAAAGAGGGGCGCTGCACCCTCTTGTTTCAGCCCATAGCCCCCTTGTGGAAGTCAGATTTTAGCTTAATCCCCACCAAACAGCCTTCAGCGACCAATTTTTCCATAGATACATAGAATTCACTCCCACGCCTGTGTGTGCTCCCTCTTGTTCAATTTTTCTAGGAAAAACCCTGAACAGGTTCATCCGTCTACAAAAATGTAAAAGAGCACAAGGTTACCCTAGTTTTTTTACCATACTTTTCTATGAATATTGAAGTTTTTGCTTTCAAAATGGAGTAAAAATAGAATAAGAACAAAGAATCTCTTACAGGCTCAGGCGGTTAGCTGAAAAAAATTAAACTCGTACTCTACACTTTCTTGTGTCAAATAAGCTATTGTAGATGGACATTAATGCAAATGCAGAATGTCCGCGGTGGTTTTATGTTTGCGGTTTTCGGGGCGACCATTTCACTGCGAACTTAAAACCACCGCGAACATTTTTGTCAAATACTGTAGCAGTATGTGACTATAGCGCTGCTGCAAACTCAAAACCACCGCGAACACTCCATTTTCACCTTAGCGCGAAATAAAACCATGCAAACTTAAATGCATTTACAGTAACACTGAAAACCTAAACCTGTACCAGGCAGTCAATGAACAAAAGAGAGCTATCTACCTATAAAAATCATGACCATAGCATATCTACAACGCATGATATCAAAACCAGAAGTCTTACTGCAGAACCATAACGAGCCACTGGGGGGCTAAACATCCAATCATTTCGAGGTCACATCAAGACCTACCCACATACCAAATATCAAGGCAATCCACCAAGGTCTTCTCGAGTTATCGTGTTGACAGACAGACAGACAGATACACATTCCCCAAAACATATTATTAACCTTCTTGGCAAAGGCAAAAACATAAACAGCACATGTACAGACCTCGATGGGATGGCTGTTCTTGAGCGCGTCCAGTTTGAGCGCTCCGGTGTAGTCGGTGGAGACGAACTGGGTCCAGATGTCGTACTCCGGGAGGCAGAAGTCGACGCAGAGGTACTCAATCCACGACGCAAAACCCTCGTTCAGCCACAGGTGGGTCCACCATTCCTACAGGGGGGAAAAGAATATTTGTACAGTAAGTCAAAACTGCCCAAGAAAACCACTCAGGGGACCAATAAAATCTGGTCTATGTGGACAGGTGGTCACTATAGACAGGATATTCCTTGTGTCAATGAGAAAAATCATTTAAGGGACCGTCAAAAATTAGTCACATCGGCTAAGTGATCCTTATGTAGAGATTATGACTTTTTATCTGTATTTTTCATTGTGAAAAACATTTTATTACAATTCCCCATACTGGGTTTGGTTCCAGATCTTAGCACCGGGATTACCAACCAAAAAGAAAGAAAATATAAGCCATCGAAAAACTTTTTAGTTAGCTTGTTCACAAACAAAACAGAATTCAGTAAGATCATTTTTAGATAAAGTGAAACTTATAAAGTGTAACTTCCAAGGTGACAACTGAAAACAATTTTGTAACAAAACTATTTTACTGTACCAAACAATACTATGTACTTGTCTACAATTGTATATAAAACATGTTCTCAACTAAAAAGAGAAATTCTACCATTCAATGAATGTGCTTTCCATTCAATGAATGCATTTCCCATTCAATAAATGCATTTCCCATTCAATAAATGCATTTCCCATTCAATGAATGCATTTCCCATTCAATAAATGCATTTCCCATTCAATGAATGGATTTCCCATTCAATGAATGGATTCAATATTTATTGAATATATGGTAGATACATGTAAGATATTCTAATGCAAATGTGTATATATATTATATACATACTTTACATGTACAGTACAGACTTCGGGATGTGCATCACAGTCTCGCGAGATTCCGTGTACAGTATTCACAGGTTTATTGTAACTGACTTACTTGACTTATTGTACTAGGGAAATTCCCTTAGATCTTTTCGACAAACATAATGAACAGTGGACCCCTTTCCGATAGCACGCCTGTCGGGCGAGCTACATAGCCGGGACCGAACTTGCGACTTATATTTCCAGAGGCAAGGCCACTATCAAGCCACTGAACAATGCACAATAGGTGGACAAAGTATCAAATGCAAACGATACAGAGCCTGGGTGTGTTTTAACTTTGGAGTCACTTTGTGTTGCACAGATATCACTTCTTGTATAGTGATTTTGATTAATAATTTAATTTTGATGATGCAATGAGAAGATATATGGACAAAAAAATGGATATTTACAGGTATAATCAAATACTAACTTGAGATGCATGTGCAATCATCTGGGTCACCTGCACTTGCAAACAGTCCTGACCATGTGACACATTTTAGAAAATACCAAATGGTAAGTGTTCAGGGAGAAGAAAATTGTACTGTACTGATAGGTGCGATGGAGTTTGGACTCTGGTTCAGATTAACAGAGTTCAAGATCAGTCTCTCAACTGTCACAAGAAGAAGAGTATTAGACAAGGTATGGGATCTAAGGTTGATATCGAAATGCCGCCATGGTCGCTACTTTTCCTACCATTTCACAGAAAACAAGGGCTTTTGAATCAGTTATTAAATTAAATGTTCCTTATAATAACACTTAACACCTCCAAAGTGTTTGAAAATTGTTCTTCAGCCCTGGGAAATCTCGGGTGACTTCGGCAGAATATTGTATGGTTCTTTGGAGTTGACATTTGATTTAAGCCAGTGTGTTTGCTAGTGTGCAATTCTCAGGAATGTTTCAGTGGGCTGAGTACGCAGTGTGTGTTATACCACGTAATTATATTGTCCTTGGTATCACTCAGCGGACTAAGTTCATGTGATTACGGCAAAGTAATGCAGATCTCAACAAAAACTTGGCAGCCTGTCGCCTTTGACTTCTAGCCTGTCAATTAGTCAAAAAGTATAAATTTAAGTTAGTAATTTTTCTCCCCTGTTAATTTAAATTGGACATTCAATTCTTGTTTTGTATTCAATAATCAAATTGTTTTATGACATTTTTAGCACTAAATTTCTTGCATAATATTTATTTGATTTACTGTAAATGCAGAAATGTTCGGGTGGTTTTATGTTCGTGGTTTTCGCAGTGAACTTTTAGCACCAACTTAAAACCTCTGCGAAACTTTTTGCCACCATATGAGTATGACAGTAGCGCTACTATTGTTTTTAACGCGAAAATACTCTAGTCTAACACTCAATTTTCTCCCAACCGCAAAATAAAAACCATGCGTAAAACACAGCTGCATCATAAGAACAAGTTGTAATGTCACAATTAGCAGTCTGCCATAAAGGGTTTTGACACACCTACCAAATTGTTTAACCCATCAGTCATTAAAACAAAGTAATCAGTTACAATTTAACACTTTCTCTTAACCAAAAGGGAGTTGGCATTTAAGTGTCTTAATCATTTGATTTTTGTCCCCAGTGAATGACACTCAACCATCTGAGAACAAAGAAAACTGGTGACATACATAGATGGAACCCAGACATACTATGATAGGTCTGTCATCTTCTCCTTCGATGTAATTCAACGGAGCAACTAACACAACAAAACGAGTGTTGGATAAAATTAAGGTTGTTGTTTAGTATCAGTGCCCATTTTTGTAAGGGTTCTTGTCATCAACCTCCAGAATCAAAATAATGAGAAAAGTGTAACTTTTCATCCAGGGTATGATGTTTCTTCATTAATTACTCAGATTGAAATGGTGCCAAATATTATAAATTACCATCGTCATTGATGATTATATATTTGCATCTGCAACAGGTCTTATTTGCAGTTCCCAGCTTGGCCTATTATCATTTGCAGTACTAATAGACAAAACAGAAGACCTTCATGTCTTCATTTCATTTTTATGTTAGTTTCATAATCCACACAGCTGTACAAATTGATAGTTTTCATCACGCTAGATATCTATTCTTTAAAGCTGTGATATCCATCATGTAGCCAAATAACCACTTAATTAACTTTCTAGATAAATTTAATGCAAAAGATAACAAGACTGAGTTTGTTCTAACTTTGGATTCTCTTTGTGTTGTACAAATATCACTTATCTTAATGACTGATATATATATATAAGGGAAAGAGAAAGGGTCAAAGTTATCCATCATCAAAATCTTCCTTTAAGTTTACAATTTCCAGCTAACTTGTACTCCATCTTTAGTCTTACAAGCAATACCAGTAGCTTTTTCATCACCAGTAGCTGTTTTCATTTTGTAACTAGGCGTGATGAATTGGTCACTTATCCCTGTCCCTGAGAAAACACATGTACTGGGCCAGACATGAACAGAAGGCCTGGGGCTTGAAATTGCAGTTACAGCATGTAATCACAGGGCTATCTTTGCTCTTATTCCAGAAGCTGGTTATCTATTTTTTACCTTTTATTTTCTCCCTTCTTTATGTGCCTTGTTTTGTACCTCACAACAATGAAACAACCTAGCTGTAAAGAACACATGGACAATTGTCAGTCTGCCCAAGAATGCAAACTCCAGATATATCTACCTATAGCTGAAAAATCCAATTAGCAGAAGTTGGAAGGAAGACTATATTGTAATGTTACAGTCTTCATGTTTGTTTATGTAGCCTGAGTGTCGTCCTGTAAGTTATAGGCTCTGTAAAGATCTAGCCTGTAACTAAACAGGATGACACTTAAAGGCTAGTGTTTATGCACAGAACTTCCCTGCCTGCCAGTATGTTATCTTTACCATCTGATTGGGCACGCTTGAACTGTGCTTGCCACTGCCTCACCTCAGGGAGTGGCCGCTGGCCCTGTGAAGAGTGTCTGAGACATCTGCCCCCACAGACCCTGGTTAACTCCAAGCAGATGTAAGGGTTGTAATGCCAAATTGTTAGTACAGCTTTCTGCACTTTCTTGCCTACCCCAAGTTGATTGTACAAAATTTGCTGTACTTTTGTCGTGTCGAGACAACCCCTCTACATTTATGTTCACAGTTTTCGCGGCGACCGTTTCACGTGAAGTTAAAACCATCAACATTTTTATCCAATGCTGAAGCAGTATGTGACTTGGCGCTGCTGCAAACTTAACAGCACAGCAAACACTCCATTTTCCTCTTAACGCAAAATAAAAACCATGCAAACTCAAATGCATTTACAGTATGCTCCCAAGGCAATTTTAGCCTGGGTGCCATCCTATTTCTACCGGGGCTCCTACACTCGCTTCCCTCAAAAAATTGAGGGAAGCGAGTGTAGGAGCCCCGGTAGAAATAGGATGGCACCCAGGCTAAGGCAATTTTAGATTTAGCCGGTCACTTTTAAAATTAGGATGGTCCTGTAGCATTCCAGAGCCTGCCCCTGAAAGCTCTGGAAACTGTCTGTCATTCAGGCTAAGATCAGGCAGGCAAATCACTTTCACATGGCTTACTTGCTCAGGGCTGGCTTAGCTTGAATGTTACAAGAGGTCTCTGGGGGTTGATGACACAAGCAAGACCGTCTTAAAATACATCTGTGGCCCACTGTCCACACATACACTGTTGGTTGGACATGTTGGAGGGAGGCTCGGTTCATTGTCTGACATATGTACATTTTCATGTAGTTAGGCTTGTCTTCTTCTTGGCAGTTTCTTTTCTAGTAAATGTTTTAGTAGCTATAGGGCCATGACCTATCTTATCCTGATGGCTAACTTGTCCTCTGTCAGAAAAGGAAGACTGAATCTAAACATATGTTGACACAGTAGAGGAAACACTTTCAAACCCTAGATTTGAAGTGCAACCAAGGTCAAGGTTATGTATGTACCGAAGTTTCTTTTAAAGATCATAAACCTCCTAGCATAGATGTTGCTCTCTTCTACAAAATTTGAAATAAAGTTGACTAACAGTATTACACACAATATGATTATCCAGCTGCTAGATTGAGCAGCAGAAAGACAACTGTTTTTTTTTTTGTATACACGTATTTTGTTATTGCCCTGGTTTTGCACATTTGGGCTTTTGTAGCTTGGATAAAAAAGGAAATCTTTCTTCTTTTATTATGTACACATATACTAGTATATAAATTGCTCTGGTACTGTGGTAGTCTGACAACTAGAATCTTATTGTCGATAGCGGATAGATCAACTCTGCAGCCAGACTTTTACAAGCCCCAATACTAGTCTAGAATGTATGTCAGTTCCTCTCTGTCTCAGAGCTTTTGTAACAGGCTTCAAAGGTTTAGTATGCCTTTACCTCTTACGAGAAATCCTTATCAACAGTTGATTTCCTTGTCCTGGGACAATCCATGTGGAACTACATGTAGAACCACATCTGGAAAATTTAAAACCTCTGACAGTCTGAAGTACCACCAAGTTTGGTCCTATAAGTTAAAAGCTTTCAAACCCTACTGAATGAACACCAACATAAGCTGTGTGGTCGAACAAAAAAGGCGTATGACTTGACTTGACTTGTAACTCACAAAATTTGATGTCATTTGTCCAGAAAATGTACAGTTATAATATATGGGAGGGATTATAACATGTTGAATATCTTTTTTATCTCACACTGACTTTGCATGGGTAGGCTAGCATGGAAATTATGACAATATTTGTTTTCCCTTTCCTTTTCTGAAATAAATGAAGGAACATCAGAAAGTTTGTTGCTCTATCTCTTTCAAGCAAAATGTAAATTTACATGAATCAAGAATCTTTTACACACTAAAAGCTATTCATGCAGAAACAGGGCATGGAGAGACACATGATACACCAGACCAAGGAGGTTGAAATAAGAAACCTCCTTGACCAGACACATGCATGGTGACCTTCCTTTGACCTGGTTTGCCCACTGTGGGGGATTGCCTGAGAATCCCCAGGGCTGGTGGTTTGCCAATATGGGACACCAGGATGGATAACTGCACCTTGAATAGAATATACATGTACCTTTCATTCTTTACTTTGTTACAAAAGTTGATGGTGTCAAAATGCATGTACATGTAAAAGTACATATTTTGTATTCTGGAGTCTCAACCTCAATTGCTCTTTTATAGAATTTCCACAGATTCCTCAACAATAAAGGATACCCAGAAGGCCAGAACCCCAAACATTTCTCTTACAATGGATTTTAAACACCCCATACCCCTTTCTCACGCGGTGGACATGATAGAATAAAGACGAGGCCAATGAGGCAAAGAAGCAAAAATATATGCAATATACGAGGGTCTGCATGGGGGGCCCAGGAACGCTTAACGGTGAATTCAGGCTGGCCGATAACACTTACAGTAAATTCAGCATTTTTAGAACATGAGACACCCCTGAAGACAACGTTTTTTTGCCACTAGTCGTCCTGATCTTATGGCAAGAGACCTATTACTATAGGAACACTCCGAACACAGCTGTTACTGCCGATTTGACTACTGGTGAAAATTTTAGGACTCGAACGGAGGGGGACCTGGTAAAATTCTCCTGGGGGCATGTTGGTCCTGAAGTTTTAGTCTGACTGTGTATGCCCTGCATGGCAACAGTCACTTTCACATGGCTTGGCTAGAATGTCAGAATAAAGACAGCCATACATGTACATGCACTATGTTGGCTAGATGACGGCTGGGAAGGTTCAATGTCTGACATTCATGTACTAGAATGTTAACTTTATCAACTACATTTTTATAAATTCATCCATTCACATATCTTAATATTCCACCACATGTATCCTCTATGAGTCAACCGCTCTATGTTCAAGTAGATATAACTTTATCATAAGGATCTGGTTCAGTCTCAATCAATCAGTGTTTCGTACATTGAGACTGAGTCAGATACTTACATCTGCTTGGAAATTTATCCCTGGGCCAGTCCCTGCATGTCTGGCCAAGCCATGCCTAATCTGATCCTGATGCCCCCTTGTTATCCCATGTCCTCAACACACAGGGAAGGAACACTGAATGATCTAAATGTTGTTACAGTACTTAGTTAACATGTATAGAAGAAACACTTTCAATACATAGATTTTTTTAAGCGTAACTTGGGTCTTACTCTTAGGTAACTTAGATCATAAACCTCCTCGCATAGATGTTGCTCTCTCCTACAAAATCTGAAATGTGGTTGACAAACAGCAAACACACATGTACACTATCCACCTTATTGATCAGCAGATAAGATACTTTCCAAGCAGAGGAGTGGGCGAAAAAAAAGAAAAATCCAGCAAAAAAATCTCACTGTGAGATACCTGAATGCCTCAACTCAGATGCTCAACTCCTCTCCATGTAGTGTGAGAGCCACTCGGGTTAGGACGTCTTTGAAATTACCTGGGCGATACTCGCAGGCCACCGTGAGTCTCTCGTACAACATTGCAAGGAGGTTAAACCTCCTTGAACAGTGCCTGACTTATTTTGTGGTAGTACATAACTGTGCGATAATATGTTTTATGTCTAGACAACAAGCTGGAACAATGCTGGTCTTCTGCGGCAATATAAGTCGGCAATTTCCGTAGCCTCGGAGGAGTTTTTTGTTGTTGAGAGCAGGTGAAAATCAATGCGCGCAGGACGTCATCCATGGTGTGTGGGGCGATATTACACGGTAGTACATATGCTAGTCCTCTCTGTCTCAGGAGCAGGCCCCAAGGAAACTCTACCCAACAAAATTGTCCACAGTCCACCCTACCCTTTAGGGGAAATCCTCAGCAACAGTTGATTTCCTTGCCTTGAGACAATCCATGTGAAACTAAAATAAAGCCACATCTGGAAACAGCCTCCCTCCTGAAAGCTCAGAAAGTCTGAAGTACCTGGTAGTTTGGTCCTATCATCAAACTCTAAAAACCCTACTGAATGTACCAACATAAGCTGAACAATGTTTGTTTGTTTGAACCTTTGTTTATTCATGATAAGCTCAAATCGGCATGCAGGCCGCTTTTCATTGAGGTCATGAGGGAAGAGGTAAGGGTCAGATACAATATAACAGAGATACACAGTCATTTGAGTCCTAATAACTCTATCAACATACATCATTACATATCATGTCATAGAAGTCGTCTCTAGATGCCACACTCACAAAAATCATGGCATTTGACCTTTGTACCAGGATATCTACAGGGATGAATAACGCGCGCGGATAAATAATCTTTGCAGTAACATAAACTGATTATGTAGGTTGAAAGTCTCTTTTGTCTCACATTGACTTTGCATGGGCTGAGGGTGGAAATTGTGACAATCTCTGATCTCAGTCTTGCACTTTCCATAAACATGTAGATAGATAAAGGAACATAAGAAAGTTTGTTGTCCTTAGAACAAAATGTAAACGTTCATGTATCAAGAATTGTTTTTACACGCTAAGGTAATAATACAGGAGAGACTTCATGGTACACCAGATAAATGTATGGTTATCTTTGACCTGGTTTGACCACTGTGGTGGATCCGAGAATTCCCTGGTGGTTTGCAGATATGGGAACACCATTCTTTGCCTTTACAGAAGAAACTGATATTCAATACCCACATCTAACTTCACCTTGAATAGAAGTAATACCTCTTATTCTCTACTTTGTCACAAAAATTGATGGTGTCGAAAGACATGACATAGTAAATTTTCTAATTTTGGAGTCTCAAACACAACTGCTCTTTTACAGAATTACCACAGATTCTGAAAAAACATATAGAATAGCCAGAACCCAAAATTTGACTCTTTCAATCAAATTATGGATTCTAAACACCTCATAGAGGTGAACAAAATTAAGTTTTCCTTTGGAATAATGAAACTTTGCAACTCCAAGATTTCTCCAATTTCAGCTTCTAAAGTTCTATGCAGGGGGGGTTCGTCCGAACCCCCCCCACAGGCTTGAAGGTCCACTTTTTTAGGCTTGAAGGTCCACTTTTTCAGGCTTGAAGGTCCACTTTTAAATGTTCCAGATTTTTTTCAAGGCGGACTTACTTGTATCACCAGCAACGCCACAGAAGCTAGAATGCTAGAAAAAACTTTGTCTCTGATTTTTCCTCTGAATTTCTCTCAAAAACACAGAAAATGCCCTTTCAGAAGGTTCAATTCTTAGAATTTGAAACGCGCGAAGGTCCACTTTTTAATGTACAAGGTTGATTTTTTCTAGGCGGACTTATTTGTATCACACCAGCGGAGCTGGAATTCCTAGAAAAAACTGCTAACTTTGTCTCTGATTTCTCTCATTAAAACCCTCTCAAAAACACAGGAAATGCCATATCAGAAGGTTCAATTTTTAAAATTTTCCGGGGGGGAATACCCCCGGACACCCCTAGAAAGCTCGCGCCTGCGGCGCTCGTCTCGCGCCTACGGCGCTCGCTGGTCCCTCAAACATGAAAACGAACCCCCCCATTCAAAATCCTGGCTACGGGCATGCAGGCTAGGAGCAGAAAGACAGAAGCTAGAATTAGACCCCGTTCACACTCATTTTTTTCAATCGCAATTGAAGTATAATCGCGATTGAATCGATCCGATCGCGATTGATTTTTTCAGTGTGAACGCTCCCAATCGCGATTGGAACGATCCAAAACGATCCAAACGCGATTGGATTGTAACTACCTCCGGAGGTAGTTTGATTGGATTAATCGCGATCGTATCCAATCCAATCCTATCAAATTTTGAGTGTGAACACAACTACGATTCATTCCATCGCGATCGGCGGAGATTTCGGCTGGTTCCGTCGGTGGGAGGTCATACATGCGGGTACGTGGGGTCATAGTTCGCATCGCGCGGGAAAGCAAACCCAATCCGCACGTCAGATCGCTCTTTTACAACAACAACAACTTTTCATCGTCAACAATGCCCAAGAAGAAGAATAAAACTCCGTCAGCAACTTCAGCTGGTGGCAGATGGCGCGATGAGGAGACCAGGGTCCTCATCGCAATCTGGGGGAGTGAGGAGGTGCAGGCCAAACTGGGGAAATGTCACCGGCGAAAGAGGGACATTTACCGCACCAAGTGACAATGTCTAGCGGAAAAATAGACACAAAACAAGGACAACAAGGACAACAACAACATTTACCAGATGATCGCCGATAGCATGCTTCAATCGTGCTTCAATCGCGATCGGATCACGGCGTACTTTAATCCACTTGGCGAAAAGCAGTGTGAACGCAAAAGTTTCTTTGCGTTCAATTGCGATCGGATCGAACAATCGCGATTATATTTCAATCGCGATTGAAAAAAATGAGTGTGAACGGGGTCTTAGTCCCTAGGAAGATCTCGGTGTGGAAGATGGTAATGTTTTTTGACCAGCCAGGTTTTCTGACAGTCCCTCACCCAAAGTTTTGGAGTATTGGTTGTCAGAGAAACCACTGACAGAGAAAACATTATGGCTCTTTGCCCAACATCTGCTTGGATATTAGCTACTAGAATCAGGGCAAGGATACTTGATACACCCTGCACCATGCCCAGTGATGAGTTTGAGCCCAAGGCCTGCTGTCAGCATCTGCTATCAATTTGTTCTAAACAATGGGGGTATTATGGTATTGGTGTGTATTGATGTCTTGAAAACTGGTGGAAGGCAAAACAAACTTGAATATATAAAGTTATTCCTACTGTAAATCTTTGTTAATGACTGAGCTGGAAACCCTAGATAAAAATGACAGAAAATAGAATTTAAAAATGAATAAAATTCTCAAAGACATGAAGAAACTAATGCTACAGTGTGGGTTTTTGGAGTCAGTTGTGCTGGGAATACAATTCTACCTCTGACAGGGACATTTTCACAGGCTTTCACAACTTACTATACATGCCTAAGTTTTGAGATCCAGCCCCCAGAGAACATTGTTTACTTAAGAGAGTAGCCATTTCACGGCCAATTAATAATGACAGGACTAACAGGGCTAGATAATCCCTTTCCCCTCAGGAGGTAGTGTAGGCTGCCCAGAGTTGTTTTAGGCAGATATCAAGGAACTGTTCCTCTTTAAGCATATTTTGCATGTCTACTGGCATGGAGGTAGCAAAATATCTAACCTTCTTTTAGTGGATTTGAGAATAAGAGGCAAATTTAGGAGATGTTGGCTGCAATGTTGAATCAATGCTGTCACTATCATGCTGTATAAAACTACTGACTTTTTAAAAAGTAAAAGCCTAAGCTGTAAACATCTGGTAAAGGTAACAGTTAGAGGTAACGTAACATGACCAGTTTACGTCCGATTTATTCAAAACGTTATATATTCTAAAACCGCATGGACAGAGCCAAATGTTTAAGCCATGGGTAGAAATATCAGCTCTTCTAACAAGAAAATGCACGGGTCTGTAAGTTTTTCTCCGCCTGTTTAACGCAGTGCGAGCATGTATTTATACTGGGGTATATGGTGTAGAATTGTGCTAGGCTTACCCTTTATCGTCCACCTCAGTATTTTCCCTTCTAGTGCTATGCTTGAAGAACATAGACCGGAAAAAAAATGCACAGTAGCTGTCGAAAGTAGTCTACAGACAAATGACAGTAAAGTCACTATGTTTGTCCCTCCGCTTGCCCGACGCGATGGAACAAAACAATTTTTGTATTTTGAATTTCCCCGAAATCAGCAGCACGTGGCGTTCACGTGATAGACGCATGGCCATGATGTTATGCCGTACAAAAATGTATCATCTGAGCGGGGGTCGCTAGGTTGTATCAAACCTTCCTAAAACTGGCAAGACTTTCAAACCTCGAATCACCATGGATAGTCTGCATATCAAAGAAAGGTTTAACGTCAGCTATGTTTAAAAGATACTTGCTATCGTGTAAGTTAGAAAAACATGATGGAATACGCGTTGTAGAATTACATATGAAATGCGTCATGCATGACGCTTCCGTGCAACTTGTTGTTACTGGTTCAGGAGTTTATTCTGTTATGTCGCTGGACGTAAACCCTTTTAAACGTTTTGTATAAAAGAGAGAGGTGGCTGAGGATCATACTTATGACGTTCTTTGTTTCCAATGAGAACAGGCTTTGGCATAATACACCGCGACATGTGCACATGACCCAATCTGGACGGCCGCGTGGCGCGTTGGATACACCCGATCCCTCGATCTCGGAAGTTAAGCAACGCGCGGTCCGGACAGTGCTTGGATGGGAGACCAACCAAGGACCTCCGGATTGCTGTAGCCTCACGAAGCTTTCCACGAAATCGTCTTCCGGGAGGGACGTAAAACGGGGGTCCCGTGCTCGAGGAGGTGCCTCGAACACGTTAAACAGCCTCATTACCCTACACATTGGGTACCTGCCTGTGGCACTGGCTGCAAATACACCTGATATTATTATTATTAACTACTCCTGCACGTAAATAGGTCACGTTACGTTACATGTACACCAGAACACTGAGGTTTGTTAGGGTACAGACCTTTAACAATGAAAGAAATGTAAAAATAAGCAGTTTACAGAATGTTTATTTAGACTTCCACTTCCAGTGTCTTATGCAGAGAACCCATGCTTCCGAGAGGATATCAAATCAAGAATGCTGATTCCAATACAGATACAGTGTTTGCACTTTTTTTTTCAGTGCTAAATGAACCTGTTTGGAAATAATATTATAAGTACAAAACGAGGTATATACTACTTTTTTTATTGTAAGGATATTCAGGTACAGTTTCGGTACATTGATATTCTGTCATTTTGGACCTGTACCTAAATGATTTTTTGCAGTAATGTTCCAGTACTGAGTACTGCTATTAAATACTAGTGATATGCAGCCCTTTTTATTACCTTTGCCTAGAAAGTTGGATTATTCTGTCTGTCTGTGGGTCTGTGGCCAGCATGCATGTGCATGCACATAGGTGGTCAGGAAGAAGAAGCTATCCCGCGATACATGCTGTGCTAACCCGTGCACACGTCCTGTGCTATCCCAAGGTACATCCCGTGTTAACCCATGCATGATATGTCCCGCGCTATCCTGCAGTACGTCCCACGGAATCACGCGGGACTGTGATGCATATGCCGAAGTCTGTGCTGTACATGTAAGGTATATATATATATATATATATATATATATATATATATATATATATATTCATTTGCATTAGAATATCTTACATGTATCTACCATATATTTAATAAATGTTGAATCCATTCATTGAATGGGAAATCCATTCATTGAATGGGAAATGCATTCATTGAATGGGAAATGCATTCATTGAATGGGAAATGCATTCATTGAATGGGAAATGCATTTATTGAATGGGAAATGCATTTATTGAATGTGAAATGCATTTATTGAATGGTAGAATTTCTCTTTTTAGTTGAGAACATGTTATAAATACTTACCATCGTAACCAGGTTACCAAACCACTGATGGGCCAGCTCATGTCCTGGAGGGGGAGATTTTACATTAATCAAATTGATCAAGCTTTACAAACTCATTGTCAAAATTATACATACACTTGTAGAAGAAAGAAACCAGTCTTCTGTCAAGTAGCTAGGTAAGTGCAAATAATAAATTTTGACTGATACAGATAAATTGATACACACTGTGTATAGAAATATAGATTTTTACCAATGTTGAGGTATTTTTAGAAAGCTCTCCTATATTAGGACTAAAGATTCAGTAATGCTGCCGTACTCACCCACCACCAGAGCTACCCACTGTTTAGCATGGGAGGAGGAGTTCTCTGGGTCAATCAGGAGAGCCGTCTCCCTGGAACAGAAACAATGAAGCTTTAATATCAGTGTTGTCTTGTTTATGATAAATCAAACTTTGTCAAATCAACATGGCAGTCATGTACGTATACATTACTGAATTGCCTTGACTTTTCACACTTTATGTCTGATAAAGGTGTCAGTTTAAAAACTTAACAACTATTTTAATAAAATTGACCAGGACTAATCTCAGAATACATAAAATCTAACAGTTTCATTAAGTGATTTTTCTCTTCCGAAGAATTTTTCTTAAGACAGTATACATGGGCTGTAATCAGAATTTGTCAGTCTCTACCTCCTTTAAATAGTAATCCTTTCATCTTAAAACAGAGTGAACTTTCACCTGTAGGTCACAAGGCCCCAGTTCTCCATGGCTCCAGCTGCAAAGTCGGCGATAGCGATCAGGTCGATTTTTGGCAGGGGGTAGGGGATCTTGAAATACTCCTTGTAGAAGGGCAGAGTCTTTACCGCAACCTGTACAGAGAAACATTGAAGACTTGAAGAAAAGTATCTTACTGACTAACAACTCAAGTTCAGCCTGACAAAAAGACTTCAAACCCAAGTAGGAAGGGTAACACAAGATTGCACACAAGATTGCTCATGTCAGAAAAATAAAAGTTGGCAAGGCAGAATTTCTTTTCCATATGCGACTTTAACCCTACTACTTTTCCTATTTGTACATGCAAAGAAGCAAAGATTTCATGGGCTCTTCAGGAAAAATGGGCATCACACTACCTACAATCAAGGAGGTTTTAATAACTTTTATCAATTTTGTACATACAGTCTATTTTACTGCAAGTGTTTAATAAAGTCAGAGCAAGTGTCATGTGCGAGGTGCCAACAGACATTACATCTTAATATTGTCTTGATTGTGCTTGTGTAATAAGCCATGGGTTGATTAATTGATTGCTTGATTATTTGATTGCTTGATTGATTGATTACGACACAAAGCTTACCTCCAGTGCAAACTTGCCCTGTTCCTTCTTCCCCACGGGTGTGTAGACCCTGACCAGCACCCCGTCAGCGTCCTTCCCCTCTACATAGTCATACTCCCCCACCACGAACGCCAGCAGGTACGTCGACATGATCGGTGTCTGCGCGTACCTCACTTCCCTCAGGTCATCTCTGGACGGGACCGGTTTCTCTTCTACAACATTCTGTCATAAACAAGTAAACAAAGCACATAAACATCACGAACGCCAGCAGGTACGTCGACATGATCGGAGTCGGCGCGTACCTCACTTCCCTCAGGTCATCTCTGGACGGGACCGGTTTCTCTTCTACAACATTCTGTCATAAACAAGTAAACAAAGCACATAAACATCACGAACGCCAGCAGGTACGTCGACATGATCGGAGTCGGCGCGTACCTCACTTCCCTCAGGTCATCTCTGGAGGGGACCGGTTTCTCTTCTACAACATTCTGTCATAAACAAGTAAACAAAGCACATAAACATCACGAACGCCAGCAGGTACGTCGACATGATCGGAGTCGGCGCGTACCTCACTTCCCTCAGGTCATCTCTGGACGGGACCGGCTTCTCTTCCACAACATTCTGTAATAAACAAGTAAACAAACAACATAAACATCACGAACGCCAGCAGGTACGTCGACATGATCGGGGTCGGCGCGTACCGCACTTCCCTCAGGTCATCTCTGGACGGGACCGGCTTCTCTTCTACGACATTCTGTCATAAACAAGTAAACAAACAACATAAACATCACGAATGCCAGCAGGTATGTCGACATGATCGGAGTCTGCGCGTACCTCACTTCCCTCAGGTCATCTCTGGACGGGACCGGCTTCTCTTCCACAACATTCTGTCATAAACAAGTAAACAAACAACATAAACATCACGAATGCCAGCAGGTACGTCGACATGATCGGAGTCGGCGCGTACCTCACTTCCCTCAGGTCATCTCTGGACGGGACCGGCTTCTCTTCTACAACATTCTGTCAATTAAACAAACAACATAAACATACTGCAATTTTTTTTGGCAAGGATTTAATTTTGTGGAAGGAGTTGAAGGAGCTTTTGTGGTGTTTTAAGTTTGTGGTCAAAACAATACTGTAACACAAGAACACATACTTATGGTGTCATGCCACGAAAATAAAACTGTCGTGTATATCTAAAGATTTGCAGTTAAGCTTCTCTTGTAATTCAAATAGTAGGTATTGACCTTTTGCCAAAAAAAACTGTGTTGTAGGTAGGAAGTGGTGATACTCATTATTTTGAGCATGCCAGCAAAGAAAACAGTCTTTCACCTAAGTGTAGACATAAAACTTGATATGATTTAGAACTTGTTCTTGAAACTTGATATTTCCCTACCATGTTTGACAGCGCCACTCTGTCCTTGGGAACCACCAAGGTCACATCGAAGGTCGCCTTCCGGGCGGGTTCGTCCCAGCAGGGGAAGGCACGGCGCGCGTCGGTAGCCTGGGATAGAACAAAATTAGATGTGAAGACAAGGGACCAAGTTGGACAACAATTCTATTAGTTTGAAAGCACAACCTCAACTCTCACCATTCCGTTGGGCTTTCTCAAGAATGTCTTGAACACCTGGCTACCTTAAGTGTGCATACTTCGGGGATTGCTGATGCTGCTTTTTAGTAGATCTCTTAGAATTAATGTATTGGTCTTAGTGAGAGTTGATGTTAATTCCTTTTTCACAATCACACTTTTCTCAATGTCTAAGACGCCTCCATCAGGGCACAACTTGATTTGGTCTTTAGTATGACCTGGACAGAGGGAGCAAGAGTGCACTCTACCCACATCATTACATATCAATACATCGATTTAAAAAAAACGTCTCTGACCTCAAACTGCGTGACAGCACAGAAGCGGTCCTGTCCGTCGGGCGAGGTGTACTTGCTGCGGTAGAACCCCTTCATCTTGTCATTCAGCTCACCTTCAAACTCCAAGGTCAACTCACCTGCACCTGGGGAGGGGGGAAAGGAAAGATGACAGCTATGTAATAGGGCAGCAATAGATTGATTGATCATCTTCTGAAGTTCTTGGCATGTTAATTAAATCATAGTAAATGTATTGGAGTTGAACATCTTTCAACATTTTCCCTTTTGTTCCTTTTAGCAGGTCAGAACTTTGGTCGAACTTTTCTTGTGTCAAGACAGCTTAATTTCTCCATAGTTAGGTCAGAGACAGTCACAGCAGGTTGGACATTTAGTACAGTCAAACCTGTCCAACCAACCACCTCCAGCCAAATGTCACATTGATACAGTCCTGTCCAAGTTTACATAGTTAAGATTCTCTTGTCTGGAGTAACCACCTCCAGTCACAGACTAGACTTTTTGCCAGTTTGTGAGTGACTGTAGAAAAGTAGATGCCACAAATTTGATATGCCATGATTACTGTTACTCCAGCAAGTCTGGGAAAAAAATCTGTTTCACCAAACATGTGAGAAATTATTATAAACTTACCAGCTGGGAGGGCAGAGGGAAAGCTCAGTGTTACAGTCTCATTCTCCTTGTTGAACTGGATGTCACTGGTCGCCATGTCTGGAAACAACAAAGATTTCAAAGATGTTGAAAGGAATTTCCGCTCTGATCAAATAACATGAGGGTACTATGGGATTAGTATTCATATATATGATATATATGATATATAAAACTATAATAATATAATATAATGCCATACATCAAAACATTCATAATCTGTTCTTGGTTCTTATTGATTTAATTTTTTTTTTTTTAACGAACTCCCACACTATGTCACTGATTAATTAAATCCAACACCCTTCCCATGAATGTTTACATGTCAAATTAAAGAAGCCCCAAATGTTGCAGCTGGGTTTCAGAGATGTTCCCACAGAGATCAAGTCAAGATGCCACTGTCTAGACTGGTTCTGAATGATACCTAAACTAAAGGTACTAGTATTCCATGGGCCATGGCAATACAGTCATTGACAAAAAATAAGTGCTGATGATACTTGCATATGGCAATGGTTGATCACCTCACCTTTTGTTGT
This sequence comes from Branchiostoma lanceolatum, assembly GCA_035149815.1. Lineage (NCBI taxonomy): Eukaryota > Metazoa > Chordata > Leptocardii > Amphioxiformes > Branchiostomatidae > Branchiostoma > Branchiostoma lanceolatum. The sequence continues at coordinate 2,042,349 of CM068880.1, forward strand.
GTTCTCCGCCCTGAAGGTTGCAGTGGCAATGGTGATGTCAACACTGTTCATCACCACCTTGTCGGTGGCCTTCTGCACCTGTAGGAAGGGAACATCAATGATGGTGTTAGTCAAACGACTTGGACAACCATCGTCTAACTGCATACATGTATATCTCTAGTAGTTTCCTGTGGTTACTCTTTCTTGCCATGTGAGTTTATTGTAGTGAATTTTTCACTCACTGTGTTCAGCTGATTGGCATAGTTCTAACATTAATAATGGTGTTAGTCAAACAACTTGGACAACTCTTGTCTAACTACATGTATATCTCTAGTAGTTTCCTGTGGTTACTCTTTCTTGCCATGTGAGTTTATTGTAGTGAATTTTTCACTCACTGTGTTCAGCTGATTGGCATAGTTCTAACAGTAATAATGGTGTTAGTCAAACAACTTGGACAACTCTTATCTAGTCTACACACATATATATACCCCGATTTCCTGTATCAACTTTCATTCTGCCACTGGGCTTTGTGGCACTAAAGTTTATTGTAGTGAATTTTCCCTCACTGTGCTCAGCTGATTGGCATAGTTCTAAGGATATTTTCTCTTATGTCTGATTACATTGGAACTGATGCTTTTGTTGCTGTTGGCACTGTTGGGCATATCAATCAATGACTGAGTACAGTACATCACCTTATGGTTCACTACTGTGCAAATAAGAAGGTCAATTCTTTCAGTTCAGATAATATGGCATGACGGTCAAACAATATGCATTCTTCCAAATACAATAGGAAACCATACTAATTTGGCCTAATTGATGAGTAGAGTAGAGTAGATCCTTTCGGATAGGTAGGAAGGTAGAAGGAAGTTATTCATCAGATCAGTCCATGTACATTGTTGCACACCGCTATACTAGTGTATAGAAACAACAGGGAAATAGTCTCGGATTTAGTGTTATGGACCCCAGCACATGGGAAAAGAAGACAAGGAAGACCACCCTTAACATACATAGATGTCCTTAAAAGAGACACTGGCATACAAACTGATGGCATGGGGAAGGCTATGCAGGACAGGAGCTTCTGGGCGGCTACAGTGGTTCGGGTGACAGATGAGGGAGACTGGCACCCGACATATGTAAGTAAGTATACTAGTGTCTTTATAGTCTCACCTGCACACTGATGACCTCCTTCCCAGTGAACTTGAACTTCTCCAGGTCAGGCTGAAGACGTAAGGCGTAGTTGGTCGGGTTGACATCTTGAGGAAGACGCTCGAAAGGCTTCTTCTGACCCATTCTGGACGTAAGACAGCGGGCGGGAGGTGTGAAAATGAAAGCGTTACCGCTCAAGCACGGACGTGGACAATGGGTTGTTGTTTTGAGTGGGAGGTGGGAGGGGCGGAGCGACCTACTGAGGGCGAAGTCCAAGTTCAACAACAATGGCGCCTGACTACACCGGAGGTAAGAACGGACGGGCTGCCTTGTAAGAAGTCTTGACGTGAAAGCAGAAGGAAGCGATGAGCGTCTCAGGTATGTTTTACCCAAGCCGGTGAGGATCCTTACGTAGCCTGGGACGACCATGTGCATGACACAGCAGTCAACGTGCTCAGGTCAGCAGGTGGCTAATGTAACAATTCTAAGTGCCTAAAATATATGTCTTGCAAATATCCACTTAGCTAAATAGATATAGATATTTTTCAACAAATTCTGTTATGAACATCCACAAAATAGCTTTTTAAACAGCTCACTGGTATTGATTGTGGGTGAAGCTAAGCAAAAGTTTGATTTAGATAAGGCACAAGAAGAAACTGTGTAAGTCGGCCCAAATTGGAAACAGATATACCACGTGCTACACAGGGGGTTTAATGTAGATTATATAGAACCAAAAAAAGTGCCCAAATTTGTCAATAATGAATTCTTTTCAGACATTTATTCAAAAATTGCTACAAAATTATATCTTTATGTGTCGAGAAATATTGCACAAAATGAACAGCATCACTCCCCAATTATCATATGAACTATTCCTGTAACCTATGACCTAGTCCTGACGTGTCCAAGTAGTGTGGGAGGGCGGAAGTGAACGGAAAATTCAGCGTTTTCGTCGTTTTCTGGCACAATTTTACGTTTAACCATGGAAACTCTGTACCATCAGACCAACAAGTAAGTGCTAACAACCTCTGATCTTTCTGTAGTTCATCCCGATGACCAAAAAATACCCTCCATATGGAACAACTTGCGATTTTGGGACGACATCTAGCCGATCGAACCCGGCTATATAGCGGCTCGCACTACACTACTTTCTTCCTCTAACACACGCTTCCGTTTACGTTTCTTTTATTTCGGTCGTCAGTTTAACATTGCACCTAGTTTTACGCCGAGTGAGACTGTTATACATGTTGTATTCCACATTTTCTACTGGTCGCCAGGTCTCCATATTTTGTACCTTTCATCCATCCAACCAAATTTAAGTAGCAAACTTTCACACGCGAAAACAAGCAGGGAGAAACACATTCGTTCAACCCCCCGTGGACAAAGAGATGTAAATATACATAGTGCACAAAAAATAAAATTAAGATCTATGAAGTTCCGACGCAAAATGTGAACTGAGCAGCAGCAGCAATACTTTACCTTGGCGACCCCCCGTCTCCCTGCCTAAGCGTGATGTCTGCCCCTCCCCCTGCGGTACCCCACAGCTGTCCCGGCGTGTTCCCGCCGAACCACAGACCGACCAGCACCGCTACCAGCCCCACAGCCGCGCCGAACAACAGCCGCTCAGGCATCTACTGCGCACCTCTGTACCACGGCCTCTGTACCACGGTCGGTGTGTTAGTCAGCGGTGGTACGGAGTGTTGTACACGTGTTGTGAGGTTTGGTGGTACCGGAGTAGAGTACTCAGCGCGCACGCGTGCATACTTGTAGAACAGGTGGGACCGTTACCACCGCTTCTTATCGACGATGTGGAAGTTGTTGAATTTCAATTTTTTTTAAACAAAGCTGATTCAGCATTTTTTACGCCCAAAGAGAGTAAAATGGGTTTAAAAAAGTAAAAGCATTCTATCAATATTATCCCCAAAGGCCCAAACCATCTAAACATTGTACATTACTTATTACACACTATGAAAGTAGTTTTAAATGAAGATGTGTTTGTTTTTAAAAATCTGAAAGAACTTAATGAGGCAATCCTAAAGGCCTTTTAACGAAAGTTATAATCATTAAGTTTTAAGTGAACTCTGTGAAGTTAGTGACAAATTCTTTGTTCGTTGGTTCAGTGTGTAACTTAACAAGTATTGATAGTCTTATCTTTTATTTGTTTATTCTTATTTCAGGATGGTCCATGAGGTTCAGAATGGGATGGGAAGACTGGAGATGGCAGGAGCAGATGAAGTACACTGTAAGTGGGGAGAGAAAATTATTTTTTCTTCAAAGTCTCTAACCTCCTTACTCACTATAGATAAATAGAAATGTCATGATTTTCGTAGAAATGTTCAAAAGACTGTTATTTTCTATTAATTTGTATCAAGTTGTACCTCAGTTTTTACCTGTTTCTGTTTTCCCAGTGGTAGAAAACGACCTGCAGAGAAGAACGGAGCAGATTTTCTCCAACCTGGAGCGGCTGGACATCCTGGTCAGTAAAGAACCAGTCAACAGGAGGCAAAACGCCAAACTGTGAGTTGGAGGACACAAAATGTATTAAGTTATAATCACAGGCCAATTTGCATAAGGCATTTTCATGTTCCAAATTGGTTCTCATAACCAGATAACTGCTAAAACGGGAAGAAGAATTTGTCCATGATAAAACTATTTGTCAATTAATTCATCAAACAATCAATTGCCAATTACATTTGTACCTGTGTACTTTTACCAATTCTAATCATAAGTTAACAACTTAACTACTTGCTGCACACATTTTTACAGGAATTATTCAAAAATGAAATATGATAACAACAAATCAACATTGTCTGCCTGTTGGCTGCAGGAGAGTGGACCAGTTGAGATACGACGTGCAGCACCTTAAGGCCGCCCTGAGGAACTTCCAGCACAAGAGGCACCAGCGGGAGCAGGAGGAGAGGGACAGGGAGGATCTGCTCAACAGGGAGTTCGCTCCAAATGTGAGGTTTTAGGGTCATTGTAAAAATTACATGTTCACTAGTGTGCTTCATCACTGTTTGTTTACTCGTGAGTAAGCAAAGAAAAAATGTCATATTGTGGAAACGTGAGATTCAGTTCTTTGTCACAGTGTTTCTTTATCATTAAGTATGCACAGAAGAAACATTCATAATGGGGCACGCAAATGATCATAGTTTCTTTATGCATTATATACACATTATACCAGAAGTGAAGTCTAAAGAGACCAAAATGTAGGATCTTGCAAATAGCATGTGAGTCTTTACATTCAAGATGGAATGCAGCCCTTTCAACACAGTCTGGATGTCATCCTGCATTGGTAATAATGTACTCTCCCTGCAATACTCGTAATCCACTAACTAATATGCGGACATACATATAAACTATCCGATTGGAATGTACTGGGAGTAATTTTACCCTCCTGATATTAATAACTTTATTGCAAGTTCATGCCCGAAGGCTAATTGCAGACAAACAAGTACATGGGAATCAACATAGTTATCTAGTCTACTGTGAAAGTTCTATGTTAACTAAGGTTGACTATGGTTGGGTTTGACTTCTTTTTTTAATATTCATAATGGTCTTCCAAGTTCAAACTCAAAGTGACCAACCGGTGTTGAAATTGTATTTAGATTTTTCTAATGATTTTTTTTTGCTTATAGGAGGACACGTCCATTATGATCGACCACGCCCTCCAGCACAACTCATCCCTACACAACGCACACAGGGGGGTCGACGACCTCATCGGGTCAGGCAGCTCCATCATGGCCAGCCTGCAGGGACAGAGGAGCACACTGAAGGTATAGTCTGAACAGGCACTGATGTCATGGACAGGGGGCATTCTGACAGGGAAGCAGATCTATGTCATCTTCTTAATCTCATGGACAAATTGAATAGCCAAGTTGCTTGAAGACAGTAATATATCTTTAATTTGAATTATGTTTACAGCAGGACTATGGTGATTAAAGTAATAGGTGATCAAGCTTTTCTTCTAGCATTATTTGAAAAGTTTATTTTTTTCATGAAAAAGAACAAAATTTCTTGAGCATGCAATTGTATTGAAAAACTGCTGATTTGGATGCATGATAAGTGAGAAAGGTAACACACACTTGCAGGGTAAAAACTACTAACTACTACTCTAACCTGGTTCTCCAGTTCTTTCCTTTAGTCACTGACGAAAGACAGCGGATGCTGTTTGAGACTTTTTTGGCGCATCTTATTGCGCATCTTAACTAGGTATTGCAGACATCTCCTTGGTGCTGCGGTCACGTCGTCTCCGATGGTACGGACACGTGGAAAGAGCTAGTGGCTGCATCAACACTATCACAAAACTGCAGTTACCCGGCAACAGAAGTCGTGGTAGATTAAAGAAATCCTGGATTGAGTGTGTTAAGAAGGACATTACAGAGTGCAGCCTCACCAACGTGGACCCGCTGGACAGCGCTGTGTGAAAACTGGCCGACTGCTGCCTACCCCTGCGTCAGGGAACCCCGCAGCAGTATAATATAATGCTGGATAATACTATTATTACCTGGATGTTTAACCTTCATCAACGTTCCAACTCTTCCCTCTTCCCCTCCCCCAGGGAGCACACAAGAAGATGCTAGACGTGGCCAACATGCTGGGGATGTCCAACACGGTCATGCGCCTCATCGAGAAGAGAACCTTCTACGACAAGTTCATCCTGTTCGGCGGGATGTTCGTCACCGCGGTCATCATGTACCTCGCTTTCCAGTATCTCACGTAACACAGTGGTCGTCTTAAGATCTTACATAAACACAACAGCCATCTCAAGATCTCATAAAACCACACCTGTCGTCTTAAGATCTCACATAACCACAACAGCCGTCTTAAGATCGTACACAACCACAACAGCCGTCTTAAGATCCCACACAACCACAGCAGACGTCTTATTCAACAACACCTGTAGTCTCAATGTCTACCTGAGGCCAGGGCTGTCTCCAGGACCGGTCCCTCCATCCCAGGACAGAAATTTCCTTGAGAAAAATTTCACCCTGTCGATCCAAAATAGCTGAAGTTCATGTCATGAATTTGATGAAAATGTAGTTTCAAAATGAGCTTGAAATTACAGATTTAACATTGAAAAAAAACTAACAGCATGGGCTCCTAAACAATGAGTTGGACAGAGACAAATTTAAAGCTGGAGACTGCCCTGCCAGAGACACTTATATTTCTGCCAGGTCTGCTGTGGGACTAGAACCATTTCTTACCCTTCCTAGTGGTAAAGGTCACCAGTCATTATTACATGATACTAGTACATGGTCCTGTATTAACCAATCAGCAATATTAAGTCCTGTACATTTTACTGTATAATTAAGTCAACTATCTATATTATTATTAAGATATAACTATATGCTGAATATAACAAAATGTACATAATGTCTTTCATTAATCAGATGAATTAAATAAGACTTTTGCTGGACTTTTGTAATTTAATTTGACATTTCTAGTGCTGGACTCAGCAATTTGGTTTGACAGTTGTAGTGCTGGATGTGCCCAGCCTTGTAAAGTGAGTTTCTGTTTGTTTCTGAAACAGTAATTCTGGCATGTTTACGAGTAATGATCACAAGCTGGCGCCATACTGATATTGATTATGACAGTTATCAGCCCCTGATATGTAGTTTGTCAGATCAGGAGCAGACTAACTGAACAAGATTATAGATGCTAGGCTGATAAGTATCTATATCCCATTCCTCCACCATAGATGAAGGCTTTTCCACATTTGCTTTACCAGACTGTACCAACAAGAATGTACAATGTACATATCATGCAATAAGGACATTGTTTTGTTGCCTTTCTGTGCAAATCATTTGAGTTGAGATGACATCAGCGTTATTGCTATTTTGATGTGCTACACAGTAGTAGAGTCAATTCCATGTCACCGAGAGGGTTTTCAGATGATATTGCTAATAAGTTTGAACAATTCTAGAGAAAAGACTATTTCAGTCAAAACAATTGCAGACCGTTCAAACAATTAGAAATGAAAGTTTGAACATGTTTGAACTCATCTATATACTTTGGAAATATTATGAAAGTATTTGCACAAATATCTCTTTATTTAGAACAGTTTTCAAACATCTGTGTGATTGTTCTACTGTTGGAACATGTTCCAACATTTTGCATCATTCTCAAAATGGTAGATTTGGGTTATTGCCCCCATAAAAGAAGGTGCTAATCAGGCTCTATTGTCTGCCTCTGTATATTTTTAGATTTCACGTCTGGACACTGGCAACTCTTTTGTCTTTAGGTGTCTATGCATGGCACCTAGGCCTAATCCCCTATACTCTGAAGGGATGTGTGAATTGCCCTGTTCCCAGCCCACTGACCCAGTTATATCATATTTGTAGAATGTTGGAACATGTTCAAACAAATAATCCATCTATGTTGCAACAGTTTAGAAACTAATACAAATAATGTGTTCAATGTTGGAAATTTGTTTAACCTGTTGGAACACAACAGAAAATATTTAGAACACCAAATGAATGTTGGAAATTGTTCTTAACAGTTACTTATCTCACATAGATTGTTACAAAGGTTTTGTAAATGTTAGAACAAAAGGCAACAAACACCCTCTCGGTAATGTGGAATTGACTCTATGTGTACAAAAGGGGTTATTTCAAGTCAGTTGGCTGCCTTGACTCTCATAATTTATTGTCTAAGAACTGCCAAAATGTCGTTAGTTAAAGTATCTGATTCATTATGAAAACCTGTCATTCTTGGTTGAATATCATGTAAGCCTTCCCTACAAGTTTTCTAAGTTACTTGTGGTCAGATCTAGTATATCAGAATCAAGTCAAATCACACTATGCTGTTGCTCTCTTGTTCTTATCATGATGTAAGTACATGGACATGTTTTAGGAGCACTCGGTACATAAAGAGGGTTGTGAAAGTCCAGAGAGTGATTTACAATGTACAAAATGTAAAAACTAAATACAAAACCCTGTTTGACTTCTTACTTATGATACATAATTATTATAACCCTACAGTAGAAAAACGTGTCATGACCGCAGTTTGTAATTATCTTTGACTCTGTTGGAATAAACCTTTGGTCCAGTTCCATAATCCGTTACAACTTTCTTAGATAAGTAGATTAATCTTTGTTACCTTTGCCACATAACAAACATACAGAGATAGAATGAAGAAATGTATCAAAGGAGTGGGACAACATCACCCTCACAGAGAGAAGAGTTAAAGTACACAGGGCATATGAACGGGATAAAATAGAAAGTCCGACAAAGACGCCGACAAAAACAGGTTAAAAAACATAACGGAGTCGGAGTTTGTGCCCAGGGATAGCTGAAAAGCAGATCCGAAGATCTGAGATGTACTCTGGTTAAATGAATAGAATTGAATTGAACCTCTGCTTGGAGAGTAGCCTGTGATGGGTTTCAAATTTGGCGCCATTGTTAGACCTGACGACAAGAGACCAATCACAGCACCGCTTGATGTCACGTGATCTCCGTAGCAACCATCAACAGTTCGCGTTCGGCCCTCCCAAGTCTGCTACCAGAGGAGCAATAACAACAGCAGGTTTTCCACGTTTTACACAAGTTCTTCACAAGATCAGATAACTTCAGGTGATTTCTAGACATCTAATTGATAAGTAGTCTTAGTTATGTACAGAGCATGCGTCGTGAGCTTCTGTAAAAGACTGAAATATGCCATCGATATAGTGGCCGTCGTTCGCCCCCCTCCCCCTTTTGAAAACTTTTAGATGACTGGAAGTTATGAAAACTCGTGATTTTTACGTAATTCCATCTAACGCCTGCAACTTTGTGGCACTTCGTGTTTATTGTATATTAGAGGCATTAATATCAGTGGTTTAGGATTGCTAACTTTGGTTTAAAGCCATGATTTTCGCGATTATAATGGCTACATTCAAATAACATAGCGTTGCGTATCTGTAGCACCGACATCTTAACTTTGATCCAAAAAAGAACATCAGTTTTTTACGACTTCTATGTAATTAACAGTCACATAAGGCCATCTCCGGGCTAATGATACAACATATAGCAAATTAAGATATTGGCAATAAAAAGAAGATGCCTGACTTGACCTGTTGTTTGTCCTGACAGTTTTAGCTAGTGAAACACAAGATGGCAAGGAAGAAGGAAGCAGCCTGGCAGGTACAGGGCTAGGTTGAGCATAGACAGTTTCATGGGCACGTTTTCCAGGTGACAGTTCTCACCTGTTCTGTTGTTGTCGTTATTGTTGTCGTTGTTGTTTGAAGTCAGAGTCAGGTATACCTCACATGAGGTAGACCGCAGAAAGGTGAGACAGTCAGATGTGAGACAGACAGGTGTTTGCCAAGTGGGGCAAACAGGTGAGACAGACAGGTGTTCCCAGGTAAAACAGACAGGTAAGGACACTCCGGACAGGTACCTTTTGTTGCCCATGACTAACCGTTTGTTCCCCTCCAGTTCTTGTTATCAGACTCACCATGGCCAGGAAGAAGGAGATCCAGCTACAGGTATAGCTGTTGCACTGTTCAACTAACTGCTATTAACTTACTACTAAGTAACATGAAATATTAGATAGCTGCTATGAAAGCAGTGTAAGAAAGAAGCCATCGATGTGTGTGATTCAGAAAACAACCACGAGTCCACCAATCTACAAAAAAGTAGTTTAGTTGTCCCAATAACAAAATTAGTGACAACTAATTGATTATAAGTTAGATAGATGGGACAAATCTTATATTTGTAAAACAAAGCATTTAACAAGCAGCTTCTCAACTTGGTAAGAGTCATGCTGTATAAAAGGTACTTTCTGATTGAAGAGCTCAAGCCGTTGTATCAACTGTCATCCCTCCCTCTCTTAGGAGGAGCTGAAGAACCAGGAGCAATGGGATGATTTCCTGTCAAAGAAGGGGCTTGGCAGTAAGTGGAAGAGCCATTGTTGCCACTGACATTAACTATGCATTGCTAACTGACTAGTGTGTATTTTCACATATATCAGTGTCATATGCATGCAATTAAGTAGACAAGCTTTTGTAAGACTTCAAAGAAATTGCTTTTTGCCTAAAAAATGAATATAAAGACAAAATTGAATGATTATCACAGGAAGATCAGCATTTTGTCTTTAAGTTGTGTAACTGTTTACTTCTAGCCTGGTATTCAAACCTATCATAACTTCTGAGTCTCCTATATTTGGGAGCTATATGTTGGTTTGGATACGCGGAGAGGAGACTCAGGAGCTAGGGATGGATACCGGTTCGCTGGACCTGATTCGGACCTTTATAACATCCAAGAACCGAGTCGAAAAAACCTGAAAGCCAAAAACCTGAGTCCAAAAAACCCTGATCAAATATATGTTTCTATTTTGTTTGATAAAAAGTGTTTTGAGTCTTCCCTCTGACAAAGAAGGCATTTAAAATAAGTGTAACATTAAAATATCAAACACTGGTTCACTTGAAAGTCTTCTGACCAAGAAACTTTTATAAGTTGTGCGTGTCAGTATTAATTCTCTATGCTTGATATTGGTCTAATAAAACAAAACATCAACTGGACAGGATCAGGTTCAGGTCTGAACCTGAACCTAAATCTCTGGACCTAAACTTAGACTTGGACCTTATCAAGCCAAACCGGTATCCACCCCTATCGGGAGCTATTATCATAATAGGTTTGGATACCAGGCTAATTTCCTTCAAGAAATATCTCAGAAACAGTCCTAACTATTGAACATCACTAAACCACATGTGTGTTGTGTTAAGTGATTGACGTGTACCAGGCCTGGGCGGGGCCGTGTGCCGCGGTGAACGGGATGCTTCGCAGGATCAAGAACGAGCTGGGGGACGACCTGCTCCGATTCGCCTCGGTAAGGTCCCGATTCCACAGGATGGCACTCTCGCTGCGGCCTAAATCAAACTTTTCTAATCCCAGTGATTAATCATAATTAGTAGGGGTGGGTACCGGTACCGTGTACCGGTACAAAACCGGTATTTTCTTGTGGACCGGTCCAGAAAAAATCAGTGGACCGGCCTATGGACCGACTAGAAAATTTACAGTACCAGGCTTAACCAGCAGGCGGTCACACATAACCTGTCTAATACAAAATAAGCAGATTTAACGAGTCATGGTTTCATGTAGATGAGTCAACAGCCGGCGAGTGCACATTAGTGTGCACCGAGAATAATCACTTTATTCTAATATACAATTTGAATATAATTTGTAGGACTCACAGAGACCTTTACTTGTGTCTCGCTCTCCAAAATATGATGTACAGCGACACTACTTTAATCAGGTACAGGTACAGGTCCGGACCTGGACCTGACCCTCTGGACCTGGACCTGGACCGGACCTGAATTTTCTGTACCGGTACCCACCCCTAATAATTAGACTATCAATGCAAAATGTTTAAGTATAGCTGGAAAGACAACAAAACACACAAAGCTTAAAAAGATTTGTTTTTTTTAATCTATGAAATTCGTTGAGTGCTCTGTTGAATTTGAGGTTGCAGAGAGCACATGGCAAGATCGCTATCCTAATGGAATGGGTGTATATAAGGAACCAATATGGACAGCTGAATGTATTCACCCTCCTAAACGTGTGCTTCTGATGATGGGCTTTTACAAATTGTCATTCTATCCATCCATCCATTCATCAGTCACGTAGCAATGTACTTTACACATATGTGTACCTTTGTAAGACCTTTCAACTGGAAGTGGTGGAGCCTAAATGTTCACTTTGTTGATGTTGTCCTCCACAGGCTGAAGCTGACAACATTGAAGCCCTGGAGAGATATCGAGGGAGATGTCAGCCAACGTTCCTCTTCATGGCGGTAAGAATCTAAAAACTTCAACTTCTGTATCTGTATTTTTATAGCCCTTCGGCGTAACACACCTGTCCAGCTTCGCAGGCACGCGGCGCGGCAGCAGCTGGTTATATCACACTGAACGACCTGTCTTTGCACATCTGACTGCTAACGTTCTTTAAAGCTATTTAGTGAGGATGCTCCTACAGTACTTGCTGACAACGAGTTCCATTCTACTATGGTTGATTGAAATCATCTGTGTTTTGTTTAAGCTGGATTGTTCCCTTGTGACATGTGCCATTTCTAAATCTTACAGACTAACAGTAAACACATGTGAACTAACATTAACTGAAACTCATTCTGTACATTTCAGGGAGGGGAACTTGTGCATGTCATACGAGGAGCAAATGCGCCGTTAATCAATAAAGCCATCCCGGACCTGTTAAAGGCAGAACACAGCGTCCTGGAGGACGGGTCAGAAAGGAAAGTGGTACGTACCTCAGCATAGATACACATGTAGACATCTGTCAATCTTAAAGAGGGAAGGTGAAAGATGCACACTTTGGTTTAGGAAATGTGCAAAATTAATTACAACTGGCTATATAAGCTGGATGAAAACTACAAATAAAGAAATGTTGACCATATCGTTTGCAAACAAAAACTTTTCAAATTCTTAAATCTAAAACAGTCTACTGTGTTTGAGGAGGTTTCTAAATTCCTTTCGGATATTTCAAACGATGTCATTAATGCATGTATCCATCTTTGCACAAAAAGTATTTGGATGGTCGAGTAATACTTAATATATCCAGGTCACTTTTTAGCCAAAAATTTCTTTTACTTGGCAAAAAAACCCAAAATGGTCTCAAACATTGCAAGCTTGCCACCTGTTCTCTCACAGTGCCCTTCTAACCTTTACCCTTTACCCCTTGCCCCAGATCACAGACCCGATATTTGACCAGGAAGACAAGGAAACTGAGGCAGAAGAGGAGGAGGAGGAGGCTGGGGAGGAAGGTGGGGCTGTTGTCATGGCAACATGTGTCTGTTCAGAGTCCTTTTGTTGAGGCTTTCTAGCTATCGATTTACCACACAAAAATTGCTGGAGGTCTTGGTTTGACTGGCGTTTTAAGGAAAGAGTACACAGGGGGTATCAACTGTCGGGTCCGAAAAAAAATATGTTAAAATTCATCAAGTCTTAAAAGTAGAGATAGAAATACAATGTAGTTCTGGTGCATTTTGTGCCTCTTCCACATGTACACATTCAAGTGATCTGTATTGTACCAGTCACCTGTATTGTAAGGCAATGATCATTACCATGGTTTAACCAAGAAAGGAAGCATTCTAGAAAGAGTTAACACTAGCAGATACATGTACATAATGGTTTGTACACTCATGTAATGATTAATGTGTCTACAGAAGCCGGTCCTCAGAAGGAGGTCACCGTCGCCATCATCAAGCCTGACGCTGTGCAGGCAGGTCACGTGGAGGACATCATACAGAGGGTAGGGCTATAATTCAATATCAATATTCATCTATGTTATGATATGATTCAAAATGATTCAGTGGTTATCTATCAACATGGCAGCATATGTCCAGGCAGTACTGCAAGAGCTTGATGATGTAGAAGAAATTGTTGAACTTTTCCATAGTGACTAAGGCAACACCAATTTAATTTCTTGGTTAACGGATTTTTATTTCCCCCCCCCCCCCCAAAAAAAAACAAATTTTAGAAGAAAAAAAAATCATGAAAACAGAAGGCTGGCCCAGCCTTCTATTTTCATGATTTTTTTTTTCTAAATTTTTTTTGGAAAACAAAAATCCGTTAACCAAGAAATTAAATTGGTGTGGCCTAAGGGACTTGAAGAATACAGTCACAGTAGACGGGTGGAGACAGGATTGTTCATGCTTGGGTCAATGGGAAAATTATCTATGGGACAAGAAAAAAGTGGTTGTACAAATGTACAGGTGGTTTATGTGGCTTACACAATGTATATGTCATGATGTTTATAAAAAAATCTAGGCACATGTACTGGTGAATATGTTGTATTTACCACCTGTCAGTTGTATGCAAATGTAGACATCCTGCACGTACAATGTTTTCTGTGCAGGTGAAAGATGCTGGGTTTGAGATCCTGGCCCAGGAGGAGAGGATGCTGACTGAGGAGGAGGCCAGGGAGTTCTACAGTCACAAGGCTGATGAGGTGGGGAATGCGATCATCACAGGGTCGTCACTGGCATGAAATTTCAAGTGTGTTGGTAGATAAGTAGTTGGAAAATGAATAATTCTCTCTGCTGCCCAAGTCTGTAACCAAATAGAGAATGGGGTGCCAAACAGCTAGCTACTTCAGTGTGCTAAAGGTCATTGACAAGCATTTATGTAATGCTGACAGGTTTACTTTTGGCAGTGTACTAGTTCAACTCCAGGTTCACTCATTCTGGTACGACTGTACATGCACCTGCCTCAAGTTATGGAGCTAATGTGCATGTCAGACAGTCAATCCTCTGTTTCTATTTAAAGATGGCTGTACGTCCCTGATGTATGTCGATTCTTTCTCTCCTCTTGTAAAGAAATCAAGTTTTGCTTTGAAGGTTTTTCAAGCGAGAGTCGTGTAGTCTCTAGAGATGCTCCTCTGTGCTAACAAGTCTGCTGTATCTGCAGGAGTTCTTTGACGAGCTGGTTGCCTTCATGGCGAGCGGCCCCTCCCACGTACTGGTCCTGACCAAGGGTGACGACACCGGCGCCGAAGTCATCGACGAATGGAGGAAGATCATTGGTCCGTTTGACTCGACGGTTGCCAAGGAGGAGGCACCAGACAGGTGGGTTGATTTACTTTCATCTGCTCCTGTGTAAGTTTGATGAAACAGATGAGTAAGGGCCTGAGTAAACTTTGGCAACAGGCTAGAACAGAAAAAACGGACTTGATAGATCAGACAAAATCCCTTTTAAGACCACAAATTTGATGGAAAGTGCAAAGGACATTAATTTCAAGCTTGTTCTGACACAGATTTTTGTACGTATCGAATAATAAATTGCAGAAATATTGGTTTTATCTGATTGGTACATTTTATTCTAACCCAAAAGGTCTAAAAGTTCATGACCGTTTTGTTCCGCTCCCCAACCTGAGGGCCTAGTGTCTTTGCGGACCAAAAACTTGATGGGAAAGTACAAAAGAAACAATGTACTTCAAGCTCAATCTGAAACAGATGTTTGTACGTTTTAACTACATGTATGAACAACCTACCCAAGTGGTTGATGAATGTTTTGTCCCTCCAGCTTGCGAGCCCAGTACGGTACAGACAAGAGCATGAACGCCCTGCACGGCAGCGACTCACACGAGATGGCCACCAGGGAACTCGCCTTCTTCTTCCCCAACTTTCAGGTCAGCTTATTTAAACATTCTTCAGTAGATGTTCAACTGTGTTCAGCTTGTGTCCACAATTGTTGCTAAACCTAGCAGACACATGCAAAACTTGTAAAACTTCAATCTTAATAATGTTTGACAGGTTTTCATAGAAAGATATAAACAGCAGGACAATCTTCTGTGCACTGTGCCTGCGCATATTTTGTCCATTTTCCTTCCATCATTATTCAAACCCCCTAAACGTTCTTCAATAAAGCGGCAACTCTGTTGTCCTTGAGGTCCACCACCTACATTCTATGTTCAGCTTGTGCCTATTCCAACTGTTGCTAACTTGGCAGTCACAATCTTAACTTGTAGAGCTTCAGATGTTCATACATTGTATTTGTACACTTAAGTATAAACAACAGAACTTTTTTGTGTGCACAATGCCTAATTTAGTCCATCTCTCTTTTAGCATTGTCCAGACCCTTCTCATAATAATTTCTGTATCCCTGTAGATCCCAAAGGCAGAAGCAAAGCCTGCCGAGAAGAGACTACAGAGAACCCTGGCCCTCATCCGGCCGGACGCTCTCAAGGAGCACAAGGGTAGGACAGGATCATTATGCAAGGCTTAGATGTACGGAAATCTAATGTAAGAGAAAAAAACAGCTTGTGTTGTGAAAAGAGTCCATTAGAAACACTACATGCCATCTTGTTTTGACATGTCAAGTTGACAATTCTGACATGTTTTATTGTTTGTTAAACAGTTTCAGAACTGATCAGTTATGACATTTCAAAAAAAACATTTGATAAGACAGACACTGACAGTGTTGCTACTGTCTACAGTCTTTCCCAGCTGCGGGCCCTTGGTAATTGATTATTACAACTGTTACATCATTTTTCATGATCATGACCATCTCCTGATCAGAAATCTAACTCCATGTGTTCCTGCAGATGAGATCCTGGCTAAGATCCAGGAGGCAGGCTTCACGGTGGCCTTGCAGAAGGAGATGCAGCTGACTAAGGACCAGGCGGCAGAGTTCTACAAGGAACACGAAGGACAGGTGCGTGTGGGACAGGTGTAAAACATGAATGAAAGACATTCAAAGTACAGGTGAAAGTCTCATCGGCATATGGTGACATGAATGATATGCAAAGCACTCAAATAGAATGTGTTAGAGTGAGTTGATGAAGGGTAGACATTCAACTAGAAGATGATGTGATAGAAAATAAATCAAGTAACCTGGATAAATTCTCTAAAGAGTCCACGTTTTCATGCTATCTCAAACATCACAGATAAAAGATAACTCTTTACAGAATCTATTTATTTATTTTGTATCGCACCATGTTTTAAAGTTGCTTGACAAAATGTTATCATTTGATAAGCTTTAAGGTCTACATGTACAAAGATTGGTATAACAAACAATAATCCATGTGACCTTTACCCTCCCCAGGACTACTTTGAGCAGCTTATTGAGTCCATGACATGTGGCCCGCTGCTGGCCCTGGGGCTGGCCCGCGAGGACGCCGTCGAGCGCTGGAGGGATTTGCTGGGGCCGAAGGAGGTTCCTGTGGCAAAGGAGGAGGCTCCTGACAGGTTGAATAATTCTCAGAACAGTTATAATGGATTTACAAGTACATCTGCTTTGGTATGTAGTATGATTATGAAAAAATTCATCGCCAAGTACTTCCCAACCTGATAAAGGACCCACCAAGTGGACTAGACCCTACACGTCAGTCATGTTCCCCTCTGTCCTGCCTGCCCAATTTGCTCATGAGAATGTCCCTGTAAACCCACCGGCTTCACAGCTGCGATGTAACCTTTGCCCCCTAGCCTGCGTTTGCAGTTCGTTGTAGAGGACGTCCCAGTAAACTCGCTCTACAGCAGCAATTTAACCTTTAACCTTTGCCCTCTAGCCTGCGTTCACAGTTCGCTGTCGAGGACGTCCCTGTGAACCCGCTGCACGGCAGTAATGTAACCTTTAACCTTTGCCCTCTAGCCTGCGTGCACAGTTTGCTGTCGAGGACGTCCCCGTGAACCCGCTGCACGGCAGTGACAGCCTGGAGAGTGCTGAGAAGGAGGTTCAGTTCTTCTTCCCCATGCAGCAGACGCTGGCTGTTGTCAAGCCTGACGCTCAGGAACACAAAGGTAACAATGTCAGGCTCCATAAATGAAGTAACACACCAAAGCTGCACCCATGAGTCACAGAATACAGTGATCCAAGACAACTGTTCAAAAGTCATATCACACGATAAACTGATGTCTGTTTCAATATATTTCCAGTACATCCTGACTTAAATCATGTGTCTGGTCTTATGATACTGGAGGTTGGATCATTTAGATCAATTTTTATGTCTTTAAGTCTTGAATGCCTTTGGGCTGGGTGTCATAAAATTACCAGCTGTCCCTTTTGAAACTGACCATCTTTTACTTTATTCTCACATGAATGCTGTTTGTAATTTATCATAATTTCATGTTCCATGTTAATGTAAAGGAGACATTAAAATTTCAAGTAGATGACGCATTTACACACTCCAGGTAAGGTTAAGTGCTATTTTCTGTTCTGCAGATGCGATCATCGCGAGGATCAAGGAGGCCGGGTTCAACATCGCGTTCCAGAAGGAGACTGCTCTGACGGAGGAGCTGGCGCAGCAGCTGTACACGGAGCACGAGGGCAAGGAGTTCTACGGACAGCTCGTGGAACACATGACAAGGTCTGGGACTCACTTTACATCATCTTATGCTATGTGGGTTTTGTATCAATGAAAAAGATAGATCAGTGTTATGTGTAACATGCACGGTGCATGCAGGCAAGGAGTTCTACGGACAGCTAGTGGAGCACATGACCAGGTCTGGGCTCACTTTACGTCATCTTATGTCATCTTTTATCATGTGGGTTTTGAAAAAGATAGATGAGATAGAGCACAAAGGGCAAGGAGTTCTACGGACAGCTCGTGGAGCACATGACCAGGTCTGGGCTCACTTTACATCATGTTTCATCCTGGGTTTTGTAGATAGATTATAGTGTAATGTTATAGCACAGAGCACAAAGGGAAAGAGTTCTACGGGTATCTGGTGGAACACATGACCAGGTCTCGGACTCACTTTACATCATGTTTTATCCTGGGTTTTGTAGATATATTATAGTGTAATGTTATAGCACAGAGCACGAGGGCAAGGAGTTCTACCCACAGCTTGTGGAACACATGACCAGGTCTGGGCTCACTTTACGTCATCTTATGTTATTGGGATTTGTATCAATGAAAAAGATAGATCAGTGTTATGTGTAACATGCATGGAGCACGAAGGGAATGAGTTCTACGGACAGCTGGTGGAACACATGACCAGGTCTGGGCTCACTTGACATCATCTTATGTTATGGGGGATTTGTATCAATGAAAAAGATAGATCAGTGTTATGTGTAACATGCATGAAGCATGCAGGCAAGGAGTTCTACAGACAGCTGGTGGAACACATGACAAGGTCTGGGACTCACTTTACGTCATCTTATGTTATGTGGGGGTTTTGTATCAATGAAAAAGATAGATCAGTGTTATGTGTAACATGCATGAAGCATACAGGCAAGGAGTTCTACGGACAGCTGGTGGAACACATGACCAGGTCTGGGACTCACTTTACGTCATGTTTTATCCTGGGTTTTGTAGATAGATTAGTGTAATGTTATAGCACAGAGCACGATGGGAAAGAGTTCTACGGGTAGCTGGTGGAACACATGACAAGGTCTGCATCAGGGGCTCATTTTACACAACTGTGCTTCTATGTGGTTTTCATCGATAATGATGGTTCAATGTAATGTAGTAACAAACTTAAGATAAAATGAGCTTTAGCATATGGAAAGCGGACAAACAGTGCTTGATAAAAAACTTAACCAGCAAGGTCCTTCATTTTTCATCTCAGTAAAAAGTAGGAGGTTAGCTATCATATTCAATCATGGTAGTTTTCCTCAGTTGACAATGAAATTTACGGTCACCTTTTCATCAATCATACTCATTTATTATAGTAAATTGTTACATGTATCACTAGACATATTATTATGGTAACCAGTTTTAGCAGCTAGGCCATGTTCTACTTTTAAGGCGTCAAAAGTTTATTTCCAGAATTTTTTGTTCACTTTGTATCAGAAGCTCAATAGTTTAGCAGGTGTTAGCTTAAGGTATTATATTTGCATGTAAAGCCACATATCAGAAAGGTGTCACCTTGGTGCAACAGGAGCCAGGTAAGGTGTTGGTCAGTGAGAATCCACCTGTGTCCTAACACTTGTACCATGACATGTTCTGTAGCGGCCCGTCTCTCTTCATGGTCCTCTCTGTGGAGGATGCGGTGGAGAAGTTCCGGTCGCTGATGGGCCCGACCGACCCAGAGGTGGCCAAGGAGCAGAGCCCGGACTCGTAAGTCTGCTTCCCGCGTCTCAAGCCAAACACCCGGGGACAGGACATGGGGCCTGGGGGAGACTGCCGCTGCACTGTTGTAAACTGGAACTACTCACTAACAGAGTTTCGAAAGCATTTTGAAAACTGTTGCAAAGCTACTAGAAGAGAGATAAAAAGTATTTGAAAAAAATCACAATTCTGTTGGAACCTGGTACTGGTTACCTTTAAATGTTTAGGTTTCAGAAAAGTGTTTAATAGCCTCCGAGTCAATATTCAATGAATTGAACACTAAAGAAATTTTGGAGATATTTATTCTTAAATCCCAGCAACATTGATGAAAAATTTGAAAAAAAAAGAAGCAATTGATAAAGAAATTTCTGAGCGAGTTTGGAGTGCATTTTGCAAAAGACACAGAAGAAATTTAAAAAAAAATCACAATTCTGTTTGAACCTGCTTGTTGCCATGGAAACTGAAGGCTGGAAATTTTCAACAGTTAATCAATAGTCTCAATATTCTATGAGAAGATATTCTGAAGATACTTTTTTTAAAACCCAGCATTCTGGTAAAGAAATTGATGAGAAATTGGAAACAAGAGCAATCAACAAATTTCAGGGTCAATAAGCTTTGAAACATTTTTGACAGCTTTGGCTCAATATTTATGCAAATAAAAGAATGGCTTATTTACAAGATTCCACCAACAAAGTGGTTGCAGTCTCCTTCCCAGCCCCATGCGCTCTCGTCCCCGGGGTCCCCAGGCAGGTGTGTAATGGTTGTTGGTTGGTGTCTCCTCCCCAGCGGGCCTACCCTGTTCCTTGTGCTCAGTCAAGAAGAGGCCGTGGATCGGTTCCGTTTTCTGATGGGCCCCACTAACCCCCAGCAGGCCAAGGAAGCCTTTCCCGATTCGTGAGTCTTCAAGATGTGGGCTGGTCGGCTGGAAAGTTCCTTTGGTTACGAGATAACCAAGAAACCACAATTCCATCTACATGCATGACAGCTTCATTTTGCATCATGGAGAAAACGTGATGCAGACTGTAGGCATAGGCATGGCAGCATGCTGGCATGGGTATGCATACAGGTGCTAAAGCTGAAATCTTGTGGAAAGAAATTAACTGTTTAGCCCTTAACAATGTTACAGGCCAGTAACACTGATCTTTTGTAACAGGCCCATAACATTGGTTGCAGGTTTTCTCCAAGCAGAAACTCATAAGTTGGAGAGTCTATTTCAGCTTCCTTTCGTAGATCTACAGGTGGGTTTACCCTGCAACCGTTACTGCAAGTAGATGTAGAAAGGCAACATCGTAACATTTCTCAAGATATCAGTTCCTTTACAGAACCAGGAGCTTGAGAAACATTACGACTTAAAGTTTGTCTTTTTACATCTGCTTGGAGATAAGGTTGCGGGGTAAACCCACCTGTAGATCTAAGAAAAGTAGCTGATATAGACGCTCAGACTTGTGAGTGTCTCCGGCTTATGCACATGCATGTTGGAAGTATTTCCTGATGGCATTGTGGTTTGAGTGGAATATTCCGCCTGTCTGTTCGTCTGTCCAGTTTGTGGCAGTCTCATATAACCAGTTACGGTGGAGGGGCATGGCGCAAAACCCGCTTGGCTCATAATGTGCTGCTGGCAAAGCCTGAACTAATCAGCAAACGCTGCTTGATCCTATGCAACTGACAATTTTAATCACTAATGTACTCTTGCAAAGTTCTTGTATTCATGATAACCAGCTTACAATTTTCCAGGCTGAATTTTCTGCTGCAGTTGTCTACATTATGCAAGTGCTGCTGTGGCTTTATATCAAAATCTCAATCCAAATCCTGACATTAATCCTAAGCTTAAGCTTTGCACTACAATGTACAGCATACAATGCAGTCACACCTATCTACAGTGTCTACAGGACTCCTGAACAAAATGGTTACAATAGGTCACATAGCCAATGTACCTTTAAGTTAGATTCTTTTAAAATGCTTGGGTCAATGGGAAAAATATCCCTCGACGGACCACCTAAAAGTTACCACAGGTGGTCCTTACGTAAATATGGTTCTTTGTACAGGTTTGACTGCATTTGCTCTACTTTTGTGCGATTTTTGTAGTTTGTGTGATATGCTAATGAAGTAGGCATACTTAATCTAAAACCTTGAGCATTTTGATATGTTAAACGGCTTGCTGAATTACAGTTGCAGCTATGTATCTAATGTGTTATAGTTACTGCATTGATTGCCTTTTTTGTCTTTTATTTAATTTCTTATTATTTTCATTGTTCTGTTTTATTTCATCTGCTCTTTATTCTGTTTTGTTTTGAACCATGGCATCAAGCTATGTTGTTTTATTTTGCTATTTTTCTATCTTATTTTTTGGCAATTGTATTTGGCAATTCTTTTGCTTTCCAATTGGCAGTCGAGAGTGCGTGTGTTTTTGCCCTGCCTAGTTGCTATGCTAACTGTGCCACTACACCAATTAATTGGTGAAAAAATGTGTCTTTTTTTTCTACCAAGAACAAGGACGAAAAAAAGGCTTGCCTAAAACTTGTGCTTGATACAGTCCATTCTTGAAAACATGAAATTCAACCTGATTGAAATTGTTGAGGACGTTTCATACTCCCCAACAAATGTTACAAAACTCGTGTCTCCAGAAAGGATACTAATTATAAGCCCACACAAAGTTGCTTTGAAATTCACAAAATTGATGAAAAAACGGTTGGTCTAAAGCCAACAAAAATAAGATGAAAATCCTCCCAAATGATCTCTGATACATGATATCAATGATGTAAACTTGTATCCCGTCAACATACACTTATGATATATGAATAAAATTTTGAAGTCTGAGTCATAGTGAGCCTGACTGGCCGATCTATAGGAATTATTTCTTGTTGTATTTAGAGGGACCCTTTTGCGAAAAACAGAGCAAATTGATAGACCAATCCCACATTTCATAAAAACTAGTTCAACAAATAAGAGTCAGTCAGTCAAATTTGTACTTTTCACATAAGAAATTTCCATTTCTCATTGAATAGCTAAGCTTTTTGTCTACTGGGAGCTATAGTCAGTGGGATTGGTCTATCTCTCGTAGCTGTTTGGGTACCTTGCATTGATGATTTTCGAACACGTTTCCAAGGTTACGGGCGCAGTTTGCTTCGGACATGCTGAAGAACGCGCTGCACGGCAGCTCGAACCCGGACCACGCCCAGGAGAAGATCAAGGCCATATTTGGAGACATCGAGTTCAACATGGACGGGACGGTGAAGGGTATGGAGCCGGAACTGGACATGGTCACCGAGGGGGACAAGGAGCCCGGTAATGTCAACTTCCTCTGCATTGACATTGATTATGATGTTGGGATACATCTTAATACATGATACAATACAACACGGGTATTCCGTATCACCCAAGGTACCGGTCTGACCGCGGGTAGGATTGCCCGACGGCCCAACCAAGAAAACACACATTTCAATGCAAAATGCGCCAGAAGTTGAGAAAAGTTGGTATCCTTTAACAAAAAATTGTAACAGCCGCACATTTCAATGCCCGAATCCAGTATTCGAATGTTTGACAGCGCCGCACTTAAAATGCGTTCTATGGAAGCCTGTGTGATAACCCAAAGTTATCACCCTGTTCGGAACACCTGTATCAAACTTTTTCGCGGCCTGGGTATGACATAAAGTTAGCCCTGTTCAGATCCAACCAACAGTGTGTAGCAAATTCAGGATTTGTTTGGGCCTTTGTTTATTCCTAAAAAAAGTCAAATAGGCTTGCTGGCCCTTTTTCATTGAGGTCTTGAGAGAAGTCAGGTAAAAGTCATGATCAGACAAAGTACATAACAAAGGTACAGATGACTTGACTGAAGTCCTAATAGACAATAAACTTCATGGTTCCCTTTTGTTGAAATCATTCTGATCATGTCAGAAAATAGAAAACCTACATGTACAGTGTGCCATTTCTCCCGTAGTTATCACTGACTGCGATTTTAAGGGTGGTTTCCAGTCTTTATTTAGTCCGCTCAAAAGTGATAGTGGGCCAATGGTCACATGGGGTCAGTGACCTTGGATAGAATTGCTGTCAAACTCCTTCATCTTGTTCTCTTTCCTTCTTCCCATCTCTGAGGTGAGTGGGGTTATTTTTGTACCTGCACAACGCGATGTTAAATGCTGCACTGTAGAAATGTTGCATGTCGGCATGTTTTAATGTAGCCGAGGGTGAGGAAGAAGAGAAGGAGGGAGAGGGCGAGGGAGAAGAGAAGCCAGCAGAAGAAGAAGGAGAAAAGAAGGAAGAAGATGAGGCAAAGCCAGAAGAGGAAGGTAAAAGGATGGAAAATATTTCGCCTTCTCAGGTTTGAAAATGCAGTTATTGTATTATGAATGCTGCCTTCAAGGCCTCAATTGGACCGTTGAGGACCTGGTTGTCATAAAAGAGAATTCAAAACACAACAGCGTAAGATTCACAATCAGCATCATAAGAGAACTATTATTGGTTTCCCACATTTCTCTTAGTTAAGTCTTCAGGCAATTTTAGCAAACGTCTATAATCTCAGTAAAGACAGAAATTTAGTTGAACAATGTATTGGATTCCTTATTAATCTTGCACAAGCGTTGCACGCTATCCCATCACATGGCTTGCTTGTCTCACCTGTAAACACACCTGTGCTCACACCTGCACCAGGTGAGACACCTGCAGCTGAAGCACCTGCAGCAGAAGAACAGAAGGAGGAAACACCTGAAGGAGGAGAGGAGGCGAAAGCAGAAGGTAGGGTTTCTCAGTCTAACCGTACAACAACCCTCCCAACTACCTCATTAGCCTTAGTATTTACTACCCTAATAAACCTTTTGTAGAATTAGCTTCCCTCTAAAAGTAGACTTAGACAGTAGATTTATTAACTCAGCAACTCCTACTTTTTGTGATGAAAATTGTAGAAAGGAAATTTAACATTGTGTAGTTTAGCATGTAGGATAGCAACAGCTCCAATGGTAATGCATGCAGCAACAGAGCACTTAGTTCATGTAGTATAACTTATTAGTATGTAGATAGAATGATTGCAAATGTGTGCATGTTATCAGAGACTCTGCCTACCTACTGCAAAATGAAAGTTTTACAAAATTTCTGAGGAAAAAACAGCGGCAAAAGGACATGATGCAGCCATTTCCTTCTTTAAGAGTAAGTCATGGCTTTATTTCTCCTAAGAAATCTAGAAAAAGATCCCTTCAACAAAACATGAATCTTGAGAATATTGTTAAGTTCAATATATTTGTGAAGACCTAAAAGGAACCATTGTTAGAAGAAGAGTCTCTCTTCGACATGCACACAAACCTAACACTGGAGGGCATGCGTGCAAACTCTTGCCGTAGAAGGAGGGAACGAGGGAGCACAGGAAGAAACGAGTGCAGAGCAAACAAATGATGCAGAGACAAAAGATGAGAATGAACAGAAAGAGGCAGGTGAAAATGAAGGGAGTGAACAGGCTGAAGGGAATGAGGGAGAGAAAGAGAGTCCTGAGGAAGGTTAGTTGTAGGTACCTGGGGGACGGGAATAAGGTTCTCAGCTTTGAAATGGTGGCGGGAAAAAGGTCACACCTTACTGCGCATGACTTGTTGGTGACACATTTCACACTATGTACTTTTAATTTCCTTTCAAGTGGTGAGGAATTCTTCTCCAGCTCTTACATACAGACACAATAACTTCCTTTTTTTCCCTTTTGCATGAGAGGGGTCAAGGGCTCAATACAAGTGTCTAGAATAGTCTTGTTCCTTCCATCAAACTCTACAGTTTGATTTGAACATTTACCTTCTATCTTACCCTAGTGGTTTTTACATCATCTTGATCTGTTATAATTTTATTCATTAATATCTAGTCAATTGTATTCCTTATCTATTTATCAGTCTTCCCAGATGACAGATTCAGGGATTTGGTTAGATCAATGATTTTATTTATTAGCCATTCCTTTTTTTACTCAATTCTAGTTCATTTATCTGTAGCTTTAGTTTTGCCTTATGTTTGATAAGTAGAACAAACTATTAGATAGACTCCATTTCTCCTAGCATCTAATTCACAGTTTGTAAGGAAAAAAAACTACTTTGAGAAATAAAATCAAAGGAATCAAGTCAAAATCTACATTCAGTGCCTTTCCTCATGTAAGGTTGCCAGAACCACATAGCCTCTGTAGGAGCATCTGATAATCTTGTTGTACTGCAAAATCAGTTTTCAAGACTGCACAATTCCAATCTAGTTCAAGAAAGACAGTTGTCCATTCCTATGCCACCTTACTACAACACTAGAAATATCACTTGCTTGCATGTAAGCTACACATTTGTCTGCACTGGCTTCACGTAACCACTGCATGCCATACCTTCACTCACCGCTAGAGGGCACTGCTGAGCCTGCAGCTGAGCCAGATCAGGAGGAGGGGGGAGAGAAGGAGGAGAGTGCGGAGAAGGAGAGCGAGGAGAAACCCGAGGGCGGAGAGGCAGAGGCTGAAGCTGCCGCTCCGGCAGAAGGTGTGCTCGTGTGACGGGGTTTGCTCTGCCAGCAGGGGCAGAGGTTTTAGAGGGATTTTTAATTAATGTGCAGGAATTGTGTCCCTCTCCTTGGTGCTGAAATGCATTTCATTTGCCAGAACATGCTTTAACGGTTAAGATTTAGGAAGATAGGATACATATGTAGGCCTTGTGTCCCTGTTCTTGGTGCTGGCATAACTACCCTTTAACCTTGAGGACACTAAAGTAGCCATTTGGTACCCCGTTCTCTTAGGCAGCAGGGAGAAGGTTAAAAGCAGGTTAAAAGTCATATGCCAGCAGGATCAGAGAGATTGGGTTTTAAAGGGATAACTGTGGGGGGTTCATCCATGTGCAGGAATTTCCTCCCTGTCCCTGGTGCTGAATGAACTCTCATTTGGTAGGCTCTGCTCCCAAGAGTAAGAGGGTCATCTCCAAGCAGATCTTCCAGTGACAAAATCGTTAGAAAGACCTGATGCTTGTAACTGGAAGCTTGAGAAACGTTGCTATTTGGCCTTTCTACATCCGTTGGGATCAGTAATTGTCTGATGTTGAATTAGGTTTCATTTGGCAAAATCTGTTCCCACGGGTAAGAGGTAAGAAAAAAGGATACATTTGAGGTGTCCCTGTCCTTGGTGCTGATGTAACTGTCCTTTAAAGGCAGGTAAAGCAGTGTGCTAGCTGTAACAACAATATCCTAGCATGCTTAGAATTACACTTTCTCTAGCAATAAGAAAAACAGAAAAATGAACAGCTTGTAGGAGCAGAAAGATTGGTGGAAGAATTGTGTCCCTGTCTGCGGTGCTGAATTTACTTTCCTTTGGAAGTAGATAAACCAGATGATTCAAACTTGTTGTATTTCTTTAGCAATAAAAAAACACCCTGAAAAGTAAATTTCTATAATGAGAATGTGGGGTTTGCAGTCATGTGAAAGAATTGTGTCCCTGTCCTCGGTGCTGAATTAACTGCCATTCTGCAGAATATGTTCCCAGAGATAAGAGGCCACATGCAGAAGGTATGATTCAGCACCCCTGTTCTACCGTTTAGAAAAAACAAGGATAAGCATGTAGGCCTTGTGCCCCTGTCCTTGGTGCTGAATTCACTGTCCTTTTAAAGCAGATAAAACCAAATGATCAGAACTTGATGTGTATTTGCTAATTGTAGCACCAATATTCTAACATGTTTTTTAAAATTTACACTTTCTCTGGCAACACCAAACTGGTTGTTTGAGCAGGAAGATTGTATTTAACATTCATTCCTTTAAGTGCGGATTTAGATTGTAACCCGGGAGATTAAAGAGTCTGACACTGTTTAATTTTTTTAGGTGGAGAGGGGGAAGGAGAGAAGGCAGACGAGGAGAAGCCAGCTGAGGACGCAGAACAGAAGGAAGGTGAGAAGGACTTCAAAGATGATTAAGCAAAGCATTCAGATAGTGAAAAAGTCATTGATTTCCAAGAATAGTTTCTATTTAGCAGATTCCTGACTTTGCCTTGATCAAGCCAAACAAATTTGCTTTGTGGGTGACGTTTTAAAGTCTCAAGTCAGAATTGCAAAATTTGAAAGCTTTTTATAAAACCAATGTACGAAATCAGTTGTCCTTTGGAGATACTTGTATCTGTTGTCATTCCTTCAGACTCATAAGATGTACAAGGATGGAAGCTACTTTAACAACTTTATTTCAGTAAGATGTTGAGAACGAAAGCAATGTATTGCTTTACTAATGGCATAGCATCTCCCATATTTCCCCCAGCTGCATTTAACATGGGCTTTGACTTCTGAGGTTTGTTGTTTCCCCTGCACTGGTGGCTTGAACTGTCACTGATTGTAACAGGCTTGCTCAAATAACTCAGCATGGAGTCTTATTCTTATTTACTTGTGTACCATGAGACACCAGACCTGTTAACTTGTCTTCGGTGAACAGTTTCGAGAGTCAGAAATGCAATGTGAACAGCAATGCATTGAGCTATGCACAAGCCAAGGCATGCTGCAAGTTGCATGGCAGGACATTCATGTATGTTAGCTTTGTTTGGCTGGCAAAGTGGCAGTGCTTTATTCAGCAGAGGATTCAACAATTATCAATCTTTGTTGGTGTGAATATCTGTATCTATATAGCTGCCATTCGGCGTAACACACCAGCTTTGCAGGCACGCGGCGCAAGGACAGAAATATCAAAACCTTGCCTTTTCTTCACTTTCCTGCAAGCAAAAAAAACACCGTATTTGTATAAAACAAAGATGCTTCACAAATCAAGCTGTTGCCAGACGTTTGTATTGGCTACTTCTGTAAGGATATTCTAAACTTACAGTGACCATCATGTTGTATTTATTGCAGGAGAGAAGGCTGAGGAGAAACCAGCTGAGGCGCCAGCAGAGTAGACAAACTATATTCTGGCTTTCCTCATGTCTGCTGATGAATTCTACTGAAGAGTTGATGTACAGGAATGCTATGCAGATTTACTGTTTGAATATAGGAAAATTATACATCTTTAGGTGCAAAATATGTCGGCTGTTTTCTAGGCTGCAGGGCACAAGCCTTTGTGTATACAGTTTCGAACGTTTCTTCTTTTTTCTGTTACTACTACATTTTTGTGTACATGATATTGTACTAAATTATCATAATGTGAAATGCATATTGTATATACACAGATTACATGGGGTGAACATTTGAATTTACTGTTGTGTAGGAAAAGTTTAGTTCAGAACAACTAGAAATGACTACTCACAAAATATTTGATGTAGTCTTGAGATCCATAATCTAATTGCTTTACAAGATACTTTGTACTATTTTGCCAAGTGCCAGACCTCTAGATTATTGTCTTGAATAACTTGGATCTTGGCAAGTTGTGCAGCCATACACGATTATCACTAGTACTGCTACAGACACTCTGTAGTTTGGTTTGTTCTAACGGTTTCTTTTGTTATTCCTTTATGTGTTTGATGTGAACAACATCAAGAAAATGTATTTTTAAATGAAATCGGACAAGCTTCCACCGACATGTTTGTTTGTTTTGTATCGCATAAGCAGTAAATAGTCTTTATGCATAACACAACCAGTTTTGTACATATGTACAAGCTGTGTAAGACTGGATTGTAAGGATTGATTAACTCACACCGGGATGGACCCTTTTTAGTAAGTGTGGTGGGTTCTTTAACATGCTCAATATAGGCTCTCCTCAAACACGTGACCTCCGTTATGTCCCATCTGAGAGGACCTCCCGTAAGCCGGCGTCACAATTCATGCGAGCGTCGGCCAACTTTGTAGATCGCCCGAAACTCGCCGAATTTAAAAATCGCCCAAGCGTAGACCATACTTTCCAATTAAAATCTCGGGTAACGTCCGTCGAACACTAAAAATCCCCCATGAGAAGGTACCGTCTCTTGGACATGGACGAAGTCAGTATTGACTAACCTGGTAAAAAGGCTTTTGGATTGACTTTGATTTCTAAAAATCGCCAGGGCGTCGGCCGTACTTCGGCCGAAAATGCACATTTGAAGCTCGCCAACACGTTGGCCGAGCTGAATTTCTTATTTGTGGGCTTTACCAGAGCTGTGATATCATGCGCCAACAACCAGACATTTCCATATGTTACATGGTAATTGCTTAATCTAAAATACAACGCCCGAAATTGAAAAATTGTTAATCAAAATAAAAATCTTAATGACGAAACACATTAAAACTAGCATATTAAGAATATTACTAAAAAAAGAACATACTAAAATACAATTCAAACTCTACTACTGGATAAATAACGGATATTATTTACGAAGATACAATTCAAAAACAGATACAACAGCGATCTAAAATCAAATCATGACAAGACTTGGTAGAGGTTCTGTGCATTTATTTGTCCCAGCAGCATAGTCGAAAGTCTAAGGGTTGAAAACAGCACACAGTACAAAGGTAAGACTGGTGTACACGCCAAGATCCAGTAGTAACCTGACCCAGCTTATAAAAACTCTTGCCGTTCTTAGGTGTGAACAGCTGACCGATATAAAAGGTAATACAAGATGGTTAAGAACTATCTTGCCAATGTTGCAAGGTGAAGCTGTTTACTAGGAAATGTATGACGTGTTTTGAAAACAGAAAGTCTGTTGCAAAAGTTTTATATTCTTTTAAGTCTCTGCGTTGGATCATAGGTGACCATTCTAGGCATTGTCACATTACTGGGTCACATTCTCAATCACAGATAGAAAACTCTGATGTTAAACCATGGTTAAACCGTAAAAATGACTTTATTTTACAAGATCCATTATCTTGGCTTAGCATACCCAGTTAAGTCGTGTTAAAGAATTAAATCATATTTCAAAATGACTCCAACTTCTAATCCTTTAGAAATATTCTGTATTTGTTCTGACAGACATGTACATGTACATGTACTTGGAGCAATATAACAGATTAAAGTAATTCCTATAAAATCCAGTTCTTCTGCTCTTTAACCTCCTTGATCTAATTTGTAATCTCTTGCCTCATAGAAAGTACCAGTAGTCCAATACTACATTTGAAAACATTAATGAGGACAAGATTTCAAAACTAAGCAGCATACATGTCCTCATCATTTGTAACCTTCCACTTCCGTTGTAATGCTAAATATTTCCCCTTACTTTGCTGGTGCCCTCTTGTTTAACCAATTCATGTTCTTTCACAACCTTATGTAAAGTATTCACTCTTAAGGTCGACTAAAGACTCAGTAAAGGCTAAACACCCAACCATGTTGAAAAGTGGAGACACAGATTTAACACCAATGGCAAGCAGCAGATTTTCTCACCTATTTAACAAACATGTCTCAGCTTGGATACCAAAATGTAGTACACACTGTCAGGCATTTCATCCCCATACCAAGCATCTGGCCAATTAAATTCTCAGAAAGAGAAACTTTCCTGGTGAAACACAGGTTGAAAACCAAATGGTCGAATCTTAAGAAAAGACAATCATCTAAAAATCATCATCAAGTTGACTCAATGATATTACGATTTTTTTCTTTCCCTCAAGCTTGCTTCTGTCAGAACATTACATGACTCAAAATATTTTACATTTGACAGGAGGCAGCCATCTTTATGACCTTGATTAATGACCTTGGTTAGTCAAATAAACTAAACTGGCACTGAGGTGACTTTGGTAGAAATTTTCCCTCACAAAGTAGTAAGGCACGGTATGACCTTTGTCAAGGTCATGTACAAAATGTTGCCATGTGGGGAATTTTTTCTGTGGTTCTGATTGGTCAGTGACTTTTTATATCAACCAATGGAAAATAAGATAGTCATCTGGATTAATCAACTTGATTCAACATTCAAACCACCAGAGATAAACAAACCTGCAAAAGGCACCATAGGTTACTTCAACTGTGCGTGTAAATAATCTGATGCTAGTAAAATCATTATGCATAAAAATAGGCAGCTATGCTGTCCTGAAATCAAGATAATAATAAGTAAAATCATTCTCTTTGTTCACCAATATATGTATATATCATGTATATATATAGATGTTTATAACTCAGAATCCTATATATTGTCTATTCTTTTCTTCTCAAATATATAACACATCATTCACCAATAGATTTTCTCTACATTTCAAAAATTAATGTTCATACATAATTTAAAGGTGACATTTCATGCCCATATATGACCTCTGCTCACACCATAGATGTAGTCTCTAAAGTTCATTCACAATCAGTCAGTAATCTTGACTCACATACCTTCGGCGCAGGCAGCTTTTAAAACTGTTAAAACTTTCAGAACTTACTTGCAAGGTTGGACATTCAAAAGCTACCATATTGTATAAAACAAGCTGCTTAATTTTCCTTATTGTCTGATCCTTAATTTTTCACTTGTGAAAGTGCAAACTGCCAATAATCCTTAAAACATTATTAATACTAAGCATTAAAAGAGGCAGAAGCACCATTCAAGGTAGTCCTGTTCAGTTGGGTATGGTATGTAAAGTTTCAAGTTTTTGTGTTACAACTTTTTTCTCACAATAAACTGGACCTACAGTCTCTGAAATCAGTGTAGTATCAGAATATTTGATTTTTGGCCTAAGCATATCACCATGTCAAATGCACCTTTCTTAAAACAAAGCAAGTAATAATGAACAGTTTAGAAGCTGACAGACCTTGAGGTACACAAGTCAGAAAAGATGCAACAAAGCAGAATCACAACTCCTATTATAGCAGCACTATGTGTGTGACAAACCCGCCTTCATCAGAAAATCACTTTTAAAATCTCGTTAAAAAAATCCATAAAAACTGACGAAGTCAGGAAAATCCGAGGCGAGAGTCACTTCACTTTTTAAAACACCTGTTAAAAGCAGTCTGCAGGTTGGAAGTTAAATCTAACCCGTACCTATTTACCCCTCTATTGACATACCAGCAGATTTAAACTGTTTTAACCTTCTCCCTGCTGCCTAACTCTGTAACCAATAGAGATTTGGTGCCAAACGGCTACTTCACCAGGAAAAGGTTAAACTATCACTTAATAGGCACTCTATAAAGATAATCTTTAGTAATTGAAT
Source organism: Branchiostoma lanceolatum (assembly GCA_035149815.1). Taxonomy (NCBI): domain Eukaryota; kingdom Metazoa; phylum Chordata; class Leptocardii; order Amphioxiformes; family Branchiostomatidae; genus Branchiostoma; species Branchiostoma lanceolatum. The sequence continues at coordinate 2,074,933 of CM068880.1, forward strand.
TCTAGATTCTATAGTCCTTTGTATACAACTATCCATTTTCTTTGCCTGTAAGAGAAACATCTTGTATCATATAATCACACTTCTGGCCACCTGTACATAATAATTTGCAGATAAAAATCTGAGATCATCACTTAGAAATAGACTTGTGCAGAAAGGCAAACTTTCCTGGAGTGAAGTGACAAGGCAGAGAGCAGCAGCCCACTCTAGGGGTGTCACATGACCTTTTGTTGCTAAGGCTTCATCCATACAGTCGAACCGCAGAGCTCTATGCGCATCGGTTCTGCGCAGCCTTCTCTAAGACGGCTTTTTCCGGGTCACGACCGGACCTGGGTTGGACCCTGTTGCATGGGTGTGAACAACTACCTGTGGTGCAAGAAAAAGACCTCAGACCTATATAATGTTTACACTTTTTCACATCTACAGGACTTGCCTGGTATAACCATGTAGATATTTCGTGCATTGTAAAAAGACATCGAACGCTGTGGCCTTCGAAACATTAAGAATATTTGGTCAGTTTATTTGTGTTTGTCTTATTTACAGTTCACCTGGAACCAACTAGATATTTACATCGCGTGATAGCCCATTTCCTCATTTTTAAATTGATACCAAAGTTCATAGGATAATTTTATGGGAACCGGTTTTGCCCCCGAAAAAACTGCGACAATGTCTACCTTGCGGTGGTGAAATTTCTGCCTAGTTCTAGCTACCGATGCGTGCACTCCTGCGCTTTGGATACATTTCGATACATTTCGCGTGGCATAACAAAGCCCATTTTTTTGTATGAGAAGCTGTATGAACGCGGCTACCACATGCAATATGATAATTGACATGATAACAGTCAAGTACAGACAGACAGAGATTTTAGTACAAGGTACCTGATATTTACAAAATAGTCAAATTTGAAGTCAATCACTGCGAACTCCTGCGTTCGAGCGACCGAACCCAGCCAGTACGTTCCATTTTCCTGCCGCGGGGGTCAGGCGAGGTCAGGTGCAATGTTGCAACTTTCAGCCGGTGTTGGGAACGTTGATGAAAATTACGGCTCAAGTTTTGCCGTCTAAAATTAATATTCTGAAACATTTCCAAATAAGACTAATATCATCTTGAAGCCAGGAAAAGTGAGATTCATATGCAAGTTGACCAATGCCAGTAGGTAAGTTTTGAGTTCTGTAAAGCATGGTAAAAGGACATTGTGTTTGTCTTCTTCTTCAGAATAAGACGCCCTACAAATTGACCTCTTGTTAGTTTTTTTGGGGGGCAAAACCGGTTCCCATAAAATTATCCAAGGAACTTTGGTATCAATTTAAAGGTGAGGAAATGGGCTAACAGGTGATGTAAATATCTAGTTGGTTCCAGGTGAACCGTCAATGATACACGCACAAATATACTGACCAAAAAATGGTCAATGTTTCGAAAGCCACAGCGCTCGCTGACAATTTGCTGTGCACGAAATAACTACATGGTTGTGTTGGGCAGATCCTGTAGATGTGAAAAAATATAAACATTATGTAGGTCCGAGGTCTTTTTGCTGCCGACAGGCGGTTGTTTACACCCATGCAACGGGGTCAAATCGTGACCCGCCGGACGCCGTAAAAAAGAAAATAAAGCGTTCTGGAGTGACCTGCGGTTCGACTGCATAGTCTCACTGTTCTGAACAGTGACATGACCTTGTGCAGGTCATGACCCTTGACCTGACCTTGATTGATCTGACAAAGAACCTGTGAAGATTATAGCTTGGTTTTCATTTGCCACGACCTCAAATTTCATCTTGTGACCTTGCCCACCCCAAATTAAGACCAAGTTGTAAAGAAGCCACCATTTCAAAATCTACAAATCTCAATGCATTTTAGCATGCAGCAGAAAAAACTGCAGAAAGTCACAATCTGAATGAATTTTTTGTATAATGCTAGCATAGTCTCTCAAAGGCTAGAGGATACTCCCAGAAATCATACATTGAAAGAGCTTGCATTGTTTCCTGTTCAAGTTGACCTTGACCCACAAGGTTATGTCATTCTGTCAGAAAAGCAGTTACCCCAGTCAGTGATGGCCTCCCCGTGCAATATGGGAGGAAAACTCGTACCTATCCTGATTGAGGTAACCGCAGATGTTGCACTGGAGGGGCTGCTGGTAGCCATGGCAACCCATGTGGATGGTGTACATGACGTGGTCAAGGAAGAGCACTCTGCAGAACTCACACCTGAACACAGGAACCTCCTCGCTTCTCTCGTCAACCACCTGCAAACAAATAATTAATTCTAATATAATGCTTTCTTTAGGATCAATAATGACCAATCACTTCTGAATGTTAACTCACGAGAGTTACAGACACGTGACTTTACTGACACATGGTCCGTAGGAAATAGGATAGAGATTGGAGTATTTCTAACAAGGCTCACACATGGAATGTCTCTTCACATCAATGTTTTGTACGACATGTATTGATTAGAAGATCCTTAATATTTAGTTTTGAAAGCCTTTTACTTATCAATCATCACATTTGTACATTACTTGTTCTATGTGTTACACTGTATGTGTATTGTTGTCAATAATGATTTTAAAGAAAAAAGAAAAAAAACCTTCAGGCTCTGGATGTTCCCGCCAACCTCCGACCTTTTCCCGCGCCCCTGCCCGCTGACCGGCGAGTGGAGGCTGCCGTCCGAGGCGTTTTCGTCGGCGATGGCGGAATCACGACTTGGGCTGGTCAGGCTATCGGACTCGTGACCGTTCTCGGCGGGCGCGTCCCTGTCGATGTGAAGCGGGGTGGTGCAGTGGCCGGCGTACGCGGCGCTGAGGTCCTTGAAGGCCCGGTTGTGGGCTGCAGCATGCTCCGTACTGGTGCCGGGTCTGTCCAGCTCAGTCTCGGGGTGACGGGAAAAGCCCTGGAGGGGAAAACACAAACAAATGTTGAACTTCTTTTTCATTCTGGACAAAATCAGACTCTCCCCTAGTTAGTTCCAGTTCAAGTTCTTCATAGGAAATAACATACAAGGATGAGTAAACCTTGAAATGCAATGAAATTTAAATTCAATTTAAACTCAATAGGTCCTGTCTCAACAGCTTTGCAAATAGACAATGAAAGGCTATGTAGACTATATTAGATTTTTTAAATGTGACATTCCATAATCACACGGTAGTCCGTCATTCCTAAGGCAAGATTGCATGCCATCCATACACCACTTCTGTACCTGGTTACATTCCAGCTTACCTGTGAGAACACAGCACTAATGATGGGTGAGGTTGCCAGACCGGGGTCCTGTTTGGGAGCTTACCTGTGAGAACACAGTACTGATGATGGGTGAGGTGGCCAGACCGGGGTCCTGTTTGGAAGCTTACCTGTGAGAACAGGGCACTGAGGATGGGAGAGGTGGCCAGACCGGGGTCCTGTTTGGGAGCTTACCTGTGAGAACACGGCACTGAGGATGGGTGAGGCTACCAGACCGTGGTCCTGTTTGGGAGCTTACCTGTGAGAACACAGCACTGATGATGGGTGAGGTGGCCAGACCGGGGTCCTGTTTGGGAGCTTACCTGTGAGAACACAGCACTGATGATGGGTGAGGTGGCCAGACCGGGGTCCTGTTTGGGAGCTTACCTGTGAGAACACAGCACTGATGATGGGTGAGGTGGCCAGACCGGGGTCCTGTTTGGGAGCTTACCTGTGAGAACACAGCACTGATGATGGGTGAGGTGGCCAGACCGGGGTCCTGTTTGGGAGCTTACCTGTGAGAACACAGCACTGATGATGGGTGAGGTGGCCAGACCGGGGTCCTGTTTGGGAGCTTACCTGTGAGAACACAGTACTGATGATGGGTGAGGTGGCCAGTCCGGGGTCCTGTTTGGGAGCTTACCTGTGAGAACACACCACTGATGATGGGTGAGGCTGCCAGACCGGGGTCTTGTTTGGGAGCTTACCTGTGAGAACACAGTACTGATGATGGGAGAGGTTGCCAGACCGGGGTCCTGTTTGGGAGCGCTGTGCTGTAGAGAGTCGGCGCCCAGGTAGTGGATGGCGCTACTGATGGCCTGTTCCATCACATGGCCCTGCACCAGCTCACCGGGGGGGCTCTAGTGGGGAGGGGAGGGAAATTTAATATGTGAACAAACATGCAGTCCAACCTGGCCAAGAAGACCACAAAAAACATACTGTTTAGGTGTTATCAAAAGTTGTCTTTGTCACTGCAAAAGTCAGCAGGGTTAGGATAAATCAAACCTTCTCCATACTAAAGGTGTATCCATCTACAGGTGCATCCATCTACAGGTGCATCCATCTACAAGTGCATCCATCTACAGGTGCATCCATCTACAGGTGCATCCATCTACAGGTGCATCCATGTACAGGTGCATCCATCTACAGGTGCATCCATCTACAGGTGCATCCATCTACAGGTGCATCCATCTACAGGTGCATCATCTACAGGTGCATCCATCTATAAACAAAGGTTCAAACAAACAAACAAACAAACAAATAATTTGTTCCTGTACCTTCTGTTCCTGTTCGAACACCATGTCCTCCACTCCCTCGCTCCCCCTGCTCGTCTCCTCCTCCTCTCCATCATCCTCCACGTACCGCTGAGGAACGCTGCTCTTCCTCTTCCCTGCCCTCCCATTGGACGCCATGTCTGCAGGCGGAGCCTGGAGCAGCATCATGTCTTTTCTTGCACTGCATCTGTGGATGGGAGGGGGCATTGTAACATGTGGTGCTACTTAGCAAAACAGACATTTTTTTTTTCAACCTTTATTTAACCTTGACAGTATGCACAACATACACTCTTCGGCCGAGGCCGTTTTTCAAGAGTTCAAGGGAGGAGGTCAGGGGTTCTTTCAACATGCCATCGGAAAATAGAACATAAATTGTTATACAAAGATAACGTTACAAACAAGTATTTCATAATCACATTCAGCAAATAAATATAAGTCGACGATATAACATCATTTTCCTACTCGGTAATCACAGTCAGTTCGTAGTTACTCGACATATGCTTGTTAGGGCAAAAAAAGAGGCAGCCCTGGTATAAGCACAAGATTTTTAAAGCTATTCTGAAGCCATGTTCATGGTAGGAGGTAGGACAAAAATGCAAGTATTAAGAGACCTTATATTCAAGCATTGCAGAAATTCGTAATCTCTGTCCTTAGAAATAACATCATCATTCTAACATGCCCCAGATGATAAGAATGGTTTATTGGTCAGAAATTACCCATGCAATGACAGCCAGTGCTGAATTGCTGCAGGGTTTACAATCATATAATACAGAACAGATACATATTTGCTCCACACTTGGACTTTGTGGAACTGTCGCAAGGGCCTGGGCGACTGCCATTCGGCGCCAGCAGGTGACCTCAATACGACCTTCCCCAACCGAAGTCAGGTACCCATTCACACCTGGGTGGAGTGAGGAAAGTCGTGTAAAGTGTCTTTCCCAAGGGCACAACATCGGGGTATATCGGGGTTTCAACCCCGGGACCTCTCGGTTCTGGGCGAAACACTCTTGACTACCAATTGCACCACAAGATGTACATACCTTTCCATGTGTTCTCTGAGCGAGAGTCTCTGTTTGTAGGCTCGCCAGCACCAGTTGCACCTGTACGGTCTCTCACCTGTCGGCAACAGGTACAGGGGTCAATTGTCTATTGATTCAGTGATGCATTGATGTCTTTCAGTGATGCATTTTCATAAGCAGTTTACCTGATCCGCTTTTCTAAGATATATCACCAATACCATCAAAGCTGCAGTCATGTATGTTTGCACTAGTTGATATGAACGATTGTTGAGCAATTAAGTCCATTCACTCATTCTAAGGACAGCGACTCATACCACTATCAAGCAAATCATGCTAGAACCTGAACATAACTAGCTTACTAACATTCAAGTTTGTAAAGGATGTTTATCATCCTTGCTTACAAATGCTTCCTTCACCTGAGTGTGTCCTCATGTGCCCCACCTTCCTTTGGTAGGTATAGCTGGTTGGGATTCGAACCCTCCATCAACTGATCCAGATGTGCATGACTAGTCGCTGGACACTAATGGCAGCTAACATATGTACTATCTGTGACTACATTTCCTTACTGACTTGAGTGTTTTTGCATGTACCCCACTAGGGCATCCTTTCTGCGACAGGCATAGCTGGTTGGGATTCGAACCCTCCATCAACAGATCCAGAAGTGCATGACTGGCAGCTGGACACTAATGGAATCTAATAGATGTACTATCTATGACTTTATTTCCTTTCTCACCTGTGTGTGTTCTCATGTGCCCCACCAACGGGTCTTTTCTGCAGCAAGTGTACATGTAGCTCATTTAATTTGGATTCAAACCCTCCAACAACAGATCCAGAAGTGCATTAGCTGGCCACTAACAGATTCTGAAGCTAATAGTATCTATATATGACTACATTTCCTTTCTCACCTGAGTGTGTCCTCATGTGCCCCACCTTCCTTTGGTAGGTGTAGCTGGTCGGGATTAGAACCCTCCATCAACTGATCCAGAAGTGCATGACTAGTCGCTGGACACTAGCAGGAGCTAACATATGTACTATCTATGACTACATTTCCTTTCTGACTTGAGTGTTTTTGCATGTACCCCACTAGGGCATCCTTTCTGCGACAGGCATAGCTGGTTGGAATTTGAACCCTCCATCAACAGATCCAGAAGTGCATGACTGCTAGCTGGACACTAATGGAAGCTAATAGATGTACTATCTATGACTATATTTCCTTTCTCACCTGTGTGTGTTCTCATGTGCCCCACCAATGGGTCTTTTCTGCAGCAAGTGTACATGTAGCTCATTTAATTTGGATTCAAACCCTCCAACAACTGATCAAGAAGTGCATTAGCTGGCCACTAACACAGTAACAGATTCTGAAGCTAATAGTATCTATAGATGACTATCTATAGATGTCCTTTCTCACCTGAGTGTGTCCTCATGTGCCCCACCAGGGCGTCCTTCCTTCGGCAGGTGTAGCTGCAGTGACTACAGCGGAACGGCCGCTCGTCCGAGTGGGTCTTCGTGTGTCGGATCAGGTTCCCCTTCTGGGTGAACGCAGCGGAACACAGATTGCACTTGTACGGCCTCTCGCCTAAAGGTCGAAGGTTAAAAATATGTGAAAAAACAAAACAAAATCACAAAATAAAATGACAATTTACTTCATTAATCAACGAAAATTTTGGCGTACATGTAAAAAGCAAAATATACTACTATTACTAAGTACTAAGGGGTGAACAAGAAAGTATGGGGTTGTTTCTGACTTTCTCAGAAAATTTCTATGATAGGGAAAACTTAGCCTAATTTTAATCCCGCTTCTAGTCAGCCACCCGTAACCAGCCAGCCGCCTACCGGGATGGGGACATAGGCCCCGGACAGCTGGAGTTTGCGTTACATAGACTAGGGAAAACTGGCCTGTGATTATACGAGAACTATCAAAATTGCAAACAAGCTATTGCCTATGGTGAAACATACCTGTGTGGGACCTCATATGCACCGTCAGCACATTCGGCGATGCACACACCAATCCACACTCCTCACACACCAGCTTCTTTCCTCGAACATGATTGGTCGAACTACTCATGGCTATTCCATCATCTGACCTCCCCCCTCCCTCTGCCATTCCATGATCCATGCCTCCTCCCTCTGCCTGCTCCTGTTCAATCAGCATTCTCTCCTCCTCGGCTCTTCTCTCTGCATCTACCATTCCCATGGCTGTTCCGTGTACCGCCGCTTCCCCCTCCTGCTTTATGTGTCTTCTGTCTCCCAGCATCATGCTGAGGACTGATCCGAGAGCTGTTGTCCCCCCCTCCTCCTTGATACTGGATGAAGGCACTTGCATGACTTCCTGCCCTGCTGCTTCTGTCATTGTTTTTGGTGTTTATCTGGATGGTCAGGGAACAAATCACTGATCAGACATCTAAACCTTTCTTGACAGCATATACAAAAGTGGGAGAGTTGTGGTGCATTTTTAGAATCATTCCCACAAATCAAGGAAACATAAAAATAATCATTATTTAATGATGATAAATATAATATTAATTCTATGTACTAGTAATTGTGGCAATAGACAAATCTGACCCCAAAACTTAGAAATCATATAACACTAGAACACATAATAAAAACTTGCAAAAAAACTTCACAGACTTGCTTCAACTTTTTTTCAGGATCAGTCTATTATACTTTGAAGGTACTTATGCAGTGTTCAACAAATTCTGTTGTAGCGTGTATGTGTAACTTGTAGTAGGGGCATTCATAGAAGTAGAAGCTTTTTACAGAGCTTGGCATGAGATATCCAAAAAGTATGGTCTAGACGTCACAGGTGGTTCTATATCATATAATTATGCAGCCGCTTCCATTTGCTGGCCATGGTTTGTTTCGCCAAGAGAGGTACAATAATTCCCCAAAAATAATTGCCTGGGCCCTTCCCTGGCTAAGTATCTATAAGGGCAGATACACTCATACAGGCAACAGAATTACAACTGATATTCATAATTTTAGACCTTTCTACTACACATTTTTACCCAAAATATGTAAATTTACCGGTTTATCTGATAGATATAACATTAAATACATTCATTTGCAAAACCATGCCCAAAGGCTGATTGCATGTACATTATTAAGGTGAAAGTAAAGTAATGAAGTACATACTACTAATGCAAATGCAAACAATGGAGCAGGCAAGTATTGTATTGCTGGTATAAACATTGTATTACAGAATTATAGTATTACGCTTGTTGTTAACGAAATAAAAAATGAGCGGTCTAAACTGGAACAGTCCTACCTGACCGAAAATTCTACTCTACTCTACTCTAAAAACAAAATAAACACAATTAAAACCCAGCACTTTTAATGCACAAGCTACACCAACATTGTGGAAAATCTAACAGCACACAGCCGAATCATACCACGACAAACCTGCACCAAGTAGGTTGTTGTTGTAGGTTAGAAGTTTAAACCTCCTTGCTTGCACAAGCGGTCAATGACCCCGCCCCCCGCCTGCATACATTACGTGACGCTACCGCCCGGTCTCTCCCCCTTTTACTTCCTGAAACCAAAACTTTCCGCCGATCGAAAGTAGAGGGCTACGAACAGTCGACACCACTTTCGTCTGCGCCTGCAGATAACATTTCCAACAGCAGCGGCGACTAGAAGCGGGCGTTTCAGTGCTTCAGTCGCATTTGTCGCGGTTGTCACTCGGCGTTTCTATATTTAGCAACTTGTCCAACGCCATATCGCAACAAGTGTATCTTGGAAAATTAGGAGCGTGCGTCTACAGAGAACCCAGGCCTTTCCAGTCGCGCCAAAGCAGTGACAGCGCTAGATCTACACGCAGAAATGACGTTCGGCCTTACCTGAGTTGTTGTGGCGCCGTAACGTTCTCATCACGCCGGAATGTCGCCGGTTCAGGACGAGATTCCAGCGGCCGGGTAACTTTTTCCTCGCATGGAAGCCATGTTGGCGCGCGGGGCACGACGGGAATCTCCGGGAATGATGGGAAAATCCATGGAATCCCCGGGGGCGCGAAGTATGATTTATGAAACATGACGCAACATACAAGGTCAAGGCAAGGTCGGAAATATGCAAAGGCCTTTGAAACAGTTTTGTCCAAATGATTTAGTTTCCCGCTATGATAGAACCTACTTGGAAATCTAACTAATAATAAATATAATGTGCAACACGTCACAGCCGCACTCTAATATTCAACAAGGGACACCCTCCTTTAGTAGCGCAGAAACCTGCTCGGGAAATACTCGGCAAACCCTCCTGGCAAATCCGAGCGGGTTTCGGCGCTGCTAAAGGCCTAAAGGAAGGTGTCAAGAGCATGAAGAGACCGTATCAAACTGGGTTATCCGTTATTCCCAAGGAGAAGGCCGGTATTGTCCAAACGCCGGTGACAAAGGGCATATGAACGCAGCTACCGGCCTTTGGTTACCCCCTTTAGAGATCTTAAGACCTAGCTCTGTGATATATCTAGAGTTTTTTGTGGTTGTAAATTTCTTGCTTTATGTTGCCTTATTTATCAATCGATTGGGATATATTGGGATATGGGTTGGAAGACCTCACACAACTTTAATGACATTGATCGAAAGAGACACTGGGCTCTCAGGTTCTGAGTTATTTTCCGCCATGAAGGACAAATTGTACTGGAAGAACTTTATTGACTGTATCCCACCGGAGTAATCCGGATGAACGATGATGATGATGGGATATCATGCTGACTTGTGGTCGTCTTCATTTTCCTATCAACCCTATTATTTCCTAAATGAAAATAATGGACCAAACTGGCCTAAACGCCGGAGTCGGAGCTATACTACATATAAAAACTGATCGGCGAGCGGTCATCACAAAAGAGCCGACCATTCAGTTCCAAGCCCATACGCAAGGCGGCTACTCCACGATTAGATGATCAGATGATGATGGCTGGTTCTTCGCTTGCGAAGATCTTCGTGGGAAGAGTGTCCTGAGAGGCAGGCTAAGTAAACCCATAGTCACATGGTAGTCACATGCTAGTAGCGCCACGGAAGACAGACCCTGACAATAGTCCTGTTATTATTACCTATCAGTTACTTTTGCAGTACTTTTAAAAGTTATCAAAATCTAGGATATCGAGTCATCAGCTTGTGAAAATGTCTGAGTTCCTAGGAAATGCCCAGGGAGCGCTAGCTGCCCTGTCCGAGACCCTCCAGACTTCAGCCCTGCAGTTGTTCACGGACCCCACCCAGCTCTCCCCGGACCAGGCTGCCCTGGTCGCCGTCTCTGTGCTGCTTGTCGGCACGGTGCTGCGGACCTTCTGGGGTACGGGTGGACAGAGGAGGAACAAAGTCAGGTTAAGGGCAGAGTTTACGCCAGGTAAGGCTACTGTTGAATCAAATTGTGGCATCGTCGTGGCGCAATGGCAAGGTGTTTGGGACAGGACTCAGAGTCCACGGTTCCCCAGCTTCAAAAGAACCCATTTCACTTATCGGAAAGAGAAGGTGTCATTCCCGGTGTGGGCGGATAGAAAAATACCAAATCTGTTTTGCAAAACATGCAGCTTGTACTCTCTAGTACAAGCCTGGTATATTACCGGGTATGCAATACAAACAAACATCTATGTAGGGCGTATTTGTGTAAGTCAGTAATTATCTGCACGCTCCTGGACTTTGATCCCCATCGGGCCCAAAGATCCACTAGCAGGGGACGTGATCTGATCAGTAAAATCTTTATTTGCACCCTATCCTCCCAGCAGGCCCGATATGCTCGGTTCATTACCCCCCATAGCGAGCATATCGGGCCTGCTGTGAGGTTATGCCCGAAAGTAGCCTGGGTGGCCTGGTAGCGAGTGTGGGAGCCCCGGTAGTAATAGGATGGCACCCAAGCTAGCCCGAAAGTAGCCTGGACGGTGCCAACCGATTACTACTGGGTAGCCTGGAGTCCAGCCATGTTAGCTTTGGTCCACTCCCAACGCAATCTGCTCCCAACTCACATAGAAAAGAGTAGCAGGTGTAGGAACCCGGTGGTAATCGGATGGCACCCTTGCATAAATAATTGCAAGGAAGCATTCAGATACAATAACGTACATTTTAAAGTCCACTTTCGGTAGACCTATCTGAAGTTCCACTTACATTGCTACTGGGGTTTGACTTCTTGTTGGAAGGCAAGAGCTAATAAATACTATGAGTTTTGTGATTTTAGTAGAAATTCTAATTACATAGTAGATACTTTTTTGCATTGTTTGATTGTTAAATTCCCTCTCCATTAAATTTCTTCCCCAGGAAAAGTGTACTACCATGCACCGCCACCCGTGAAGGCGATCCCATGTCTGACTCCGTTCGGTATGAAGCTGGAGACATATCTGCGTATGGCTGATATTCCGTACGAGCCCGTGTATGGTTGGAGCATAGGCCCAAAGGTGTGTGTGCGCAGTGCGTCTTGTACACTGCAAAATTATGTTAGGTCATACTGACTTGGTTAATGGATCATATACCCAAACACAGTTCGGTGGCTATGAAAACTCTTTTTGCCAGTTAGATACGGTCTTTGCCACCGTTCGATCTGCTTAGAGATTAAGTTTTCACACCGCGACATCTATATGGGCAAGCATGCTACCCTCATGAGACGGGTATATATGACTAACGATAAACCAGACGGAATCGAAGTCCCCTTAGAGCTTTAGACAAGGTTTTGGCTCCGTCCATATTTATCATGTACAGAGACAATCATAGCTGTGAGGATTGCCTACATTCTAGTCTTCTGTCTAATATAAGGTTAATCTACTTTTTTACACAAAAAGTTTGGAAACCTGATTTCAGCTGATTATGTTGTGACCATCCCTAATAAGGACTTGTCAAATGTGACCACGTTTCGGTGCATGGCCCCTTTGATAAGTTTCCCCTTTATCATTGACAGCAGTTCCACATAGACCAGGTTTTATAGGTCCCTTGACTGGTCTTCATGGGTAGGTTTGACTGTACTTTTGATTTTTTTTAAATAGAATATTGTAGAGTTGAACGTTGATTCCACAGGGGAAAGTCCCGTGGATAGAGTACAACGGTGAAGCCATGGGAGACTCTGGTCTCATCATAGAGTTCCTGAACAGGGAGAAAGGCGTGGACCTGAACCAGTCCCTGAGTGAGGCAGACAAGGCCGTCAGCAGGGCCTTTACTAAGATGGGGGAGGAGAACACGTACTGGTGCGTACATGGTACCAGGAATGGCCCTCGCCTGCAAGTTTCTTTGTTTGCTTGTCTCACATGACCGGTAAACCGCCTTTAGACATAACACACCACGTCTGCACAGTACAAGCTCAGTAAGACCGAATGGTAAGGTTTGATCTAGTGCTGCGTACCGGTACTGTAGCGTGAAAATCGATTAGGTACAGGTCCAAAATACCGGATCATGAAGTACCGGTACTGTACCGATATAAATCTACACCAAGTCTATGCTTATTTTGTGACTGATCTCCTAACCTCATGGCCTTATGCAACACCAAACATACATCACAGAAAACTTGACATGCTGTTTTCTTTAAGGCATGCAATGTTTATTTGCTGATAATGGCAAGTCTGTAAACTAATGAGCGTTTTTGTTGTGTAGGGGTGGTGTCCGGAACAGGTATATGGATAACTTTGAAACGCTGCTGGAAGTAATGGAGGCATCCTGGTCACTCAGGCTCCTCATGACGGTCACTAGCGACGTCACACAGACCCTGTGGGCTCAAGGCATGGGGCGCCACTCCAGGCACGAAACCGAAAGCATCGTGGAGAAAGATCTAAAGGCCCTCTCAACTTTTCTGGGTAAATATATCACTCTTATTCTGCATAGAGTTTTAACTGTAAATGCCAACACAATAAATTGGACTTACCCAAATTTTCGACTGAACAGCTACATTCTTTGTCAAGGAATGAACCATCCACTGCTTGTGACGTCACGTTATGCAGATAAGACACGTGACTCGGTGAGTAGTGGATCATATATTGCAGAAAGTCTATGGCGCCCCCCGTCTCTGTTGAGGGATGGTTGTAATGCCCGGATGTATATGGACTCCTTAATCCCTCTAGCAAAAAATTCATTCCTTGACAAAGACTGTAGCTGTTCAGTCGAAAATTTGGGTAAGTCCAATTTATTCCATGTGTTGGCATTTACAGTTAAAACTCCATGCAGAAGGACTTCTACCAACACAGATGAACTTTCAAGTGAATATCACTCTTATATTTTAATTGAACCCTTTAAATAACCTGCCTGTCATCACCGATTTCTCATGCAACAATGCCATGTTGGATACCACATTTCAATTCTTGCTTTTGTTGCCTTTCTGTCCAGGTACTAAACCTTACCTGATGGGCGATGAGCCTACCGAGGCGGATGCAGCCATCTTCGGTCAGCTGTCTGAGGCTCGTTGCACTTACCCTGGGACCCAGCTGGAGAGGCTTGTCACTGTAGACTGCCCCAACCTTCAGGCCTACTTCAACCGCATGAAGAACCGCTACTGGCCAGACTGGGACGAACTGACTAACAAAGCTGTACCTATATCTGTAGTTAAGGTAATTTCAGACCGATTCCTCTAAACAAAAAACACCTGTCAGGCTTTGACTACTTTACCTGTAATTGAGATAATTCCATCCCGATTTCTCGAATCTAAAAAGCGAAATCACACCTGTGGCATTAACTGTTGGTTGTATGAAGGTTTTATGTATAGATTAACATAAAAATTCATATGTAAAAATAATCATTGAATAAACAAGGAATGATGTTCAGCAGTTTTCATACACGGGTTAAAGGACTAAAAGATGAATGTTGAATGAAGGTACATGTAGTCTCTAATCAACGATTGATGCATATAGTTAATAGATGATATGATGAATGAGTAAAGAGCCTGTGTCAGTGTGAATTATAAGATCGTATGCGTAGATGTCCAGAACTACAGTCAAACCCGAATTGGGTTAACTATGTAAAAGTGGGCGGAACCGTGTAAATGACTGGAGGCTGTTGACTGCTCCAAGGTTGACTGTACATGTGGTACTAGCCCTCACTCATGCTACTGCCCCATTTCCAATCTGGGGCCCAGCCGGGTTATTTGCGAAAGCAAAAAGTTTTTTTTAACGTTTTGTGTCTTTTGTTGTCTGCCCGGCCGGGCCCCGGATTGGTAAATGGAACCGTAGCATTATCCGGGCTGGCACCCCTGTGTGACCATTAGGGCTATAGATGTGCTCCACCCTATACACTTGACTTGGAGGTGTAGGTATACATGCATGTGATTAATTTGATTTTTCTTATCAATTTCGAATGCAACGTATACATAATCTCGCATTCATAAATCATGTAGACTGCATGTTACAATAACAACAAATCATTATGTATACATGTAGTCAAGTTTGTATTGTATACATACATGTTGTGACTAGTTGTAGTGCGAAAATGACATGTTAAACGCCAATATCCATTTTTTGCCTCCCTCTCCATTTGGTCTGAGATTGTGAGTTGCTGAGATTTCTATCAATCCTGCAAGCTAGTGAAGCAGAAATGTTAGATTTAAGAAGTTATTAAGATTGCAGCAAGAACCTGACTTGCCGTATATTCATACACAGGTTATAGTATAGGGAAGACTTAGATTATGTACACCACTTCACTCAGGTGAAAATGGGTACCTAGCTTCGGTTAAGGACGTCCCTATCGAGCACGTAAAAGAACCCATTACACTTATCGAAAAGAGAAGGTGTCCTTCTACGTGTGAGCGGATCAAAAAAAGAGTAAATCTGTTTTGATATGCAGCTTGTACTCTCCACTACAAACCTGGTATATTACGCCATCGGGCAGTTTACCGGGTATGCAGTACAAACAGACATCTATGTAGGGCGTACTTAGGTAAATTAGTAATTATCTGTACGCTGCCGGACTTTAATCTCGGGGGCCCAAAGATCCACATTGAGGGGGCGTGATGTGACCTGTAAGATAATCTTAATTTGCACTCATGTCTGAAGGCTTACATTGGTGAAATAAATGAATTTCATCATAGAATATTGTGGCGTTATATTTTGACAATAAAATTGTGATTGTGCGCACTTCTTCCTGTGCGTGAGGAGGGTTGTATGTAGCGCCCCGGGCCGACAAATAAAATCAATAAAAAAGATATTAAAAAAACAAGAAGAAAACAACACCGCGTACATAAACAAAACTCTGGATACTTATCGAGAAATATTGTTGACATCTCTGTGTTAAGTTTTCTTTTCATATACGGTACCAATCACATGTCACAGCGTAATTATTACTTGGACAAGACAGCAAGAGCCGTCCCCATCATTTTTTTGTCAACCTTTATTTAACCTTGAAAGTATGCAAAAACATACACTCATTCGGCCGAGGCCGTTTTTCAAGAGTTCAAGGGAGGAGGTCAGGGGTCCTTTCAACGTACCATCGGAAAATAGAACATAAATTATTATACAAAGATAACGTTACAATCAGCATTCCATAATCAAGCATATAAAGATAAATCGACGATATAACATCATTTCCAATATTCGGTAATCATAGTCAGTTCGTAGTTACTCGTCGCAACATATTTTTAAATGTCCGCTTATGTCATGGCCGCTTATGTCTGATTGGTACAGCAATATGTGCGAGTTTATTTCCAATAGATGGGCACCTTCCTAATCAGCACAGTTGTTGGCAACAATTGCAAACACGTCGTACTTATACAAATAAAATCAGTAAAGAATCCGTCTTAAGTTAGGCTATGCCTCGTTATAGGCTAACATCTAGTCAAGTGTTTGTCTCGATTAAATGAGGTTCGACTTCAGCTCTTACCAGAATGTGATTCCTTTATTTCACTATCGCCTAACTGAATTTCTGTCTGATATAAGAAAGCTTTCCCGTTAAAACAGTCTAACACACGAAGTCTAGCCGTGGCGACTAATGAAGGGCGTTTTTGCCTGTTATTACATTGACGGGACAGTATATGTAACAACAAACAAAAACGCCCTTCTTTAGTCGCCACGGCTATAACAAGTCCCTTTATCTATATTGCCGATTCGGTTCACATTACCGAATTTTTTTAGCAAACAGTTAACGTTAACTTTTCACGATAAACTTTGTAACATAAAATTTGAAACATTTTGAATGGTTGGTTGCAAAAAATCTGAACCAGCAAAACATTACACCGCAATAGGAATATGTTTTATGTTCGTTCGTTAGTTAGTTGGTTAGTTAGTTAGTCAGTAAGTTAGTTAGTTTGTTTGTTTTATTGATGTTTACGACAACAGTAACAGGTGTCCACACTTTTGAATGCTCTAATGTTACCTGCTATTACCCATGAAGCTCCGCGCCGACTTCCTGGTTGGAGCAGAATCAAAATGGCGACCGTCAGCGGTCAGCTGTGGGTGCAGGTCTGCCTTCTAGTCTTTCTCACCGCCGTCCAGATATTAGCAGGGTAAGTCTCTACACTGTCGACTGTAGACAACACGTGCCTTAACGCGATGGCAAAGTTTGGCCGTGTTTTCTTGAACCGATCCGGAAAAATCTGTGCTTTTTTGTGGCGTGTATTTGGCGTGGTGAGAGTTGCGGTTTTCAAAACGCCGGGTGGGGAGGGGGGCTAGACGATAAACTGACTTCCTCACAAATTATGAAACGCTTTCCTTCTTTTTTCTCTGAATGTTCATAGAGAACATCGTGATGTTGCTTAATGCAATAAGAATATAGTCCGCACTCCTCTTTTGAATTAGTTAAAAGTCGTATAATTTGGATTTTATGTCCGACTGTGAAAATGTCAAAATCTTTTGAAGCCAAACCGTGACTGTCATGTAAAATTTACTCTGCTACTTGGCTATACACTTGTTAAACGCAAGGCTCTGTCAGGCAATAATAGTTTTTAGTAATTCTACATATATTTTTTTGTAAATTCAAAGGATATTGGTAACAGATTGGTCTGAAAAAATACATGTATCCAAAGACAGAAAATTATGTTATATCCATGATGAGTAAAGTGACTCGAAAACACAGCATTTGATTCTCATACCATTCTAATCTCATAGACTGAGTCCTGAAGGACCTATTACTTTTCTTAGTTAAAGCATACTGAAAGTAGAGTAAACCTGGTAAGACACCATATTTACATTGTTACAAAATGTATTTCGTTCTTTTACTTCCTGGCAGGCGGGACTTTTATAAAATTCTGGGTGTGCCCAAAGACGCCTCGACCAACCAGATCAAGCGCGCGTACAGAAAACTGGCCATGCAGTACCACCCCGACAAGAACCAGGGCGACCCAGAGGCAGACGAGAAATTCCACGACATAGGGGCAGCGTACGAGGTACGGACAGATTGATTACAAGATGGCAAAGACTATAGGTTTATGCTACAGCCATGAAAAACTGTCACCTAGAGCAGAAGCCTCAAACAACCATTGCCTTTGATTTAAACTTCAACATTTCAGTACTTGATGTAGGAAATGATGATGAGGAAAATTTTATTTCTGGACATTAAAATAAGTACGTAGACAGCTGGATCCAGTTAGCAAGGTGGGAGGGGCAAGACAAGTGGTTTTTAACTTGTGTATATGGCCTCCAAATATCCACTTGATAATACAGATTTGTTGGGAAGTTGGTCACGTGTGTATGACTATGAGAATGGGCATTTAGAGGTACCTTGAATGCACCATTGAGACTACGGAAGAATCTAGAGTAGAGTAGAGTAGAGTAGAGTAGAGTAGAATTTTCGGTCAGGTAGGACTGCTCCAGTTTAGACCGCTCTTCATTGTTGAATTCCATTTCACTCAACTGTCATGGTGGGTTTGTGTGGATGTTCCAAAGCTCTGTGGTTGTACTTTACAGGGTGAACTTCCATGTACCTGTCGAATCTGGCTTTGAAGGCATAAAATCTAGAAACAAGGGTTGTTATAACATTTTGAATAGTAATACATATTTTTTGTGAGGAACCTGAACATTTTGTTTGGCACCTGTTTTGATACATGGATACAAAGTAATTTCTAGAAGTGATAAGCCTGAAATGGCTCTTACTGGGCAGGGAATATCACTATACTTAAAATCAGACCGAAAGAAATTGTGACAAATGTTTGTAGCAAGTTGTGTACTGACAGATTTGCACATTGCTACAGTACAGGGAGACCCAACACAGCCACATGTGTTCTCATTCACATGTAAATCAGCTGGGTGTTGTGGCTGTCTCTGATTGGTTAGCAGCTGGGGGTGAAAGGTCGTGGGGATTGACTTCCTGATTGTGGTGGCGGGACCTAATGCATTTAAAGGGGTCATGTATACGTAACTGATTGGATAAATGGCTTAATATGTTGTTGAATGGTGTATTTTTTGTTGATCTGTTGTAGGATTTCAATGCTGTTGTTTTTAGACATATAGAGAGGAAACAATATAATATCACTGTAGGCCTATGGGCACTACTAGTAATGTACGATGTAGCCATTACTAACAGT
The DNA here is from genome assembly GCA_035149815.1 of Branchiostoma lanceolatum. Lineage (NCBI taxonomy): Eukaryota > Metazoa > Chordata > Leptocardii > Amphioxiformes > Branchiostomatidae > Branchiostoma > Branchiostoma lanceolatum. Next base: position 2,093,832 of record CM068880.1, read on the forward strand.
GTAATAGAGAATTGGAACCACAAAAATAAGACAAAGTGGACATGGAAAGGAAACAATTTGAAAATCCACTAATGTGAGTGTTCTTAATCTTAACACTGCTGAATATGGTGACCTTATGTCATTGATTATGTACTTTGACAGGGCTTTATTCCAGCAGAACAAACTTTCACAGTGCATATACATAGCGGTATATCCACTGTACAGTGTTATACAAGTACAATAAACCTTAAGAAGTAGGTTCATAATTGTCAAGCTATAACTTAGCATAATAATATTAACATAGTAATCCATATATTTTGCACTTTTCCTATATTTAGTTGACTTGTAAAATCTGTCGCTGGCAGGTCTACGTGTATGTATTGCATTTTATGTCATGCCTGGGCCTGATACGGGTGTTCCGGACTGTGTGATAACTATCCGGATCTCATAGTGTTCGGGAGGGTTATCACACAGGCTTTCATAGAATATTTCGAACGCATTTCGAACGCGTCGGTTGCGCGGCCGTCGGAATTTTGAATACCGGATTCAGAGATTGGAATCAATGTTGCTACAGTTTCTTGTTCGAGGACACAAAACTCCCTCAGCTTCTGGCGCATTCCGCATTGAAATATGTGTTTTCTCGGGTGGGTATGGCCAAGGTATGACATAAATAAAATATGTCAAATATATATTCTATATACAATGGAGTGGTCTGATGCTTACTTTGATTCAATACCAAACAAGAAGATGTTCTTAGCCATCATACCTACCTTTGCAGTTATTCTTGGTGATTTAAGACTAAGATTATGTAATTCAGCCAGTTTTATAAAATGGTGTTTTTATTTGGCTGCAATGTTGTTTTAGCATTCTTATGTACTGATCTGTGAGTAAACTTATCTGTGAAAGATGATAAACAGATTTATACCCCCTGACAAGTATCCCATCCTGCCCTGCCACAGGTTTTATCAGACGCAGACAAAAGGAAGACGTATGACAGACATGGGGAGGAGGGTCTGAAGGAGGGGTCCAACTTCGACCCCTTTGGAAGCTTTTCCAGGTAAGAGCCTTTTATTTAACTTCTCAAGATTTCACAATACTTTATGATATATCACTAGCCAATTAACAAAGCAAGGATTAGGAAGCATGTGGTCTTAGACCTGTTTCTTTTTCGTGTTGATTTATATGTGTCAGTCATTTCCTGCCAGTTCCATTGATATACATAAGTAGTTGTGGGAAAGAATGCACCTGACTGCCATGCCAGTGCACAGAATGCAAACACTTTGAGATAATTTAAAGTCTTTAGGAGCACCAGTACTATTGTATAACACAGAGGCAAGACTTACATTATATATTTATGTATAGAGAGAGAGTATGGTAATTGATGTCCATTGTTAGCTGTTAGTGTTAGGACAAAAGCTCCAGCACTATTTGATAGAAGAACAAACTTCGAAGTCTCCAAAGAATCCTGTAGATCATGTAACTCCCATTAACACTGCATGTTGCATGTATGTGTAGACATGTTTAACATTATTTTTCTCTATATACTGTATTATAATCTAAACCTCATTTTACCCAATGCATCTCGCTTTGCATGTATAGGCATTACAGTTGGTGCATGTTTGTTCTTCAAACTGATTGTTTTTGCCATCTTATTTTTTGTAGTTTAATTTGTTGAGAAAAGACTGGCATTGTCTGTCTTAAACCATTGTTTTTAGTTTACACTTTTTGTTGTAAATGAGTGTGATTAACATTAACCAATTGTCTTGCCAGTGCCTTATAGAGGTACCAGTAATTCAAATATTTCCTTTCTAAATGTTTTATTAATCCCTTGAGTAACGTGTGTTTACTTTATTCCATGTTAACATTATTCACAATCACAAAGTTTTGTTTTCTCTGCTGTTCAGCTGTGTAGAGTCAGGTGGTTCAGTAAAACACTAGTGCATACCATAACCCTCACTTAACACAACATAATATACACGAAAGGTCTTTTACTCAAAGCTTTGGGGTGATGGGTGGGAGACTTTTGCCAAAAAAATGAACACTGCACTGCAGTCCACTGCTCCAAGCAACAATATCACTTATTCAGTTGATGAAAAATAAGATAAAAATGGTCATGAGAAAACACAAAACACATCGCGTATGGTTCAGTCCTGATCGGCAAAATTAGCAGCAGGCTTTACAATTCAGGCTTTTGGGGGGCTTATGATGGAGGTAAGCCACAACAAACTGGGTACCTAACTGATATGCTATTGCAGTGCTGCAGTACCCCATGCCTGTGAAGCTGGTGTGTTATACCTTGGAGGACATACTACATGTATGTCCTTGGTTATACGCCATAGTTATACAAATACAGATATGCCATCAGAAAAAAAGCTGTCAAGAATCAGACTTCCGAAGTAAGGCTCTAAAGAGTTCCTTCCTGTAGTTTTCACCACCACCTGACTTTACCTCCTTGGGCCAGTCTGTACATGTGGGTTCCTCCCGTAGCTGACCGTGTTGTCGTCTGTCCGTCTGTTACCCCCTGCAGCTTCTTTGGTGACTTCGGGTTCAGTTTTGGTGGTGGAGGTCGGCGGGGTCACGATCACCAGGATATTCCCAAGGGAGGGGACGTTCTAGTGGACTTAGAAGTGACGTTAGAGGAGTTGTACACGGGGAATTTTGTAGAGGTAACCATGTTTGTGTTGATGTTGCTTGTTATGATGTGCACATGTCATTGTCAGCCTTCAGGGGGTGAGAGGGGCAAGAACTTCAAGAAGGGATCAGGTATAACAAGACTGAAAGCTTCATTTTGTTTTAAGAAGAATCAGTTCAAAAACTTTGAAAGAGGAAAAATTCGTAGAAGTCATTAAGAAATACTGTTAACAAATACAGTATGGGGGAATCTAATTTTTCTTTCATCAGAAACTCCCACATTTCTACAGAAGACACTTATCAAGTTGGTCACTTGGAAATGGATTCCCAAATTCTACTTTGCAAGTGACATATTCAAACAAAGTCTGCATCAGTCTTGCCCTCCCACACACCCAGGGTTTACAGTGACAGGTGCATATTTGAATCCTAATTCTCTGTACACCCTTTTCCTCTCCCCCACCCCTCTGCTGGTCTCCCCATACCAACCCCCTTCCCCCTGCTCCTTCCCCCCCCCTGCATGCTGCAATATCTCCTGCAGTTTTTTTGGTGATTTCTTCACCGATGACGATGATTTTTTTGGCCAACACTATGACGAAGTGCCGAAGGGCGGAGATGTGCTCATCGACCTTGAGGTCACCTTGGAGGAGTTGTACAATGGGGATTTTATAGAGGTAACCAGTAAACACGACATCACAGTAGCTGGTTATTTCAGGTGCTCTTTGGATGAATTGGGTATCAGGTAGATTCATCACATATACTCTGGTCCACACTTTCGAAAAAGAATTTGTCGATGACACATGCAAATGGGACTATTTACAGGACACCACTGAGCATTAATAACCACAAGACTGGCCTAGCTAGTTGGCACATGTATGACAATGCAAGCGACATGTATATTTCAGGGTACAGATTGCAATCTAGTAGAGAGCCCAATCAAAAGTTTCCATCAAAAGACACCTTTTCGTTCAGAGTCTGTAAATTTTAAGACATTCCCTAAAAAAATATTGTAAGATTCAAATGTATGTCCAACAATAGTGTACCTCTTCTAGAATATGATTATAGCCTTCCTGTGAAAAATGAAGGTAAAACCCTTTCTAATCCAGTTAACTGTGTTGTTAGATCATCAGGTATAAGCCAGTTGCTATTTATTCTGTCCAAAAGTGATATTCATATGCTTCTGTTAGACTGTCAGTGATCTGTGAAGGTAAAAAGTTAAAATCCATTTTCCGTACTTTTTTGCTAACCCAGTTTACTGTGTTGTTAGGTCATCAGGTATAAGCCCGTTGCTAAGACAACCAAAGGCATGCGGAAGTGTAACTGTCGGCAGGAGATGAAGACGACCCAGCTGGGACCGGGGAGGTTCCAGATGATGCAGGAGACCGTGTGTGACGAGTGCCCAGCTGTCAAGTAAGAACTGAATTACATACTGTATATGTACAATAGATATTGTAACAAGTATCAAGACAATCCATCCTGGCATTCTCGAGTTATCGTGTTCACAGACAGACACACACACACACATGAACACTAACCAAAGCATAACCTTCTAGGCAAAGGTAATAAGTCAAGTAAGCATAGACTAACATCTATATGTAACTGGTGAATAGTCACAAAGCTTTACGCACTAATTCTGTACTTAGCACGGTGTGCTGATTGCCAGAAGCTATCAAATAAGTACAGAATAACACCATGTAACATGTAAGTGTCACATAGCTTTTATTGCGAACCAGTTCTGTATTTAAAATTGGCCCTGTCAAATAATGTTAAGCACTGAAGCTCAGGGCCGATTCATTCACTTGGTCTTTCATGTTCTAAAGTACTAGTATGTATACATCATCATGATACAAAGTGCTGCTTATTCAAAATTGAGCAAACCATAATTATTTTGTTGAACAACCTTGTTCTCTGCAGAATGGTGACGGAGGAGAAGATCCTGGAGGTTGAGATTGAGCAGGGGATGAGAGACGGACACGAGTACCCGTTCCTGTCCGAAGGTGGGAGGGCTTCTTTGTCTGATGTCCCTCCTGTCTGTGTATCTGTATATACTGGTATATATGGCCTCCGTCGGTCAGTATTAACCATGGTAAAATCCTAATTCACAACAGCCCTACAGCATCGACTATGGCTAAACAGCCCTATATGAGAATGGCAGTCCCTGCCACAAAAATCACATCTGTAAGCTGACTCAGTTCTGTTGCAAAGCTCTTTTCTGCGGATCCGCTTTTCTTCTGTGCTGTGCATCAGTCTGACTTCTCCTGATTTGAGCTGTCTGGACAGTGTGCCTCTCCACCTGGAACGGTCACTGTGTATCTGTATAGCCGGTATAATCGCCATTCGGCGTAACACACCAGCTTCCTGTCTGTGTAGTGTCGTGTTGGGGTAATGGTTATGGTGTTTGAATCCCTAAACATGCCACCAATGTTATGCACTTGGAAAAAGCACTTTATACAACATTCTTATTCGACCCTGGTGTAAAAGTGGGTACCTGATTTCAGTTGGGGAGGTAAAAGGATAACAACCCACTGTCCCAACTGCCTCCAAAAGGCTACGGGACTACCTTTACCTGTATAGGGAAACATGTTTATGCCATTCTTTCAAAGTGTACATGTAGAACTCACAGAAGATGCTGTAAAGATAGCCAATGTCCCTGAGTTCTGCCGAGACAGGTTCATTTGTTCAGACCCTTGTAGTGCTTTGTGGCACATAGGGCAGTAAGTTTCCTTGCTGTTTCTGTAGCAGGGTATATCGGTATTTCATGCGGAGGGGTTGCTAGCTAGCCCTTTCCTTTAACATACTGGAGGTGCCTCCTCAAACACTGGACCCCAATTTTATGTCCCTTTGGAACAACGAAACCCAAAGCTCAACAGTGAGGCTGCTACCAGTTGGGCTATAGGGACATCCCCTGCAGAGACAGGTAGTTATGTTTACATGCCTTTGAACTGTGATCATCGTGAAGTTGACTGGTTTCCCGTTCTTTTTGCCACAATTAACAGGCGAGCCGCATATAGATGGGGAACCAGGAGACCTGAAATTCCGCATCATACAGCTGAAGTAAGTCTGCAGTATACAAATTGTTACATCAGTTTCTCTGTATCAGCAAAACAGGTCTTTGGTGAAGTCTGTAGTAAAACCATTCGCACAACATGTTAATATTGATGTGTATTATGTCAGACTTTGTGCCCTGTTATCCTTGAGAACTTTGATAAAACTCATTCTGTTTTTTACTTGCCCAGACATGATAAATTTGAGAGGAGAGGAGATGACCTGTACACAAACGTGACCATCTCGCTGGAAGACGCTCTGACAGGGTTCGAGATGGACATCAAGCATCTGGATGGACATATGGTGGGTCTGACAGTAACTTTGATTGGCTCTGGATATGTGTCCATTACTCCCTGCCTTTGTGATATTTGTACACATGTTCATTTAGTGATGGAAAACTGGTGGGCCATAGAGCCAGCAGTCAAATGAAATAAAACATACTTATTTATCAATGACACGTCAAGTACATGCACTATAAATTTTGAAAGTTTCATGCTGGTTTTATTTTCATGCCATTTGCAGTGCCTCTCCACTGCAAAAAAACGACACTGGGAATATGTGCTTTTGTGCTACAGTATTATTTGGTCCACAAACTTAAAATACAGCGAAAACCTCATTTCCCTCTGCCTGCAAAATTGAATCTCTACGAAAATAAATGGTATTTAAAAAATTTTGTGGCCTTATTCTTGCTTTGTCTCCTCCATTATATCACAACTACCAGCCCTGTCTACTTTCTTCACCTGTATTACTGTATCAACCCACTCTAGTTTACCCCCGAGGTTCACAGTGGTCCTGAATTTGTTTGTGACGGTTTCCTGTGCATTTTGTGATTCCAGGTTCATATAGTCCGCGACAAAGTCACGTGGCCCGGCTCCAAGATCCGGAAAAAGGACGAGGGCATGCCGAACTACGAGAACAACTCCGACAGAGGCGTGCTAGTCGTCACGTTCGACGTGGAGTTCCCAAAAGGCAGTATAACAGAAGAGAACAAGGAAGCTTTAAGGAAGGTTTTACAGCAAGGGTCGTCACAGACAGTGTACAATGGGCTACAGGGGTACTAGTCTCGTGGGGAGGGGGGTAGAGGTAGAGAAGCTTTAGGACAATTTTGAAATGTACATGATCATAATCAATACAAATGATATTGTCGTACAAACTATTATTATACAACTTCAACTACAACAACTGTAAATTTGTACAACTCAGAATGTAAGATATACAGTGTGATATTAGTGCTAGTAGTACAGTGTTTTCCTACAGTTACTAGTACAGTGCACGTTGGCATAGTTGGCACCATCAAAATATTAGTAAAATCACCACCATCCAGAAAGGCGCACACTTTGCTTGCTGGTACAAAAACCGTTTTTAGTTCATCCATTATTTCCAAAAAGGAAAGGGGTTTTTGGTGTCTTTTGCAGGGATACCAGCAAAATTGTAGTAGAATCCAGTATATCAGAGATTGCAATAATGAACACTTTCATTGACCTTTGAGTCTACTATAGTAATTTTGGGTGCAGAAATTTAAGGTTTTACATAAGCCTGCTAGAGGTAGCGTAGCAATGTACATTTTTGCATTTATTTGCATGCATCACATTCATTTGTATGGTAGTCAATACTAGTCATGTCTGCTTTGCTACTTTTGGCGACCCTAGATTCAAAATGGCCAAAAGGTCAATGAAAGTGTTCTGTTTGAACAAAACAGATTAGATGTTGGTACATCTGTATAATGTGAACTCTAGATCATCCAGTTTGTGTACCTTTCGATGATATTATCATAAGATTCATCACAACAGTAAACCTGAATTATTTTAGTGGTCCAGTAAAATTAGTAAGGTATAGTGCTGGTTTAGTGGCAGTGTGAACAAGTCAGTCAGGTGATTTGTACATCTTACACTCATAACCTGCTCTATGGACAAAACTTTTGATGGAAGAAATTAGGAATGGGCTAAGAAGGAGGGGGTAAAACTTGAAACAATTATAAGAAGCGTGATGACGGAAGAATAATTTGCCAAGATTACTTGAAAGTAAGTAGTAAAGGTACATATGTTAGGTGCAGTAGAGTCTAAATCTGTTGGTCTGAAAAAAATTACACAAGAATCCTTTACATTCTGTCTCTTACCAGCAAAACTCAGGTAAGCGTATTGTGAAATGTACCTGAAAATTCTTGACATTAGCAATATTTATTGTAAAAGAATATTTGATTTTGACTGTGTTATGTTTGTGTAATAGTCACATTCCATGTGTGGGGTAGAAAGCAGATGAGAATTGTACAGGGATATGTGTATGATTATATTGTTTTTGTCCAAAGAACAGCAAAATTTGCATGGAACGTCATCAGATGCATGTGATAAAATGGGTATATTGTGTTACTCGTGGGCTTTGGTACTTGTAGTTTTCGTCTCTGAGGTATGTGAGACATGAGTGTATGTCAGAGGAATGGCAGAATACAATGGATATGGACATGGCAATGGTTGTGCTAACAGGAGAAGATATTATAAATAAATTACTGCCGCATTACCAATGAGTTATGGGTACAGATGATAAAAGTCAGATGTACCAAACAAGAAGAAAAACACATATGAAGCCAGCTATGTACATAGTCATGGAGTTAATGGCTTTAATCCAGTTCAAAACATATTTGCGGGGGAAAGGAGCACGTCGGCAGAACGCAATTGTTTAAGGTTGTGTTTGCGTATTTAAGGTTAATATCTTGTATATAGGTTCATTTAGTGGTGTCCAAAGACATATCTTATGCAACGGCTGTTCTTCCGATGCAACGTTGACCGAAGAGAACAAAAGAGATTCGGCAGTTATGATATGGCAGTTATACGCATTACGTTATGCCGACGTGTTGGCCGGGAAAAGGTAATATACATTTTGTATGCAAGAAGTGGAACTGTTCAGAAATCCTGCTTTACTATAGTTTATAAATGCGTAGTGGTATCTAATATTGCAACATTGACTGGTCGGCTGGCCTGACTATCTCCAACTATATATATATATATATATATATATATATATATTTATATATATATATATATATATGGCCATTTCTGTTCTTCTACATGTTCATTTATTTCAGTTCCTTATGATTTGTTCTATCTATTGATTGATCTTTGGATCGGTGAAAGATTGTTGTGACAAACAGGTAAGTCATTCTGGCCACTGAACTTAAGCCCCCTTCACACTTGTGCATTGCAAGTCCGCATGAATTGCGCATTGAGATTCTTGTTTGGTTTAGGTAAAGTTTCCAGCCGGAGAAGTCATTTCTTTGGTTCGATAACTAGGCCGCACAGCGGTGGATCAAAGTAGAAAACAACTTCTTCCCCGCAAACTTTACCTAAAGCAGAAGATGTTCATGCGCAACTCATACGCACTTGCATAAACGCACAAGTGTGACAGGGCCCTTAAGCTAAGATTTTAAATTCTCAGTTGTATACTATGAGCTCTTAGATTGCTTACGGTCGTCATTGGAAGACATAGTGTTACTTTAATTACCATAACTAACTAACGATAGCTAAATACAGACTAGATTTGGAATCAAGGCTCCTCTTTCACCACAGCGCGGTGCGTGGCGACGTGCTTCTTCAGGTCGCCCTTCCGCGCGGTTGAGTAGCCGCACTGTGCGCACACAAACGGCCGAACGCTGGTGTGGTTCACCAGGATGTGTCGCTTCATGTTGCCCTTCTGTATGGCGGTGTAGCCGCAATGCCCACACTTGTACTGCCGGTCTCCCGTGTGGGTCGCCACGTGCTGCTTCAGCTTGGACAGACTGACGGTTCCGTAGTCGCACGCGCCGCACTGGTAGGGTTTCTCCCCGGTGTGGATGAGGACGTGCTCCGCCAGACAACTCTTCACGGCCGTGGAGTAGCCGCAGATGTCGCACTGGAACGGTTTCTTGCCGGTGTGTTTAGTCAGATGGTACGTCAGACTGCTGCGATGTGCAGCGGAGTAGTCGCACTGCGAACATTTGAACGGCTTCTCCCCGTTGTGTTTAGCTTGGACGTGCTGCGTTAGATGAGCTTTTTGGTTGGCGGCGAAGGGGCACTGGTCACACTGGTAGGGTTTCACCCCGCTGTGGGTCACCATGTGCTGCTTCAGGTTGCACTTGAACCCCGCGGAGTAACCGCATATCTCGCACTTGTACGGCTTCACGTTGTTGTGGACGGCGGAAATGTGCTGTTTCAAGGTTCCCTTCTGCGCTGCTGTGTAACCACAGTGCTCACATGCGAACGGTCTCTCGCCTTTGTGTACGGCGGACACGTGCTGTTTCAAGCGACCCTTCTGTGCAGCAGAGTAGTCGCACTCCTCACACTTGTACGGTTTCTCACCGGTGTGGCTCCTTATGTGCTGTTGAAGATGTGCCCTGCTGCGGGAGGTTTGAAACCGACATTGCGGACACCTGAATTTCTTCCGAGCTCCCTTCGTGGGAGCCCCGTCTGGTTTTGTGTTGACCTGAAACACAAGGCGTCGTCTGGTCTGTACAAGGTTTCTAAATTTATAAGGAGAAAAAGAATATACATCAGAATATACATGTACATGTTATCTCCGACCACGAGTGTGGAGTTGGCTCCTATTATTGTAACTTCCCGTCTTATGTAGCCCGTGACAGTTTCTTGTGCATATTCAGCCTCAAGGGAGCCGAACCTTTTTTGACTAGGCTTGGAAATTCTTGGTAGATTTGAGCAAAACATTGTTTTCATATCTTCAGATTAGTAATAAATTGGGCTGTTTTCATGCATGAAAACCACTATCGCACGTTGTTTATATCGACAACTATGATTTGTATTGCATTCAACGTCGTTTTTAATCAACAGGAAAACATCTCCAATATACACTTCTGATGTAGCCTCTAGTCTACGCTACGTGGCTGGAAAGAGTATGATCGGCCAAATAGAGGAGTTGACCAGCTGATAGATACAATTTGCCACGTCCAGACAGCTTGGTAGAGGCTTCTTCTGTCGTTCTGATGCCAAAAGACGCCCGTACCTCACCTTAAAGAATCTGACCGAAACATCATACAGTATGACAGATGACGATCGATGGCGATGACGAAAGAAGTAGAACAGCAGCGATTACACATTTACATCCGCACGAGCACTAGGATAGCCTGGATGCCAGACTGTTTCCACTGGGCTTGCACAGACCAAGCAATCGGCTTAGGCTCCATGATCCAGCAGGCCCCACTGAGTTAGACCCTGATATCTGATGGAGAACGGAGGTCTGGCATCCAGGACCATCCTGAGGCTAGATTTATAGGACTGCCGTACGACCCCCTTGGCACAATGGGCCCCAATGCAAGTTTTAGGCGCAAATCAGACTTCACCGATGTTAACACATTACCCTGGTCATGGCCACTTAGTGAATACCTTGCAGGTTTGATCAAGGAGGTTATACAGACGAAGCCACTTAATTGCACATCGGATAAACGCACCTTCCATTTAATTGCACCGAATCCCAATATCCAAAACCGGTTCCCATTCACTGCATTGCTAGTGACTCCGCATATCTGCACCACGCATGGTCACCAATGCCGGATAACTGCACCAATTTTTTTCAAAAATCCTCGACAGGTTAACTGGAAAGGTGCGCTAAAATCGGCAAACGCGGTACAAATAAGCCGATACCTGCCGTTGTAAAGGCGCAATACCGCCAATATGTTTAAAACTGCTTTGAGTAACAAAAGAAGGCGGTCTCCATTGACAGTTACGTTGATAGGAATCGTATGGGAGGTCCCGGGCGGGTCATCCGTAATCAGTAACCAAGTTTTAGTTTCAATTCCTAGTTTCATGGCGGTATATGATTTACGTAAATCGACAACTGCACTCTACGTAATGTAACACAGAAACTGTTATCCCATGAGTCGCATGACGATGTTTCAGAATGCCTCCCCTGTAACATGACGTGTGTTGTAATGCGGTAGATCGCATGGAAAAATGAAAGAATGCAAAATCAAAAGAGGTTCTTAGTCATTTCTTTATTTTCAGCAAAGGGTCAATAACTAAAGTTAATAAGTGAATAATTTCGTCTGTTTTCTTTGTGCTAGTGTTTCTGACTAACAATACACCCCCTCGCCCATGGTGGTGCGATCCAGCTGGGCATTTCGCATAATTGCACCAGCCGGATAATTGCACCAAAAACGCTGACAAATGGGTTGTGCAGTTAAGCGGATTCTACTGTTTAACCTCCTTGGTTTGATGGATGGCGATGATAATTTCAAGCAGATGTGAGGAGGGAGAAGTTTCCCTTACTGCTCAGTCTTTCTACAATAGGAGGGTGTGTCAACAGTCAGGACCTCCCCCACCCGTACCCGGGCCCCGATTTCTCACCTCAGTCTTGGCGGGGCCGCGATGTTTTACACCAGCCTTCCTCGTACTCATCTCTCTACTACACTCTCCATCCTTCAAACCGGAAAATTGCATGAGAAGACGGAAGACACGAAGCTACAGAACGCCCAAGCGTCATCATGACAGCAGTGAAGATGGCGGCCCGGAAAGGTCATGTGTAGAGGTCAAATCGCACCTGATATTCCACATAGTATCGCGGGAACAAGGAAATAACCTACACAACGTCTAAAATTGTATTTTTAGTCAATTAACTTTAGCACAATAAGCCGAAGTTATAAGAAAATAGGAAATATGCATTATCATTCAACTTGATGCACATGAACAATTTCAACATTATCAACCTTACAAACTAATTTTGTGTGATCACTTTCATGTTTATTCATTTATCTTTATAATCTATTGAAATTTCGCCGATTTGATGATAAATTTTGCCATCAGTATTGCTCATAATGCATTGATAAAAATTCCTTTATCTCTCATTTTTTAGATTTCTCGTTTTATTCTAAAATTTACATTCTCAACTTTTAAAGTGATCTGCCAAATCTCAAGTTGATATCTAATTTTCATTGACATGATGACTAAAGGCCATGGCCGCCATGCTGACAAAGCCTTTTGCTGTATGAGCTAACTAGTTGTTTGAAATAGACACAAAGAAAAAGTTTAAACTTTTCAGAAATGCATCATCCACAGTATATATTACAGCCCATACTTTATACACTTGCACCCGGGGGGGATGGGCACCTCACAGTGTATGGCCATGGGGGTTGTTTCCGTGGTCTGAGCCGCAGTGGGTTCATTTGTGCTGCCAGCCATCACAAGAGCCTGACTTGCACCAGTGGAATGTTTTACCAATTGTGACCTGTACCTAAATGTATGTAAGTAGCTATTTCAAAGGTAAAATATACACAGCAGCAAAAGAGGTTTTCAATGTATTGTTTATTTTACATAAATGTACGTATACAGGTACATTACTCTGACAATAAATTATCACACAGGCTTAACTTCCAATAACTATTATAAAGGATGAACAATTCTACTGGGAATAAACCATTGCATTTTGCAGGTCCAGAGACCTGAAGAAATATTCTGTATGGTTGTACGTATTTCCAACAGATGATGGTCAAGTCAAGCCTATGATATAGAACATACCTGGGCCAGTTAAACATCTTAATCCTTGTTGAAGTTTGGTATTTTTGTTCAACACAAGGAGATGTAGCCCACCATCTTACTCCTTGTTTGTCACAATAAAGGTCAGATATAGGGGCTTATAAGGCAGGCTTAAGAATTATGTTCTGACACAAACTTTCTTGCAAAGGAGACCAAAACCGGCAAGCTTGTACTGAGTATGTCAAAAAATAAACAGCAAGATCTCAATAATTACCAATCTGTAATTTCTGAGACTCAACCTATGGAATGGTGGTAGGTACATTTGTACATGTACATAAAGCAGGGCTCAGAATAGCAACATTACGTCATGCATGTGCTGAAGTTACCCATGGTGGGTAAACATTGTTTTCTAGATCTGCCCATAGCTGGTGCAAGCGAAATATTTTCGGAAGAAATATTGAATCTACTGGAAATTCTTGCTAATCCTGGAAAGCACGATGAACAGGAGACATAAAAGTTTTTGCACCATTTTCAATACAGTGTGTCATCTCTTCACCTTTTATAGTCACAGTTCTTCAGGAAGACAAATGTTTGTTCTCGATTACTAAAATCTGACAGTTTTTGAATAACTGATTCTCTCTGCCTTTGACCTTCACATGAAGGTCGTATTGGAGGTGAAAGCGCCCACGAATCTGAAGTCCTCCTTGATGAGCGTACAGAACATGCATCTTATTTGACCTTCACATGAAGGTCTTGTTGGACATGAAATCACTCGCTAGTCTGAAGTCCTCCTTGATAAGTGTACATAATTCTATGTTTGACCTCCACTTTTGACCTTCACATGAAGGTCGTGTAGGAGTTTAAAGAGCCTGCTAGTCTGAAGTTCTCTTTGATGAGCGTACGGAACATACTCCTTGTTTGACCTTCATATGAAGGTCGTGTCGGAAGTGAAAGCACCCGCGAGTCTGAAGTCCTCTTTGATAAGAGTACATAATTCTATGTTTGCCTCCATGTTTGACCGCCATGTTTGACCTTCACATGAAGGTCGTGTCAGAGGTGAAAGCACCCGCGAGTCTGAAGTCCTCCTTGATGAGCGTACAGAACATGCGCTGCGGGCAGGGTCGGGAGACCGGGCAGGGCCGAGGCACGGTGGTGCGCAGGATGTACTCCCGGCCCGCGGGCTTGGGGAAGTCCGGGCACGAGTCGATCTCCGCACGGTGTTCCGCGAGGGAATGGTCATCATAGTCAAAGGAATGAGCAGCCTGGAGAGGAACAACAGTAATGACATGTCATCAACTCTGCAATGGTCAAGTGGAAACATGTAAAAAATGAAGATCAAGGACAAGAAGTGTGACTGTGGGGCCACTGTCGAACATCTTGTACAGCAAAGCCCCATTACATCTCTTCTACTCCAGGGGTCAGCAGCCCACAACTTTGAGATAAACAAACGACTGTCTGGGGCACTCCATATGTATATTGAGACAACAAAAAGATTTGCTTCCAGCTGAGACACCTTTAAAATGTGCACTACTTTAAATTGTACACTGAATTGTCTCTAGTATTTTATTGTTGTACTTCCATGTAATTGTAATGTTAAGTGGACCGCAACATCACCTTGGCTGCCTGGCGCTCCACTATGTATTGTCTTGTTGCAATTTTTAATAAAGAATAAAGAACGTAAACAAGGTGTCATTAAGCAAAACAAAAGCTAAATCTTGCTTGAACCTGGCAAAGATTGGGACACAGCAACTTGATTCTCTGACAATACATAATTATTACTTTTCATTCCAAAAGAATTCATAATCTAAGAAAAATATGAAAGTAGAATTTATTCATACCTCTGTCTCTTAGTTTCTCTTTTTTCATTTGCCCTCAAAAAAGTTTATTTCACAACATTTTCAGATGTATTCACGAGTGCCCTTTTGGTGCTGTACATATCACTCTAAAGATCCAGTGTCTTCCTGGTATTAGATGTATTGTTTTCAGTCCTTGCAAAAAAGCAATAAATAAGAAACATGCACTAAATCTTTACCAATAAGGGCTGAAAATAAAATACAATAAAAATACAAGAAGAATACATCCCCACCTTTTGTGCAGTAGCGAAGAGTTTGTGGATGACCGTCCCTGCCGGTCCCCTGCCTGCCCCGATGACCTTGACCTCCGGTTGCTCCAGTAAAGAGGACACAAACCGCTCCAACTCGTGAACTCCGTCCTCGCTCCCAGCCTTCTCGGTGTTGAACTTGGCTCTCAGGGAGCGCGCTCGGGCGATGACGGTCTCGACTATTGTTACCTGTCTCACAAGGTCCTGATAATAAAAAAAATGATGTCATAACAAATTGAATCATACACATGTAGGATTTTTGACAAATGTGAACAGTTGTACATGTAATTTTGTTGACACATATTGTACAGTGCAATCCTGTGTGTATCATCACTCCTGAAGTGCAGTGCATATCCTACAATGTAACTTGTGTGGACCTGCTACATTTACCACCATTCAGCTGTTGCAATTATTTTTGGCATCCTCGACAGTTGGACATGCAATGATTTCCATTGCAAAACAGCAACAACACATTTTTGTACAAGTCATAGTTTAAACCTTCCCCCTCTTAGGATCAGCATACTGGTGCTTGTTTGGTGACAATATGGATAAATCCAAAGCATTTACTCTTTACAGAGCAATATTTTTTCCAACTCAAAAGAAAATAATCGACAAGCTTGAAGATGTTTAAGAGGGGTATTAGCTGTAAAACTTCCATTCAACTTCTGCACATCTACATGTACATGCTTTGATTACAATATACTTCTTACCATCAAATCCTTTACCATGGGATGGGGACATGGAAGAACAAAAGTGGCAGTTAGAAGGGGCAGAAATATTAGAAAAATGTGCTGGGAAATATCAATTCAAGGGTCGATAGGTGGCGCGGTTTGTCCCGAGGCAATCCCTAAGAGAGTGATTGTGAAATATTTTGAATGGTCTAAGTAAATGTTTTAACTGATATTGATTGTCTAAAAACTTTTAATCGATGCCTGAAAGCTGTGTAAACTACAATGAACTATGTTTTATTTTGCCTCGCAATTCAGCCTCGTAATGGCTGCCATGAGGCTTGTCTGTCAAATGATGATGACAAAATAAACCAGTCTATATATCAAGTGGTTATCAAGCGTCCTAACATTAGCGTTAGTTGCAAATTTTGATTCTAGACAATACTGATAAGACATCTTCGGGAAGAAATGATCTTTAAGAGGTATGAAAGAGGCAAGAAGTAGAAGCACACACATTAAGGTTTCTGGTTTTCCCAGCCAACATTAAGTAGTTGACATATTTACCTCGCATTTCTGTGCATCCATATTTGGAGCTCGGAGGACCTTAGACGCTCGGGCCTGGATCTGAGCCAGCATAGTGGCGAGGGCAGGGGGTGTTGTCTCACCTGGGGGATAGAGGGAACGAGGGAATGATAATGTAGGGTACACCTGTGCTGAAATGTTGTCAAGTAGCAAGTAGCCATGCCTTCAAATACCAGAGTTATCAACCCAGGATTGCTGTGTTCAAAACGTTTTCCCTAGAACTAGAAGAACTGTAGAGGCATCATAATTAGATAGCTTTAAACATCACTTGTGTAGATGTGCAAAGGTTAGGTCTGATAGGTCTTTCACTGTAACATAACCAGCTACTGGTGTGCTGTGTATCTGCAAAGTCGGTGTCAATCAATCAATCAATCAATTAATCAACCACAGGCATCAGGGCAGATGTATGGCGGCTGCAGACATCTCCCTCCAGGATGTTCTGTGTGTTACACTAAAAGGTGGATATAGAGCTATTATATAGATTCAGATGTACCAAACAGATCATAAACATTATGCTGCCATTTCTTTTTACCAAATCAAAGTTAACTGTTTTCTAATAACAACTAGCCTCATGGCTGCTAGAATGTTTTCATTTGAAATAAAGATACAGACAAACAAGCAGACAAACTCACCCTCCTCCTCCACCCTGAGGATGGCAGCGTGGACCAACATCGGCATGAGGTGCAGCGCCACCTGGGCTGGGCGCAGGGCTGCCAGGAAGTGCAGCACCTGAGGAGAAAACAAAACAAAGTTACTCACAATAAACTAAAGAAAGCATGAGCTTGGCTCTCAGGCATTCTAGAGTAAAGCACTAGGAGAGGACAAGCCTTTGGCAAGCCAGCAAAGTATTTTCCTTACTTCCTTACTGCAGATTACAAGCAGTTTGAAAGGAGGTAGTAAGCAAACTGTCTTGTCTTGCACCTTACGATGCCACATGTCTCACAGCACTCTGTGCAAAATTAGACAGCACTTGGAGACCACAGACCCCTGTCAAGACATTGTACATTCATCTTGCAATAAGAGGAAAAAGGAGGTTTTGCAATGTTTTAATTTGTGAAACAATTTTGTTACACAAGAAGACATATTCACGGTGTCATGAATTTCTGGTGGAGAGGTTAATAGGAATCAGCATCATCTTTAGAAAAATTGTATTTTGTTGTCCAAAGGAGACTGGCTGCAGTATTATACAGGATTGCTCTTCAATATGATATCATTCTTTTGAAACTCTGCATACGTACCTTCTCAGCTTCCTTTGTGTCGTCAAACAGCCGTTTCTGTTTGCGTGCGGGAACGGGCCGTGCACTCTCCCACACCTCGCACCACATGTTCCCGGGGATCCGCATCCGTGGGCTCAGCTCTCCCTTCAACACCCTCTGGCCTGTGGGTGGCAAACAGAGCTTGCTGTCAGTAATTCTTGATTCTTTCACTGTAACTTTAGGTCCACTGTCTTCACGGTCACCTCTGTAAAGTGAACTTATCATCACCGTGAAATACCTGTTGTAATTATTCAAAATTCCTTCACACATCCGTGCTGTAAATCACTTGGCCCCACCCAAGTTAATGTTTAGTGAAAATGTCTAGAAAATGTCTTCACTACCGTGAGGCGTGAAGATAAAGTGAATTACAGTACTTTGGTGATTGATGACTGAATGCACAGCACACTCTCTTGGGTGTTCGCTTCTTGAAAATTCTACTCTCCTTTTTGATTGAACTAATAGCTAAAACATTGTTTATTGGACATTTAAACTCTGCTTCATACACCATGGCCAGAGGATAATGTGGGATTTGAATTTTAAATCCAATCCAGAAACTGGCTTGCATTGGAGATCTAGATGAGAACATACAACTGACATCTTTTCTCACCTGTTTCATCTGTAAGAGCCTCCTCTATCCAGTCCCTGGGGGAGTACCACCTCACAAAGTCCTCCAGTTTACAACCCGGGTTTGCAGCCTGGAAGATGAATAACAGTTTTTCTGCTTTACAAAAGAGGTTACACCACAGCTTACATGTACTTATAATTATCCTGCTGATATCTTCCACAATAAAACATCAACATTTTGTTTTCATTTATCTTTTCTTTAACAGTTTTGCTCTGTGAAAGGTCAAGGGACCACTTCTGGTGACAAAATATATTTTAGATAACATATGACATTCAATACTGTGTTTCAACCAGCATAGGGGTGTTTCTTTCTGGGACAAACCTTGTGACCCTTCACAAATCTTACAAAAAGTTCATATTTGGCTTTAGAATGAGGCTGTGACAGAGGAAAAACTCTACTTCATAAAATTTATCCCTCAAAATGCATTAAATAATGTCTCATTGGGTTATGAATTTAAAAATTTTTCGGGAGAACATGCCGGACTCCCTACTCTGGTCACTCCACGCGTGACTTGCACCTCGTTAAGATGGCCTTCTGTACCTGACCCCTATGCTGTGAAAAAATTCTGGTGAGAACACTGCTTAAACCTTCTGTACCTTGAAAGCCTCCATGTCTGACAGCAGACAGGCGCTCTGCATGCGGGCTCTGAGATGGGCGCCCTCCGCCGACGTCCCCAGCTTCGCAAGCACTTCAGCATGCTGAGGGCAACATATGGAGAGAAACACTGAGCAACCAAGTATTGTGTGTGTAACATATTGACTGTATTTTTCCCAGGGTCAGCCCTTAAAAATAGACATTCGCTAGTTTGGCAACCCTGGCTGTTCATGTATCAACGTGTGCATGCCGAATCATTAAGTAAAATAATGAAGGGATTAAAAAAAAAAAAGCAATTTTGTTTGCAACACATACAAACGTTATCTTATGGATGTCAATGACAGTTGTAGATATAAAGCAAGAACTTTTTGTAACCACCACTGGCGACCCACCTGTTCCAACATGTCCTCAGTCATCGGGCCTGGCTCTTGTGTAATGGGAATGTACAGGGGTTCAGTGCTATCCAGCAGACAAAGGTCTCCACATTGCTTCAACCTTCCTTCCGGCTGAGATACCACCGTGTCTTTAAACGACATCGCACTCTCGGACTTGTGCATAGTTCTATCATTAGGCTCTGAATTGGATGCTACCTTCCCCTTGGGAAGGGTATTGTTCTGTGCCGAATCAGCGTCTGAATCTGATGCTATGTTCTCGTCTGTTTCCATCTCAGTCTCACATTCGAAAAACTCCTCATCGCTGTCTTCCACGTCCCAGCCATCACTCCCTGCAGAAGTGCTCCCTCTTGCAGGTTTCCCCTGCACTGCAGCAGCTGCAGAAGCCTGCTGATTGGCTGCTGCCTCCTTCATCCTGGCCTCTCTGGCTGTTTTTCTCTGTATGCAGCAGTTCAACATCTGGGAAGAAAAGACCAAAATTATACAAAACTTCTAAAATAATTTAGAGAAACTTAATTATGCACCAAAACCAGTGCAATGGCCGAGTGGGTAGAGTGTTCACCTTGCACACGGTAGGTCGTGAGTTCGAACCCCGACCGGGTCATACCAAAGACTTTGAAAATAGTACATACTGCTTTCTCTGCTTAACACTTAACATTTGGGAAAGAGTATAGGAGTTGAACACACATCACTACAAGCAAACCAGCCCCCTGCTGTAGTGAATGCACAAAGTTGTGTGGCCCAAGGGCTACTGAAACTGAGATGGGCGCCGCCCTATGCACCGTCTAGTGTGGGATGACTTTAACCTTTAACCTAACTATTTCAACTATTTTCACTTTAATGTTGACACAAAGATAAAGGTGTTCATAATGAAACATGAGAAATACATAGGGAGGGAAACACTGCAAAGGTTGAACCTGTAATGTACAAATGTACTAAAGTCTCACCTGTAGCTTCTGTAGCAGGAGGCAGGCAGACATGTCAGGACTCCCCTCTGGAAGCCTAAAAAGCAAAATAAAAGAAACATAATCTCACTACACACATCCATGGTCATATGTACCCCAAAATAACTCACACAACACATACACAAACACACAATGGGACATACAAATTGTATCACACACGCTCACACATTCACAGACACTCACACATCCTTACACACACCTATACACACAGACACACACACCAGGGCTCGAAATTCAGTTTTGGGAAAGGTGCACTGGTGCACCCAACCTAAAAAATTGGGTGCACCAAAAAAATTTTGGGTGCACCACATAAAATAAAGTAGAATGTAACTATTGTAAGCAAAACCTAATGACAAACCTAATTCATACTGTTCCTCTTCATGCACGTTTGGCACGCGATCTCGGCACGCAGTTTTGAAGCTTTCAAAATCGAAGTTAACTCAAATTCTACCATCAAAATCTTAAACAAGTACTACAACAAAGATTTTATTATTTTCTTACACTTAGATGTCAATAATATGCTGTCTACTAGTGTGCAGTGATACCTTTACACATTAAATCGTACAAAAATATTATGACCACAGTAAAAAATTAGGTGCACAGCTCCAAAATTGGGTGCACTGGGTGCACATGCACCCAGTATTTCGAGCCCTGCACACTGACACAGACACACACACATACACACACACACACACACACACACACAATCACACACACACAAACACGTGCATGCACACACACACACACACACACACACACACACACACACACACACACACACACACACACACACGTACCCAGGAATGGTGTAGTTGTTCTCCCATCTGTATCTCATCTCCAGTACAAACTCCTGCCACAGGTGTGCGACGGCCCTCAGCCCTCCGTGGTTGGTGTTCACCACACACATGCACATGGCCAGCTGGTACATCAGGCTGCCTTCTGGGGAGGACTTGTACTGACGGTACGTCTCCTGGAGATGGAAAACAGGGGGTTTCTTTGTTGTTTCCTTTTTTTAAAAATCTAAGACTTTATTCATTTCAATTTTCAAAACATCTGGGTTGCCACTTCAACAACGTTTTATGCTATGTACCATATAACTTAGTTCAGCAGATTCATTGACAGATCAATGTTGGCTACCTAAAACTGAAGAAGAATGATACAATAACAGAAAATAACATAGCATTTGTAAAACAAATTACTTGGCAGGATGATGTACAAAATGTAATGCACGGAAACCAGGGAGATACCAAAGACTACATGCTGACATTAATACACATACATTTAAGGAGCTTATTGTACAGTTACAATACAACTACATGTAGTTATCACCAGTACATCACCAAAGCATCTTTGTATGCTGGGCTTAGATGAATCGAGCTGATAGGCTTAGTACGATAGGCTTATGTGCCTACAAAGCTTGTGATTGAAGCTGAAACTACAACTGAGATACAGTCATGTCCTAGCAGGTTTCCATGGCGATACCTTATACTCTGCAGTGTCCTGTTTCTCCCCTCCCTGCTCCTTGGATGGTTTCTCCGCCCTTGAGGCGCCTTCGAGGGCCGCGTCAGGGAACAGGAACTGGGGAGAGACGTAAGAGTTCATTTCAGGGACATCAGCTATTGGGTCTCATAGAAAGATCTATTCAACAGTGTCTTCACAGTAGTCAGTGTTAGACCAAGTACAAACTGTGTAATTTAGAGAGAACATGGAACAGCCGCTTGATGACTTATAGGACGGTACAATATGTACTATCTACGCTTATGGAAAGGGTCTAGTGAAAAATCCTGCAGATATAAGTGTAATCAAACCATCCTCAAGAACTATCTCAGCCACCTATCATGCATTTTATTGTTAAACTCTTAGAGAAGCTACTGTAGTTAGTTAACTTAACATGAAAGTTCTTCTGCGTTGGTACATGACATTAGGAAGGAAGACTAACCTTTAAAAGACCAACACTTAGAAGAATTGTTAGTTAAGAATTGTTAACACTTAGTTAGTTACCTGTAGAATCATGTTGAGCAGTTCTCCACCGATCGGCGCCTCCTTGCGGCGAAACTTTGTCCGCGTCTTCATGTTGCTGACGACGTCCGAGATGGTCGGTAACGGGAGCGGGGAGGGTTCCGTCAGCCGCTGTAACGCCGCGCTCACGTCACGGGAGGGGTCTGAGGGGGGTTGGGAGGATCCACAAAGGAATAAATGGTTTGTTCATGAAGTTAGACATCCAGGTTATAAGATATGTAACAGTGGGGGGGGGGGGGGATTGTGGGGAAGGATTCCATTTATCTATTTATTTCGTCACAAGACGGCTGGGTTGCCCCTTCAATTTGTAAATATTGATTTACAAGGGGGCCCAACATATACAGGACAAGACATGTTATAATCAGTCAGCGGATGCGAGAGGACAACAATTTTCTTTCCTTATAATTAGAGCAAGGTACAAGCAAAAAAGCTTGATATGGTGTTGAAATAGTCACCGGTGAGAGATGCATGAAAAGGCAGTTATGACTAATAAGTAATTTACAAATTTTTACCCACCCTTATCATCATCATCCAGCACGAGGCCCCCTAGCAGCTGGTCTGTGGACTCCAGGCTGTGGCAGATCTTCACAAACTCTGACAGGTAGTCGCCTAGCAACAACAAATGGAACAGGTTGTTACCTAGCAACAACAAATATTACAGGTAGTCCCCTAGCAACAACAAATGGAACAAGTTGTTACCTAGCAACAACAAGTGTTAGGCAACAACAAAAGGAACAGGTTGTCACCTAGTAACAACAGATGGAACAGGCGGTCACTTAGCAACCATAAATAGTACACGTAGTCACCTAGCAACTACTGATTTTATAGAATTACAGAAATTTGAAAAAATTACGGACAGAAGTTGAGTCTTACCCAGGAGGCATTGGGGGTTGTCTGTCATCCTGACTCTCACCGACCACTGAGGGGCCTGTATGGGGTCCAAGTCCCTGATGGGGAGAAAAGCATACTCATCAGGGTCTGTGCAAAGGAAACATGACCAACCCCATGTAGACCCTTGTACAAGAATGGGCGGGCAAGAACACAATGTTGTCACATGTAACTGTTTGATATACATGTAACTCAGGTCTTTCTGCAATAAGGAAGAAAGAATAAAATGTATGCATTGCACGCTGCAGCTATGAAAATCACAGTAATCCTTGGACAACTCACGAGTAGACAGAGTTGTCCACGATCATCTCCTCCGACAGACAAGGCCAGGTAGTGGACAAGTGCAGCTCACTGCAGGAACACAAGGTTACAACAACACTCAAAACAATCATCATGGTACCGGGCCTTACAGGGGAACACATTCAAGGTAAATAGTACACTCTGTATCTGTGATTCAGTATCTGTAACACACCAGCTTTGCAGGCACACGGCAAGCCAGCAGCTATATATTCATATTTACACTAAACGATCTGTCACACCTAACCTCTGCACATCCAACTGTAGACATTGTTTAAAGCTACCGGTATCTACTGTCTTGAGAATGCCTCTACAGTACTTAGTGGCAACAAGTTCCACTCCTCACTCTGTCAAGCTCACTCTGAACCTTTCCCTGTCTTGCTATTTCTTCCTATCCGGATAATGTTTACATTTTTAAGTGGACATACTTTCAACTTTGGAATTTTCTACCACACTCACCTGACTGGGTCTTCCATTGCTCCAAATGGCAGCTTCCCAAATTCCGCCCCTCCAACATTCCCACCATACGGAATGTCAAAATCTGGAAGAGAACAAAAAGATGTAGAGTCACATGGAATCTTGAAGGCCAAAGCTCAAATGATTTCCTTTACATACAAGATATATTAGTGATACAGCATTAGCATAAATGCTATGCATAAATGCTAGTCTCTACCAGACTAACTAAGCCAGTTATAGGGAGAATATTTGCCAGGGAAGTTTGACCACCGGAGGGTTTCATTTGCAAGGACTGTAGACTGACTCTACTGGCCAATTATTCCTTTTTTTGCTAAACTCTATGATCCATACACCCGTAGGCCTTGTGGAGGCTACACAAGTGCTGAGGGTATCTATAAAAAGGCATTTCTGATGCCTGAGAGCCAAACCCACCGGGCGGCTCCTGAGTCCAGGCGGACTGAGTCCAGTCTGACAGGATGTAGGTGAAGCGGACGGACACGGTGACCGGCGGCAGGGCTGGTAACGGACAGGCCTGCAACATGCCAGGGATGGGAGGTCAGTTTGTGTAACCATTCCAAAAACATTGTATAATATGTATATAGAGACAAACACAGGAGAACACTATGATAAAATACCGGTAGCTCCTTCATGTGTATATAGTACACAGACTTGTACTTATTTTCTCATTGAAATGACACAAAAAAGTCACATCCAATAACAAGTTGAAACAAATATTTCAGGTTGATTAAGGTTAGATATCAACTTGAAGGTTATAAGTCCCCAGTCACTGAGGAAAGGTAGCGAATGCTACCTGAAATGTCCTACCATTTTCAAAAGCTATCCAGTTACTTGAGTAAGTGTTATGTTGCACATACATTGTAGGGCTTTCAACTTGGGCCTTTGGAAAAATTTAAAGTAAGCTGTAGTGCAGAAACTTAAACATGGGAGGGGGCCAAAGTAATAGACAGAGAGGACAACAGACGCATCCGTTGGATCAAGGAGGCAGTATGGATCAGGAAGTCATCACCAGTGATGAACCGAGACGAGGGGGGATACAAGCTCAGCCACGTTTGGGATTACGTTCTCGCCGCAAAAGCGCCACCTACATCGGCTACCTGGTTATGTTAAAAGAAACTCCAAATATCCTATGTTCTACCAAACCTGATGAAATTATTTTCGGAACTTTAACATCTATCAGTAAGACACTCACAATCTTGGACTTGAAGACCTCCAGCAGCCCTGCCAGGTGGTCGTACTGCGGAGGGATCCTCTTCAGGTGGACCATGTCGTAGTTTGTCCTGAGCCCTCCCCCCTCACACACCCCCTGGTACATCCGCCGCCACTTCTGCTGGGTCTGCACAAACACCGGCACAGAGCTGGGGGGGGGGGGTATGGGTATTAGGTTTTGACGTCGACCATGTTGGCAAGCGGCCTGATGTGTGGCCGAACAAGCATTCGAAGGAAAATAAAGGCTTTGACTTGACTTGACTTGAGGTAGGGTGAAGGTAGTCCCTAAGCTTTTATGAGGCCGTAGGGGCAGTGGGTTGTTATCCACTGTGTCTAGGGCACGGTGTTCAAAGGCAGAGCGTTATTCTTTGTTTTGTAACTGATAGTGCAATGCGGCTTCGCTACTACTGGCTTCTATAGCCAAGCACACCAGGGCGCCCCTACTCTTCTCCATAAGTGTGATGGGTTCTTCTACGTGCAGAGGTTTGATACTTGAAGGTTATGCCTGAAGCTCTATCGTACACGGGCTCCTGGCTTTACGTCACCATCCAAATTGATGAATACAATCCCTTATATAACATGTGTGACTAACTGACTACCCACCAGCCAGAGTTGTTGACAGCTATGCTGATGGAGCTGAGCAGCAGGTTAGCCTTCGACTCCGACTGGATGGAGTCACTGTGTCCTCCTGGGGCCAGGACTACAAACGCTCGCACACCAAACCTGGACAACGCACAAATATCAACATTCATCGATAAAGGTTAGACATCCAGGTTATAAGATATACAAGGTAACAGTTACTCAAGCAACTTGATGACATTTGACAGTATCTGCTTTCTCTCATCAGCGACTCGAAATACAGCGGATGCTGTCTGAAAAGTCTGACCATTTCCAAATGTCATCAAGTTACTCGAGTAACTATTACCTTGCAAACATTGACATTACGAACATGTACATTACCTTCCCTTACTAGAATGTGAGAAGGTTGCAATTCAGAGCTATGACAGCCAGGCTGAGATTCAAACCCATAATCTAGCAATCTGAAGTGAGATTGCTAACACTCAGATCACCACAAGTCGAGAATGTTCCAGTCTCACCATCTGCAGAGACAGTGAGCCCGGGGCGGGAAGTCATTCTCCATAGCCAGCAGGTCCTGGATGGCCTGGGGTTGGCAGTCTGGGGAAATAACAGGTGGATTTAGTATTTTTTGGATTAACACTGCACTGCTTGATAACAACTTTTGCTGCATTCTGTGTACTTTTTGAGTCTTGGTAAATCTATTCTATGTAGCTACTGACAAGATTTGTCCTCAAGTACACAGATCACGAAATGTTGTTCTGGCATTGGCCATGTTGTAATCTCCAAGCAGATCTACACGGGGCGCGAAAATCGTAAATGCTAGCCAGAGAAGCTCCAGTCAGCCGGCTGGAGCTTCTCTGGCTGACTGGAGCTTCTCTGGCTAGCATTTACGATTTTCGCGCCCCGTGTAGATCTGCTTGGAGATTAGCCATGTTGTACCTTTTGTGCCTTTCTTACTCATCTCCTGCCATCAATGCCTGCCTCTGATACCTACATTGTACCTGAAGCTCTTATTTCCAAACCCTCTGCTTTCAACCCCCTCCTCCGGATCCACCTGCCTCCCCCCCTCACCTTCCTCCTCCATGTCCCCAGGTGTGTGCACCTGAGGCTTCTCCTTCAGCCGGTGTAAGGTCATCCCAAACCTGACGTCTGCAAAGGTCACCACCTCACTCCTGTCCTCCCACTCTCCTGTAGACAGCTCGCCCTAGGGGGGAGGGAAAGACGAGAAACACAAGATTCAGTTTCATGGTAAGACACATTTTGGTACAATGTGTTGTCCAGTGGTTAATGAGCCTACCTCTTTATCTGGAGCTTAAGAGTTTGAATCCCAGGAAATGGAAAAATTGCAAACAGAGCAAATGGTTCTCTGCAGGGTTTCTTTCCTTCATTTTTGCAGGCACTTAATTTTGCGGTATAAGGGGAAAGGAGGTTTTCGCAGTTGAAGCAATTCTGCAGTATAGTAATGATAGCAAAATGCATGTTGAAGCGGATACTGTGAACTGTTTTAAAACAAGGCTGGATTTACATTGGGAGAAGAAGAGGTACCTTTCCGAGTGAGAAGAGGGTGACAACACAGGCCTGGCCTACTTCACCGATGAATCCTCAAGGTATCCTCAAGGCATGTTTGTGGTATCATGATTTTACAGTAAAAATAAAACCACCGCAGATATTTCAAGATTCAGAACAGAAGTAGAACTAATACTAATAGCTTCTTGCTGGCCTTGATGACCTAAAGATCAGACTACAAACACCAGCTCTCCTCACCTTCTGCAGCGGAGGCCCGGGGGCCAGGTTAGCCAGCTTCCACTCATTGATCACCTCCTCTATCCTGGCCACAAACCTGGGGGAACACAGTATGGGTTGTAGAGGGGACTTATCATGAGACAGGCTATGAGCTCCCCCCTTCCCCACTAATTGTTTATCCATAGAGCTCTGGTTGTGACTGTTCCAACCCCACAATTTTGGACGCCCTGTCATGTGACATTATATAAATTGTACCTGAAAGCCTGTCATGAGATATTTGATACTATTAGGATTATTTTGATTCTAAATATAGGACCTGTAATTTTTTTGGCAGGGCCAAAGAAGTGGTCATTGACAAATAGTGAAAAATGGCAGAGCATTGATCTCTCTATTTGGACATACTGGCAGATAAAGAATGCTATGTAAAAAAACTGACAACAACAATTATAGATCATACATTAAATGTGATTTGATAATGGTTGGGGAATGATCAGATATGATTGACATATGTCACAACTGGGACACGCCCCTCTGATCTCTAGCCTACACGTTCAGGGTACAAATCATGTAATTGTGGCAGTTTGAATAGAAAAGAAAGGAGAAAACCAGCAAATCTGCAGACAACTCCAAATAGTACGT
The DNA here is from genome assembly GCA_035149815.1 of Branchiostoma lanceolatum. NCBI lineage: Eukaryota > Metazoa > Chordata > Leptocardii > Amphioxiformes > Branchiostomatidae > Branchiostoma > Branchiostoma lanceolatum. Next base: position 2,121,966 of record CM068880.1, read on the forward strand.
CACAGCTGGTTATGATTTTGAAACGGATGAAGTTAAATATTACTTTTTTAACTGGACAGTCCAGAGACCCTGGTGGTTTTAAAAATGGATACATCTAGCTTGAAACTGTGCAAAGACGTGAGGAGAATATGAAACATTTTTATAAGAGCTGACTCTGCCCATCACAGGCATCCCGACCGAAATCATGACTTTATTTCAGTTTTTCAAGCAGATGAACGGAGCAAAATACGACGTAACCCAGTTTTACCTCTCCCATTCAGAAGCAGTGGTGAAATCTGTGATTTCAAACACCTCCGACTCCTGCAAAACGGAAACAAAGAGATCACAAGTTGCAGAAATAGTTCTACTAATTATCTACGCAATCTAGCGACAATCGGAGGTGGAAAAAGACAAATTGGAGTCATTTTTGTGCCGTGCCACGAACCTCTTCTCCTCCTTCCGCCATTGTGGTGCGCACGGAACTGTGGGACAGTTCCGGCTGGAGGTCAGAGGTCGCCAACATGGCCGCCGATGATGAGTTCTCTCCTGGAGCCGCGCCTTTCGGCAACTTTATCAACTATTACAGCTTCAACCCTCCTGAGAACAGACTCGAACTGTTACCAACAGAGTTCTACACGATCATCAAGAGAAATTGTGCCGATAGACTCCTCCTAGGGCTGGATATAGGGTGCAACAGTGGGGTAGGTTTGTTATGTCGTCTGCTAGCGCTCATGTAACGATACATGTGAGTTGTGACAAACATTTGTGTATTCTACCATCTGTGTTCTTTCAAGAGAATAGAAATCAGTTTATGGATACTTCAGCAGTAACAATTGAATTGATTTGAATGTTTGAATGTTGATTGTTGTCAGATCTTGTCAGGGAATCACAGATACAGCAGTACCTGAAAACAACATTACATAAAAAACTAGAGATTAAAATACATGTAAAGTTACTAACGTTAACTGTAGTAACTGAACAACCTTTTTTACACCCAGGACCTGACAGCAGCTCTACTGGAGCAGTTTTTATCACATTCCACTGGGGACAGTCATGAAGACAGTACAACAGCCTTACAAACCAACAGGTCACCTGAGGACAGTACAGCAGCCTTACAAACTAGTCAGCACGCAGACTTCCACATACTGGGCTGTGACATCGACAACATTCTAATCCAGCGTGCCGCGGAGAACAACCGCCGCACCGACCGCCTCACATTCCAGACCCTGGACTACATGAGCACAGAGCAGAGACAGGAGACACTGGGCGGGTATCTACAGAGATTCGGCCGCACCAAGTTTGACGTGACCTTCTGTTTCTCTGTGACGATGTGGATCCACTTACAGAACGGGGACAGCGGTCTCATGGACTTCCTCAGGTTGGTGATTGCATGGACTTTCAGTGTTTTCAGAGAATAGTCATCATAGTTGTGGATCATGAGGTTGCTGGTTTCAATCCCAGCCAAACTGTTGGTGTTCTGAACATATTTGCATGGATGTGTTGAGGTCCTTTGTAACATAAATTGCATTACTAGTAGCTGTTCCCATGTGAGATCCACATGAAGTGTAAATACCATGGAGGTTCCTTGGTAATAGACATGTACTGTATTTTGTTGATAGTTGATAGTGTAACCATAACATTTTGCACAAAAAAGCAAGGTAGCATCCAGTTTTTTTTAAAAATCAATTCGTAAGAGCCTGATGTTGCCATCGATTTACGAAGAAAGTCAGCTCAATTGTTATTGTAGCAGCATCTCTTCACCCTAGGTCAGAAATATCAATGCTCGAGACAAGTATTGACTTCACTGACCCATTAGGAGAAGCAGGGGTTACGAAGGCAACTTGTCTGTTTTAAGGCAAAACACAAGGTTTCACAGGTCCAAACTCAAAAGTCAATAACTGAATGTTTCAATATAATTCAATAAGAAACGATTCCTGTCATTGTTGACCAAATCACTATGTCATTCATGACACTGCCCCAGTCCACAAGCCATGCCTAAAACAACAAATGTGAGGAAATTCATGCCTGCCCACCATCTGAGGCGCCCCCATATTCCCAGCTGTTTGCTAATCACTGATGATGCCTCCCCTCCTCCCAGGTCGGTGTCCCGCTGGACCAGATTCCTCCTGCTGGAGCCGCAGCCCTGGAAGTGTTACCGCTCGGCGGGTCGGAGGTTACGCAAGCTGGGCAGGGAGGGCTTCCCGCTGCTGGGTACGCTGCAGATCAGGAGTGACGTGGAGCAGGTGGAGAACTTCATGGTTTCAATGTTTTTACTGCCGAATATGTACTTATGAACTGAATTTCGCAACTGAGCCCTTTGTTTTGGGCTAGCCTGAGTACCACTGCTACCTTGTCCCCCCAACGACACGGAGGTCAAGGGACTAGGTAGGTAGGTAGGTAGAGTACCAGCCTCTGTAGTGACCGTAGTGACTGCTGTGTTAAGCAAGCGACAAGAATTGAGCCAGTGGTCACTACAGAGGCTGGTACTCAGGCTACTTTTGGGCTGCTAAGAGAGTTCACTTAATAAGCCTGTTGAGTGTCATATAAGTTTAGAATCTAAGTTACACCACAGACAGAATAGTGTCAAGCCGGTTTGATTTCTCCTGATGTGTAGTTGTTTCACAGAGATCTATGCTTATATGATTGATATGCTGTACTATATTGCACAAGTCTATACAATGGTCAACAGTACGTAGTTACGGTTACAGACAGATGTGGAGCTAAGAGTGATAGCTACAAACTACTATCAGAGAAGTAACATGTTTGTACTGACACTTAGGTCCCTGGCTGCAACTGAATTCACACCTGACACATTTTGATAATTATCCTAAGCTGCTCTCACCAGTTGGTCTGCTATTGGTTACTTCCAAATATGGTCTAGTCACATGACATACTTCCTAATATGGTGCAATAACAAAGTGTCATCCACAGGTGATTGACAGGTGCCTGAGGGAGGAGTGCGGCATGAAGAGGGTGGAGACATTCGGGGAGACTCAGTGGGGAAGGAAGCTGGTGCTGTATCACTCTGGGGAGGGGAATCTACTCTGACAGGAAATTAAATCTTGGTAAAATTGTGGCAAAGGAATCTTTTTCCTTGAAATCATCAATGTTGTGTCTTGTATGTGTAGTGGGAGTTCTGGTGAAGAGCCTACCATGCTAAAATTGGACTTGCTAACCATAAGAGGCTGTAACCAGTAACTGACTGAATCCGTGAGACTGGCTGAAGCTGTTGACCGTCTTCCGAGACATAAAGAGCCAAAGAGAATGTGTAGTGATTAGCTTGTTTACATACTAGTAGTACATCTTGTGAATCTGAAATGTTCTGTTCACTGGAATAGCTAGTCTGATTCGCTTGAAACCTCACATAGTAAACCATTAAATTGTAACATATAAATCAGAAGTGACTTATTTTAAGATGATGTTTGATTCAGTTTCATCTTTTGTTGTATTTACAGTAATTTTGTATTATAAATGAAATTATTCCACTAGTTCCACTTCAAGATTGTAAAGGACTTGGTGAATGCGCAGAACAGTTTTATTATCAATAGTCAGAACACTCTTATTCTTTTAATGTCATAGTCAAGGAGGTTGCATATGTGAAAATAAACTTTATAATGAATCCTGAAACTGCAGTTCTCATCTATCTCGCCAGCTGTCACTACTGTACGGTCCACTGCATATTGACCTCTGACCCGACCGTGAGAGGAAAACGTGTTTGTTTGGCGGGTGATCCTTCTCAGTTTTCTCCAATTTTACGCGTTTTGAGGCAGAAATGGGCGATCCCGGGCCGGTGGCGGGAGACACGGACAGCGATGACGCCGGGTTCGATGAAGGTGACATTGAAGAGGTCATAGAACTGGATGGGCCGGAAGCAGACGACGGTACGTGCGTTTTCGAAGGGGGAGGGGGGCGACTGAGTTGTTTTTTTGGAAAAGATTTTGTATGGACATGTACACACGTACCTTAGGATACCTTAGGACATCTCGGTGTAGAAGGCTTCTTCTTGCCTGTTAGACACCCTCTTCTCATTCAGTGTGAATCCTATTCTTCCACCATGCATCGAGCCTTGCCTTAAAGGTGTTTACTGTCTCCGTCGTTACGACGATATCTGGCAGAGAATTCCATGTTTGTACAGTTCTTATGCCTAAAGACTGGCGACGAACTGTTGTCTTCGCTAATGGTACTGCTAACTTGAGACTGTGACCTCTTGTAGACTGCTTCCCCACCAAGTCGAAAAAGTTCCTCGGATTTACTCGGATTTACTCTTTCCTTCCCTGTCAAGAACTTATACACTTGCAACACTCGCCCCTGGTTCTTCTTATAAGTTAAAGACGGCAGTCTCAGCCTCTCGAGTCTCACTTGATAGTGATTGGAGCATATAGAGGAGAAAGGAGATAACTAAAGGACATTATTCTTATCGGTGCAGAAGTAGAATTAGACGTGGTTCCATGTATAATTTTGACTGAAATGTTGAAACGTCTTGTGACAAATTAATTAAATTCGACCAAGGAAGTTTTATATAAAACCTCCATGATTCGACGTAGTTTGCATCGATTGACTATACAAATAAGGTTGACTATAGATCATATGATAATAAAGCACATAATGGATGCTTTTTGGGGGTCTACCCCTATCACTTCTGGGATTCATTTCCAACAACAAGACAACTTTGTGATGTCACCACTAGTGTAACGAGCCATTTCTGTCCTGTTAACAAATTACAAATTCACCTAGGGTTGAGGGACAGGCCAGAAATGGCTCGTTGCGCTAGTGCTGACATCACAAAGTTGTCTTGTCGTTGGAAATGTATCCCAGAAGAGATAGGGGTAGCAAAGCCTTGTAAAGGTGATGTGTACAGTACTAGTACAGTGATGTGGTTAATCATGCAATATATGCAGACTGTAGATCTACCATTTGTGCTTCAATTTCAAGGCAGTACAACCTGAGGTAATTGTCAAGTGCTGCCAGCATGGAGTAGCCTGAGTGCCAGCCTTTTTAGCTTCCGTCCGCTACCCTAGCTCCGCTGCGCTACCCAAGCTCCGCTGCGCTACCCTAGCTCCGCTGCGCTACCCAAGCTCCGCTGCGCTACCCAAGCTCCGCTGCGCTACCCAAGCTCCGCTGCCGGAGCGGAGCTTGGGTAGCATATACGGAAGCTAAAAAGGCTGGCACTCAGGCTAAGCATGGAGATACTGCCATGTTCATTTGTATCGCTTTGACACCCTTGATCATAGCTAACATGTTTAGACTCTACTACTCTACTCTAACATGTAATCATTCAAAAGATGTGAACAATCCAAATGCACACGGAACTCAATGTTGGTGCCGATAGACTTTATAGAGGCTAGCAAATTACAAATTTGGGCTTCAAGTCATGCAAAGCATTAGATCGGTGCCTAGTGGAAGAAATCCAGGCCGTTCGGAGTTTTGTACTAGTGATCATGTGAAATGTTCGCCTTATATCCAGCCTTCAGCTTGTTTAGCTCGCCATTGACATGGAAACGTTCTGTATTCATCAGCGCTAGCAGACGAGATGGATGAGATCGACCTCGGTAACCATGGTTACGGTGACGAGGGTGCGGAGGGGGACATGGAGATGATGACAGATGATGCTGACGTTGTCTTCAGTAAACACATCGGTCAGAGATACCTCTTCATCTTACTGATTACTAATTAATTCTATGACAAAGAAGACTACTTTTCATTTAAAAAATTGTCTTTATTCAGATTCACAATTAGCTTAGCAATTACAGTTACTCTTCCTGTGGTCTTGAACACAATGTCATGATTGAGTTGATAATATGGTTCTCCTTTATGGTTTCCTTACAGCTGGTCATCAGTAACTTTTTTTGGTCACCTTTCTCCCCCTAATATATACAGTGGTTCTGTCCCATGTCTCCTGCAGGCTCTGTGTTCTGCATAGGGCTGGACCGTACCACTGAGTCCCTGGCAGTGACTGGAGGGGAGGACGACAAGGCTTATGTGTGGAGACTGGGGGATGGGGAGGTGCTGATGGAATGTGGTGGTAAGTAGGGAGGGAGTGGAAAACAGAAGATGAAAAAGGAAAAAGGAAGACAGAATCAGAGATAGCATAAGAAGAAGAGAAAGGTAGAGTGAAAGTAGAGATTAAAATTGAAGAAGGTGAAAGAAAAGTGACAGAACAAAATGATAGAGTCAGTGGTAGTAATTTTACTTTTGCCAACAGGGTTTTGGCCTTGCAAGACCACAGTGTGAAGGTGTACTTTTATAATTAGTAGTTTTCTTTATAGAAAACTGTAGCATGTAGTTTCCTATTTTGAGTAGAGTAACCTCCAGACTTGCTTACCTGTTATATATTGTATCATTTGCAGTAGTTGTTTCACAATAAAGGTTGATTGTTTTACTTCCAGGTCACAAGGACTCGGTGACCTGTGCGTGCTTCAGCCACAACTCTGCGCTGGTTGCCACGGGCGATATGGGCGGCCTGGTGAAGGCCTGGGACGTCAACAGCAGAGAGCAGGTCTGGGAGTTTGAGGTGTCCGACTTGGAGGTGAGCAGAAATTTCAACAAGCAAGTGTAGAGGCGTCTCGGTAGCGCAGTGGTGGGGTGTTTGGCCCAGAACCATGAGGTCAAAGGCACTTTACACAAGCTTTCTCACTTCACTCAGGTGGAAAGGAGTACCTAGCTTCGGTTAGGGCGGTCCCTAAGATAGGATGTTAAATGGAGGTCCTGTGTTTGAAGAGAGCCACACCTCAAGCATGTAAAAGAACCCACCACACTTATTGAAAAGAGTAGGGGTCCTTCCCGGTGTGAGTGGATCAAACCTTACAGTCTGATCCGGGTTGACATCTGGAAAAGGTGATAGTCATCTCATCTGTTATGTCAATCCTTCCACAAATGTGGTGAATGTGTATAGATAAATAAATAATGTTTGGGGACGTTTAACAATACAGCAGAGTTCCTTGCCGTAGTCTTAGGTAGCCATGGTAATGATACTAGTTCGACTAGTTTGGTTGCTGTAGTGGACTATGGAGAAAGTACTAAAGGTTCCGGGTCGGAGTTCAATTGTGACCGGGGGTTGGGTCATGACCCGGTAATCTGCCGGAAGTGCGTGGTCGTCACCCTGATTTCTGCCCGAGATTGCTTGGTGATGGTTTTAGCTGTGCATGAATATTTTGAATCTTCTGAAAAGCCCGTGAGTTGCAGTATTTTTGGGCGCGGTGCAGTTGGTTCGCTATCGAAGCCTTTTTTGTATCAGTCCGCGGCAACGGTGATGCGGTTTTCTCGCCTGATGACCCAAATAGCATCGTTTTTAATGCATTTTCACCGAATTTGCGTCATCGGAGATTGCGAAAAAGTTATCACATGACTTTTTTATTTTTTTCAGAGACACCATATACTAAGCTTTCTCAGCATATATGCCGTGACCCCAGGAAAACTCGTTTTTTCCGAGCAGGTTCGATCAAAAAAGTGTAAAAAAATGATAATTTTCGGGTGCCAAATTTACATTTTACTATGGTTTCTACCCAAAATAAAGGGACAACGGACAATACCGATGAATACATCGGAAAACAGCAGAAAACCGCTTTTCGACCATGTGATTACATTTTCCGTCCTACTTTTCTCGGCGGAATTGTAGCCCGTCGACCTGAGGGTGTCGGCCTACATACGAAATCGCAAAAAAACTCTGGTCCGAGACCTAAAGGTACTTTGACGGTTTGACTTTTGACCTATGCCCTTTGCACTCCCAGTGGCTGGACTGGCACGTGGCAGCGCCGGTTCTGTTGGCAGGTACGGTGGACGGAGACGTGTGGATGTGGAAGGTTCCGAGCGGAGACTGTAAGACGTTTCAAGGTCACGGTTCTCAGAGCACAGCTGGCAAGGTCATGCCAGACGGTGAGTGAGTTAATATGCTACGTTAGCTCTTGTTTGTATGTCAGAAAAATTATGTTCTTTCCAGAATGGGGTTGTTTGATAGGTAGTTAGTTGAGAAATAGAATAAGTGAAATGCGCATTAATAAGTTTTGCCCTAATGTAGAGGTTCTCAATTTTTTTGATAACAGCTTCATTTAAAACGGTACGGGTAACTTCTTTTCAAATTGACACTTTCATTCAAATTGAGTAGTACAAGATTAGTGCACAAATAGCACAGAAAAACATGCACTGTGACACACACCTATACAATACATTGGTACAGTCCACAGTATGCATTGCACAGTCCTGAAGTGTTGGAAGAGTCCATTTCACTGACAGATGGTTCCCACAGGTAAGCGGCTGTGTGTGGGATACGAGGACGGAACAGTGAAGGTGTGGGATCTGAAGCAGGGGGCGGCACTACACACCCTCTCAGGTCACCAGGGTCATACAGGGGCGGTGACCTGTATGGACTGTCACCATGACAATGTGCTGGTGATGTCAGGGGCGACGGACGGGACGGCCAGGGTCTGGAACTCAGCAGCAGGAAAGGTACGGGAAATAACACTTAGAATTAAAAGATAAATTCAAGGCAGAAAGAAACGTTTAAGTATCTGCAGCTCTAAGTTAAACCTCTTCATTATGTCACTTCATTTTCTACTTAATACAGTGCTTAACATTCTTCCAACACTAAGGTATTCACGGATCGAATTTTCGACGACCACTGTCGCCTTCTTCAGGATCAATAATGACCAATCACTACTTTATGAGAGGTATAAAGGAGGCCATATACATCAGGGCACTCCAGCCATCACTCAACAGAGACAGTGGGCGTTATAAACTTCCTGGCACGTTTGACCAATTGCTGACGTCACGTATCCGCAATGACACGTGTCAATAAAGTCACGTGTCCGTAACTCTTGCGAGTTTACGTTCGGCAGTGATTGGTCATTATTGATCCTGAAGAAGTGGTCGTCAAAAATTTGATCCGTGAATACCTTAGTGTTGGAAGAAAGTTTAGCATTGTATTATGATTACTACCAACACAGATGAGCTTTCATTATAATCATTTTCTACTTCTTGAGCATGAATTACTGAATAGATATCTTTGTATTTTTATTTTGAATAATTTATTGTTTATATGTCCATAGGCCACAGTTTCATATTATGAATCTTGATGAAGCTCAAAAAACTTTCTTCACTGTATTTATCAGGTTGAATTAATGCGACCTTGTATCCCCTACAGTGTGTATCAGGTTACTCAGCAGGCCCAGAGACAGGCGGCGACGAGGACACCAACTCTGTAGAGGCTGTGGGGCTGAGTAGGAGGTATCATCATAGCACTAGCTGTTGTCATTTTTTACTTATGTTTACTTTCTGGACATCTACGAGCAACTACCAAGAACTTACTTACTAGTTCAACTTCTATGTACAGTTGTTGCCATTCTTCTTTTTAGCACAAGGACAGCAATTGTATGTTTATTGTTTAGAATTACCAGAGATTTGGTATCGCTAATTTGACCTTTCACCTGCAGCCAACCCCTGGCAGCAGTGGGCTCGCTGAACGGCACCCTGGGAGTTTATGACATCCCGACCGGGGTACAGAGACACAAGTGCAGCCATCCTGTGAGTGATGTGTCTAAAAATGTCTAAAAAAGTACTCATAATGGAATATTTCTTTTGATTGTGATCTTTGCACACGTTTTCATGTTTTAGTCTCTTTTAGTTGTGTTCTTTACCAGTAATTTGCTGAAATCCACACAGTTTAACAGATTTTGATTAAGAATAAGATCCCAGGAATCATTTTTCTTTTTGTACTTCTGTTGTATGCTTTGGTAACACACATTGTAACAACAGAATTCATCATCATCATTACTTAGTCTGTAGCATATATGAATAGGTCATCTCAAGATAAAAGAACAAGCCTAGTTGGGCAACCCTGGCTGTGTGTGCTGAACAGCCGAACCAATCATAAAAACCAAGCCGAACGAATCATAAAAGTACAACCATCTTGTCTCCCCCCTAACCTGCAGGGTGGTATAGTCCGTCTGCAGTGGGCGGAGTCGGGTTACCTGCTGTACACCAGCTGTCTGGACGGCGTGACCAGAATATGGGACAGTCGGACCGGCGCCACCGTCCAGCAGCTGTCCGGCCACTCCGAGGAGATACTGGACATGGCCGTCAGCAGGTAGGCTGGATGTCAATCAAAATTCAAACTAGCCAATCAGTAGCCTCTACCAGGCCCCACGGATGGCTGGAAAAATAGTAGAAATTGGCCAAATAGAGTGAATAGTATGCTAAGGGAGTCGGCTATGGAGAGAGGGTCCAATATGCCACTGTAACTTCTATAGTGGACTAACTTCTCTGTCATGTTATCCGTCTATTTGGCCAATTTCTATGATTTTTCCAGCGACCTGTGGAGCCTGGTAGAGGCTAGCCAATCAGGACTGTCTACAGCTTTGAATTCTTTTTAATCCCACTCACTGTTTGGGATGCCTTGTTGTTTTATCTGTTGTTTTAAGCTTCCAAAATTACATTTAAATCAGTTTCATGTCATGAAGTTAAGATTTTCGGACAGACGGGTTGAACTTTTTGTCCGTCCCGACAAGCTAGTTTCCAGCAGACAGCCCTGTAGCCAATGAGGCCCCTGTCACATATTCAGGACCTTCCCACAACTTTGCTCCCGACCACTCCCCAACCAAGGCTGGCGCTAGGCTGGGAGTAGCCTGGAATCCAGCCTGCTCTAGCTCCAGTTTGCTCCTCTGATTGCAAGAATATGACTTTTCCGACTTTGTTTCTTCAAACTGATAGCCAGCTGGCGCAGATGACTTTTAAAGACTAGTGGCCAACCACAGACAGATGACCTTGCTCACGACTAACCCCAAGAGAAGGCCATGGCCGACTATGTGTGACGGGGGCTTGAGAAAGTGGCTGCCACTGGGCATTTTCTCCATTGTATCTATCAAATGTTTCCCACATAGATGTGCTGTTTGTTGGCATTTTCTATCAACTGTTTGAAGTCCTGGGAATGTTGTTTGTTTGTTTGTTTGTTTGTTTGTTTGTTTGTTTGTTTGAAGTTCTGACCCCTTTGTGACCCTTTGACTGCAGGGATGGGAACATTGTTCTGACGTCATCGGGAGACAACACAGCTCGAGTTTTCAATCTGCAGAAACCAGAGCGGTAACACTACCCTGAACACCCCTGCCACACAGTGGAGCATGCCACAGTATTCAGTGCATATATGCAAGCCCTATTCTATTATGGATCAGTCCACCCCAAGAAGAGGGGGGATTACATGTATTATCTAAGAATTGAGGTAATAATGACACCCCTCAAACTACTACAGGTCTGAAGGACTCAATTAGTAGATGACCATAAAAAGATGTTAAAATAAGATTTTATTTTTTAACAAAATGTTATGTTTCTGCGGTAGAAGACAAAACTTTTATGACCATCACTAGCCAAAAATGTGGGTAAGTCCCAATTTCTCTTAATGTTGGTTGTGTAAAGTTTAGTCTTCTTTCATTTACCAACTCAGATGAACGTTCATGTTATGTTATGTTTTTACTTAATGTAAGTATGATATGACATTACTGATTAATTTCTAGGTGATAATTTATTACTATTACTGACAGTATGATATACTACTGATGATAGCCCTTACTATGGTAAAGTCTAGTCCACTGTTATAACACTAAGCAATTGAGTCAGGAAGAAGAGAGAATCTCGTTGCCATGTGTCCATTCACATGGTTTGATTTAAAAGCCAGCTGTTAAAAGAATCCAGTTGAAGAGACAACAGAGACTAATGTTAAAGAGAGCTTTTATCACAATTATCTACGTTGTACACAAGAGCAAACTATTAAAATTCATCATGGTGCCAAGGGTCAGAGATACACTTTTTGTATTTTTAATTTTTAATTGGCTTCAAATGTTCGAGTGGCTAGGCTAGCGGACAGGAGATCTGAGAGGTCACAGGTCAACTCCTGACATTGCTGGCTAGATGGTGTGTCCTTGGGAAACATTCTTTTCATGACTTTTGTCATTCCACCTAGGTGTAAAAATGGGAACCTGACCTCGGCTGGGGAAGTAAAAGGCGATGAAAGGAGAGTGGTGGGCTCCGCCTTCCAACACTGTGCCCTTGACACAGTGGATAACAACCCACTGTCTCTCAAAGCTATGGGATCTTTACCTTACCTTTTCTGTTTCATAAACATTTATGTATATAATGCAGGAGGTAAGAAGCAAATAAACTATGCTGCATTATATTTCACTATGATGGTGTTGGTAAAAGAATTTTTATTAAGCACAATCATCCCTTTTGGGCCCATCTGTACGTTGGAAATCCTTACATCTAAGCGACCAAACCCACCCTTATATCCAAGTATTCAAGTAGTCTTTAAAACTATACATAGAGAGAATGCCTTAATCTTCTACCCTTAACCTTCTCCCTGCTGCCTAACTCTGTAACCAATAGAGAGTTGAACTGAAACAGTGAGCTAAAGGTTATAAAGACATTATCTACGGATGTTCCATTTTCGTAGTCTCCAACCAGACCCAATAGATCGCAAAGACCGTATCCAACTGGAAGAAGGAGCTTGTAATGCTTGGCATGGGTTGCAAAACGTACTTCCTCTGCCAGTTTGATACGGTCTTTATGCAACCTATAGATCTGCTTTGAGATTACCATTTTCGTGAACACAAGAAAGACAGGACACAGTTGTAATGAAGAGCCAGCACGTCCATGTTTATTGGAGGTCAGTGACAGTTCATCTGATGTTCTACAAGTACAGGGGTCTGACGCAACCGTTCTCTTCAGCGTCGTCTACACCCCCCAGTACTGTCACTGCCACACAATATCATTACCCAAATATAGTACATCACTTGCGTATGCCTTTCCGTAAGCAAAGGGTTCAAACATTAGTTGTATGTACCTGTAGGACATGGTAGTATTCTACATACAGCGACCCTCAAGGGTGATTTTTTTTACCCTGTTAGTGTTTGTTCATTTTTTAAGCATTCATGCAAAAATAAAAGTAAAGCTCTCTCTAGAAAACTTCAGTTCGCAGCGTCAGCGCTCGCCACATGGCTTTAAGACAACCCAAGACTACTAAGTCACTCTTAACTATCATACAGATAAAACCTTTGGTGCTTAACGTCTCTACTTGCGATTATCGTATCTTACATCACACACCACTGTCGCCGCTTGCCATACACCGTAGTATATATCAACAAGCTCTCCAATATGTGGGCAGACAGCCAGTTTGTTGTTTAGGTCTTGCTTGACTTTTTGTGACGGTTTTTCCTACTTTTCTTCGTTTAGAGGTGGATATCAGTCCGCTAGGCAAAATGTACACCGTGTTGAAGACACTACGAGTGCGATTTTTTTGGCGGAAGCATCAATTCTTTGCTGCCTCGAGTTATTCCCATTTTCGTGCTCCTGCATAACTTGGTTGTGCAGAAACCTTCCTATTTCAGTATCAGTCACGAACACAACGTGCTGATAAGGACTCACTAGCTGTGACAACGTAAGAAACCTGAGATCAACGGCGATCGGGCGAAATTCGTGAGCGCTTCACTCCCAACTTCTACACAAAGGCACAAGCGGAATCAAAACTTCTCTGTGGCTTTAGTTGATGCCTCTACGTATAATAAAGTACGTAATTTCCTCTAAGCCGTTCCTATTCAGGATTGCTAACTCATATACATGTGTACATCAGAAACTCCGCCTTTCTCAGTACGGAAGGCCAATCCTGTACAGTGGTGCATATAAGATAATTGAATCATATTCATTCCGTTAAGAACAGTTTTGAAGGGAGAAAAACATACCAGTGAAGGAAGGCACCAATTTTCAGTGTCAGGAAGAAATAGAAGCCAGGTAGCAATAATATTATTATTTACAACAAATCAAGTTGTGCACGTTAAGTGAACTTGTCTAAAGTAAAAACTTAAATAAAGCCTTAATTCATAAAGAGTTACTACAGGAGACAATAAGAGGTACCCCGCCGATGTTTACATTAAAAGGTTCAAGAACCACACGTTAATATATACGTGTTTCCGTTATTTTACAATGAAATGTCACGTGAATTGCACGTGCTTGGTTGGTTGCCCGTAAATCAAGATGCCATCACCATCTGGATTCCTGCAGTATCAACTGAAACCGCAAGGAGACTTCGTCTTCTGTCCGGTTTGACTCAGAAGTTGTCTAGTTTAGAATCATCTTGTAAGACTTACTACCTGTAATATATCAATCATTTCCTAGTTCTACAGTTCGTGTGTTCCACTAAGCCGGTTTGTCGGGAAGATGGTCGGTGCTCTGTTCTCTGCTGACGTACTTCCGGCTGGAACATCCGGTGCACTTGACCTTGTCCAGCATATACTACAAGTAGTGTAAGGGTCCTCCCTGCGGGGGTGGCTGTTGTGGCTGTCTCTGCTGTGGAGGTTGTTGTTGTAGGGGTTGTCCAGGAACGGGCCTGGGGATGCCCCTACCGCGGCCTCTCGGACGAGCCTGTCTCGGGCCTGGTCGCACGCCGCCCCGGCCGCGACCCCGTCCCCTACCTGGTGCCGATCTTTGTGTGGTGGGGGGCAGGGATCTGGACCTGCGGGCGGGCTTGAGCGGCTTCAGGCCGAGGTTTCTGGGCGGTCTCTCCTCGGAGGTCGGTCTCTTGCCCCGCGGAGGCGTGAAGGAAAGCTGCCCCTCCGCCTTTGCCTCCCGCAGGTCGGCCTGCCGGTCGATCAGTGGCGATGAAGGCGCACTGCGCGTGACCAGGAACTGTTCTTCTGCGGCTGCTGCCTCTGACGTGAGCGGTGCCTCGCCGGTTTCTTCCAGCTCTTTCTCATCTTTGCCCTTCTTCTTTCTCTTCTTCTTCTCGTCTTTCGTTTCTGTCGTGGGTGGAGGACCGAACGACATTTGTAGCGCCCGGCCTTCCTCCAACTCTCGGAATGGTCTATGTGACGATTCCACTTCTTCTAACGACTTTCTCTGCTCCGTCTTTCGACTTTTCTTGCTCGTCAGGGAGAAAATTTTAGACCTCTTCTTAACCTCAACCTGTTCTGCAGCAGCGCCCTCTGCCGACTCCGCTTCCACTGCAGCTTCTTGTGTGGCAGATTCTGGTTCTATCTCTACGACCACACTCCTCGGGAACACGTCTAAGAGTTCAGCGTACTCAGCCCGCCCCATGGCTTCCGTCCAGGAGACAGACGCCTCCTCCTCCTCCGCTTCACCCTCTTTCTTCTTACCGGACTTGAGTTTCCATGAGCTCTTCTTCTTGACCTCTTTTTTAGTCGCCGGGGAAAACTCGGCGTCACCCTCGATGGTGATGGTTTCCTGCGTCTCGAAGTGGAACTGCTGGCCGTACACAGGCGCCCAGCTCTCTTCATCCCCCTCCTCGGGGAACAGACCAGGGCTTTTCGCCTCCGCTTTAGGCGCCGCTGCTTCGGCCGCAGCCTCTGCTTCCGCCGCCTTTGCTTTCTTAGATCTTAGGAGAGGAATCTTCGACCTGAATGATGGAAGCTTGGACTTGATCTTGACCTTCTTCTCCCCTGGGGTCAGCTTGGAAACCTGGGGCGGCGACAGAAAAAGAGTTAGCTTTATGTTCAACTTAAGGAACTTAAGTTAGAAAAATCTAGGAGGTTAATTAAATCTCCTTGGAAAAATGACAACAATTGCGCCAGGAACACGTGGCCTGTACGTTAAAATACATCAAACTTGTCGATAAGATGAGAGTCCTCCACAGTATGATGAACAAAACCTAACGATTCCAAACTCATTGGCAAGACCTTACCATTGCCCCCTGGCTACTCCCCGTTGCCATATGTTGTTCAAAATATCATACGTAAAATACATGACATTGAAAGCATCAAAGCTGGAACACATGAAATATTTGCTGTTGCAGACCTGGACTTGGTCGCCCAGCTCGACGACCGCGGCAGGCTTCTGGACCTTGGCGTGCGCCTCGGCGTGGGGCAGCAGCTCCCGCATGGCCTTCATCTGGGCCTCCTGGATGGACGCGGCGATCTTCTCTCGTACCTGCCGGACACACGCAACGTTAATGTCTTCATTAGACACACAGTCCTTCATTCTGCACCCTAGAATAAACGTTGACGTTACTATGGGCCAAACGTTTCTGTGGGACAGACGTTACTATGGGGCAGATGTTCCTATGAGGCAGACTTTTATATGGGGCATACGTTGCTATGGGGCAGACGTTTCTGTGGGACAGACGTTTCTGTGGGACAGACGTTCTACTTTTATATGGGACAGACGTTGCCATGGGGCAGACGTTGATAAGGGACAAACGTTGCTATGGGACAGATGTTGCTATGAGACAGCCGCTCTTACCTGGTCCTCGCCCTTGGCGATGTCGTCCTCCGTCAGCTCGATGGTGATGACGCTCTCCACCACGGCGATGGGCTGGGGCAGCTCCTCGCGCCGCAGCTCCTCCACGGAGCTCGCGCTGTCCCGGCTGGACGACGGGTCGGGCTTCGCCTCTGCACGGAACACAATGAATGGATGAATTACTAGAATATTCTTCAATCAGTGACTTTAGAAAGGTGACAAAAGACGTACAGTGGGCGTCGAAAATTTGGATGAATCACTAGAATATTCTTCAACCCGTGACTTTAGAAAGGTATCAAAAACGTACAGTAGACGTTGAAAATTTGGAGGCACGTGTTTTGTTACCTTTCTATAGTCACTGATTGATGAACATTCTAGTAAGTGGTAATCGCACGTGACTGAATTTCTTCAACAAGAAAATGGATGATCTGAGTGTTCCTTTGGGTCTAAGTTAGTCTGGGTGGTGCCTTCCAAGTTCGTTGATGCCCAATACACGTCACGTTAGCTCAGATTGTCGTTACTCTACCTCAATCGATAAAATGGTAGCGAACAAAACCTAATCTGGATGGTACACAGGCTAGGCCGTTTTCCACACCCACACTAGAGAAATCTCACACGATGCATACTCGGATAATATCGACGAGATCTAAACCAAATTCAGGCTTTTAAAGACACAAATTAACGCATCCTACACCGCGTAGGTACAGTTTCAGCCATGAAAGTTCACCCACCTCTCAGCTGAACACCAGCCTCCAGTTTCCGCTCCGACCTCGGCGTGAGTTTGGGGATGTCGATCTTACGGACTTCTTCCAGAGACGCGGGCTCCATCTTCTACAGCAGGAATAGTAACACGTTGCAGTATGTAACGGATTGATTTGGGGATCTCATACGATGTCACGTCTTTAGACATTATTGTAATTCATTAGTCTACTTAATTTTCAGACTCCTGGGTGGTCATGACGTGCACTTAGACCTAAGCAGTGCAGACTGCTCTACCTTGTTTGTTTTTTATTGAACTATGATTGGTTAAGCTACCTAGGTAGCTTTGCACCTGGTCTATAAAAGACAGGACACATTGTACTTGTGCTCATCCGAGCCCTAACCAGTCGGAAAGCCACACACAAGGCGAAACTAGTCTGGGTGTGGGCTTGATTGAAAAAAAGTTCTAAACGGGAGCAATGCGGCTACAGCCTTTTCTGAAGTTGTGGCTTGAGTGTGTACGGTTAACTTAAGGTTGTCCACTACTAATTGCCTAATTGTACATACAGTACAGTTTACTCCTATAAGAAGACATTATGTGACGTTGATGTACCTTTTCCCCTGCCTCCGGGGTCAGCTCCCCTTCAGGCATGGGCGCGCCCGCTCCGAAGTCCATGGCGAAGGTGGGCATTTCCACTGTTGGTAACTCCACCTCTGCTGAGCCCCCACCTGATGAGTAGGGAATACGGACATGTAGACATTAGAAGTTTAGGTGTGCAAGTTAAACTGCTTTCATACATGGAGGATTAGATACGTAGCTACTGACAGGATGAGGCATTGTTCCGGTACAGCTGAAATATGGGTATACCTCAGATATCGCTGCAGTCATGTCGACTGACTCATAATGAACAGAGAAAATCTATTGGTTTCGCTAGAATTTACAGACTGCGTGCAGCAAAGACTTTACAATTGATGGGCAATAGAATTTGATTGATAATATTGTATTGTACTGTACTGTACACATTTGTTGTACAGTTGTAAACTTGCACTTGTAACCTATTTCAAACCCACCTGTCACTTTTCCCCACATGGACCCGAAGCGATCTCCTAAAGACTTTCGCTTCTCCTGATCCTTCTCCTTGGCCGGAAGTGGTGGCTTCTTTTGCTTCTTTTTCTTCTTCTTCTTTTTCTTCTCTGGCAGTGGCGGTGGGGCTGCCTCTGCCTCAAGTTCACCTTCTAGTCTTGGTGGTTGTATCTCCACTTCCGGTCCGCTCACGTCAAGTTCGGGTGGTTGCACTTCAACTTCCGTTTTGCCTTTGGCTGAAAATTTTGGCATCGAAATAGAGGGCATCTTAATCTCTAAACTAAGTCTCTTTAGGGACGATCTCTTGTCTTCTTTTGGTACTTCTACTTTGGAATCGACTTCTGCCTCTGGTGGTGTTATGTCCACGGAGGCCTCTGGCGCCTTTGCCTTCGCCTTGAAGGAAGGCATCTTGACCGACGGCATCTTGATTTCTAAGCTACGACGTTTAAGTGATGATCTTTTCTCCTCAGCTGGCAAGTCCGCTTCGGCCCCACCCTTGAGTTCTACATCGGGTGGCTCGACCTCCACGGCAGCTTTGGGAGTTTTTCCTTTGCCCTTGACCTTAAAGCTTGGCATTTTTACAGATGGCATCTTAAGTTCTAAACTTCTTCTCTTCTTGTCTCCTCCTATGTCTACCTTGGGGCCTTCTAGTTCTACCTGGCCTGCGTCAGCTTTGATTTGTCTCACTTTTGCTTCTATTTCTTCCAGCTCCGCTTGCACCTTTGGAATGTCTACATCTACAGAGGGGGCTTCTACTTGGATTTCTGCAGCTTTGCCTTCAACTGAAGGACCTTTTACCTCGCCCTCAACGCCGGCTTCTCCGAATCCTAGTTTAGGCCCCTTTAGCCCAATTTCCGGCATGGTGATACCGGGGCCCTTGATGTCAAGTCCAGGCAGTGTCCACTCACCCTCGGGTTGGTCCACCTGGCCCTTGACCTCGACCTTACCTGACGGTACCTCTGTTTGAGGGACGTCATCACTCTGTAACAGAAACCCGGGAAGCTTGATGTCGAGAGGTTTTACCTCCGCCTCGCCCTCTACAGAAAGGTCCGCTACAGCCGACGGGACTGTCGGTAGCTCCACATCTACTGTGGGGCCCTCCAACTGGGCACCTTCCAGGTCGACATCTGCTTTGCCCTCTACCTTAGGTTTTCCGACATCAAGTTTTGGCATTTCGATTTGGGGACCTTTAAGTTCGAACTCAGGAAGTTCAAAGCCGAAAGAGGGACCTTTCCCCTTTCCTTTAAGGTCTGCATCCGGTCCGGTAACTCTGACGTCACCTTCTACATCAGGCGGTCTTATGTCGCCTTCGATTTTTGGCCCTTCGAAGGAAACGTCCCCCCTGGGGACTTGACCTTCGGCATCAATGTGACCTCCAGCTTTAGGCGATTTCCATGAGATCTTCGGTACTCTTACGTGATATTCTGTCATTTCAATGTGCGGGCTTCCCAGGTCGAACTCAGGAACCCTCCATGACGATCTTTTCTCTGCCTCCTGACCGGGTATTTCCGCTCCTCCCGCTGGACGTTTCACTTCCGCTTCCGGTGGTGGCAGGATGGGTTGAACTGTTGGGAGATCACCTGACGGGAATTTCACTTCCGCCTCACCTTCAATCTTTCCTTTCTTCCTGGGCAGGGAGGGAAACTTGATCTTTGGACCTTTCAAATCGACATCTGGAAGCTGCCAGGACTTGCGGTCTCCTTTACCCTTGATGTCGGCTTCAGGAAGATCCCCTTTGATCTCTGCTTCACCATACGGAACAGTAGGCCCTGAGATGTCTGCTTCACCTGATGGAAGGTCACCTTTAGCTTTAACTTTCCCTTTCTTGCGAGGTAAGGATGGGAATTTTACTTTTGGACCTTTCAGGTCGAACTCTGGAAGTTGCCATGACTTTCGATCACCTGTGCCCTTTGCCTCTCCTTCAGGTAAGTCACCTTCCACCTGGAGTTTTACATCGCCAGGTGTAACTTCTGGTCCTTGGATTTCAATTTCAGCAGATGGAATGTCTCCGTGAGGTAATTCCCCTTCCACCTCAACCTGTCCCTCAACTTTGGGCTTCTTTCCAGTTAAGTCCCAATCGGGCAACGACATTTTCGGTCCCTTTAACTCCCAGTCGGGTAATTTGAAACCTCCCTTGGGCTTCTTACCGTCGATGTCGAGTTTGCCTTCTGGACCTTCTACATCGATGTCAACTTTGCCTGAAGGAACTTCAACATCTGGGCCCTCGATGTCCACTTTGCCCCGTGGAATTTCTCCTTCGATTTCGGGACCTTCGAAGTCTGCCTCCAGGTCACCTTCAACTTTGGGTCCTTTGCCCTTGATCTTCGGACCCTTCAAGTCCCAGTCAGGCAAGTTGATATTTGGTCCTTTCAGTTCCCAGTCGGGCAGGCCAAAACCGCCTTTTGGCTTCTTGCCGTCGATGTCAACTTCGCCGGATGGTGGCTCTACTTCAGGTCCTTCGAGTTTGCCAGATGGTAATTCGCCTTCTATTTCCGGACCTTCTAGTTCGCCTTCTACCTTGGGTTTCTTGCCTTTGAATTTGGGCATCTTGATTTTCGGACCCTTCAGATGGAACTCAGGTAATTCCCAAGACTTACGGTCGCCTTTGACCTTCAGATCACCCTCGACTCCGGGTGGCGTTATTTCACCTTCCACCTTGCCCTCAGGAAGTTCGATTTTACCAGATGGCAGTTCTCCTTCGACTTCGGGACCTTCGATCTCCGGCCCTCTCATATCGGCGTCTAGTTCGCCTTCTACCTTTGGTTTTCTTCCTTTGAATTTGGGGCCCTTGATGTCGATTTCGGGCATTTTGACCTTAGGGCCTTTGAGGTGGAATTCGGGCAACTGCCACGACGACCGCTTGCCTCCTTCTGGTGGCTGGATGTCTCCTTCGGGAAGTTCAACTTCTGCCTCTGCACCTGGGAATTCTACGTCTGGGCCATCTAAGTCGGCATCGGGTTCACCCTCTACGGTAGGTCTTTTGCCTTTGCCCTTCTTACGGGGTAGCGAAGGAAACTTTACTTTCGGACCTCTGATGTCAATGTCGGGCAGACCCCAGGACTTACGGTCACCCTTGCCCTTGATCTTTCCAGATGGTAGCTCGCCTTCGATTTCTCCTTTGGGAACATCAACATCTACGTCGGGGCCTTCGACTTTGCCAGACGGAAGATCGCCTTCGAATTCTGGGCCCTCCACATCGACTTCGCCGGAAACCTTTGGCTTCTTGCCCTTGAATTTCGGGCCCTTCAGATTGATTTCGGGCATCTTGATCTTCGGTCCTTTTAGTTCCCAGTCCGGAAGTTCCCAGGATGGGCCCTTGCCTTTAACCTCCGGTCCTTCGATATCACCAGATATTGTCCCGTCCGGACCTTCAACGCCAGGTGGTCTGATCTCAACCTCACCCTCGGCGGGCGGCAGTTCTCCTTCGGGACCTTCAAGGTCGATTTCTCCCTCGACCTTTGGCCCTTTGCCCCTGAACTTAGGACCTTTGAGCTCCCAGTCTGGTAGTTTGACCTTGGGTCCCTTTAACTCCCAGTCGGGTAATTTGAAACCTCCCTTGGGCTTCTTACCGTCGATGTCGAGCTCGCCTTCTGGACCTTCTACATCGATGTCAACTTTGCCTGAAGGAACTTCAACAGCTGGGCCCTCGATGTCCACTTTGCCCCGTGGAATTTCTCCTTCGATTTCGGGACCTTCGAAGTCTGCCTCCAGGTCACCTTCAACTTTGGGTCCTTTGCCCTTGATCTTCGGACCCTTCAAGTCCCAGTCAGGCAATTTGATATTAGGTCCTTTCAGTTCCCAGTCGGGCAGGCCAAACCCGCCTTTTGGCTTCTTGCCGTCGATGTCAACTTCGCCGGATGGTGGCTCCACTTCAGGTCCTTCGAGTTTACCAGATGGTAATTCGCCTTCTATTTCCGGACCTTCTAGTTCGCCTTCTACCTTGGGTTTCTTGCCTTTGAATTTGGGCATCTTGATTTTCGGACCCTTCAGATGGAACTCAGGTAATTCCCAAGACTTACGGTCGCCTTTGACCTTCAGATCACCCTCGACTTTGGGTGGTGTTATTTCACCTTCCACCTTGCCCTCAGGAAGTTCGATTTTACCAGATGGCAGTTCTCCTTCGACTTCGGGACCTTCGATCTCCGGCCCTCTAATATCGGCGTCTAGTTCGCCTTCTACCTTTGGTTTCCTTCCTTTGAATTTGGGGCCCTTGATGTCGATTTCGGGCATTTTGACCTTAGGGCCTTTGAGGTGGAATTCGGGCAACTGCCACGACGACCGCTTGCCTTCTTCTGGTGGCTGAATGTCCCCTTCGGGAAGTTCGACTTCTGCCTCGGCACCTGGGAATTCTACGTCTGGGCCATCTAAGTCGGCATCAAATTCACCCTCTACGGTAGGTCTTTTGCCTTTTACCTTTGGACCCTTTAGCTCCCAGTCAGGCAGTTTGACTTTGGGACCTTTCAGTTCCCAGTCGGGCATTTTGAATCCGCCCTTGGGCTTCTTGCCTTTGATGTCTAGGTCACCAGACGGACCCTCAATTTCCACTTTACCCGAAGGAGGCTCAACATCAGGTCCTTCGATGTCTACTTCACCATGTGGAAGCTCGCCCTCGATCTCTCCTTCGATTTTGCCTTTGCCCTTCTTGCGGGACAGCGAGGGGAATTTCACTTTGGGACCTTTGAAGTCGATATCGGGCAGACCCCAGGACTTACGGTCGCCCTTGCCCTTGATCTTTCCAGATGGTAGCTCGCCTTCGATTTCTCCTTTGGGAACATCAACATCTACGTCGGGGCCTTCGACTTTGCCAGACGGAAGGTCGCCTTCGAATTCTGGGCCCTCCACATCGACTTCGCCGGAAACCTTTGGCTTCTTGCCCTTGAATTTCGGGCCCTTCAGATTGATTTCGGGCATCTTGATTTTCGGTCCTTTTAGTTCCCAGTCCGGAAGTTCCCAGGATGGGCCCTTGCCTTTACCCTCCGGGCCTTCGATATCACCAGATATTGTCCCGTCCGGACCTTCGACGCCAGGTGGTCTGATCTCAACCTCACCCTCGGCGGGCGGCAGTACTCCTTCGGGACCTTCAAGGTCGATTTCTCCCTCGACCTTTGGCCCTTTGCCCCTGAACTTAGGACCTTTGAGCTCCCAGTCTGGTAGTTTGACCTTGGGTCCCTTTAACTCCCAGTCGGGTAATTTGAAACCTCCCTTGGGCTTCTTACCGTCGATGTCGAGCTCGCCTTCTGGACCTTCTACATCGATGTCAACTTTGCCTGAAGGAACTTCCACATCTGGACCCTCGATGTCCACTTTTACCCGTGGAATTTCTCCTTCGATTTCGGGACCTTCGAAGTCTGCCTCCAGGTCACCTTCAACTTTGGGTCCTTTGCCCTTGATCTTCGGACCCTTCAAGTCCCAGTCAGGCAATTTGATATTTGGTCCTTTCAGTTCCCAGTCGGGCAGGCCAAACCCGCCTTTTGGCTTCTTGCCGTCGATGTCAACTTCGCCGGATGGTGGCTCCACTTCAGGTCCTTCGAGTTTACCAGATAATAATTCGCCTTCTATTTCCGGACCTTCTAGTTCGCCTTCTACCTTGGGTTTCTTGCCTTTGAATTTGGGCATCTTGATTTTCGGACCCTTCAGATGGAACTCAGGTAATTCCCAAGACTTACGGTCGCCTTTGACCTTCAGATCACCCTCGACTTTGGGTGGTGTTATTTCACCTTCCACCTTGCCCTCAGGAAGTTCGATTTTACCAGATGGCAGTTCTCCTTCGACTTCGGGACCTTCGATCTCCGGCCCTCTAATATCGACGTCTAGTTCGCCTTCTACCTTTGGTTTTCTTCCTTTGAATTTGGGGCCCTTGATGTCGATTTCGGGCATTTTGACCTTAGGGCCTTTGAGGTGGAATTCGGGCAACTGCCACGACGACCGCTTGCCTCCTTCTGGTGGCTGAATGTCCCCTTCGGGAAGTTCAACTTCTGCCTCTGCACCAGGGAATTCTACGTCTGGGCCATCTAAGTCGGCATCAAATTCACCCTCTACGGTAGGTCTTTTGCCTTTTACCTTTGGACCCTTTAGCTCCCAGTCTGGTAGTTTGACTTTGGGACCTTTCAGTTCCCAGTCGGGCATTTTGAATCCGCCCTTGGGCTTCTTGCCTTTGATGTCTAGGTCTCCAGACGGACCCTCAATTTCCACTTTACCCGAAGGAGGCTCAACATCAGGTCCTTCGATGTCTACTTCACCATGTGGAAGCTCGCCCTCGATCTCTCCATCGATTTTGCCTTTGCCCTTCTTGCGGGACAGCGAGGGGAATTTCACTTTGGGACCTTTGAAGTCGATATCGGGCAGACCCCAGGACTTACGGTCACCCTTGCCCTTGATCTTTCCAGATGGTAGCTCGCCTTCGATTTCTCCTTTGGGAACATCAACATCTACGTCGAGGCCTTCGACTTTGCCAGACGGAAGATCGCCTTCGAATTCTGGGCCCTCCACATCTACTTCGCCAGAAACCTTTGGCTTCTTGCCCTTGAATTTCGGGCCCTTCAGATTGATTTCGGGCATCTTGATTTTCGGTCCTTTTAGTTCCCAGTCTGGAAGTTCCCAGGATGGGCCCTTGCCTTTACCCTCCGGGCCTTCGATATCACCAGATATTGCCCCGTCCGGACCTTCAACGCCAAGTGGTCTGATCTCAACCTCACCCTCGGCGGGCGGCAGTTCTCCTTCGGGACCTTCAAGGTCGATTTCTCCCTCGACCTTTGGCCCTTTGCCCCTGAACTTAGGACCTTTGAGCTCCCAGTCTGGTAGTTTGACCTTGGGTCCCTTCAACTCCCAGTCGGGTAATTTGAAACCTCCCTTGGGCTTCTTACCGTCGATGTCGAGCTCGCCTTCTGGACCTTCTACATCGATGTCAACTTTGCCTGAAGGAACTTCCACATCTGGACCCTCGATGTCCACTTTTACCCGTGGAATTTCTCCTTCGATTTCGGGACCTTCGAAGTCTGCCTCCAGGTCACCTTCAACTTTGGGTCCTTTGCCCTTGATCTTCGGACCCTTCAAGTCCCAGTCAGGCAATTTGATATTTGGTCCTTTCAGTTCCCAGTCGGGCAGGCCAAACCCGCCTTTTGGCTTCTTGCCGTCGATGTCAACTTCGCCGGATGGTGGCTCCACTTCAGGTCCTTCGAGTTTACCAGATAATAATTCGCCTTCTATTTCCGGACCTTCTAGTTCGCCTTCTACCTTGGGTTTCTTGCCTTTGAATTTGGGCATCTTGATTTTCGGACCCTTCAGATGGAACTCAGGTAATTCCCAAGACTTACGGTCGCCTTTGACCTTCAGATCACCCTCGACTTTGGGTGGTGTTATTTCACCTTCCACCTTGCCCTCAGGAAGTTCGATTTTACCAGATGGCAGTTCTCCTTCGACTTCGGGACCTTCGATCTCCGGCCCTCTAATATCGACGTCTAGTTCGCCTTCTACCTTTGGTTTTCTTCCTTTGAATTTGGGGCCCTTGATGTCGATTTCGGGCATTTTGACCTTAGGGCCTTTGAGGTGGAATTCGGGCAACTGCCACGACGACCGCTTGCCTCCTTCTGGTGGCTGAATGTCCCCTTCGGGAAGTTCAACTTCTGCCTCTGCACCAGGGAATTCTACGTCTGGGCCATCTAAGTCGGCATCAAATTCACCCTCTACGGTAGGTCTTTTGCCTTTTACCTTTGGACCCTTTAGCTCCCAGTCTGGTAGTTTGACTTTGGGACCTTTCAGTTCCCAGTCGGGCATTTTGAATCCGCCCTTGGGCTTCTTGCCTTTGATGTCTAGGTCTCCAGACGGACCCTCAATTTCCACTTTACCCGAAGGAGGCTCAACATCAGGTCCTTCGATGTCTACTTCACCATGTGGAAGCTCGCCCTCGATCTCTCCATCGATTTTGCCTTTGCCCTTCTTGCGGGACAGCGAGGGGAATTTCACTTTGGGACCTTTGAAGTCGATATCGGGCAGACCCCAGGACTTACGGTCACCCTTGCCCTTGATCTTTCCAGATGGTAGCTCGCCTTCGATTTCTCCTTTGGGAACATCAACATCTACGTCGAGGCCTTCGACTTTGCCAGACGGAAGATCGCCTTCGAATTCTGGGCCCTCCACATCTACTTCGCCAGAAACCTTTGGCTTCTTGCCCTTGAATTTCGGGCCCTTCAGATTGATTTCGGGCATCTTGATTTTCGGTCCTTTTAGTTCCCAGTCTGGAAGTTCCCAGGATGGGCCCTTGCCTTTACCCTCCGGGCCTTCGATATCACCAGATATTGCCCCGTCCGGACCTTCAACGCCAAGTGGTCTGATCTCAACCTCACCCTCGGCGGGCGGCAGTTCTCCTTCGGGACCTTCAAGGTCGATTTCTCCCTCGACCTTTGGCCCTTTGCCCCTGAACTTAGGACCTTTGAGCTCCCAGTCTGGTAGTTTGACCTTGGGTCCCTTTAACTCCCAGTCGGGTAATTTGAAACCTCCCTTGGGCTTCTTACCGTCGATGTCGAGCTCGCCTTCTGGACCTTCTACATCGATGTCAACTTTGCCTGAAGGAACTTCCACATCTGGACCCTCGATGTCCACTTTGCCCCGTGGAATTTCTCCTTCGATTTCGGGACCTTCCAAGTCTGCCTCAAGGTCACCTTCAACTTTGGGTCCTTTGCCCTTGATCTTCGGACCCTTCAAGTCCCAGTCAGGCAAGTTGATTTTTGGTCCTTTCAGTTCCCAGTCGGGCAGGCCAAACCCGCCTTTTGGCTTCTTGCCGTCGATGTCAACTTCGCCGGATGGTGGCTCCACTTCAGGTCCTTCGAGTTTACCAGATGGTAATTCGCCTTCTATTTCCGGACCTTCTAGTTCGCCTTCTACCTTGGGTTTCTTGCCTTTGAATTTGGGCATCTTGATTTTCGGACCCTTCAGATGGAACTCAGGTAATTCCCAAGACTTACGGTCGCCTTTGACCTTCAGATCACCCTCGACTCTGGGTGGTGTTATTTCACCTTCCACCTTGCCCTCAGGAAGTTCGATTTTACCAGATGGCAGTTCTCCTTCGACTTCGGGACCTTCGATCTCCGGCCCTCTCATATCGGCGTCTAGTTCGCCTTCTACCTTTGGTTTTCTTCCTTTGAATTTGGGGCCCTTGATGTCGATTTCGGGCATTTTGACCTTAGGGCCTTTGAGGTGGAATTCGGGCAACTGCCACGACGACCGCTTGCCTCCTTCTGGTGGCTGAATGTCCCCTTCGGGAAGTTCGACTTCTGCCTCTGCACCTGGGAATTCTACGTCTGGGCCTTCTAAGTCGGCATCAAATTCACCCTCTACGGTAGGTCTTTTGCCTTTTACCTTTGGACCCTTCAGCTCCCAGTCTGGTAGTTTGACTTTGGGACCTTTCAGTTCCCAGTCGGGCATTTTGAATCCGCCCTTGGGCTTCTTGCCTTTGATGTCTAGGTCTCCAGACGGACCCTCAATTTCCACTTTACCCGAAGGAGGCTCAACATCAGGTCCTTCGATGTCTACTTCACCATGTGGAAGCTCGCCCTCGATCTCTCCTTCGATTTTCCCTTTGCCCTTCTTGCGGGACAGCGAAGGGAATTTCACTTTGGGACCTTTGAAGTCGATATCGGGCAGACCCCAGGACTTACGGTCACCCTTGCCCTTGATCTTTCCAGATGGTAGCTCGCCTTCGATTTCTCCTTTGGGAACATCAACATCTATGTCGGGGCCTTCGACTTTGCCAGACGGAAGGTCGCCTTCGAATTCTGGGCCCTCCACATCGACTTCGCCGGAAACCTTTGGCTTCTTGCCCTTGAATTTCGGGCCCTTCAGATTGATTTCGGGCATCTTGATTTTCGGTCCTTTTAGTTCCCAGTCTGGAAGTTCCCAGGATGGGCCCTTGCCTTTACCCTTCGGGCCTTCGATATCACCAGATATTGTCCCGTCCGGACCTTCAACGTCAGGTGGTCTGATCTCAACCTCACCCTCGGCGGGCGGCAGTTCTCCTTCGGGACCTTCAAGGTCGATTTCTCCCTCGACCTTCGGCCCTTTGCCCCTGAACTTAGGACCTTTGAGCTCCCAGTCTGGTAGTTTGACCTTGGGTCCCTTTAACTCCCAGTCGGGTAATTTGAAACCTCCCTTGGGCTTCTTACCGTCGATGTCGAGCTCGCCTTCTGGACCTTCTACATCGATGTCAACTTTGCCTGAAGGAACTTCCACATCTGGACCCTCGATGTCCACTTTGCCCCGTGGAATTTCTCCTTCGATTTCGGGACCTTCGAAGTCTGCCTCCAGGTCACCTTCAACTTTGGGTCCTTTGCCCTTGATCTTCGGACCCTTCAAGTCCCAGTCAGGCAATTTGATTTTTGGTCCTTTCAGTTCCCAGTCGGGCAGGCGAAAACCGCCTTTTGGCTTCTTGCCGTCGATGTCAACTTCGCCGGATGGTGGCTCCACTTCAGGTCCTTCGAGTTTACCAGATAATAATTCGCCTTCTATTTCCGGACCTTCTAGTTCGCCTTCTACCTTGGGTTTCTTGCCTTTGAATTTGGGCATCTTGATTTTCGGACCCTTCAGATGGAACTCAGGTAATTCCCAAGACTTACGGTCGCCTTTGACCTTCAGATCACCCTCGACTTTGGGTGGTGTTATTTCACCTTCCACCTTGCCCTCAGGAAGTTCGATTTTACCAGATGGCAGTTCTCCTTCGACTTCGGGACCCTCGATCTCCGGCCCTCTAATGTCGGCGTCTAGTTCGCCTTCTACCTTTGGTTTTCTTCCTTTGAATTTGGGGCCCTTGATGTCGATTTCGGGCATTTTGACCTTAGGGCCTTTGAGGTGGAATTCGGGCAACTGCCACGACGACCGCTTGCCTCCTTCTGGTGGCTGAATGTCCCCTTCGGGAAGTTCAACTTCTGCCTCTGCACCTGGGAATTCTACGTCTGGGCCATCAAAGTCGGCATCAAATTCACCCTCTACGGTAGGTCTTTTGCCTTGTACCTTTGGACCCTTTAGCTCCCAGTCTGGTAGTTTGACTTTGGGACCTTTCAGTTCCCAGTCGGGCATTTTGAATCCGCCCTTGGGCTTTTTGCCTTTGATGTCTAGGTCTCCAGACGGACCCTCAATTTCCACTTTACCCGAAGGAGGCTCAACATCAGGTCCTTCGATGTCTACTTCACCATGTGGAAGCTCGCCCTCGATCTCTCCTTCGATTTTGCCTTTGCCCTTCTTGCGGGACAGCGAGGGGAATTTCACTTTGGGACCTTTGAAGTCGATATCGGGCAGACCCCAGGACTTACGGTCACCCTTGCCCTTGATCTTTCCAGATGGTAGCTCGCCTTCGATTTCTCCTTTGGGAACATCAACATCTATGTCGGGGCCTTCGACTTTGCCAGACGGAAGGTCGCCTTCGAATTCTGGGCCCTCCACATCGACTTCGCCGGAAACCTTTGGCTTCTTGCCCTTGAATTTCGGGCCCTTCAGATTGATTTCGGGCATCTTGATTTTCGGTCCCTTTAGTTCCCAGTCCGGAAGTTCCCAGGATGGGCCCTTGCCTTTACCCTCCGGGCCTTCGATATCACCAGATATTGTCCCGTCCGGACCTTCAACGCCAGGTGGTCTGATCTCAACCTCACCCTCGGCGGGCGGCAGTTCTCCTTCGGGACCTTCAAGGTCGATTTCTCCCTCGACCTTTGGCCCTTTGCCCCTGAACTTAGGACCTTTGAGCTCCCAGTCTGGTAGTTTGACCTTGGGTCCCTTTAACTCCCAGTCGGGTAATTTGAAACCTCCCTTGGGCTTCTTACTGTCGATGTCGAGCTCGCCTTCTGGACCTTCTACATCGATGTCAACTTTGCCTGAAGGAACTTCCACATCTGGGCCCTCGATGTCCACTTTGCCCCGTGGAATTTCTCCTTCGATTTCGGGACCTTCGAAGTCTGCCTCCAGGTCACCTTCAACTTTGGGTCCTTTGCCCTTGATCTTCGGACCCTTCAAGTCCCAGTCAGGCAAGTTGATTTTTGGTCCTTTCAGTTCCCAGTCGGGCAGGCCAAACCCGCCTTTTGGCTTCTTGCCGTCGATGTCAACTTCGCCGGATGGTGGCTCCACTTCAGGTCCTTCGAGTTTACCAGATGGTAATTCGCCTTCTATTTCCGGACCTTCTAGCTCGCCTTCTACCTTGGGTTTCTTGCCTTTGAATTTGGGCATCTTGATTTTCGGACCCTTCAGATGGAACTCAGGTAATTCCCAAGACTTACGGTCGCCTTTAACCTTCAGATCACCCTCGACTCCGGGTGGTGTTATTTCACCTTCCACCTTGCCCTCAGGAAGTTCGATTTTACCAGATGGCAGTTCTCCTTCGACTTCGGGACCCTCGATCTCCGGCCCTCTAATGTCGGCGTCTAGTTCGCCTTCTACCTTTGGTTTTCTTCCTTTGAATTTGGGGCCCTTGATGTCGATTTCGGGCATTTTGACCTTAGGGCCTTTGAGGTGGAATTCGGGTAACTGCCACGACGACCGCTTGCCTCCTTCTGGTGGCTGAATGTCCCCTTCGGGAAGTTCGACTTCTGCCTCTGCACCTGGAAATTCTACGTCTGGGCCTTCTAAGTCGGCATCGATTTCACCCTCTACGGTAGGTCTTTTGCCTTTTACCTTTGGACCCTTTAGCTCCCAGTCTGGTAGTTTGACTTTGGGACCTTTCAGTTCCCAGTCGGGCATTTTGAATCCGCCCTTGGGCTTCTTGCCTTTGATGTCTAGGTCTCCAGACGGACCCTCAATTTCCACTTTACCCGAAGGAGGCTCAACATCAGGTCCTTCGATGTCTACTTCACCATGTGGAAGCTCGCCCTCGATCTCTCCTTCGATTTTGCCTTTGCCCTTCTTGCGGGACAGCGAGGGGAATTTCACTTTGGGACCTTTGAAGTCGATATCGGGCAGACCCCAGGACTTACGGTCGCCCTTGCCCTTGATCTTTCCAGATGGTAGCTCGCCTTCGATTTCTCCTTTGGGAACATCAACATCTATGTCGGGGCCTTCGACTTTGCCAGACGGAAGGTCGCCTTCGAATTCTGGGCCCTCCACATCGACTTCGCCGGAAACCTTTGGCTTCTTGCCCTTGAATTTCGGGCCCTTCAGATTGATTTCGGGCATCTTGATTTTCGGTCCTTTTAGTTCCCAGTCCGGAAGTTCCCAGGATGGGCCCTTGCCTTTACCCTCCGGGCCTTCGATATCACCAGATATTGCCCCGTCCGGACCTTCAACGCCAGGTGGTCTGATCTCAACCTCACCCTCGGCGGGCGGCAGTTCTCCTTCGGGACCTTCAAGGTCGATTTCTCCCTCGACCTTTGGCCCTTTGCCCCTGAACTTAGGACCTTTGAGCTCCCAGTCTGGTAGTTTGACCTTGGGTCCCTTTAACTCCCAGTCGGGTAATTTGAAACCTCCCTTGGGCTTCTTACTGTCGATGTCGAGCTCGCCTTCTGGACCTTCTACATCGATGTCAACTTTGCCTGAAGGAACTTCCACATCTGGGCCCTCGATGTCCACTTTGCCCCGTGGAATTTCTCCTTCGATTTCGGGACCTTCGAAGTCTGCCTCCAGGTCACCTTCAACTTTGGGTCCTTTGCCCTTGATCTTCGGACCCTTCAAGTCCCAGTCAGGCAAGTTGATTTTTGGTCCTTTCAGTTCCCAGTCGGGCAGGCCAAACCCGCCTTTTGGCTTCTTGCCGTCGATGTCAACTTCGCCGGATGGTGGCTCCACTTCAGGTCCTTCGAGTTTACCAGATGGTAATTCGCCTTCTATTTCCGGACCTTCTAGTTCGCCTTCTACCTTGGGTTTCTTGCCTTTGAATTTGGGCATCTTGATTTTCGGACCCTTCAGATGGAACTCAGGTAATTCCCAAGACTTACGGTCGCCTTTGACCTTCAGATCACCCTCGACTTTGGGTGGTGTTATTTCACCTTCCACCTTGCCCTCAGGAAGTTCGATTTTACCAGATGGCAGTTCTCCTTCGACTTCGGGACCTTCGATCTCCGGCCCTCTCATATCGGCGTCTAGTTCGCCTTCTACCTTTGGTTTTCTTCCTTTGAATTTGGGGCCCTTGATGTCGATTTCGGGCATTTTGACCTTAGGGCCTTTGAGGTGGAATTCGGGCAACTGCCACGACGACCGCTTGCCTCCTTCTGGTGGCTGAATGTCCCCTTCGGGAAGTTCGACTTCTGCCTCTGCACCTGGGAATTCTACGTCTGGGCCATCAAAGTCGGCATCAAATTCACCCTCTACGGTAGGTCTTTTGCCTTTTACCTTTGGACCCTTCAGCTCCCAGTCTGGTAGTTTGACTTTGGGACCTTTCAGTTCCCAGTCGGGCATTTTGAATCCGCCCTTGGGCTTTTTGCCTTTGATGTCTAGGTCTCCAGACGGACCCTCAATTTCCACTTTACCCGAAGGAGGCTCAACATCAGGTCCTTCGATGTCTACTTCACCATGTGGAAGCTCGCCCTCGATCTCTCCTTCGATTTTGCCTTTGCCCTTCTTGCGGGACAGCGAAGGGAATTTCACTTTGGGACCTTTGAAGTCGATATCGGGCAGACCCCAGGACTTACGGTCACCCTTGCCCTTGATCTTTCCAGATGGTAGCTCGCCTTCGATTTCTCCTTTGGGAACATCAACATCTACGTCGGGGCCTTCGACTTTGCCAGACGGAAGGTCGCCTTCGAATTCTGGGCCCTCCACATCGACTTCGCCGGAAACCTTTGGCTTCTTGCCCTTGAATTTCGGGCCCTTCAGATTGATTTCGGGCATCTTGATTTTCGGTCCTTTTAGTTCCCAGTCCGGAAGTTCCCAGGATGGGCCCTTGCCTTTACCCTCCGGGCCTTCGATATCACCGGATATTGCCCCGTCCGGACCTTCAACGCCAGGTGGTCTGATCTCAACCTCACCCTCGGCGGGCGGCAGTTCTCCTTCGGGACCTTCAAGGTCGATTTCTCCCTCGACCTTTGGCCCTTTGCCCCTGAACTTAGGACCTTTGAGCTCCCAGTCTGGTAGTTTGACCTTGGGTCCCTTTAACTCCCAGTCGGGTAATTTGAAACCTCCCTTGGGCTTCTTACCGTCGATGTCGAGCTCGCCTTCTGGACCTTCTACATCGATGTCAACTTTGCCTGAAGGAACTTCCACATCTGGACCCTCGATGTCCACTTTGCCCCGTGGAATTTCTCCTTCGATTTCGGGACCTTCGAAGTCTGCCTCCAGGTCACCTTCAACTTTGGGTCCTTTGCCCTTGATCTTCGGACCCTTCAAGTCCCAGTCAGGCAAGTTGATTTTTGGTCCTTTCAGTTCCCAGTCGGGCAGGCCAAACCCGCCTTTTGGCTTCTTGCCGTCGATGTCAACTTCGCCGGATGGTGGCTCCACTTCAGGTCCTTCGAGTTTACCAGATGGTAATTCGCCTTCTATTTCCGGACCTTCTAGTTCGCCTTCTACCTTGGGTTTCTTGCCTTTGAATTTGGGCATCTTGATTTTCGGACCCTTCAGATGGAACTCAGGTAATTCCCAAGACTTACGGTCGCCTTTGACCTTCAGATCACCCTCGACTCCGGGTGGTGTTATTTCACCTTCCACCTTGCCCTCAGGAAGTTCGATTTTACCAGATGGCAGTTCTCCTTCGACTTCGGGACCTTCGATCTCCGGCCCTCTCATATCGGCGTCTAGTTCGCCTTCTACCTTTGGTTTTCTTCCTTTGAATTTGGGGCCCTTGATGTCGATTTCGGGCATTTTGACCTTAGGGCCTTTGAGGTGGAATTCGGGCAACTGCCACGACGACCGCTTGCCTCCTTCTGGTGGCTGGATGTCTCCTTCGGGAAGTTCGACTTCTGCCTCTGCACCTGGGAATTCTACGTCTGGGCCATCTAAGTCGGCATCGATTTCACCCTCTACGGTAGGTCTTTTGCCTTTTACCTTTGGACCCTTTAGCTCCCAGTCTGGTAGTTTGACTTTGGGGCCTTTCAGTTCCCAGTCGGGCATTTTGAATCCGCCCTTTGGCTTCTTGCCTTTGATGTCTAGGTCACCAGACGGACCCTCAATTTCCACTTTACCCGAAGGAGGCTCAACATCAGGTCCTTCGATGTCTACTTCACCATGTGGAAGCTCGCCCTCGATCTCTCCTTCGATTTTGCCTTTGCCCTTCTTGCGGGACAGCGAGGGGAATTTCACTTTGGGACCTTTGAAGTCGATATCGGGCAGACCCCAGGACTTACGGTCGCCCTTGCCCTTGATCTTTCCAGATGGTAGCTCGCCTTCGATTTCTCCTTTAGGAACATCAACATCTACGTCGGGGCCTTCGACTTTGCCAGACGGAAGGTCGCCTTCGAATTCTGGGCCCTCCACATCGACTTCGCCGGAAACCTTTGGCTTCTTGCCCTTGAATTTCGGGCCCTTCAGATTGATTTCGGGCATCTTGATTTTCGGTCCTTTTAGTTCCCAGTCCGGAAGTTCCCAGGATGGGCCCTTGCCTTTACCCTTCGGGCCTTCGATATCACCAGATATTGTCCCGTCCGGACCTTCAACGCCAGGTGGTCTGATCTCAACCTCACCCTCGGCGGGCGGCAGTTCTCCTTCGGGACCTTCAAGGTCGATTTCTCCCTCGACCTTTGGCCCTTTGCCCCTGAACTTAGGACCTTTGAGCTCCCAGTCTGGTAGTTTCACCTTGGGTCCCTTTAACTCCCAGTCGGGTAATTTGAAACCTCCCTTGGGCTTCTTACCGTCGATGTCGAGCTCGCCTTCTGGACCTTCTACATCGATGTCAACTTTGCCTGAAGGAACTTCCACATCTGGGCCCTCGATGTCCACTTTGCCCCGTGGAATTTCTCCTTCGATTTCGGGACCTTCGAAGTCTGCCTCCAGGTCACCTTCAACTTTGGGTCCTTTGCCCTTGATCTTCGGACCCTTCAAGTCCCAGTCAGGCAAGTTGATTTTTGGTCCTTTCAGTTCCCAGTCGGGCAGGCCAAACCCGCCTTTTGGCTTCTTGCCGTCGATGTCAACTTCGCCGGATGGTGGCTCCACTTCAGGTCCTTCGAGTTTACCAGATGGTAATTCGCCTTCTATTTCCGGACCTTCTAGTTCGCCTTCTACCTTGGGTTTCTTGCCTTTAAATTTGGGCATCTTGATTTTCGGACCCTTCAGATGGAACTCAGGTAATTCCCAAGACTTACGGTCGCCTTTGACCTTCAGATCACCCTCGACTCCGGGTGGTGTTATTTCACCTTCCACCTTGCCCTCAGGAAGTTCGATTTTACCAGATGGCAGTTCTCCTTCGACTTCGGGACCTTCGATCTCCGGCCCTCTAATATCGGCGTCTAGTTCGCCTTCTACCTTTGGTTTTCTTCCTTTGAATTTGGGGCCCTTGATGTCGATTTCGGGCATTTTGACCTTAGGGCCTTTGAGGTGGAATTCGGGCAACTGCCACGACGACCGCTTGCCTCCTTCTGGTGGCTGAATGTCCCCTTCGGGAAGTTCAACTTCTGCCTCTGCACCAGGGAATTCTACGTCTGGGCCATCAAAGTCGGCATCAAATTCACCCTCTACGGTAGGTCTTTTGCCTTTTACCTTTGGACCCTTTAGCTCCCAGTCTGGTAGTTTGACTTTGGGACCTTTCAGTTCCCAGTCGGGCATTTTGAATCCGCCCTTGGGCTTCTTGCCTTTGATGTCTAGGTCTCCAGACGGACCCTCAATTTCCACTTTACCCGAAGGAGGCTCAACATCAGGTCCTTCGATGTCTACTTCACCATGTGGAAGCTCGCCCTCGATCTCTCCTTCGATTTTGCCTTTGCCCTTCTTGCGGGACAGCGAAGGGAATTTCACTTTGGGACCTTTGAAGTCGATATCGGGCAGACCCCAGGACTTACGGTCACCCTTGCCCTTGATCTTTCCAGATGGTAGCTCGCCTTCGATTTCTCCTTTGGGAACATCAACATCTATGTCGGGGCCTTCGACTTTGCCAGACGGAAGGTCGCCTTCGAATTCTGGGCCCTCCACATCGACTTCGCCGGAAACCTTTGGCTTCTTGCCCTTGAATTTCGGGCCCTTCAGATTGATTTCGGGCATCTTGATTTTCGGTCCTTTTAGTTCCCAGTCCGGAAGTTCCCAGGATGGGCCCTTGCCTTTACCCTCCGGGCCTTCGATATCACCAGATATTGCCCCGTCCGGACCTTCAACGCCAGGTGGTCTGATCTCAACCTCACCCTCGGCGGGCGGCAGTACTCCTACGGGACCTTCAAGGTCGATTTCTCCCTCGACCTTTGGCCCTTTGCCCCTGAATTTAGGACCCTTGAGCTCCCAGTCTGGTAGTTTGACCTTGGGTCCCTTTAACTCCCAGTCGGGTAATTTGAAACCTCCCTTGGGCTTCTTACCGTCGATGTCGAGCTCGCCTTCTGGACCTTCTACATCGATGTCAACTTTGCCTGAAGGAACTTCCACATCTGGACCCTCGATGTCCACTTTGCCCCGTGGAATTTCTCCTTCGATTTCGGGACCTTCGAAGTCTGCCTCCAGGTCACCTTCAACTTTGGGTCCTTTGCCCTTGATCTTCGGACCCTTCAAGTCCCAGTCAGGCAAGTTGATTTTTGGTCCTTTCAGTTCCCAGTCGGGCAGGCCAAACCCGCCTTTTGGCTTCTTGCCGTCGATGTCAACTTCGCCGGATGGTGGCTCCACTTCAGGTCCTTCGAGTTTACCAGATGGTAATTCGCCTTCTATTTCCGGACCTTCTAGTTCGCCTTCTACCTTGGGTTTCTTGCCTTTGAATTTGGGCATCTTGATTTTCGGACCCTTCAGATGGAACTCAGGTAAGTCCCAAGACTTACGGTCGCCTTTGACCTTCAGATCACCCTCGACTCTGGGTGGTGTTATTTCACCTTCCACTTTGCCCTCAGGAAGTTCGATTTTACCAGATGGCAGTTCTCCTTCGACTTCGGGACCTTCGATCTCCGGCCCTCTAATATCGGCGTCTAGTTCGCCTTCTACCTTTGGTTTTCTTCCTTTGAATTTGGGGCCCTTGATGTCGATTTCGGGCATTTTGACCTTAGGGCCTTTGAGGTGGAATTCGGGCAACTGCCACGACGACCGCTTGCCTCCTTCTGGTGGCTGGATGTCTCCTTCGGGAAGTTCGACTTCTGCCTCGGCACCTGGGAATTCTACGTCTGGGCCATCTAAGTCAGCATCGATTTCACCCTCTACGGTAGGTCTTTTGCCTTTTACCTTTGGACCCTTCAGCTCCCAGTCTGGTAGTTTGACTTTGGGACCTTTCAGTTCCCAGTCGGGCATTTTGAATCCGCCCTTGGGCTTCTTGCCTTTGATGTCTAGGTCACCAGACGGACCCTCAATTTCCACTTTACCCGAAGGAGGCTCAACATCAGGTCCTTCGATGTCTACTTCACCATGTGGAAGCTCGCCCTCGATCTCTCCTTCGATTTTGCCTTTGCCCTTCTTGCGGGACAGCGAGGGGAATTTCACTTTGGGACCTTTGAAGTCGATATCGGGCAGACCCCAGGACTTACGGTCGCCCTTGCCCTTGATCTTTCCAGATGGTAGCTCGCCTTCAATTTCTCCTTTGGGAACATCAACATCTACGTCGGGGCCTTCGACTTTGCCAGACGGAAGGTCGCCTTCGAATTCTGGGCCCTCCACATCGACTTCGCCGGAAACCTTTGGCTTCTTGCCCTTGAATTTCGGGCCCTTCAGATTGATTTCGGGCATCTTGATTTTCGGTCCCTTTAGTTCCCAGTCCGGAAGTTCCCAGGATGGGCCCTTGCCTTTACCCTCCGGGCCTTCGATATCACCAGATATTGTCCCGTCCGGACCTTCAACGCCAGGTGGTCTGATCTCAACCTCACCCTCGGCGGGCGGCAGTACTCCTACGGGACCTTCAAGGTCGATTTCTCCCTCGACCTTTGGCCCTTTGCCCCTGAATTTAGGACCCTTGAGCTCCCAGTCTGGTAGTTTGACCTTGGGTCCCTTTAACTCCCAGTCGGGTAATTTGAAACCTCCCTTGGGCTTCTTACCGTCGATGTCGAGCTCGCCTTCTGGACCTTCTACATCGATGTCAACTTTGCCTGAAGGAACTTCCACATCTGGACCCTCGATGTCCACTTTGCCCCGTGGAATTTCTCCTTCGATTTCAGGACCTTCGAAATCTGCTTCCAGGTCACCTTCAACTTTGGGTTTCTTGCCTTTGATCTTGGGACCTTTAAGATTGATTTCGGGCATCTTGATCTTTGGTCCTTTTAGTTCCCAGTCCGGAAGTTCCCAGGATGGGCCTTTGCCTTTACCTTCTGGCGCTACGATATCACCAGATATTGTCCCGTTCGGACCTTCAACGCCAGGTGGTCTGATCTCAACCTCACCCTCGGCGGGCGGCAGTTCTCCTTCGGGACCTTCAAGGTCGATTTCTCCCTTGACCTTCGGTCCTTTGCCCTTGATCTTCGGACCCTTAAAGTCCCAGTCAGGCAATTTGATTTTTGGTCCTTTCAGTTCCCAGTCGGGTAGATCGAAACCGCCTTTTGGCTTTTTGCCGTCGATGTCAACTTCGCCGGATGGTGGCTCCACTTCTGGTCCTTCGACTTCTCCTGTTGGTAATTCGCCTTCTATTTCGGGACCTTCCAGTTCGCCTTCTCCCTTTGGCTTCTTGCCTTTGATTTTAGGACCCTTTAGATGGATTTCAGGCATTTTAATTTTTGGGCCTTTTAATTCCCAGTCAGGCAGATCCCAAGATGGTCCTTTGGGATGTTTGACCTTGCCTTCGGGGGCTTGAAGGTCACCTGGAATTTCCCCATTAGGTCCCTCTCCAGTCGGTGGTCTGATCTCAACCTCACCTTCAGCTGGTGGCAGTTCTCCTTCGGGACCTTCCAGGTCAATTTCTCCCTCGACTTTCGGTCCTTTGCCCTTGATCCTCGGACCCTTCAAGTCCCAGTCAGGTAATCTAACTTTCGGTCCTTTGAGTTCCCAATCGGGCATTTTAAAGCCAGCCTTTGGCTTCCTACCCTCAATGTCAACGTCACCTGACGGTGGTTCAACGTGTAGACCTGCTGCCTCGCCTGATGGGAGGTCGCCTTCAAATTCGGGACCTTCTGCCTCACCTTTTGGTAGTTTTCCTTTTCCTTTTGGTCCTTTGATGTGCATTTCTGGCATCTTTATCTTTGGACCTTTCAGGTCGAATTCCGGTAGGTCCCATTGTCCTTTCGGTGTTTTGCCTCTAACTTCAGGTCCTTCCAGATCACCTGAGATGGTACCATCCGGCCCGGGCGGTCTGACCTCCACCTCTGCTTCCGCAGGTGGTAGCCGGCCTTTTGGTGGTTGTACATCCGCGTCAGGTGGTCCAAGTTCACCCTCTACCTTTGGGCCTTTCCCCTTTATCTTTGGTCCCTTAATGTGGATCTCTGGCATCTTTATTTTGGGTCCTTTTAACCCGAATTCAGGAGGTTCCCAGAAAGGCCCCCTAGGGGGCTTGACCTTTCCCTCCGTGTCTGGGCCTTCTACGTCCCCAGAAATGCCAGGACCCTCAACGTCAGGGGGCCGGACTTGTACTTCAGCTTCCGGCCCAGGTAGCCTGCCTTCCGGTGTGTCAACGTCTCCTTCAACTCTTGGTCTTTTAATCTGTGGACCCCTCAGACGTACCTCCGGCATTCTATTTTTTGGACCTTTTAAGTCAAAGTCGGGAAGCTGCCACGGTTTACCTTCTATATGTACATCCTCGGGCCGAACTTCAGGTCCTTCTATCCTGGGTGGTTGAACTACGATTCGACCCTCACCATCGATTTCGGGAAAAGTTCCGTCTGCTTCACCTCTTATAGTAGGCGGCCTGATGTCTCCTTCAACTGCCACCCCACCTTGTATTTGCGGAGGTGTCAAGTCATCAGTTTCGGGTAGGTCAACTTCCATTTCTCCATCGGCGTATGGAATTGGCCTATCAGGAAACTCTAAACTTGGGGGGCGTGGTTTGATCTTGCCTTCTGCCTTGCCCTTACCCTTAACCCTTAATTTGGGCATTTGTATTTTAGGACCAGATATTTGCCATGTGGGACGGTCGTCAGGCAGTTCCCCATCTACCTCTACGTCGCCCTTTCCTCTTGGAAGTTCACCTTCAACGGTGGGCCCTCGTGCATCAAATTCCAAAGGTGTTGCTTCTGCCTTCGCCTTAGCTTTGGCTTCCGCTTTCGGCTTCTTTGTACCGAAGCTAAATCTTGGGCCTTTGATGTGAATTTGTGGGAATCCAATCTTCAGCCCCATATTTGTGTCAGGCGCGTCGACTTCCTGTATTTCTTGCTCATCAGGTAGATCGGTCTGAAGTTTTGCAGCATCTTTTCTAATTGCATCGTCACTTGGCGGCTGAACGTGGATATCACCAGTGGCAGTCCCCGCGAGGTCGGGGGTCTCGTGAGATCTTTTGAGCGGCGAGAGTTCAATGTCAGCTTTGCCTGTTGGTACAGATACCATCCGGTCTAGAGGTGGCAGATCGGGAGATACTTTTCCTGGAGATAATGTAGTGTCTAAAGACCTACCTTTGCTTAGCGGAATCTTTGTGGGCTCTACACCGGCAGCAATATGGAGATCCGGCGCTTCTACCTTTGCCTTGATTTTCGCTTCTGCATGTGGTTTCATGTCTGCTCCATCCGGGTGCTCGAATTGTTCCGGGGTCGCTAACCTAGCGGTCCCTGAACCCTCTGGATAGAAGACCGGGGACGTTGACCCCTGGACTTTTGGTTCTTCCTCTTCGCCTGGTGAGAATTAACAGGGCTTACATATAATCTTGTCATGACGATATGGCAAACTACACCTCTAAGGTAACAGGGGCAATAGCGGCGAATAGTTGGTTACAGGGGCGTGGTTTGGTAGCAGCAAAGGAGAGTCCGGCGTTAGTGTGCCGCGGTGGTAGATGTGAGCATAGAGAAGGACAGGAAATGGTGGGAGGTTCGGATGACGTACCTGGGACAGGCCACAGGTCGAAATGCCATGGCAGTCTGCTAGTATCAACGCTTATGACTTAATAATGAATGTCATTCGTGCACATCACTGTTAAATTTGGATCAATAGGTTCAATTTAGGAGACTGTTAAATGATTGAAATTTTTTTTGCGTTAGGCACCAGTGGCAGTGATAGACGGAATTGGCTGCTGTTCACCTTAGAAATACGAAAAATAAATTTGTATACATCGACTTTTGTTGTCTTGTGAAATCGTTAGAAGGGATGAACAAAACAGCAAAGACCACCTTTCTGAGACCTGGTATCAAATGTAGACTTTCTGACATTGTGGCCATGTTTCGACGTCATGACAGACAAGGTACTGATCAACAATTTCCACATATGCCATCGAATTGTACGTGCAGCGAATGACACTTTGAACACTGAAACATCATATGCTCATGTATCAACAAGAAATGAATGCTAGACACTCTGATTTGAAGACGGCAATGTTCCGTGTTTTTAACAATATTTCTTAAGCGATGGAAACCAAAAAAAGTACCAGAAGAAGAAGCATGAGAAGCAGAGCAAAGCAAACTAAAAAGGTAGATTATGCGAGCATGGTATTCTGTTAATATGCTGCAGTTATTTTGTCATTTTGCAAGGTACAATTATTGACAGTTACAAAATTGCAATGGATCATCGTTGCTGACTTGCCTTCTTTACAGACTAAATACATCACACAGCAGCAACGAATAAAACGTTCTATGCATAAATAAATGCGGTGGATGAACTGTGTTTTAACGGTGAGGTGCACTGAAACACCATCGTGAATAAAGGTTCTTCCATCTCAAGTGGAATGGTCCGAATTTGTGCCTTGCACGTTTCCGTCACATCATCGTAGAAAAGTGCTTTCAAAGGTACATAGCTAAACAGAACATTTTTATGTCACCCAAACGTTGCAATCGGTAATCATAAGTGACCTACCTTCCGCTTTGCCCTTCTTGGCTGCCTTTCGTCGTTTCCTGACCAGCCAGACTAACCACCACGGGATTTTTCTTTTTCTTTTGCCAAGAATCCTGAGTCAGAGAGAGAGAGGCATTGAAAAACAAGTCCATAGAGACAGCAGGACAACAATCAAACGTTGCTTTTTTCCCTTATCACTAAGTGGGTCGTTATGTCCCCGCCTTTCATATAATCATTAACTGTGGCATCCTAGTTAGTTTACCAGAGCTACCATACCCCCCCCCCCCCACCAAGTTGGTAAGCAGACAGTACGGGAACCGTAGAAACTTATCATTAACTAGCATGACACCCAGGCTATATAATCATGTCTTAACTAAAACATTCTGGCAGAAGCTTTGCCTGTGGATGGCAGAAATAAGTCCTGACGATCACGAAAGAAAAGTTAGTCACTCACCTTTCCTTTAGCCCTTGCTTAGTGCTAGGAGGTAGGGAGGAGGAGCGGTCCTCTCCGACCGCCCCCTCTAGTCCCTCCCCCTCCCCCACGGGGGTGCTGAGATAGCCGGGGGTGATGTGGAGGGAGGAGGGGCGCCCCACGTGCCTCGGTCGGCGCTGACCCTTGGGCACACGCAGGGTGACGTCAGGGCGGGACAGGTCCTCCGGCACCAGATGGTCCAGACTCGCCCCGACGCACTGCCTCTCCAGCAGTAGGATAATGTCGTCCTCATCACCTGTTCAACCAACATTTAATTAATTAGTTAGTTACAGTCGTTCCCGCACTAGATGGCGCATGGGGCGGCGCCCAACTCCGTTTCAGTAGCTCTTGGGCCACACAATTTTGTGCAATCACTACAGCAGGGGGCTAGTCATTGGT
The DNA here is from genome assembly GCA_035149815.1 of Branchiostoma lanceolatum. Taxonomy (NCBI): domain Eukaryota; kingdom Metazoa; phylum Chordata; class Leptocardii; order Amphioxiformes; family Branchiostomatidae; genus Branchiostoma; species Branchiostoma lanceolatum. Next base: position 2,164,727 of record CM068880.1, read on the forward strand.
GGTGATGTGTGCTTTTCCCAAATGCTGAGTGCTAACCAGAGAAAGCAGTATGTACCTTTTTAAAAGTCTTTGGTATGACTCGACCGGGGATCAAACTCACGACCTACCGTAAGTATGCAATGTGAACACCGTGCCAAACTTAACGTTTATGTGTACAGCTGACTACCAAATGACCGTTTTCACATGTTAGAGCCCTCTGATGTCCCCAGAATAATTTCAAGCTTAGTCGAAGTCAACTTCTATAAAGACTCCACGTACCTCCATCTACAAGCAGCTCTGCTTCTATCGCCGCCTCGGTCTCATCCAGCTCCTCCTGGGCTGTCTTTGGCGACCAGTACTGAACAGGGTAGCCCATGAGCTGACCCCTGAACCGGAAACACAAAAGGGAAGAACAGGTCAACATTTCTGCAGGCAAAAGTACAAGAACAAGTTTCAGGTCATTTACCAGAGCATCTACTACTAGAGGCTGTAACCTGTAAATGTTAACTATTAACATAGTACCTTACTGATTGTATGTTCAACGTAACGATTATGCTTTCCCCTAGGTTAGCGCTTAAAATAGCCTCTTGCTAGTTGGGCAACCCTGGCATGTAACTACATGTTCCATGCTGAACCAATAAATGTAATAAAAAATGAATAAATAAATAAATAGCTAGAGGCTGCAACTGCGACGATGAGCGATTAAACATTTGACAGATCACTTAACGTATGTCATAGACGAACGAATCTTTTTACCGTTTGTGTGTTTATTGTTCTTTAAATCATACTTTAAAATCGTGTAGTATATTCCGATTATCGAATCATGGGTCTCACAAATCAACTTTTGGTCCTCAAACGGTCGCTCGACGATCACTGCCTGGTGGAAAAGGAGACTTTTCTACAGTATTGCTTCAGAACTTTCCGTATTGTCATCGTCACAGTTAGACATACGAACGACTGAATCTGTGTGGAAGAAAAGTACAATTTGGCATTGCATTCTGTATTTTGCAGACTTTTACACAATTGATTTGAGAGCTCAACTACGAGACATAAGCATATCAATCGATATAATCTAATCCCAGAAGACGGATTGTCAGAGTACTATCTAGACTAGGGTCAAGCGCCGCCTATCGTCTCGTCCTGTCGCTGCAGCAAGATGTACTGTCATTACTAGTTTATTCATAACATGTATTTTCAATGGGGAAAATTGGTTCTAGATCATCGTCATCAAGGTTTAGATGGGAAGATCCTTCTTATCTTAAAAACAAAAGTCCGTAATCATAAGTACCGTACGATATCCACGGATATTTGAAAGTTTGTTTATCAAACAACTATCAGCTGTCTGGTATTCAGATATTTATCATTGCTGCCCAAAAAAGCACCAGGAAATCAGCATATCTGACATTTATGAGACACTTCGCCTGGCTCAAGTAGATATGGGGCTGTCAAAACATGAACTTGTGAAGCAAAACAGCATAGCTGTGTGTGGACGCGGGATAAGGTACATTTATCATTCAGTTATTCTGTCTAGAACCAAATAATATACCGCAGACTAGACGCCATCAGACAATGTGTGAAACGCGTGTTATGATACTAATGGTTATCTCGGTCATCTCGGCTCTCCTTATGTATAAACCATGGGCAGCATGTCGTGCACGGTTGTCTGACGGACATGACCAACTGCGTCCGTGCGAGGACCCGGACAGCTGGGACCGCCGACACTGGGTTATGTAAACACCCTGCCAGCCGGGAGGGGCGGGGACCCGGGGCTTCTTTTTAAAGCATCGGTATAACCTAACACTCCACCGGGTTTATGTGTTCCGTTGTTCTGTGCGATACGTCTGGCTGTAACGAATATTTACGACTTCTTGGCTGACGAGAAATGTAGGGAGGGTACCCCACAAGCTCCATAAATAGAACAGTAGGGCTAACCTAGCCTCTACCAGGCTCCAGAGGCGGCTGGAAAGACTGTTGACAGCCGCTCGAAAGGCAAGTCTACCGGGCTGGAAAGAGTAGAAATTGGCCAAATACTAGTAGACAGAAAAACATGCAAGAGGAGTTTTAGGGTACAGGCTCTAGGATGACATATTTGACCCTCTATCCATAGCCGGCTCCCTTACCATACTATTCACTCTATTTGGCCAATTTCTATTTTTCCAGCCATCCGCGGGGCCTGGTAGGATCTAGGGCAAGCCTGCTGTTTTAGATAACATAAACATGACAATCATTGCAGAAAAGATGATGTAAGCAGCAGTCTCTGCAGATCTAGAAATATCCAGTACATGTATGTTCAACTCCGACTTTCATACAACATGTCTAAAGCGACACTTCTGTTGATGTTGTTTGACTGAGAGAACGACAAGATAACAGTATAATTGGGCCACAATCCGCCGCATGCTCACAAAACGAATCATGTTTTTAGAACGCTTGCATAATCGCAGCGCGTTAGAGACGTATAGATCTGCCAAATGCATTATGCGTAGACAGGACGATCTAATCTATGCAAGTTTTCTACACATCCTATTCTTACATCGGCGAAGGAAAGCGCTTAAGCAATAATGGCTTTTGTGCACTCTTTGCGTAAACTTGCAAAAACTCCTGATCATATATCTTTAACGGTTAATTATTCAAGACAACACATTCCCTGAGCGGTCTATTATGTCTGCTGTTGTACTTTAAATACCGACGTCACTCAATGGGCAGAGGACGGGGAACCATTCGGACTGTCAACACCATGATGAGGCAAACAGGTGGACACCGGGGTCACTTCATAATACCAAGAACGTTTGAAACCGAATGCTTTTCTCCTATTTCATTATGCTTGTTTTGTAACATGTAGAAGCACATGGCACGCAAGAAGCGGCGCAGATTTCTTGTACCATCATTTGAAAACTCAAACTGTTTAATGTATGTATGTATGTATGTATGTATGTATGTATGTATGTATGTATGTTTGTATGTATGTATGTATGTTTGTATGTATGTATGTATGTGTGTATGTATGTATGTATGTATGTATGTTTGTATGTATGTATGTATGTATGTGTGTGTGTATGTATGTATGTTTGTTTGTATGTATGTATGTATGTGTGTGTGTGTATGTTTGTATGTATGTATGTATGTATGTATGTATGTATGTATGTATGTATGTATGTGGTAGACGAAGTCGGCAGCAAGTCCCACGAGAAATCATTCTAAATGTGAAGTTTGGCCACACGTCAAATATTGCACTTTAATAGATTTTACAGTCCACAGACGCACCCTACCTTCATGTAGTTCAGCCATTGTTACTGTCTATTTGGTGATATCACCACCGCGGCATATATACAGGGATATAGGAATGCAACGAAAACTAGGTGTAGGCCGTCGGAAGTAATATATTGGCTGTTGTGCGAGCTGGATAAATGATAGATGGATGGATGAAAGGTCACTGACCAAACGATTAAGACCGATAAGAGTCTGTGTTTTTGAGGACGTTGCAGTTTGACCACCGTAGGGTTTCATTTGCCTACAAGGGGAAATATTAGCCTATTTTGTTTCCCGAATTCTCCGATCTTTTACCCGTTAGGGTGGCCCGATGTAGGTTAACGTTGACCTAGTAGACAGTTGACCTGTTTTTGTGAGGCTAAATCTGCAGTCCGCTGCAAAACTAGAGCAGCTTCTTGGAAAGTCGATCTGCCCCCGCTGACCGCTGGGCAGGCGGCCAAATATCGGGGAATCCCGCAGGACAGGCCGCGGGATTCAGGCCGCGGGATTTGTCGATAAGCAGAAGACGAGATTGGTTAAACCATGATGGAGGTCGGTGGAATCAATCTCAAGTGCTTGTGAGCGAAAATGTGATGATACATTCCACCTTCCTACATCAGCACGTGTCTTCCTCCCTACCAAGTCAAGTGAAATTGACCTTCCTGAATCTTGGACGTGAAATTCGCGGGGAATCGATCTTCCTGCCATCGCTGGGCTGCTGAATAACTCACTCAGTGTCAGTGCTGTAATGGATCGGGTCTAAAATTAGCTCACCCTTTATTGGTCTTGTAAACTGGACGGGAGAAATCGCCGTACGAGGGGGGGTTTCCAATCTTATTTTGAGGCACGACTGCAATTTTGAAAATTGAAAATTGGAATGGAGAATCAAAGATTTAGATTAAAGGTTCTGTAGAAACGATTTTAGGATATTTGCCAAGCCATTACTTACTGTCTGTTCTAAAAACCGTGCGACGCCCCATGATCATAAGTTCCGAACAAGTCAAAGTTTTGTCTCAAGTTGCCACCAAAGTTTACTTTTTACATGACATGTTGAGATTGGATCTGACAGACATAACCTGATAGTTTGAAAGGATAAAGAGAATCCCAACTGTTATCAACCATCAAACGCTACAGTGGTGCTTACCCTGCTGTATCGCGATGAGCTATTTAACCCCCATCAGTGGATGTGTGTGTAGTCGGTGTCTCCTCGCCCTAATGTGTTCCAGGTGGGGTGCCGCTGGAACATGTGGACACCACAACACTGTTCTAAATCTGGACAACTCCTTATTGGACATCAACAACTCCATTTTTCTTATGTCTCAAAGGACGTAACTATAGAGAAGTGGTTATCTAAGGGATCTCTCGAATGCATTAATGGTATTGTGAGAGGTGTTTCTTTACCACACTAAAACTAGTTATTTACACCATAAGTGTATTTTAGGGTAAAAAAAAAGAAAAGCGTCTGCTTTAGATGCCCTTCACGACTGAATAACTTCCTCTTGAAATAATCAACAAGAAGTCTATAAATAGATGTATCATACATCATGAGTATATCTATATGTATCTACTGTGTTGATCTAATATATAACTTTGATTTTGATTTAACCCAACCCATTCCACTCCGCCTAACACGTCCAGAATTTGCACAACTACGTGTAAAGCAGTGTCGATAAATCATAGTTTAACAGCAATTTCCCGCATACTTTGTGGAAATGTTTCCGAATAGAATGAGTAAACTGGCCATGAACATTGCCGAGTGTGAGGAAAAGAATGCCAAGCGATCGCCCAGTTGGCCTGTCAATCAAAGATCAGACCAGTAACCCTCTATCCAAGCCTAGATCTGGACAACCAAAGAACGGTCCGGTCGATGATTACAACAAAATAGAGCAAAAATATGGGATTTTGACGGATTCTACGTCTTGGTACCGGTTCAACTCGACACTTGTGCTATCTGAAATTCCCACTGATACTTCTGGCAGAAACTTCTCCTAACTTTTCCTTACTGCCACTGTGTACCTGGCACAGTGACAACAATGTAGGGGAAGGTCAGCGACACCGAGAAACGAAATAGAATTAGGCCGATAACGCATCAGATACCCTCCAAATTTATACCCAACGTCTTTGAACGTCTTCTATAATTGATTTGGTAACTACGTTTTGCTCATGGATGCCAATCGCGCGGTGGTATTGAGCGTCGCATTGTTCGAATTGGATGGGACAAATTCACCATTATTCATCAACCCAGCCGCTTTATTGGATTGATAGACAAAAATCCACTCCCAAGTCAAACTACGAATGCAAAACACAACCTTCGACGCTGAAGTTCATGTTTCGGCCTTTCGGAATACTTGTTTTACTGTTCATAAATGTTCACTATCCGTTATTCCGCTTCAATCCATTATTCTAATGATGTTTCCATAGCTGACCTATCGTGTCCACAGTGCAGTGACATAATATGAAGCTTGTGATATAGATTTCCAATCCAGTTCGGTTATAGAGACAGGGATTGAGCAAAGCTAAGTGTAGTGAGAATAATGTGAGATATATGAACTTCGTTGAGTATCTGTGTAAGCACGTACTTGTTATAATCTAGTCGCCAATACTTAAACAGGTGGATACATCTGTTTTGTATTCTATCATTGCTCTAGATCTACCAGGACCTTTTTACACACGTAAACAAGAACTGCCGACAATAATCGTCGTGTGATTACACTTCACACGCATCCTCCGAATGTGTCATCAGGTGTCATCACGTATCATGACCCACCGTGACCTTTGACACCACGTCGCGGGACCTTCGAAATAAAGATGGGGGCGTGACATAATTTCTTTTTGTTTGCGTGTCAATTTTTGTTCCACCTAGCACGCCATGAACGTGCACAACCGAGAGGACACGTAAGACGGCATGCGGGGAGGAGACATCTAGAAGTCAACGCTGATTTTCTCCATGAAGTCAGTCAGAAACGCAGTTCGAGTATGTATGTACGCTGACACCTGTCTCAGCACTGTGACCTTCCACCTATCTCACTCAGGATGTCCTACCTACAGTGAGTCACTGTAGGTAGAACATCCTTCAGTAAAGTAGTCTTTAACATCAAAAGAAATTTAGAACGGGTCTGCTGTGACATTGACTGTCTATATGTGCCAACTGTGGGGAAACACCGCCCGGAAAATACGGACAAATCACTGGTTTTAGGTTCGCTTACACGTCCTGCACAACACGCCCGTATGTATGAGAATGTCGTAGCGGTGTTTTGGGACCACCATTCCCTACCAAAATGAGAGGTCCATCTTTAGCTCTCTCGCCAAAGGTGAGCTTATGGTGTTACTTAATTGATTGATGGATTGACCTAACTATGCTCAGTACCCAGTTATGGGATACCATGTAAGAGGCAAATATGCTTAGCTAGACGGGTGGGTAGCCATACATATTAGTACATGAGGGTCATTGACCTCGGTGAAATATTCGCCATACTGATCATGCCAAGACTTGGGAACATTCGTAAACAAGTCTTTGTTATTGTTTAAACCACCTGATGCGTGTCCTTCAATCATTTGATGGGCTTTCATCATGTGTGAGAATTCCGTAACAGTCTTTTCGCGACGTCGACAGCGAGTTCTTTTTCCATTGCCCCCATCCTCATACACACATTGATACATAACCGGGGCGACTCTTGGAGGGCGTAATTTGTTTTCATATCATACACAGTATCCCTCATATAGTATAAAAGTAAAACAAGCCCCTACGACTAATACAACCTTGCAATTCCAACCAATGCACTTAAAATTACTGACTTCGGTGATTCACGGCAATGACTTTGACATCTCGGGAAAGTTTCCTGGTGAAGTCATGCCAGCATTTCTCGCATTACTGCAGGCCCCATAGAGCACGGGGACTCACAGACATCTGCTAAAGATGTCACTGCCGTGCCTGTAATCCAACCTTGAGCAAGGCTCAGTCTTGAACATGAGTCAACTGAACTCACGGGTGGCAGTGTGGGCGGGTCTCATAACAAGACTTCTTTAACATGCACCCGTCAGTTCATGCAAGCAACTTAGATCAGAAGGCACCCATAAAACGTACTTCCATATATGCCATACATGCCGCTCGTTAACTGTTGGAGGAATGTATATGTTTACTATTACAGCTATGATGCATTATATCATTTTTGCCCGGTGGTGTTTGGCCGTCGGGCAGCTGCAGACCCAAGTGCAGAACATGCCGGAGTGATGCAGTCACGGTGCTCGTGCTGTGTTTAAACATTTGAACTTGACTTCGGGGAACAATGGTTAAACATGGGGGCGGCGCTGACAGTGCGAAACGCAGGAAGTTATTGTCATCAGTAGTAAAGCCAAGATGTCAGACCCACCGCGCTAGAGGATATGCGGCCGGGGAAGCTACATGCCCCGCTACCAAAGTTGGCCCCCGATCTCTAATATCTCTTGCGCGGAAATTATTAGAGTCTAACTCAGGGGGAGGCTATGGTAACATTTCCTTGGGGGGAGGCTGGCCCTCGAGCCGAGGAGCTGGCCTATGTGGGCCCTGGCTATCAGAAGTACATTTGCGAGGTCAAGTTACCGTGCGATAAATGTAATTTGTGAAAATGTTGTTTTTTTTGTCGTTGTTTTTAGCCTATACAATTGAATTCGTAGTAATAACGTAGCACCAAACCACCTCTAACGGAATGTTGTTAGTAACTGTAAAATATCAATAATCATGGACGAGGCAGGGATACTCTAACAGGGCCATGTGAATACCACCACTCTCCCAAATCTCGCAGCTGTCCGATTCTATTCCCCTGTCTCATCATTAAGACTCGTGTTGGGGTTTTGGTTACGATGTTTGGGAGTTACGGGGTGCGGGGAATGTTTGACTGGTAGTTTTGCCACACAAGTGTCGACGCTTGTGGACGTTTTGCCACACAAGTGTAGCTGACTTTGTAGGTCTGGAATCCGTTACCCTGTTGCAGTCTGTAGGTCGAAGGTTAAGCGGGGGTCTCAGACCAGTGTCAACAGCACCGTTCACACCGACCTGGGATCCCCGTATGTACAGTTGGAGCCACGCGTGGCGGGAAAATGGACATTTCACGGTTATTAACACTGGCTAGCGCTGGCGTTCTGATAGCACTGGGACTAAGATATAGCTTGAGTGTAACGTGTTTTCCTATTGCTATTGCTATTCCTATCTTATTAATTAGCCATTATCAACGTAATACCCCAACCTCACTCGCGATGCTGGTTCCTCGTACTAGCAGAAAATGACAAGAAAAACATCATAACTTTGCTAAATTTTCCTCACTGCTTCCAACGCAGCCGTTATTGTCTAAAAATAGAACGTGCTGTCCCGCATGCGAAATTAGGAAACGTCGATAAATGACCTGGAAAACAGATCGATGTTCCAATACAATGAACGGCTAGTATGAGAGTATATGCTGACGATGTTTATGGATATCAATACTTTCTTTTAGTTTTACAGTGGTGGAACCTTTCATACAATTTGCTATAATTACAAGCCGTGATCAATAACTGCTATGGAAACTGATGTTTGTTGTTAGCATAGAAACCTACAGGATCATCCTTGTCAATCGTGATGTGGGGTATAACTATCAAAGAGCGAACAACTGCGATCACACGAGACGGCGTGAGGCGTCTGCACAGGTGTGACAATAAGGACAGATGGGTGTCAGAGTGAAACAACAGGGACCGGCGGGGCTAACCATCACTCATCGGCCCGGACAGGCTCCTATCAGGGGCACAGTGATGGCAAAATTTATCAAAATAAAACAACAATTCGACAAAGACACGAGTCGGACAAGGAAGGCCCAGTTGGGCCGAGGGGGTTTGTCTTCGCCCAATTTCGGACATTATCTGCGATTTCGTCATCCCTAAAAGGAGCCCGTATGAGACTACGAACAGACTGTTTCTGGACGTTATAGACTAGTCTGGGCACGGGGTTACCCATCAGGACCGCCGGGTCAGGACGTTTTACCAAACAAAAAGTAGGTTACATCAGATGGGCATGCTAATGACTCCGCCGTCAGCCCCGCCACCATTGGCGCACCACCCCTGCCCTACTTCCCAAGGGGCAGACGGCCTGGTCACGTCTATTTCTGTCCGGTCAAACGCCGAGTTCAACCGTCGCGCCATAAACACAAATAGCTGTTTGCCCCACTCGAACGCAACAGTGTAGACGGCTCACCTCGTAACTCTGTGCACACAGAAAACATACCCGATAACCAGTATGGGACTGGCGGTGGCCGGCTGCACTTGGCAACATAACATACAACATGGTTCCAATTAACCTTCCGTTTCCCCTCTATTGGAAGTGGCAATATATATAGCTAGAACAGTCAAGGGTTTCTTACTAAGTGTCTTGAGACTTGCAATCCCTGATTTTGAATGTCTTCAAAGACAAGCAGTTTCTATAATAGTTGCTACACATGTATCTGATATCGGGATATGATCGTCAAAACTACCAGTAAGCTACATAAACTAACAGTGACGTTAGCTGCGTTACATACAGAAAATAATTTTTGGTTAGCTCTCCTCTCCTGGAAAATTTTGTGCCAAATGATTCCGGACAAGCTAACGTTAGAGAACACCCCCCCCCCCCACCTGCCACGCCTCCCCCCTATCGCTGTACCCGGGCATGCTCGCCTGTGATGGTGAAGAGATAAACTCCAGCTTCGTTATTCATAAACATTAGATAAGGCCGTATTATCAAAATAAACTTTGCTACATTTTTTGATACTTTGAAGACACTCAACTATCTATTGGAGGACCTCAATCGGGTAGACCACCCCCCCCAACACCATGTATCATGTTGAATCAGTACCACCAGATGGTTGTTTTCATGCTACGTGAAATATGTTTTCCGTGCTCTCCTTACATTTCCTTACAGCGTTCCAGACCACAGCTAGCTAGAGATTGAACTGTTGCATGCTGTGCATTACTATTTGTGTCGCACCTATTAGAAATCTACGTCACCATTGTCCAGCAAACGATGCACCAAAATTTAAACAACACAGAACATATCATAACGTCTACAACTGGGTAACTTACTCTTTCTAGTATACACAGTACATACAAGACTTCATCAGATCGTAGGAAAAGATGAAATGAAGCTATACTGAAAAGTTCTGAGGCCGAACTGACGAGTCACATTACGTCATGACGTGTCGCAGAGTGACGCGCCACTGTCGCGATAAGGCGCGCCACTACCCGACAGTCTGCAGACCAAGTGTCATCTGGTCTATGTGACGGGCTGTCCGAAGAGAGACAAACACACAAACCAACATGCCGTGAGGAGAACATGCCCCACTTACCGGATAACAGGCGTGGTCTTGAAAGGTTCTCCGGGCGGCGGGACCTCCCCCTCGGGCAGGGCGGGGTCGCCGTGGTCTCCCTCCGCCACCCCGTTGACGACCTGGATCTCGGGCACCGTTGTCGTCGGCATAGTCCTAGTTTTCCTACACAGTTACCAGTCCTGGTTGTAGCTTTAGCGTGTTGCACGGCAAGGCTTGGTAATCACATCCACACAGCCCGCTACTTCGCCAAGTACAGGTTGGGCTATGCTGTGTCCTGTCTGCGACAGTCTAACGTGTAGTACCCTATGTGACAGGAACAGAACTATCGTCACACAAACACACGACTGTATCCTCCTGCAGCTGTTGGTCCGGAGCAGACCTGAAAGTATCGTTCCTCGGCTGGCGTCCGCTGCCCCTCTCTGTACCCTATGGTATCCGCACTGCCAGGCTCTGCAGTGGTATTTCCCAGTCGTGCTGTCCTGTCGGTACAGCGGTAATGTATCCTCCGGGCTCCAGCCGACACCGCAGAAAACGTCAGCGGTGAAACGTTATCCGCGCGCTGCGGAAGAACGAGAGTTGGCCAGTGCGCGTGTGGCTGGCTCCGGGCCTAATCTGCGCCGAGGTCCGGTATCCAGTTCCGACCTCAGATTCTCCCCCTGCGAAGTATTTTTCGGTGCGGCTCCCTATCTGGCGTTGCCTGGGGTTCCTGTAGTGAGGAACAGAGTGGTGGTTAGTGCTGGGCTGGCTTTCTAGAGCGACTAACGAAGAGAAAAATCCAGGAAGTCCCGAGTGCCCGATGGTGGGCTGGGAGTGTGTGACTGAGCTACTGGTGTTCGGGGCAGGGGCGGGACAGGGTGGTATGTGCAGGGGAGGACTCCTCATGCCTGACGTAATAACCCGGACAGGCATCATTCTCCACTGCGCAGTTGCACCCTGCACACCCCCGGCGGGCAATAGAATCGCCCATATTTTGTCATATTTCTGTATGTAAACTTGGAGGTCCGGTCAGTCAAAGATTCTGAATGGGGGTAGTCGGGTGTGGTGAGTGCGTGACTGAGACTGGGAGGAATGCTTTGATTCATCGACGACTTCTGACGGATGACTTATTTTTACATCTTTACATAACTCTTTGCGCGTCATAACATCAAACAATGTCACTGACAGATGCGCGATCAAGTTCATTACATCATTACAAACATAGAAAGTCTGTACAACACTTATTCTCATCAGAAATACCGGAAAGAGCAACAAGACCCCTGTTCTCACGTTAAATCACCCTTTCTTACGAACATTTTCTGTAAAAAGTCGCTCGATGTTGGAATAGTTCATGTCGTACGAGGGGTGATCGGTGGCGAGGCCCGCTAGGAATCTGGGAGGGGCGGTGCCCGAATCCTTGTCGAGGTGCCAAGGAATACCGCCCAACTCACAGAGATTACGCGGATAAGGGGCGGTCCATGAGATAACCCGGGGGATGTCCGGCGTCCACTAGGGACAACACGGCATTGATATGGAGTGCGCGTCTCCTACAAACCGATATGGACGCGACATGAAAAGCAATGTTCTCTGTAAATGGGCTCGACTGGGCAGGTTTCCAGGGTGCTCCAGACGACTGTTTTGTCAACTATGTACAAGTGGTGCATGTTCGGGACCGACAACCGGGGCGGTATGTACCCCGACATTTTACACGCGACGTCTTCTTGCGTTCAGATCACGGAAACGATCTCAAAACATTGGGAGTCAACTCTGCAGTACACATTGTTATGATATTACAGTTGCTATTTTGCGTTTTCCTGACATAATATAGCTAGAATGACTTTGAACAAATGCTGAGTCAAATCACAAGCGAACTTGTCACTACATGAATATAACTATTAATTACATCACTCAAACTAAAACCTCACCCCCTTATCCCTGAATGGAACAACTCCATTAGAAAGGCTCATTATCATGCCGAAGTCACAAATTCCTTTAAAACTGATCAAACTCGACAAGTCAAAGTTGCGCTTCTGTCACCAGTGCCTGTCCCGCCAACAAAAAGTCTAGCCGAACCGCTGCTGGCTGGGTAAGCTGTTATACCACGTTTCATCGTTCGCTTGTTGACTTCCCAGTGTAGCTGTTGACTTGAAAACTTTCCAGAGTTAACCAGTAATATTCTAGTCCACTCTCCGCTTTAGACCAAATAAACCAGCGACGATGTAACTATGTGCTTTCCGCGAAACTCGGCGTTACTATTTTTGAAACATTTCGCTTTTTTTCTGTCGACTGCTACCCTTTAAACACAGTCACTGGATGCCTACTGTGTTCCTCATCAGTATTATTCATCACATCTTCATGGCCAATCTCCAGACAGAGGTTGGGGTGTAACATCGTACCTTTTTTACTTTCCCTTTTTTTTCGTCCCGCGTTTCGCGTTAGAAAACAAGGAAGCAGTACGTTTTTTCACACTACCATCCGCTATGAGACTATCGGCTAGGGCACAGCTGATACAGAATGTACATGTATGATCAAGGTCTATATAACCTCCTTGGTATGATGTAGGAGTACTGCAAAATACATCTCGAGATTGAAAATATTGGATTCATGCTATGCACTGCAGAATATGGGAGCCATATCTATCATTTATGGATAATATATACGAGCGTAGTTAACTTTATGCGGCAAAGTCAGGTTTATGAGACTGCGACGTTCGCCGATGACGTCAGGGTCTTTCAGGAAAACGTTTTCCCATCAAAGTCAATGTCATTACGCGGTACCCGCGGGACGTCCCCTCGTATTGATCGCCATAGATTCCCGGAACATGTGGGTTTTACAGGAAGGAGAGTATCGGCAGGAACGCGCGCGAATCGATAACTCCAAGACGTGTAAGTGGTTTGCAGAATAGGTCGATGGAGGTGTACGGAAGGGCTGTATTATCGTTATTATCATTCACGTGGCAATACAGGCTGAGTGCTGTGGTATGTTTTGCCGTCTCGTGTATAACTATAAGCGCCCAAACGTAACAAGTCGAACCTGAGCGTCAACTGTGGGAGCTATGCGCGGGGACGCCGACCCTGGGCACGGTATGTGCGGAATCATGTACCGGGCAGTCTGGGACGGGAGGCCGGGTTAGTGTGGCTGGACACGGGCATGGGCAGACTGGCCAGGAATACTAATAAAGGCTGACCGACATTTACACTCAAAGTTTTCTTTATAAATTATCTATCGATGACAGTAAGTTAAGATTTTATAGGAATGTTAAAACAGAATACTCAATGGAAAAATATCTTTCCAACAAAGATTTTGAACAACGGTCAGCTGTGTGTAAGATACGAATAAGTGCACATCCACTAGAAATAGAAAAGGGTAGATATAAAAAGCTGCCCGCTCACGAGAGAATGTGTAAGTTTTGTAAAATGAACGCAGTGGAAAATGAAATACATTTCCTTTGCCAATGCCCTCTATATGAGGCCGAAAGAAACGATTTATATAAAACAGCTTCCGTTAATTCTCCTAGCTTTCACCATTTGAAAAGCTTACAAAAATCCATATCACTACTAAAATCAACAAACCCACTTACGATGAAAAACGTGGGTCTCTTCATTTTCCACTGCCTTCAAAAAAGAAGTCAAACCCAACCATAGTCAACCTTAGTTAACTTAGAACTTTGACAGTAGCCTAGATACCTATTTTTGATTCCCATGTATTCCCATGTACTTGTTTGTCTGCAATTAGCCTTCGGGCATGAACTTGCAATAAAGTTATTATTATTATTTACTAATGATTCTGCGAGGACAGGGACGCTCTCGTCCAAAACATCACGGTAGCAATATACTTTGCGGCTATACCAGACCAAGATTAAATGACTTCAACACAGATACCTTTATGCCCAACCAAAGATACATTTCCGTATTTATGTGTACGGATGGGAAAAGGGCCAATGGAAGCGTCTCATGTTGTTATTTGGAACGGCATCAGACAGAAGTTTAGAAATGAACTTTTCCCGCGGCTGGGGGGATCGGGTGTCCGCTGTCGCATGTCGGTCACGCAAATCGCTGATGCCCAGAATACTTGCACTAGTCGTGTCAACTAGTACTGGAAAACATCCGACCCAAACACAGTACCACAGATCCTAGACTGGAAGCCAGGCTGTTGCCAGGTCTTGCTGAGGCCAGCTCCTTGGCCCATGAAACTTTCCCAGGGGTCCTCCAAGGAAGCCTGTACCTCAAGACTTTTCTCCGGGGTCCCAGGTGAAGCTTTATTGGGGGGCATGTTGGCCCTTGAACCGACCAACCGGCCAGTGTAGGCCCTGGCAACAGCCTGGCTTCCAGGCTACACAGATCCGGGTTCTACAGGAACGACGAGGATGTCCTGATGACCCGGACATGCCTTGGTCTGAGACACCCCAGCTAGTGTTACTAGAGTTTGTTTTATCAGATGTGAAATATCATCCTATAACAAAACATCTCAATTACCCTGTAATACATCACCCTTTACGACCCGAACAAAGGACATGTTCTTTGCGCTAGGACAAAATGACATACATGTACTTGACACTGTTCAGGACACCAACTTTATAACCAAGTATCATATAATGCAGGGCATTTCACCCTGCAGTCTGTATAACGCAAACTCCAGCTGTCCGGGGGGTTTCTCTCCCCTCCCCGCGGGTTGCGAGGCGGTTATAGGGCGTCGAGCGGTCACAGGAGGCTTGATTTAATTCAGGCTATTCACCCTGCAACATGATTTTTGGACGTTTCGTGGCAGGAGATTGTATGGTATCGGTCATGTATGCCATGAACTCAGAAACGTGAAACGTCTGCTTTAGACCTTACTGCTCTTGCAGTGTGTATACGTAATATAGCCAACGTCGACATCCAGAATGCGATGTCACTTATGGTTGAAAGTGGGTCATCATTGTGTGCCGGAATTTCGGTCACGGTGGTCTTGCAAAGTAGAAACATGTATAATTTTACGACGTGGAACGAGTGATACATGTATCACAAATCTCATGTCCTCTACATCCCCACCTCATCAGTCAACATGCCGGGTGCGCAATCCTACCCCCCCCCCCCCCCCCCAGCAGCCCCCTCCCCCAACACACACACACACACACACACACACACACACATACACACACACACACACACACACACACACACAGACAGACACACACACACACACACACACACACACAGCCTAAACCCCCACCACTGGTCGGTCCCGCCCTGACCCTCCCACAGCTGAACCCCCACCCCTGGGATATATTGGTCGGTCCCGTCCTGACCCTCCCACAGCTGGGTCCGTTCATCAGCTTGACAGGTTACAGCAGGCCGATCCTGGGATGTCCGCAGGGTACGGTCCACTGTGGCCATGGTGCCGGGTCAGGAAAACCTGTAACATCCCTCTAGCTCGACTGTACAACTGTTTTGTTCTGAGGCTGAGGTCGTGCGATGATAAATAAGGAGTCGTGACAAGTATAACTATAAGAGTCAGTTACAGAGGGGCATTTTAGTGGAGAATCTTAATTAGATTTTGACCCTGTTAGAACATACTCATCCGAGCCTCAAAGATCTGGGTCGAGATAATATTAGAAAACAGGAAGAGGGTGAAGAATGCTAAATTGAAATGGACTACCTTTATCCATTGCAATGAACTACATTCATCCATTGCAATGGACTACAGTACCTGTACCCATTGCAATGAAGTACCTTTATCCACTGCAATGGACTACAGTACCTGTGGCTGTACCCATTGCAATGAACTACATTTAGACATTGCAATGGACTACAGTACCTGTACCCATTACAATGAACTACATTTATCCATTGCAATGGACTACACTACCTGTACCCATTGCAATGAACTACATTTATCCATTGCAATGGTCTACAGTACCTGTACCCATTGCAATAACCTACATGTATCCATTGCATTGGACTACAGTATACCTGTACCCATTGCAATGAACTACATTTATCTATTGCAATGGACTACAGTACCTGTGCCCATTGCAATGAACTATCTTTATTGTTGGCTCCCGTGGCATGTTTGTCCAAATCACTGGAAAGATCTGATCAGTCATGATAATTTGACATGGTTAATAGATCTGACCTTAAGTAATTTAAATGGTTGTAAGTAATGCGTTTGTGGTATTTGAAGATCGGCAGATTAGAAAAACACTAAACACCACGTACTGTACAGGCCACGTGGGACAGGCACGGTGACTATTTGCACTGGCCTTTCCCACGCATGGAGACAAGCGCTTCATAACAACATCACCGTCTTCCGTTCATGTTTTATCTCTGAAGATGCGCTATCCAGGTCAACTTAGGTATTTCTCTTTACATATACTCCCACTGCGACCTCCTCAGTCCCTACTGACAATGATTGAGAGTGTTTCCGTACGTAAGCCTTAAACCTGCTCAAAGTTCCTCTGTTTTTTCTCCAAGCAAAAAACATCCGTGTTGTCGGCAAAGGTTGCCTGAAAGCGACAGATGTACCCATGGAACAGAAACAAAGTTCGGTTCTTAAAACATTATTAAGTCGCCAAAATCAATCCTCCAAAACATGACTCTAACATTGAGTCGCCGAAGTCAACATGATGAAAGAAATAGTTCACTGCGTGCATTGATTTTGGACTATTGCTACTAAACGTTGTGCACCTGAAGCAACTGGTAGAAGATATCTGCGACATATCTTTGTATCGTACGACCTACTCGGAATGTGGCGGTTGAATGCCCGACATCTGAACAGTTTCAGTTTGATAATGGCTTCAATGACAAGGCCGCGGCCACTAATGATCTAATATTTGTGCAATCTGAGGACAAAATGAATTTTTGTACATGAACCATCTGCTAGCCTTCTCCATGCTACCTGTTACGCTGTGTTATGTTATGGAGCGGTTTCCAAGGTCCTTCCGCGTCTAAAGATTACGGCTGGTATCTGGGGGTGAAGGCCGTGACCGCAGCTGAGTGAAAACAGTCGCTCTGTGCCTCACAACACGTCTCGGTACCACGGGCCTGCCGGGAACTACTAGTACTAGTAGTGTTCTGTAGCAATAAAACCTGTTGGTCCCAGTTGCTGGTGGGTTCCGCACGAGTGACAGGAGATGTGATACTGATCTTAATGGTAAAGACAAACGTTTACACAAGCGTGGGTTTTAATCCCCCGAGATCAACTCCCGGGAGAATACACAGGCATTTAGATACTTCAACGATGATGTGCTTTTTTTTCTGTACTACTATTATCATGTGGGCAGGGACTATATGGGTCGGACCTGAGGAGAACACTGATGTACTTGTACGGCAGGTATTGGCACAAATGTTCCCAAATCTGTCAAGAGGCGTCTCGTCCAACAACAACCAGGAAAGGCAATGGCCTTTCCTGACAGCCTATCTCTCCAGACGGTCTTTCCTCGTAAAGGTTCTGCGGCTTGCGTCAACGAACTGGGCGGGTGGGCAACACTCCCAGCACCGTAGAGGTGCCAGGGAGTTCACGATGGTATGGTTACCACAAGGCTACACTACACTATATATTCCATCAGGTTGACAGCTCACAAATTCCGGAGAATGATCAGAACCATTCCCACCGCCAGCGTCCCGCGGGTTGAGTACGTACAGGCGGGGCGACCAGGCCACGAGTCTCTACCATATGGCGGTTCATACCAGTCAAAAGCGAAATACACTGTATTTGGGCGAAATACAGTGTATTTGGCTTTCAAATACCCTGTACTTTGCAAATACACTGTATTTCGCCAAATACAACGTATTTCACCCAAATACACTGTATTTCGCTAATACACTGTATTTCGCTAATACACTGTATTTCGCCATACTACCAGACTAACCGCGCCGGCTATACGGAGAATATAGCCAGGGGAGTTTGGCCATCGAGGGTTTTATTCGCAGGCGCAGTACTAGTTAAAGTAGTAGTTAGGATAGCAGATTTGACCCTTTCTCCGTAACCGACTCCCTTAGCATATTATTCACTCTATTTGGCCAATTTCTACTTTGAAATTTGAACTAGCCAGAAGGGAGCATGCAGAGGAGAGCCGAAGGAGGAGAAAGGCGGCTGCTCAGAATCTACCAGCCCAGGCCCAGTTCATCTGCGAGAGATGTGGGCGAGCATGCCACTCCAGGATAGGACTGTACAGCCATCAGAGGGCCTGCCCTTCCCACTAATCCTCGACGACGGGGAATGAGCCAGAGAGAGAGAGAGAGAGAGAGAGAGAGAGTAGAGAGACTTTATCCCAACCATCCGCGGGGCCTGGTAGAGGCTAGTGAACAGGGATGTGTCCCGCGCGATGAACCAGAGACAACATACTTGAACCGTCCTCTCCTCATGCTTTCCTAGCTGTTACTGTGAAGCGTTCGCGCCTACACAAACATGCACTAAAGACTCCGGCCTTTTACAGACTTCCCGTCTCAGTAGGTCGCCAGTCTAAGTGTGGTCCAGTCCGGAGGAGGGGTGTTTTCGTAGTGATGAGACCAACTGAGCACAAAGTCGCCATCGCTTCATCAAGTAACGCTATCCCGTCCGACGCATAGCTGAGACAGAAATGTACAGAACTATGTAAACAAATATCTCCCCTCGCACGAGTGATAACAACCATGTGTAGTACTTAATCACAGAGTCACCTTTACCTGGACGTCAGCTCTTACGTTATGGACCTAACTGCTGATCCTCTTCAAATGGACCCTTTCGTAAACACGATAGTAGCGTCCTAAACGACGGGTGGACGTCAGACTTCCGTACCGGTCACCATAAACACTGATAAACAGCACATAAATCATGCGGGAATAGGCTGAAGCCTACCATATGTACAACTACAACCTGTGTCACAGAAAGAGTATTAGGGAGCATTATAGTAGTCTCTACTAGACTAACTTTTCCGGCTGTAGGGAGAATATTTGCCAGTGAAGTTTGACCACCAGAGGGTTTCATTTGCAGGCTCCGGTGAGCTTACCGAGGACTGACTCTACTGCCCAATCATTCCTTTTTTTGCCGATCCATACACCCGTAGGAAGGCCTGGTGGAGGCTAACATTATAGCCTCGTTGTCGTACCCTATACATCAAAACAGGTAGATTTGTTGCACCTCTATATTTTAAAGACAAGTGCTTGGAGAGGCGTCACTCCATGAGACAACTTAGAAACTAGAATCAATTTTCATCTTTGAATTTTTTCACGTCAAACGTTGTCTAGAAATTGACAGATCAGTATAATGCTGAATGATGTTGGATAGCCCTATGTTCTAGTTATCATAACGCTAATGATAAACCTGTCTGCAAAATTGTATCTATGAAATCTATTAGTATTTCGACTTGACACCGGGAAACAGCTACATCCACTGTGACAACTCTCGCCCACATTCTCTCCCGGTATTACCTATAGCCGAGTTCTCGAGCCGTAGCCTGAGTGTCATCCTGTTTCAGTTCCAGGCTCTACCTTCACCAAAGGTTTGGTGAAGGTAGAGCCTGGAACTGAAACAGGATGACACTCAGGCTACTCGAGCCGTCCCCTCCAGGATAAAGTCTTACCGCTCTGTCAATTTACTACGGCAAGAAACACACTTGACCTTGAAGTAATACTAGACGTACTTTAAAAACACACGTGTGACTCGGGCTCGGAGGGTTCTGAGCCAAAACACACGTGGATTCATGTGACTTTGGTAAACTGTTACGTTACGGGCAAGTACTGGTCATTGTATACGACGAGACGTTACGGGCAAGTACTGGTCATTGTATACGACGAGACGTTACGGGCAAGTACTGGTCATTGTATACGGCGAGGCATTCTTGTCAGAGACTTCTATCAGTTTTGCAGATAAAGTCTGTGACCACAGGTTATCTTATCCAAAGTACAGTACAGGAAGAGTGGAAGACTGAGATGCGAAAAAGATGCAATTTCTACATGTGTGTAGTGTTATTAGTATGATTCACCATGCATGGCTTGGAACCGTGATGCATCTTGAATGTGTGAAGTAAGAGGACTCGTTTGATGTGACATATTACGTACGGAGTGACGTAGGCGTGCATTTTTCATCTTGAACAGCTAAGTGTTATATTGAAGCTGCGCGTGCATCCAAATTTGAAGTATATCTAATATTATCTAATATCTATTCGCACTCCCTATAATCAATATTCCAACACCACTCTCGATATTGTGGATTGTAACGTTTCTAAATTGGGAGAAGGAATACGTCCCAAATTGCTCTCCATAGCATTTGCTAATCTTAAGTTTCAAAAGTTTTCGATGGTGCCGCTAGGGAATTTTTGTTTTTACTAGACTACTATTTCACCACTTTATAATAAGGGAAATTAATGTTAGTCAAGTACTAACTTTATAAATCATCTTAATTGACTATCAAACTTCAAAGCAACCATTGTGTGTGAACACATCCTACTTGCCAAGTCAACATGTCGGGGGGTATTTATCACACACCGTAAATATTTCTGCCTGTAGTGGAGTCCATTCCTCCACCATAACAAAAACACAGCATTCGGAAAGGACGAGATAGTTTACCCTTACATGACAATGCCTATTTGGTGTGGTGAAAGTTTTGGCACTCCGGTGTATATCAACGATGACCATATATAACGTAGAAGGTCACAAGGCGTATAGGGCAATGGCCAGAGTGACAAAGGTCTCCGATTCGAAAACATAAAGTTTTTGGCTTGTATATTAGTGCTAAAGGATTTTTTGGGTCGATATAAGTGATAAAGGAGTTTTTGTTCGCTTCTTTGCTTTACAGGCTTCAAGGTAGCCAGCGTTCCAAAAATGTTGATGGTGTAGTAATCATTGGCGTAGGTAATAAAAAGGTATTTCAGAGAATCCCCCAGCCACCAACTGTGCTGAGTCTAAGATATATAGACCGCATTAGCCTGGATGCCAGACCCCCAAACTCTGAAATATATACCCCACACTATAGATATTTCAGAGTTTGGGGGTCTGGCATCCAGGCTAAGACCGCATGGACTCTAAAATATACTACTGACAACGCATGGAGTCTAAAATATACAGGACGCACGGACAGTCTAGAATATATAGAACGCATGGGCTCTAAAATATATAGAATGCATAAACTGTGTTCCGGTGCCTTGACGGAACACATAACGAACGACCACAGCCTGACTAGCCTGGTCCCAGTCTCTAGGGTCGGCTTAGTGGTGTTTTACCGGGCCAGTCAGTTTCTGATGGCCTTTCTACCTCTGGCTGCCATCCTACTATCGCTATACCTTACTTCCGCTGCCTTCCTACTTTTCCGCCGCCCCAAGGTGCCAAGCTAATTAATCCAAGGCCGTAAACAACACCCCGAGCGGGCTAAGCTGTCTGGGCGGGTGAGGGTCACTCACAGTGCCGTAGAGATATCGGGGAGGCACCGAGGGTATGGATTCCAGGCTACAGCCTGACATGACAAAATGTTTACTTTGAAATCTTGGCCGGGCCGGGGCCTGCCTGCTGCATATTTCCGCGGGATGCCTGCCGCATAGCCCCGATACCATCTCGGGAGGAATGCGCGCCCGCTTTGGTAAACACGGAGGTGCTACCGCGTACAGGAGTGTGTCATCAGTAAGTAATAAGTTTGCACTCTCCCCACAGCACGTTAGCACACAGTCGGCACCTTACAGAGCCCTTCAGATAGATAGAATGACGGCGGTTCTACAAGGGCATCGTCGTGCCAGAGCCGGTAGAACAATAATATAGCAGGGCTTATGGATACCAGATCTGACCTCATTCCTACACACACACTTGATCTGATGATGGATGAAGTAGCCTCGCAACCAGACGTGAAACAGCGCGATTCCCGTCGGTCCTGTCAGTGAGAAGAACCTGCATCCTAGTCGCCTGAACTAGAGGCTAGTATGGGAACAGTAATGCTCAGCCCGAAAACGGAGGACGGCCTCGTGAAGGGTAAAGGGGGCGATGCAGGTCCGCAGAACCACCATGACCACTGCTGAAAGATCTCACACAGACTGTTTCTTGCTGCAGCACTGTTAAACTACCTCAGTAGTCGTCAGTTCTGACATACTCATAGCCTGGATGCCAGACCCCAAGCAAGGCGATACCTTCATATCAATGAAATTATTATTCAACTATACCTTCTAGCCTGACTATCATCCTGTTTCAGTTCCAGGCTCTACCTTCAGTGCTTCATCAAACATTTTCATTTGGTGAAGGTAGAGCCTGGAACTGAAACAGGATGACACTCAGGCTAGAAGGGTATAGCTGAATGATAATTTAATTGATATGAAGGTATCGCCTTGCGTGGGGTCTGGCATCCAGGCTATGAAAATGTCAGGCTGGTGTGGAGAAACTTATGTCAAGCTCTCAGAGTCGGCACCCTATACCCCAATGATCTAACTCAGGGGTGTCTGTAGTAAAATTTCCTTGGGGGCATGTTGGCTCTGCAGCCGAGGATCTGGCCTGTGTTGGCCCTGCAAACAGTACGGCATCGTGGCTAACATTTTCATCAGCAATGGGTTCAGATGACATAGCTCAGTCATTCCGTCGGAACTGGTGAAAATGCTAATGTGTTGCTTATGATATATGAACGTGACAGGGACCCTTATGTGGTCAGATGTCCTTAGATCAGTCACAGCCAAGACACCACTCCGAGCGGACATTGGTATGTCACAAGCAACAAAAGCTCAGAGTTTCTGTCCTCAGCTAACTTTTCAGCGAACCCATCTCTAGCTTGCTGTAGTTCGCGGGGCCTGTGGTTTGGTAAACATCAGGGTGAGAGTGGGAGGACACCTCTAGTCAAGGACAGACAAGACTGCTCCACACAGGAGCGATAAAGTACAACAACAGTCTGGCTTTAATCACGGCAATGACGCGGCGGAATGTACGGGACTGACACTGTACACGATACACATGGGGGATGCCCTAGTTTCGTCCAGTGGGACCGAAAAATAACACAACAATCTTGATCTGTCAGACTAATAGCATGATGTTAGGGTACTTGGAGAAGAAGGACACTCGAGCGGGACCTTTCAGAGGTGGGTGGAATGGGAGAGGGCGCAACGGACAGCAACAGATAGATGAAAACTGTGGAAGACAACGACATGCGGAGTTGCTGCTGTTGATGATTTTGTACCTGTCGTCTTTATCATGCATATGAACTCGAAGACCAACCATAAAAAGTAAGCAAGTCTAGTAGTGACGATATTGAGGATCATTGACGCAGTGTTCATTGGTTTCTCTGGTTTGATAATTGTTTGTTACATAAATATTCTCTTGATCTTAATAGGAAAGTATGAATACTTGCTACCGTGTAAAGAAACGTAAAGGAGGCGTTAGACAATCTAGTCCCACAAAAAGTCGGAGAGTAAAGGAAACTTATGACGACAGACAATTAAACAAATAGCGTGAGTCGATTTACCATTAGTGCGTGAAGTTCTGTAACAGGGCGCTAGACGGCGCAGTACACAGTAGCAGAAATTGTCGTCTGTCACAACAGCTCCCGCTGAAGACAAACACAATTTTACAGTCATCTCAACGGTAGCACTGGTGTCGACAATGTGATAGCTGTTCGAGTATCGATAGCCACACAGCCGCTGAGACTTGGCCGAAGTCCAGCAAAGCTGGCTGTTTAACTTGTGTCCACTGGTCCGTAGGGAAACAATGACATGTTTCGCACACGTGGGACGCTTACACAACATACGGGCTATTGGAACTATGTCGACTGGAAACGATACGCGGGGAAACACTTGTGGCAATTACAGCCGTGCAATTGTCCTGATCAGTACATCTAGAATAGCTCGTCTCGTTCCGACATTCCTGCCCAATAGAGGGACACTCTAACTAAGACTTGCGGGATGACACGATTGTCCCGTGCTACTGTTCTGGCAAAGATGTAGACACGCAGAGACAGCTGCAAGGCTGGAGGCTGCGCTCCTACAGCGGGTTGGCAACAAAAGTCACCAGCTTTCAATCCTTCCCACAACCTCCTGCCTGCTGCAGCCAAGTTCCCTGACAAATATAGACCACGCCGGGGCGGTATGGTAACAACAGAGACACGCCTCCGCTCCCGAGAGATGCACAGAACCGACGTACATGTACACACGAACTTCTTCTTCATCAGTCCAAATTGTAACGAAATGCTTTTTGATACCTGATAGTCTAATGCAGCTTCTATGGCTCACTTTTAAGACCGGGGCGGGTCAACCCTATACTCTTCTCCATAAGTGTGTTGGGTTCTTTTGCGTTTAGAGGTTTGACGCTTAAGTTAAGGCTTACGACTGAAGTAGCCGGGTATCCAAACCTATTATAGCTGCCGCGTCTCTTCTTCCTCTTCGTAGAGACTCACCAGCACCAGCGCTATAAGTCCGCAAAAATGCCTGTTCTGTCTTCTGCCCGTCTACGCCCTTGTTCCTAATCTCCAAGCAGACATAACGGTGTGACAGCATCCAAAGGGCCCAAACAAAACAGCATCCAACTGACCACCAGTAGACTCGCTTACCTTATTTCAACCGCGAACACTACCGCGAAATTAAATCCCCCCGAAGTTGAATCCATTTACAGTAAACCCCATCAGCATTGCGTGGTTTAATGTTCGCGGTTTTTGCAGTGATCTCACCGCGAACTTGAAACCACCGCAAACGCTTGTTTGGTCTTCTACCTGCCAACCCCCTTGTTTCTCCCTACCGCGAAATTAAATCCCCGCGAAGTTCAATCCGCCTAGCCTCTACCAGGCTCCAGAGGCGGCTGGAAAGAGTAGAAATTGGCCAAATAAACAGAAAAATATGCAAGAGAAGTTAGTCTGCTATAGGGTTACAGTTTGCCGCTCTGAAGGATGGCATATTTGACCCTCTCTCCGTAGCCGACTCCCTTAGTATACTATTCACTCTATTTGGCCAATTTCTGCTATTTTCCCATCCATCCTGGTAGAGGCTTAAATCCCCCAAACATCGCGTGGCTGTGACTCGTGTTGACTCCGCCGCGCGGGTCCCGCTGTAAGGCCAGGAAGTCTTCCGTCCCAGCTGAGCCGATCAGATAACTCTTGGCACTGAACCAGTCACGGCCAGCGCGCACATTACCTAAACACCATCTGGTCCGGCTTCTTATCCGTCTCACAAACTCCACTTACTCTTAAGACAACTTTAAAGTCGTTTCTAAGTGAAGTACACCACTAAAGCGGTTTGGAAGGATTTTCAATTGACGTTTCTGTCTTTAATCGATGCAAATGTCATATCGGTTCCCGGTAAAGATCGTATCAGACACGACGTGCCGAACTGCAGTGGTTTATAGAGAACCCCTCTGCTGCTCCCCACCAGTTCTAACTATAGACACTGAGGGGATTAACTGTGGCCGTGAAGACCGAGTAAACCGCAACAAAGGACGGATCTCCGACTGTTGTTCAGATCCATGGAAAAGGCACGGTTTACCAGCGGTCATTGTTACATAAGGACAGAATAAAGGACAGAATAAAACCTGTTTGACAATAACGTCACCCAGGGATCACTATGGTGACCTAAGACCACTCGGTCGCCATGGCAACATGAAGGCTAGGAAGAGGAAAGACTTGGCAGGTCAACAACCTCTGACGTCACAAGGTGGTTCCACGAAAAACAGCATACACGTATCGGATGTTGGCTCGATCGGAAGCCTTGAAGAGTGTAATAAAGAAACCCCTAGCTGTGCAATCCAGACTAAACATTCACACGTACGACTTCAGGGGAGACAGCTAGTAGAGGCGATTTTATATAACCTGTTTTGTTTCCCCTCCATTCATAGTAATGCCTACCTGCCTACCTGCCTACGTGCTCAGGCCAGAAACTGGCCCCTTGCTTTCCAGGAGGATCCCCCAAGCAGTCCTGCCCCTTGCCCCTAGCCTCTGCTTCCCGACTGTTTAAGCCCGTGTCCTTCACAATTTGGTCTTTCCATCTCTTCGGTGGTCTTCCCCGGGGTCTGGGGGTAGCGAACTCCTGGCTGTAGGCTTTGTACACTAGTGTTTGTGGGGTCTTATGACGTGTCCAAACCACCTCAGCCTTCTCGTCTGTACCATTTCCACGATGGTCTTTTTTGTTCCGAGTTTGGCACTGATTTCAACATTTGGTTTGCGATCACGGAGCGTGATGCAGAGAATTGTAATCATAGTAAAGGTTAAGTAAAAAAAAGGCTGTGTTGATAATCCTTGTTCGTCCATGATGCTCACGACTCACGAGAAGCTACAGGTTGAAGGATATACAGAAGGCCGACCCATGACCATAAGACATGTTTTCTAAATCACATATTTGCTAGCTCATGGACACCCTCTGTTCTGCAATTGGGGCGGACTAACGTCTAGTGGCAACTACGTTTTTGCTTCCTAAGCTGTTGTTCGACACTCTTAAATGGCAATACCTTACTTTGACAACTGGGGGGGGGTGGATTTGGAAGGTCACAGGTGTGTATTATTCACCAGTTTGGCTGTCCAGAAATGGTGTCAGTGGCTGTCTTGTTCTTTTATCATCATTTCTATGTGTCTGAAAACTTTCCATTTTCTTGTGATATTTTGCGAAAATGCAATTCAATTTCAAGGTCCATTTTACCATTTTCTGCCCTTATTAAACCAACATCAGCTCTTAAGTATAATCATCTGTATTGATCTGTTTGGAGCACTTGTAAACATGTCTAGGGCTGCCCTTGTCTGTCATCACCCCGACAGGGGTAAACACTCCGGCCCTGAGACTCACCACCCAGACCGCCCAACCACACGTACAGACCCGTGGTCTACATTTCCGTTTCCTTGTTGTTCTCCTGCCAAAGTACGAGCTGCGGATATTCCCACTTGTGTTGCCAGGCAAGGCACTCTGGTTCAACACTGTTTTGATGTTGTTCCCGCGTTGGCGATACGACCAGAAGGAAGGGAATCGAATAGAACTTTCACAATCACAAGGTAAGTTTATTTTGAATTATGTTGGATAACAGCACTTATTTCACGGCATTCGGTGCAGTGCCTTTTCTAAGTTTTTACTGCGATACCCCCCGTTGTCCGCTATAGACTGTTAAACTGTATAGAGCACCATGACTTGTTGGGGCAAATTTGAAAATTCTGTAGTAATGGTGATGTATAGCGAAAATTTAGCAGAGCCGAACACCCTCTTTCGATCATTATAAACCCTGCCCATAGCAAAAACAGTGTAAAGAAGATGTTGTTTTACTTCATACTTGTCATTTCTATGTCAAAAATGATCAAATAAGTTCTCGCTACATCATCTTGTCTTGTTTTCATGCTGATTTTGCCTTCGTCTTTTACACTTTATCAGTACTATTAGAAGTCCGTGCGGAGGTGCATCATGGCGATCACCATCCCGTCCATTCCCGCAGCATCACTCCTCTTCCTCCTCCTGGCTGACGTCATCACAGCTGTGGTCACGTGCCCGGCCTCCTGCAGGTGTGTCGGTAGTCACGTGACCTGTCACAGCCACCTGACGCACGTGCCGGCGGACGCACCTGCGCAGACCACCTGGCTGGACCTGAGTCACAACAACCTGACATCACTGGACGCGCAGACTCTGTCCAACCTCGTCCATCTGAAGAGGTTGAACCTCTACGGGAACAGCATCCACAGCGTCGCAGACGACACTTTCACGAACTTGACAGACCTACAGTCCATAAACCTGGGTGACAATCGTCTGACGTATCTGAAGCCGGAGGTCTTCACGGTTTTACAGAACTTGAGAGGTGTGTACCTGAGCGGGAACCCGTGGATCTGCGATTGCCAGCTGAGACACCTTATCACCTGGGTGCGCGCGTCAGCAGCTGTACAGTCGGGCAGGTGGGGTCCCACCTGTACGTCTCCGTCACAACTACGTCACACGCCGCTTGCACAGGTAGATCCGCAAACACTCTGTCCGAACACGACACCTGTTAACGCGAGGAGCTCGTCCGACAAGGTTCTGACACGTTCAAAAACGCAACTGACCACCATGAGTAGCGACGGAAGACTGTCTAGTATGACATACAAAATTCCATCTTCAGCCACATCGACGCCTACTGCATCAACTAGTGCTGGATGTAGAGAACCTGACATACTGCAGAACATCACCATCTCTGACACAACTGTCCACTGGCAGACTAGTAACCCTGACGTCAGAAGCGTCGTCGTGACGTACCAAGTACCTGATGTGGCCCCACGACGGACCCGAGTCCTGCACCGTCGTCGGAGCCGTTTCATCCTGAACGGACTCACACAGAACACGCCCTACGTCATCTGCGTCCTTCCCGTCTACCGGAGAAGACGCTGCTCCCTGACCAACACCACCTGTGTGCAGGTGAAGACAGCTGTTCCGCCAGACCTGAAGAGCCGGTCTGTACCGCGGCACAAGCCGGGAGGCCTCACCGTGGCAGGTGTCCTGGCGGCCGTTACCATTGCTGCCACTGGCGCACTGATCATCATCATTCTGCGACAGGTAAGAACTTCGCCATCTCATGATTACACACAGGACGAAAAGGCAATACTTTACTATGCCGGGTACAGTCCAAACTGCACAAGACGACCACTCAGGAGAGGGGAACGATGAAGCCTGGTCTTTATGGACAGGTGGGCGATATAGACTGGATTCAGTATCAGTGGGAAAATCATCTAAGGCGCCACCGAAAAGAGGTCACATCGGCCAAGTGGTCCCTTTGTAGAGATGGTCACTTGAACAGGTTTGACTGAATGACAGTTACTGATGGTAGAATTTTAAGGATCGACAGCACTAGGCGATTATTCTGTACAGTACATGCGTGTTTATTTCTCTTGCAGAAGATCTCAAGGCTCATCCACAGAACCTGGCACACGACAAGGGACAATATGCAAATGAGGATACTGCCACACAGCTAGTACTTTGCTGCAGTACCACTGCGCCGGTATAGGCGGCGCCACTAATTACAGACTGGTGTTTACAGGAATGTTGCCCTGTTTTATCGGATAATCCACTGCTATTTGCGACAGTCATGAGGATTTTGTTCATGTGATCATTGGTGACTAATCGTTGGGACTTAAAGGAAGATATTTACCCCCAAATCAGTGTATACTGTTTAACTACTGGAGCCCTATCTTCTTTTTTTGCTACAGACGAATCAGGATGAATCTTCTTCTTGTATTTATGAAATGATATTTTTGAAGATGACGTTTAGCATGTTAAGTAGCATTTGATAAACGATCGTGTTATCTATCTTCACTGTCGTTGATTTACCGTGTTCTTCGTACTGTATTTTTCCTTCCTTACAACTGATCCCACACACGACGTGAAACACGAAGGTCGGGGGTTTGATATAATAATAAAAAAAGATTTACACAAGTCAGTCGCTAACTCCAATGGTCTTCTCATATATTTTGGTATAGACTAGAAGAATCCGAATGTATATTTTTCTTACACACAAAATAATGTATTCATTAAAAAAAAAACACTTTTGAAGCTGACTTCCAATAGCATTTTTGACAAACGCGATCTTGTTACGACTCTTCAATTTGCTTTCGTGTTCTTCGCACAACAGTAATACCCCGTCCTGATCCCTTACACAATTGTAACACGAATGTCATGCCCAATTAGTGCGTGCTTCTATATGTTCACATCAGCCTTGAGCCTGTAACCCGATGCGTCACGATCCTGAGCTCTTACAGATAAACTTGAACTCCACTCAAGGCCCTGGCGGACAGGGGGGTCAGAGGTCAGCTCCCGCGAGCGGGCCGGAATACCGCGGACCAATTAGCGAGTTGGCTCTGCCACGCGCGGCGCACGGCCGGATGGACGGACATCAGGGGGTGTTACGGACTTTGGCCCAATTTATACAGAGTTTTTTCAGATATCTAAAAATCCGCCGACATCTGAGCCTTAGATATCCTTCTCATTAGCCTCATGCGGGGACAAATAACCTCACAGAACCGGCACAATCTCCTCTTATGGCTCGACTGAAGGGTTTTGCCCGCCAGGGGATGATATTGAGTAATCCCCAAGCAGATGCGGATGTGTTATTGTGGCTCCTTTACAGCGTTGGTGACATACATGTAACATCATCACTTAACCAAGGACGTTTAATCCTCCTTGCTTAAACATGTACCCAAACGGCAAGAACTTCCTGGAAGTTGTGCAAAGGAAGCGCAAAATAACTTATCTGTTTGGATCATGGAGAATAGCGGGCAATGAAAGTTGTCTTGACACATACAGTAACAGGTATTCTGTCCTCAACGTTGGCATCTCCTACCTGCATCAAGTCAAGAACACCCCTATCGTTCGATTCATTGGCTCGCTCGCAATAGAGTCTGTAATACAGACTCTATTCTTGACCACCCTCCTAAAAGCAGGACCTCTATATCTATCACGCTGTAATATCTGTGCCCGGTATCTGTGTCTGTAATAGCAAACGTCTAAAGATGAACATGGTATAACACTTTACAACAAACATTCTGTTTCTGTTCCTAGGTACACACCGCTCCACACTTGATAAATAACGGTCCGCCCCCTCTGAAATCGTCCACATCAACGCAGTCCACAGACGGTGATGATGACGTCATGTGCCCGGTGGGTGGGGAGTGGGGAGGGGGGCGGTGATCAAGTCTGTGCACATTACGTAAACATCAACATATTCTATTCTTCGAAAAGGTCAAGAGTCACTCGTGCAAGGTCAGGCGGCTGCGTACCAGACAGGGCCGAACTTCTGAGCAGCCAGTTCACGTCCGCGTTTCTGTGTGAACATGGCTGCTCAAAAGGGCAAGTACCAGAGAATAGACCTGAAGTGTTAGACATTACTCATTAGCATCTTCTGTTTGGGCGAAGGTTGTGTATGGACCGCTTTTCTCTCACTCATTCTGACATTGTCGTGCTTTAACTCTTTAACATGGTGACAAGAAAAACCTTTCCGACGTGAACGATTTTCCTACCCTGCAAATATTTCAAGTCTGTATAGATTTATCACTTTCAAGACCATCAACCTACTTTTTGCAGGGTTGTTGGGACGATTTAAAACGTACCTTCCTAAATATTAAGTCAATTCTAAATGGGCAACAAAGTGTGTTATCAAGAGGATGTACAGACATAAATAGAGCTGAGTTGTTGCGCAAAGCTCGAGATAAGAGTCGCCCCCACTATGTTCTACATTAACAATGTTTGAGGTATCCAAGGTGGGCCATGCTGAACAGATTTGGGCCACAATAACAAACGTGATGCAACTCGGACTGACAGGACATGGGAAGGTAGGGAGCTCATACCGGCATGGAATGGGAACGATACCGCAAAACATCCGATCTTAGCCTAAAAGGACTTTAATGGCTATAGAATATTTCTGAACTCTCTTTCAGTGAAATATTTCTAGACGATAGAAAAGGAGTCAGGAGTGAGAGGTGGAGTGGGGGGGGGGGGTAATATTCATCATTACTGCACAGTGAGGGGCGGAGGACCGAAGTGGCGACCAAAAATAACCCCCTAATCGTGCTCATAGCGCGGCATGTACAACATGGTTGTGATAGCTCCACTCCAAAACAGCGGGATAGTTTGTCTGGGAGACGTGACTGAAATGAAGGGTGTCCTACCGTTTCTGAAACTTTCGCACCCGAGTCTTGAACGTTCACGTCGCTCTGTGACAGAGCGCTCGGGCCTGGTAAGGGCGAGTCGGACGTGTGGTCTCCTCGGCGGCAGAGCGCAGACTGTACGGGCCGCGGCGCGCATCTGCCCGCCCTGTAACGTGAGAAGCGCGCTGACCCGCGGGTCAAGCTGATCCCCTTCCCGCCATGAATGCTAGTTATTCCCGCGCAGCCCGCGGGGAAGCTCCCTTTTCCGAGAAGGTTAAAACAAAGTCGTAAAGAGAGGAACACACACCGCCGCTACTGCCTTTAAAGGGACGGCATATGTTGGCGTTATCAACGGGACAAATATAAATGAAGTCCTGGCAGGGAAAAGTCGTTATTAGTATGAACTGAGACAAATGACAATGACACCAGTGCTAGCGCTAAAATGGCTGACCGTCCTCTCTAGCTGGAAAACATTTTGACACTGGGCGAAGAAGGCTGGAAACAGATATATAAAGGGGAAAAACGAACGAACGAACAGCCAATAAGTGAAACTAGTATCATAGAACAGCAACATGGTCTTCACCTTTTCCCTGAGCTTGAGTGAGAACGTCCAAGGCGCTTTCATCAAATCATATTTTACATCATTGCCCTGTGTGAATGTGCCATGGTACAAACCAATCTTGCAATATGTTTGCCAACCCTTTCTCAAAGAAAAATATGGCTGTTGTTTTTCAGTTCTCGTTTCAGTTCTCAACATACCGTCCCTGTTATTGTAGTTGTCGTCCCTACAGATGGCGACATGTAACATGCCGTTGAAAGAAAACAAATATCTAAACAGTGTAGCGATGTGGCGGCGAGTGGGGGCGTACCCGGGCGTGAGAACCTGCTGACGGAATTGGTCGCAAAACAGAAAAAAGACGAGACTCTTTGAGAGCAATGTAGGCAGAAAATATTCATCAGAATCGCCCCTATAAGGTCCTATAAGGTATGCATATATGAAAGCCATTGCCACAGATGTATCAATTGTTTATGGTCAATTTGACACACGCCAGAAAAACAAACAATGTTGCAAATGGCGGTGTCAGGTTCATGGGCGCGGTCCGGGGGAGGGCGTGTCATGTTGATGAAGGCCTGCATACTTTAAAACAAACAAGGATGCTGAAATAAATAACCATTTCTGTCATTTTCTTTCGCTTTGGGCTGTTGTGTCTATGTGGTCACAAGCGTGACACTGCTCGCTGCATTGATAGCATATGCCGCAAGGCGGTGTCCATGTACGCGGAGAGATACTAGTAACGTGTAAGCTATCCATAGCACACCATCTATCTATCTATCGGCCATCGGCCGGGACTAAACAAGTCACACAACACAACACACCATGCAATGCAGTCTCCAAGCAGACCTATGGGTTGCAGAGACCGTATCCAACTGGCAGAAGGAGTTTTAATAGCAAAACTTCTTCTGCCAGTCGGATACGGTCTTTGCAACCCATAGGTCTGCTTGGAGACTACATGCAATGTTCCCTGGCGCTCACATGCATGCACGTACACACCAAGCGTTTATGGCTCCGGTTGTAAAAGTTCAGTGACCCACATACATAACTTAACATTGACATCTCCAGTGTTACAACATTTCGTGTAATGTTACAAAATACACAGTCTGATATCTACTTCCCTGTACTTTTGTAGCAAAGAGAAGGACTGTTCGAGTGTTTTACAGAAAAGCAAAACATTCTTCATCTAGACAGATTTGCTGAAAGACAAACGCTGTTTTTAGCTCTTGGCCAGTGGACCTGTGTTTACTTGACTGTGTGTACTGAGTGGTACTGCAGATGTAGCAGGTGTGTGGTGTCGGGTTACAGGCATGGCCAGCGGGCATGTGTGGCAACTGGGATGTGTCCAACAGCTACAGCACCACCGACTGCAGTGATGTCTGTATTGGTCTACACTTATCCATGGATAGAAGCAGATTTTCTCTGTAAACAGGTCACACAAACTTGAACTTGTAAATAGGCCATTCTGGAAACATGCATCTTATTCCAGCGGGAGAAAAGGGAAACAACTTTTAACTAGTTTTGCTCAACTTTTGTCTCTTTCACGTCTAAAGTTATGGTTATTTGAAGGATCCCCAATTCTAGTATGCTTGTTGGGATAACAACCATATTCCGATTAAGGATAGATGTAGGCTGTACTGTAATGCATCTAAGTTCGCGGAGATTTCGCGGTATGGAATGACGTGTCCCCGGTGGTTTGAAGTTCGCGGTTGAAACGAAAAGTTAGGCGGGCAGCTTCAGCATTTTTGCGATGTTTTTAAGTTCGCGGTAAAGAGTTCACCGCGAATATAAACCATCGCAAAAATTTCTGCATTTACAATACTGGTATCTTGAAGATGGCACCAATAGAACAACCCAAACGATGTACTATTAATCAAAGAAATTCTTGAAAAAGACGAATAAAGTCGAAACCGGTCGAATTCCGCCTCAGTGCTGTCATTGTCCCAGAGCTACGACTGATACTAAATAATACATATATAATCAAAGAAATGTTTACCTTGAAAAAGGCTTGAATGTTATAATTATCTAACTGTTATTGGTAAAAGATATTTCAAGAGCAAAGTCACATCAAAGTCGGCATTATCGGATGTCACCCGACTAGTGTGGCTATCAGCCCGGACAGGCCATATAGGACAGGCTATACTCGTCGGACCTGGCACTGACTTTGTAAACCGAGCCAGGACTAGAGGGCCTGCCAAATACAGCACCCTAACATGGACTCTGAGGCTTAATCATAATTATAGCAGTTAAGTCTGGTCGTATACATTGTAACTTGGCAAAATCAAACCTCAACATCTTTCATCTATTTCTGTGCATGTGGGAGCTAAGGGGTTTACTGAGCAGGCGCTTTGGCTGGTAATCTGTTCTCGTACAACTTCCCAACTTGAAACTCGTGAGCCTGCATGTTGCACATGGACAGAACTATATCCACATATCAACACATGCAGACATAGCCTCTACGCCCAAACCAGTACCGTCACATACGTGAAGAAAAGGGTGTGATTGTTTTCGAGCTAGAGGGAGTGCATCTTTCATTAGTCATCCTCTCGACGATCCACCTTCTATCAATAGCCCTTCATCTGTTTATCTATTACTCTCCAAGCAGAGGTAAGATCTGGGGTATTTTCGACGTATTTTCGCGGTATTTCAAACGTCTTTCTACTTTTCCGTTTTATGTTGGGTCTTTAAGAGAAAAGTAGAAAGACGTATAAACTACCGCGAAAATACGTCGAAGATACCCCGGATCTTACCTCTGCTTGGAGAGTATTTATCTATCTCCTTTTTTGTTAAGAAGTTGCAAGATCTTGCAACATTGTAGCCTGAGTGTCATCCTAGTCACAGACTTTCCCTTCAACAACCAACTAACTAGGATGACACTCAGGCTGGCAACATTGTATGAAGTTGACCAACAAGGGTAACTATAGCACCCGAAAACACACTCATGATCTAGAAACCAGTACCACATTTCCACGAGGGTAACGGGAAGCGCTTTACTGGTGAGTACTGCCGGTGACAGTCCTGATGCCGTAGAAAACACCCCGTACAAGTCACGTACAAGTGTAAGTTGATCCAGGCCGATCATAATCACCCTCTATCATGATCACTGTACACGATTCAGTTACATGTTGAAGTGATGAGATTACACAGGTGGATTATAAACATATACTAGTAATACAAAACTTACCTACTCCTGGTTTTGTCTCAATGTAGCAGCTTTAAATAGATCCCCATCTTCATCGACGTTTCGCTGCCCAACCCTGGAAGATGCAAGGCTGTCAACCTTGGACGTCCGCCCGGGCGTACGTGAGAATATTTCTCAGCAGATTCCCAGATTCTGCACCAACATCAGGAGGAGACACAGTTTTTCACAATTAGCCGTGAGAAGTCGGAAGTGTTGTCCACTCACGGCTCATACTGCGGTAAACAGCGGGGGTCGGCATGGGGAGGCAATTAATCATCACTGCTGTAGAGGCTATTAAAGGGTTTGTGAGGTTGTGATTTAGATGATAGCCGACTAGGAGGGGAATAAAGCACTTCCAGACTGAAACAGTTACTGACATACAAAACGAAACAGTTTTAAAAGGGCAGTGTCGTCGAGCATGATGCTAGGTCTATTTCACCATTTCATGAACGCCTCTTCGATTTCATGCATTTGAATCTAGCAAGGTTTATCAATGACATCAATTCCATGGTCAAGATGAACCCTGAATAGTTCCCTTATAAAAAGATACGGATCTTTGTGAACTATATGATCATGTAAACGACTCTTTAACAAAATTATTTTAGTCAGCCTTCCTGGAGTTCATAGAATTCTTTTCGATGACATTTTCTATTAGCTATTGAACCTGTTCCAACGTCGACGATTCAAATCGATTTGCTTGTGGAATAAGCAATTGTAATATCAGC
Source organism: Branchiostoma lanceolatum (assembly GCA_035149815.1). Taxonomy (NCBI): domain Eukaryota; kingdom Metazoa; phylum Chordata; class Leptocardii; order Amphioxiformes; family Branchiostomatidae; genus Branchiostoma; species Branchiostoma lanceolatum. Next base: position 2,201,177 of record CM068880.1, read on the forward strand.
GCTGTGCGCACAACATAGTTCTGCATTTCGGGACGGTTGGTTGTTGTGCTTACAAAGTTTCGACGAAGGCTGCCGCCCTGCCTGCCCCCGCGAGAGCCCCCTGGCGACTGACAGGGCAGGTGGCTCGGACCCCCAGCCATGAGTGGCCACTTGGGGCGGGAATACCGGGGCGTTAGGTTACTGCTGTATGTACGGGGCTCTGGGTCATTAGCACCGCCTGATCTGGGTGTAGCTTACGGACTGAACCGGGCTGCAAAGCTGGCTCACTTTGGAAAGTAAAGCATATGAGGTAAATCCGGTTACAAAACTGGTTCGCTGACGCTAGGCGTACGGATTGAACCATAGAGCTGGTCTGTAAGCACATCGGCTTTCATAGCAGCCCTTCCTAATGCGTAAAAAGAAGCTCTCAGTCTTTTTACGTTCATGTAACATGAGATAGAACAAGCTTTACTAGTTCAAGGTAATCATTGTCAAACCAGGATGGGATTATCTATATAAAGACCATGTGGATGTACATATATTCCACATAGAAAGTATTACTCTGATCGCACTGATTACAGTGTCACGGAGTGCCCATGACACAGACGGTGTCACCCAGGGGTCCGGAGACGGCTTCAGCCGACACTGTTATTAATTAGCCGACTAGATATTAATTAGCCTACAAGATGAGAAACACATGTATCAGGGGTGAAGTCATGGCAACTGGGGGGAGATGGGGAGTTGGAGAGAGACAGCCAGGGTAGGAGGTGTTCCTCCCTGGCCACAGAGATACAGGAATAAACCCTTTTTGTACACAATTCATGGCTCGATCTCCATCACCTTACCATTTGAGCACTCGGCACCGTGACATTTGGTAGTACGGCTGGGGTGGTGGACAACTGAGAGCCATGAACTTGTGACGACCAGGAACAAGAAGAAGGGCAGTTTTATCATCGAGGTACGGACCTTTCCGTCAGGGCAGCGCGGATACGAAGTGTGCGGGCCAACTCCGTCAGACCCTACACCCGCCGGCAGGGACGGAAGACCCTGGCCTCGGCGGTGACGGTGTGGGGTCAGTGACGAGTTCAAGATCCGTGCCCACGGACACAGGGACCAGACACTGTGAAGGGATCGATGTGGAGAGGAAAGGAAGGGACAATTGCAAGCGTCTAGGAAATCGAGAGGAGGAGAACGGAGGGAGACTATCTAGTCCACGTGGCGGACATCCGGACGCATCCAGGCCGAGAGCGGACACGTGGACGGGTGCGGTGACGGTGTCGCGGCCGGGGAAGAGAGACAGGCAACGGACGGTAGGTGGGGCGATCACATATCCATTGACACATTGTTATAGCACCGGTCTTGTATAGAGTGTAGTTGTAGTATAAGGACAAACATTTTGGATGGCGGGATTGTACGTGGCCGTGAATTTCAAGTTGTAGATTTGTCAGTGTGTTCCGCCCGTTCTCCGATTCACAAGACAGTAGACTGTAGAATCGGGGTCAAGCTGTTTGGACACTACCGTGAGTCCTTATATTTCGGAATAACGTCTGCCTGGAAGTTTCTTCAGTTGTGTTTAATAGGATAGTGAATGATGGGTGTGTGTTTAGACGGACATCGTTCTGAGCTTGCGAAGGGTGTGCGAAATAATGTATAGGTTGGGAAGTCAGTGTGGTATAGCCTGTTTCCACGTGTTTCCGCCCAGGCAACAGGAAACGGGCGGGACTTGAAGTTCGCTCCTTGTCTATTTATCTTAGTATCGTCATGTAGTTTGTTCTCTTGGTAGTTTTACTTATTATTATACTAGTATACTAACGTGGTGTTAGCTTAGTGTGTCTCGACCTTGTGATAGAAAGGTGGACAGTGATATAATTTATGGGTGGGTCCGTAGGTGACAGTGGAGGAGGAGCTGATTGCTGGACGATGCCCTGGAAATCCAGACTTTCGGGAAAATATCTCTGAGTAGCGGGGATGTTTGGGCATCATGAAGGCATTCAGTTAGTAGGGACAGATTGAAGTTAAATTTCACCCCTACTATGTTGCTAATTTTAGGTTCCATAGTTACTGTTATCTGTTATGACGGAGAGGAGCCAAGTTCAAAATTCAGTCAGTTCAGTCGTGATCCGGGTTCAGCAGTTCAGATTATGTTTTCGAGCTTATGTGTTTTGCATGTCTGTTTGTGTCTATGTTTTGAGGGCATGTTGATGCCAGGAGTTAGAGTTGAGTCGGGGACTTGGGGCTGAGGAGTTGAGTGAGACGTGGCACGAGGTGTCATAGGCGGGCGCGGGCCCGTGTAGAGTTAGGTGTAGAAGACCGGTGTCTTATGTGTGTCTTTGGTTGTCGTGTGTTGTCTACCCCACCCCAACCTTCCCAGGCGTGACTCCACAGGACGACTCGGCAGACAACGAAGTCCGGAGGATCCGATGCCGCTGAGAGAAGCGGTCGAGAGAGCGTCAAGCCGGGGTACCTCTGCTAGGACATTGATCCAGCACGTTACAAACCTTTCTGATGGACAGAGTTCCTGCCGGTTCCTGTGGTCCCGACACGACGGGAGAGTGCGCTGCGCCGGCCGCCGACGGAGGAGGGCAGGGAAAGACTCACACACGGAGAACTGAGACTTTGTTTCTTGTTGATTGTAGTCTGTTAATTCTGGATAACCTTGAACTTTTTGACATCAAATGTACTAGTATGTGATCATGAATTTTGTCCTATCCAAGTTCCCTCTCTGGCATAAGTATTGGGTATTGAATATTGTTGTTTAATAGAATAGTTTTTTTATAATTGTTTCATCATTGAATTTGAATAATGTACTTCAGGGCACGACATTCCTTTTGTGAGCACTAGTTTGTAAGGCGGAACAAATGTACTACTTGCTGTTGTTATGGTTTTTCTTTGTTACCAAATGTAATGCCGGCTTGTAGAAACAACATAGTTTTATTCCCCTGGATATTTATCTTAGCATTGTATCACCACACATACGTCATAACGAGGTCGTTATGAAAAAAAGACAGGGGGAGATGTCACGGAGTGCCCATGACACAGACGGTGTCACCCAGGGGTCCGGAGACGGCTTCAGCCGACACTGTTATTAATTAGCCGACTAGATATTAATTAGCCTACAAGATGAGAAACACATGTATCAGGGGTGAAGTCATGGCAACTGGGGGGAGATGGGGAGTTGGAGAGAGACAGCCAGGGTAGGAGGTGTTCCTCCCTGGCCACAGAGATACAGGAATAAACCCTTTTTGTACACAATTCATGGCTCGATCTCCATCACCTTACCATTTGAGCACTCGGCACCGTGACAACAGCACGGCCACTAGATATCATCGTACTATTGTAAGAAAATAATTGTACTATGGCAATGTTGCCACAACGATGATCAGGACATCTATCGAACCCAAGGCCAACTCCAGTGTTACTCACAGTCACACCACACCACAGCACTACGCATGTTACTCTAAAGGTAAGTTTCTACAGATAAGATCTAGATACCAAGAGTATACACTAGTCGATAGGGCATGGAAACGAGGAATATTATTATCCTCTTTGACTCCTTTCGTCTTGATTTAATAGACAGTCCTAGAGCCTTGCCAGGTGCACATACCTTACAGTTCCGCAGGGAGGCGCCTTTGATACTGGTAGAACTTGCCCTTGAACGCGCGCCGCAGGTTCGCAAGGACCACCGCTATTATAAAATACGACAAACAAACGTTATGGTATATAGACGTGTATGTAGGGTTGCGGCACCTCTACCTGGAGTCAGACGACTTTTGCCAGCAGGCTGTCAGCAGTGACACGGCAGAGGGCCCGGGTAATGTCGGACCGTCTCATGATGAGGCCAGTCCGTGCCAACTCGCGAGTTTGTGGAGACACCGATCCTCGGGAAACGATACGAGTAGCCTCAACAGCAGACCCGCAGTTCTAACTTGAAGGACAGTGTTCTTATATCTCTATTTTTTGCTGTTTGCCAAATGTTTTCAAATCGCTAGCTGCCGTGCTCTGAGTTATCAATATTCATCCAATGGTGTGAAAACGGCAGTCATCAAAACGTTTGCGGGCTTTGCGGCAATCATATAATAGTGTGCCATCAGTCAAATATCAACAAAAGCGTCAAAATGCCGACCGTAGTTTAGCCTTTATAGCGTGAGCTCGAGACAAGGCTTATGACGGCCGAAACAAGCTTGGAACGGGCAGCCTCGAGCTCGTCTCACAAGGACGAACAACAACGTTCTCACGGCGAGCTTCAAATCGTTCTCAGGGCTCGGGTATCTATTAAAGGGATAGGTATCGGTCGGGTTTTATGCAATTAAACCTAAATCAATAGTTGAAATGTTGTCATACTTGCAGGCAGACGTCTGTCACAGAAAAGTGTTCATTGTGTCTAAGGTGATCTGTGCCTGTGGACTAGTCCCATTGCGCTATAGGAACGGAGACTGACAGTGGTCCAAGTGCTCAAAGTCATAGAAACGGAGATGGTGTATTAGCTGGTGTACATGTGTTACGCTGAAAGGCTATAAATTAAAGATACAAATTCAGATGGGTACCGCCCATATACACCGAGGAATATGGGAGGGATTTTCACGTAACCAAACTACATATATATATAACACAATAGGTATACACTCGAGGACCCTACATCGTAAAGGGACATAAAACCTATTTTACATCATTCTGTATTAGCGGGTGGCTTGAGAATGATTTCTAGAATCTTGTTGTCCTGGGTGGTTTTGGAGTGTTGCATGTGCGTCTCAAAGTACGTCCTGTTCCGTCATGTTTGTCTCTGGATGCACATATGTCAAAACCCCGGGTAACTGTGCCAACAGAAGCAGGGGTCAGCTATTGGTCAGTACTGATAAGGCCAGTAATGTAGATAACAGGTACAGCAAAATTGTAGTGTAGCCACACAACAAACTTACCGGCTTACTCAGTGTCACTTAAGTATTGATGCATTTTTTCACATGCAGGTAAAGGAAAACTTTGATAGTGGTTCAAGTATTGCAACTGAACGAAACTTTAAACTGATCAGACTGAAATGATCACATAATGGGAAGTCTGAAATGTAGATATGTCTATGTTGTTCAATTGAGAGATTCCAGCAAATGTATCTTTATCAATTACAGTCGTTTCCCATGCGTTGTCATCACTTGTGACGTTTCACAATACATTCAATCATGTTAAAGCTGCTGATAATGTCGGTTCGGCTAAAAGTCAGGTGTCACGTGGCTTCCTATACATCTTCGAATCCACGTGACTACTTCGTGGATGAACACAATGGAGGCCATAGGTCGCCTAGGTTACGGTATCTAACTGTGCTATAGTTCTAAACGGAGATTGGCAGCGGTCCAAGTGCTCATGGGCACCGCCCCTATACCCCTATACACCTAAAATGTGGGAGGGATTTTAATGTAACCCAACTGACATATATATACACACAAGGACCCTACATCCTACAAGGACACAAAAAATATATACATATATGCGTGGGTGGCGTGGAGCAATAATAAGTTCTAGAGTCTTGTTGTCCTCAGTGGTTTTGGAGTGTTGCATGTGTGTCTCAAAGTACGTCCAGCTCCGTCCTGATTTCCCCTATTTGAACATGTCAAAACCCCGGGTAGCTGTGTCAACAGAAGCGGAGGTCACCTGTTGGTCAGTACTGATAAGGCGGGTAGTCCAGATAACAGGTACAGCAAAATTGTAGTGTAGCTACATAACAAACCTACAGGCTTACTCAGTGTTCACGCATTAATGCGTTTGGTTCATTTGCATGTCCTTCTTCATTTGGAAGTGCAAGGCCTGCTACTCACCGACACTTTCACACGAACAGAACAGACTAAAAAATGTCCACATCCACCCTGAAGAGAAAGTGTAGAATGTCTGAAATGCAAACATGTCCATGTTATCAACCTGTGCCTGGCTAACAATCGAGATATACCAGCGAATGTATCCTAATTAATTACAGAGGCATTTCCAACGTTTTCATCATGTATGGCGTTTCTTCAGATAATTCATTCAACCTTGTTAGTGCTGATGATGATATCTAGTCTACTAAAAGTCAGGCCTCGATTGGCTTCCTATACAGCTGATCGTTCCGTGAATGAACAGTATAAACAATGGAGGTCATAGGTCGCCTTATTCCCATCTAACTGGGCCACCCACTTCATTCGTGAGAAAATGGCCGGTACTGTTCAGTGGATAGCTGAGTCCGTCCGGGAGATTTTACAAATCTCTGGGCTGACTCTGCAGACGTTTCTTGTCCTCTGTGCGACTTTCCTCGTCGCATATGTCGTCTTCAAACGTCCCCGGAACCTGCCTCCTTACCCGGCAGGACGTGTGCCTGTTCTCGGGCACCTCCTCGCCTTGGGCCGAGCGCCTCACCTCAAGCTGACGGCTTGGAGGCGGCAGTACGGGGACGTCTTCACCGTCAGGATGGGTATGGAAGATGTGGTGGTTCTGAACGGCTACACTGCCGTCAAGGACGCGCTCGTGGACAGGTCCGAGCTGTTCGCGTCCACAACGTCAAACTACCTTCTTGATGCGATAACTGGTTCCGGAAAAGGTAAACTTCTATTTACTTTATGCTTTCTTGACAAACGTCGTACGACTTGCAATAGAAAACTAGGACAGTCGTGGGCGCGTTGTCAACTGTCCTGTGTCAAAAATACCTTGTCGTCAGTCGGGTCTATCTTAGCGTTGCTGAAAATCGTACGTCATATGTAACTACAGTGTGATCTATACTTCACTGAATTGCGTCAACATGCTGTCTATGGTATCATTTCCGTGTCAAAATTACGTACGTAAAAACGTCACATTTTGGGGTCAATACGTCACGTATGGCAAAACGTACGGATACGTGACGTACATATGGTTCTGCAATTTCTGTTTCAAAATTACGAACATGGAAAAAACGTACGTTTTCGGGTCCATACGTCACGTATTCCAGGCCATACGTCACGTATGGCATCACGTATGTTTGCCATACGTTACGTTCTAAACGTGACGTACATGTGGTCTCCTCTGAGCAGTATGTCTTAGAATAGATACTAAACGTGATATATGTAATATCGAATTACATGTTAAAGACATGTTCTTCGATCGTTCCTGTAGACATCATCGGTGCACGCTGGGGGCCCGGGTTCAGACAGAGGAAGAGATTTGCCACCACCGCCCTCAGGAACCTGGGCATGAAGGTTGGAAGTGGGAGCATTGAAGAGAAGATCCGAGAGGAAGTGGACCGTCTACGCTACAGGGTAAGATCAGTCGATCCGCAGCTCACCGCAGAACGCTTTATTTTCTTTTTTACGACGTCTGCCGGGTTACGATTTGACCCCGTTGCATGGGTGTGAACAACCGCCCGTCGTGCAGCAAAAAGACCTCATACCTAAATAATGTTAAACTTTGTACTTTTTTCAAATCTACAGGATTTTCCGAGTACATGTACAACCATGTACATATTTATTGCTTTTCAAAATCACAGCGAACGCCTTGGCTTTCGAAACATTTGCAATTTTTGTCAGTTTTTTGTACTTGTCTTTTTTACCGTTCACTTGGATCCAATTTGCTATATCTATAGCGTGATAGTCCATTTCTTCACCTTTAAATGGATACCAAAGTCCCTTGGTTAATTTCTTAGGAAACACTTTTGCCGACGTGTTGGCGAGCTTCAAATGTGCATTTTCGGCCGAAGTACGGCCGACGTCCTGTCGATTACGCGGGCTTCTGGCGATTTTTAGAAATCAAAGTTGGTCCAAATATTGGCCTTTTACCAGGTTAGTCGATACTGACTTCGTCCATCTCCAAGTTTTTAGTTTTTAGTGTTCGACGGACGTCGCCCGAGATTTTCATTGGAAAATACGGTCGACGCTCGGGCGATCTTGAAATTCGGCGAGCTTCGGGCGATCGCATTTATTCAGACAAAGGTTATTGGTGTACTGGAACGTAAGGTGACCAGTTAACGTCCAATTTATTCAAAACGTATTTATTTTAAAACCGCGCGGACAGAGCCAAATTTCAAACCCATGGGCAGAAATATCAGCTCTTCTAAAAGAAAATGCATGGTCTGTAAGTTTTTCTCCGCCTGTTTAACGCCGTGCGAGCATGTATTTATACTGAGGTATATGATGAAGAATTGTGCTAGGGTAACCCATTATCGTCCACTTCTGAATCTTTTCCCTTCTAGCGCTATGCTTGAAGAACATAGACCAGAAAAAAATGCACAGTAACTGTCCAAAGTAGTCTGCAGACAAATGATAGTAAAATCACTACGTCTGTCCGGCCACTTGCTTAACGCGATGGAAAAAAACAATGTTTATCTGTAAATTTCCCCCACATGCGCGGCACGTGGCGTTCACGTGGTAAACGCATGGCCATTATGTTTTGCTGTGCAAAAATTAAAGAGATGGCTAAGGATCATACTTCTGATGTTCTTTATTGCTCATGAGAACAGGCTTTGGCATAATACACCGCGACATGTGGACATGAGCCAACCGGACGTAAATAGGTTCTGCACGTAAATAGGTCATGTTACGTTACGTGTTTTTGAAAGAGTCACAAACATCGAAGCATGGCGGCGACCTCGCCTGACCCCCGCGGAGGAAAAAAAGAACGTACTGTCTGGGTTCGAGAGCAGTTCAAGGCAAAAATTTCACCACATTTGTCGCAGTTATTTTAGGGGCAAAACTGTTTCCTACGAAATTAACCTGTTGACTTTGGTATCAATTAAAAAGTGAAGAAATGGACTATCATGCAATGTAATTAGCTAATTGGATCTAGGTGTACTGTAAACAAGACAAGCACAAATAAACTGTGGGCCACAGCGTTCGTTTTCAATTTGCAATGCACGAAATATCGAAATGGTTGTACTTGGCAAATCCTGTAGATATGAAAAAGTATAGATATGGTGTAGGTATCAGGTCTTTTTGTTGCACCACAGGTAGTTGTTTACACCCATGCAACAGGGTACAACCCAGGTCCGGCCGTGTCGACCCGGCGAACGCCGTCTTAGAGCTCTCTGCGCACAACCGATGCGAATAGAGCTCTAGCTCTGCAGTTCGACTGAGATGAAACCAACTAAATTAATGGTGGACCATGTAGGAACCTGAGTTTTCCAGCTAGAACGTCTGATGTAGCTATAGGATTATTGGTGTGATAGCGTTGAAGGCATTCTCATGGTTAATATGTCAATAAACTTTATGATCAATCATAGGTTTTTCCCTCCTGACCATTGTTTCTTAATGTATTGTTAGATGTAGTTTGTGATGATATTTGTTCAATCGAATCTATGTTGTTTTTATAATTCCTATTGGAATTGAAAGCAAAAATGGCGATGGTATGCAGTCTACTAACTATAAGTTCATGATACGTCCGACTAACATCTTTTTGAACTGTTTCCATCGGAACAAACTCATCATTTTGACGAAAACAAATTATATTCAGGTGGCAGAAAACAACGGACAGCCCTTTGACATCGCTCATGACGTCACAGTGACGGTGGCAAACGTCATCTGCTCCATGGTGTTCGGGAAGCGCTACGACTACGAGGACGAAACGTTCCGCGAGCTCTCGGAGGCTATTGTCACTGTAATGCATGAACTCGGAACTGGGCAGATCATCAGCGTTTTCCCCCTGCTACGGTTTGTTCCTGTCGGTAGGTAGAACTGCCCTTTCCTTTTTCTATAGATTGGTAGGTCGTAGAAATATGATTTTATGATAAACAACCTTAGTGGAATTTACCTTGGCAACGTAACGTTTCGGTAACTTCTCAGCTAGCCTTACTCGAGTCACGTTGATACATGTGCAGCATCTTTGGCACAACGCCGACATGTGGCAAAGAGTGGAAGGGTCCATTCAGGCGACGAGGAAGGTTGCTGACGAGTTACCCAAGCATTTATAGCTATTTTATCACAACCAAAAACTTTGTATTCATGTGTAATCATTTACATGTATATTTCTTAGTGAATCGAGCCAGCACCAATGTACTGGAGGCGTTCTACAAGGGCCGAAATGTGATAAGCGGGGAGATATCTCGTCATCGGGAACACCTGGATCGCGAGAACCCGCGAGACTTCCTCGACTTCTGCCTGCTGGAGCTTGAACAGCAGGAAAAGGTGGACGGTCTGACGGAAGAGAACGTCTTGTACATGGCCATGGATCTTTTCGCCGCAGGAACAGACACATCCGCCAACACACTGCTGTGGAGTCTTCTCTACATGACTTTGAACCCCGACATCCAAGATAAGGTACTTGTTAGTGGTTTGGCTCTACTTCGAAACGTTTCCGTGTTTTCCTCTGTCATGCTCTGGATCGGAGGGATGAACATTGATCGCACGATATTCTGCGCTTTTCTTGTGACTGTTAAGTGTCAGTGTCTTCACATTATCAATAGTTGCATCGGTGAAATTTCTTTCAAACAGGTACAAGAGGAGCTTGGTGCCGTTGTTGGTGAGAGTCTGCCCACCCTGTCCCACCGTTCCCAGCTGCCCTACGTGAATGCCTGTCTGCTGGAGGTCATGAGGATCCGTCCGCTTTTACCTGTCCAACCTCACGCCACCACGCAGGAGGTCAAAGTGCAGGGACATGACATTCCTAAGGGAACCCAGGTAAGACTAGTTACACATAATAAGATTACAAAACCTTTCTTTACCGTAAATTGAAGAATGATCCCTCCATCTACAGGTAGACACATGAATTAGTCTTAAGTTTGTGCTCGAATGACCTCTATTCAGGTCGAAGTGAACATCTGCTTGAAGTTTATCCATAAAAATGCTCTTTGTTCCGCGAAATGTTTGTGACCTCATTTTGACCTCTTTGATTGTCCCAGGTGCTGATGAACCTGTGCTCCATCCACACGGACCCCGCCTACTGGCCTGATCCGGGCCGGTTTGACCCCGAAAGGTTTCTGGACGCGGAAGGAAACGTCATCAACAAGCCTGAGTCTTTTATGCCTTTTGGAGGAGGTAAGCCTTTATAGGTATATCGCCATCTGGCCACAGTAATCACTACACATTTTCCATCCATCACCTCTTGGAGGAGGTGAGTATCAGGATTACTGTCGCACGTATTTCACCACAGCAATGATTAAATACTTTCTATTTCTATTGTCTTTATTACCCGGGCATTCTTTAATCCAGGCCGACGCAGGTGTCTTGGTGAGCAGCTGGCCAGGATGGAACTTTTCCTGTCCTTCTCGACCCTGCTGCAGTCCTTCACCTTCAAGACGCCAGAGGGCGCTCCTCCCCCAAGCACTGACGGCGTTTTTGGCCTCACGTTGGCCCCGCATCCGTTCCAACTCTGTGCGATACCGCGTTAGTTTATGCTGAATTGTGGAGGCCAGGAGCCACTTGATGAATGAATGAATGAAATTTAAGATAAACTCTGTTTTAACAATGTTAAAAGCCTCATCTATCCTATATACTTCAAGAGGTAAGTAATAACCTTTGTCAACGCAAGTATTGCAATATATTGTCATATACAGATGATATAGTCTCGTTTTTGTAATCAGTTATATCTTGAAAAGAATCAAGCGGATATAGAGTTGGGTGTGATAACAGTGTAATCTACATGTCTGTTGCCCTGTATACCAGAATCTATCTCAAAAGAGGACCAAATGTGTATCTTGACATGTGATAATTCCTGCATTGTATACATGGGACAGTACATAAAATACTGGCCAAGTGTTAGATAGCCCAGCCCCCAACAGTTCTGGATAAACCAGACGAACCCTCTGATCAACAGATTTTTCCTTTTACTATGCTCAATTTATCTCTGACTTTCAATTCTTAGCGTTGTGATTACTTCTTTCAAGTCTTGTGTAAAAGCTTAGAAAATCAAAGTGTTATTTACATGTCTTCCACCTTTAAGTTGCGAGAAGAACTAAGGTCTAAGGCAATGTTACATTTCTCCTACCTGGCAAGCAATAAACAGGATTATGAATACAGTTGTTAACGCGGCATTTTCCTTCTCTCCAAGCAGAGGAGTGGGTCCGGCAGGTTTTTGACGTGTTTTTAGGCATTTTTGTCGGGCTTTCTACTTTGTCATGTTCTACAAAACAAAACATAGCACGTCAAAAACCTGCCGGACCCACTCCTCTGCTTGGAGAGTCGCATTTTCCCTTGCGTATTGATCATGTATTACCATGTAAACGCGTATGATCATGGGTACGTGCGCTTTTCAGGCAAAGCAAACATTGGTGGAGTCTGTTTAAGATATGACGAATCACTCCTGATTGTCCATGGCATGGGGGAAAGGACCGGACATTGGACGCCCCAGTTTGCTTTAACTGAATGGACGGACAGGTTTAGTTTGGCCGGTTCATGGGTAAGGGGCGAGGTGCACATAACAGCCGTGTGCATTAGGATTTAAAGACTGAATTTTAGACAAGAATGGCTGCAGTCGCCAGGAGTATAGCTGAATCCGTCCAGGAGATTTTGCAGATCTCTGGGCTGACCCTGCAGATGTTTCTTGTCCTCTGTACGACTTTCCTCTTGGCATATGTCATCTTCAAGCGTTCCCGAAACCTGCCTCCTTACCCGGCAGGACGTGTGCCTGTTCTTGGGCACCTCCTCGCCTTGGGCCGAGCGCCTCACCTCAAGCTGGCGGCGTGGAGGCGGCAGTATGGGGACGTCTTCACCGTCAGGATGGGGATGGAAGATGTGGTTGTTCTGAACGGCTACACTGCCGTCAAGGACGCGCTTGTGGATAGGTCTGAGCTGTTCGCCTCCAGGCCGCCAAACTGCCTTTTTGATGCAGTAACTGGTTTCGGAAAAGGTAAAAACATATTTTGTTTGTTAGTCGTTATTTCGTGTCTAGACTAGCTAAAAAGCAAAACCGTGAACGAGCTTTTTGCTCAGTAGTGTTTGGGTGTTCTATAGACCTATCATCTGTACCTCAGGACACCGCCATCAGGCGAACGAACGTCATTTCACACGCGTCTCAACTGCTGATCGAGTGAGTTTAGCTTGAAGAATTATGAAGAAACTTGAAAAGCATTTAAGTACAGAATTTGAGTCAATTCATCTTTCAATAAATGCTTTCCTCTTCACAAGACTTTTTTCTAAAGATGTAATATGTCGGATGCTGTTTTTGTCTAGTTTCCCACTGTGTATCCTTGCGTTCGTTTAGTAGTGTATGGTAGATTTTGTGTTCCTTAGACATCGCCTCTGTGCCCTGGGGAACCGCCATTAGGCAAAGGAGGAAGTTTACCACCACCGCCTTAAAGACCCTGGGCGTGAAGGTTGGCAGTGGCGGTATCGAAGAGAAAATCCGAGAGGAAGCGAGCTATCTCCGCAACAGGGTAAGATCAGTGTGGCTGTATTTTGGTATTTTTGTACTTTGAAACCCCCGTCACATATTCAGGATCTTGCCACGACTTTGTTCCCGACAAATCCCCAACCAAGGTCGGCGCTGGGTTGGGAGTAGTATACCATGGAATCCAGGCTACCACAGTGCCATTTCAATCGCATCTAGGAAGAATATGCATGGCTTTCCTAAGTTTGATTTGTCAATGATTTATAGTCAGCTGGCGCAGATGACTTTTAAAAACTGCTAGGCAACCAGACCGACCAAATCTCAACTTTAGACGACTTTGCTCATGACTAACTCTCAACCATGGTCTGGAGAAGGTCGGATTCCTAGGCTCGGCTTTGTATGACAGGGGATTGAAGAAATATATACAAAAAAAGGAACCAATCCCAATAATCCAATCCTCACTTGACGGCGCCGCCGGACTATTACACAATACGTGTTGATGGACTAGGTCAAGCGGCGGGCCTGGCATGAGCTGAGAGGTTTGAAAAACGGCAATGTTTCAAAGACTGACTTTTCTCTCGGCGACCTACATTACGGGACTGTTTACTTGTACCCTGTACCTTGGTCGTTGTGTAACCCCACTCTTTGGAGTCGTCGAGGGTGCCACACTGTTGAGCTAGGCTCCAAGCAGATGTAAGGATGAAAAATCTTAACGTTTGGCCAATGGGCTGCGAGTGATTCATATATCTAACAAACAAGCATTCATCATCATTTTCAGGTGGCAGAATACGATGGCCAGCCCTTCGATGTCGCGTATGACCTGAACGTGGCCGTGGCGAACGTCATCTGCTCCATGGTGATCGGGAGGCGCTACGACTACAAGGACGAGACGTTCCGGGCGCTGTCGGAGGCGGTGGTCACCGTGGCCGTGAAGCTTGCCGCCGGGCAGATCATCAGCTTTTTCCCGTGGCTTCGGTTTGTTCCGGGGGGTGAGTGTTTTATTTTCATTTTCATTCAAAAGATTGAAGTATGTAGTGTTTTTGTCTTGACTGTGTGTGTGTGTGTTTCTGTCATTCTTTCTCTGCCTGTCTGTGTGTGTGTGTGTATGTCTGTCTGTGTGTGTATGTTTGTGTGTGTGTGTGCGTGTGTGTGTGTGTGTGTGCGTACGTTCGTCTGTGTGTGTATTTCTGCTTGCGTGGTTGCGCACATGTGTGTGTGTGTGTGTATGTGTGTATGTGTGTGTGTGTGTGTGTGTGTGTGTGTGTCTGTGTGTCTGTGTGTCTGTGTGTGTGTCTGTGTGTCTGTGTGTGTGCGTGTGCATATGGGTGTTCGGAACACAATATTTTTTTGCCATAGTTTTGTCCATGGAACAGGAAGACAATACGACTACTCAGGTAAGATGGAATGCAATTTTAAAGAAACAGATTGGGTTTGCATGAGAAAAGGGTGATTTAACGCATCCGGACGGCCTAAGTAGGAAGCATAATCATCTTGTTCCCTTTGCACTTTTGCAGTGAACGGAGCCAGAGTCGAGTTGCTGGAGCAGAACTCGAAGCTTCAGAATGTGTTGCGGGAGGAGTTAACTCGTCATCGCGAACGCCTGGACCGCGAGAACCCGAGAGACTTCCTCGACTTCGGTCTACTGGAGCTGGAGAAACAGGAGAAGGTATTTTCTGGCGTCTTTTCTGACGTTTAAAAGTGCCCTGAAAACCCATCTCACAAGCTATCCTAGCCTCCTGTAGTAGTCTCATATGCTCAGTTCTTATCTTAATTTAAACCATCAATTATTTGATAATCCTCATCTATCGTTATCACATTCTATGTATTACTTTGCTATATTATTTATCGATTATAATTCATTTTGATTAGTATACAGGAGGAGGACCTAGCATAAGCTATGTACGCATTCCCCTCCTCCAGCACTTGTTTTATCTATTGTTTCTCGCATTACATATTATGTATTTTCTTGTTTTTTTGATAAAAAACAAACAAACAAACAAACAAGGTGGAGGGTCTGACGGAAGACATCGTGTTGCACATGGCCCAGAACCTGTTCCTCGCGGGGACGGAGACGGCCTCCAACACCCTCCGGTGGAGCCTGCTGTTCATGGTTCTGCACCCAACCGTCCAAAAGAAGGTATTTTGTCATCAATCAATCAATAAATCAACATCCTTTACTCACTGAAAATGCCCTGTCGACCTTGGCCGTTCTTCCCAGAGGTCAAATTTGAAGGGAGGGGGGGTTCACAGGATCTCCCGGGAACACAGATAATAAATAAATCATTGCAAAAATAAATGAATAAATAAATAAATAACTAGAGTATAGTTACGAACTTACTTATAGGACCTTTGCTCCTGACGGATGATATTTCACCATTGGACTTGTATCTGGACCGTCATTCGTAGGTCATACCAGCTGTTGCCCCTTCTAGTGCTCCTCATCGTCTCTTCCGTTTCCCTTCTCCAGCTTTTCTGGGCCTTCCCCCCTTTTGTCTGATCTGTGGATTCCAAGTTAGGGCCATTAGTCAGACGTGCTTAGCATAATGTTCAGTCCGCTTGTCTTGCTAGATTGGTCAGTCAAAGCTGAAAAAGTAGCCAGCTCTACACAGAGATCATAAAGATGTTGGTGGTCCCTGGCTTTGATCACTATTCCAATGGAAAAAAGAAGATCCATTAGAAGTGGTTAAGAACCCTGCCTGTCACCTCTTTATTGTGGCAATTTTCCTTAAGTCCCTTGAGTAGAGAATACCTTACGAACTAATCGATGTTTTTACAACACAGGCACAAAAGGAGCTTGATGCCGTTGTTGGTGAGACTCTGTCCACCCTGTCCCACCGTTCCCAGCTGCCCTATTAGTGTCAAAGCTTGTAGGATAAATTTCTGTACTTTATAGAGGCGATATTTGATCCTAACAGGTACAAGAGGAGCTTGATGCCGTTGTTGGTGAGAGTCTGCCCACCCTGTCCCACCGTTCCCAGCTGCCCTACGTGAATGCCTGCCTGCTGGAGGTCATGAGGATCCGCCCGCTTCTGCCCGTTGCACTTCCCCACGCCACCACTCAAGACGTTAAAGTGCGGGGCTATGACATTCCCAAAGGCACCCAGGTACGATACAGGTTTGCTACACGCCGCAAAAATGTGCTACATGCCATACGTTAAGGTTACATCCTCTGTCTATAATGTAGCAAAAATTGCGGTTTTCATTACAAATATTCGGGAAATCAGGTAGACAGTGATTGACTACAAACTACGTCGTAATAAATATAGCGATGAGAAAACACTTGAACATTCATAACCGCGAAGAACGAAAAAGGCCATAGAGTCATTGACGTTTCATTCCGTGACCTCACTTCTTACCGAAATGAAGAACAGTTATAGTATTTGGTATATGTATATATTTTATTTGATCTAATTTGTGTCTGGTTATTCTAGGTGTTGGTAAACCTGTACTCCATCCACAAGGACCCCTCCTACTGGCCTGATCCGGACCGGTTTGACCCTGGAAGGTTTCTAGACGCGGAAGGGAACGTCATCAACAAGCCCGAGTCTTTCCTGCCGTTTTCCGCAGGTGGGGAAAATGACCGACTTCTGCATGAACGATTGCGTACTTCGTTCACGAATTGTTGTTGAGCGTAAAAAGAGTTCAAACCTTATCCAGCGGCAACACATTCGTGAAGACGTGCTGATTTCCTGGATGCCTAACTTTCCTCATAAAAAAAATTGATCTCACTGTACATGTAGGAATGGTTTAATATGAGACCTTCAATGCATGTGGAAATAGTTTGTCGTGTACGTTTAACGTAAAGTTGACCAATGTCGACGTAGGGTTGATGCTGATACAGTCAGTCTTTCCTTTCTAGGCCGTCGTTTCTGTCCCGGCGAGCAGTTGGCCGGCATGGAGCTTTTCCTGTTCTTCTCGACCCTGCTGCAGTCCTTCACCTTCAAGACGCCAGAGGGCGCTCCTCCTCCAAACACTGACGGCGTCTTTGGTCTGACGCTGACGTCACCCCCGTTTAAGATCTGTGCGATACCGCGTTAGTTAATGTTGAATAAATTGTGAAGGCCAGGAATCAATTGACGAACAAGGCACAATGTATGGAGACAGCTTCTTTGCAATGCCTTTAGAAGACTAATCTATTTCATATACTACAAGCATTAGTAACACTAATAGCTCAGTAACCATTGCCACTGTCAATGCAAGCATTATTGTAGATTGACATATCCATATGCACATCTAGTTGCTTAAGTCTCGTTTTTCGAATCAGTTATATTTCTTTTACGAAAATGGGCGGATGTAGGAGTTAGGTAGCCTCTGCCAGGCTCCGTCCTATCGTTGGGAAAATAGTAGAAATCAGCCGCGGTACTTCGCTATACAGGGTAGGTCCGCTATACAGTAAGGTTCCATTTCCGTGGATGGCAGATTGGAACCTCTCTCCGTAGCTAACTCCCTTGGCACACTATTCACTCTATTAAGCCAATTTCTACTATTTTCTAGCCATCCCGCAGAGCCTGGTAGAGGCTAGGAGTTAGGCATCATAACAGTGTAAAGCATTTTGAACCTGTTTTATTCATGAGAAGCTGTAGGCCGCTTTTATTGAGGTCATGGGGGCGGGGTTAGGGTCAGGCAAATTATATAACAAAGCTACAGTTTACATGATTTAAAGTCCTAATAAATCTGCAGCATATTATTACATATATTATTGGTCTTTTTTATTGGTCAGAAATTACCCGCAATGGCAGCCTTTCTAGCGCTGAATTGATGCAGGGTTTACAGGTTTCACATAATACACAACATATACATATACATGTGCATATCTTATCCACACTTGCATTATGTGGAATTGTCGCAAGGGTCTTGGCGGCTGCCATTCGGCGCCACTAGGTGACCTCAATACGACCTTCCCCAACCGAAGTCAGGTACCCATTTACACCTGGGTGGAGTAAGGAATTCGAAAGTCGTGTAAAGTGCCTTTCCCAAGGGCACAAGATCGGTGACATGACAGGATTCGAACTCTGGACCTCTTGGTTCTGAGCCGAACGCTCTGCCGTTGAGCCACTTATTATTACACATACATGGTACAAAATACATAAGAATGACAGCTGGCATATCAGGGTTCGTGTCCGTTCGTTTTGGTAATTTCTGATTTCTGTTACTTTAATTAAGAGTCTCGTGTAGGAAGCCATGGGTATTATCCGAGCTAGTCTCTACCAGACTAACTACGCCGGCTATAGAGAGAATATTTACATAAGAATGACAGATGGCATATGGTTCGTGTCCGTTCGTTTTGGTGATTTCTGATTTCTGTTACTTTAAGAGTCTCTTGTAGGAAGACATGGTTATTATCAGAGCTAGTCTCTATCAGACTAACTACGCCGGCTATATAGAGAGAATATTTCCCAGGGTTTTATTTGCAGGCTCCGGGCGAAATGTGACCTTCACCGTTGACTGACTCTACTGGCTAATTATTCCTTGATCTGTCGATCCATACGCCCGTAGGAGGGCCTGGTGGGTGGTAGGTTAGAGCCGTGTGTGTGTTAGGTGGTAGACTGCCCCAGACATCGGGTCCACGGTAGCCTATGGATCTTCAAAAAGCTCTCTCGCTGAGGGAAGTCTTGGGGTCGGACCAGTTGCTTGTGTTCCGTCGGGTTGTCCTTGTACTTCGGTTTCTGCAGTATATCTAGACAAAGTTATGGCACATGTAGGGTTTCAACGGTAGTCGATTGTAACTTCGTCCATGTCCAAGAGATGGTACCGTCTTATGCGGGATTTATGATTATAGTGTTCGACGGACGTCGCCCGAGCCTCGTCCAATATGTTACGAGGCCGATTTTACGAAAATACGGAATAATGTGCGATTTTTGAAATTTGTCGAGCTCCTGTCGATCTGCACATTCGGCCGGCGGTCAGGTAACAGCGTGTCAACGAATCCAGGTCATAGTTCATGGCCGGCACAAAGGTGCGTCCTTGGTCTGTTTGTTAACTGCATTCCTGACTTAAAATGGCTGCCGCAGTGTTTAGGTGGATATCTGAGTCCGTCCGGGAGATTTTGCAGATCTCTGGGCTGACTCTGCAGACGTTTCTCGTCTTCTGCACGACTTTCCTCCTCGCATATGTCATCTTCAAGCGTTCCCGAAACCTGCCTCCGTACCCGGCAGGACGTGTGCCTGTTCTCGGGCACCTCCTCGCCTTGGGCCGAGCGCCTCACCTCAAGCTGGCGGCGTGGAGGCGGCAGTACGGGGACGTCTTCACCGTCAGGATGGGGATGGAAGATGTGGTGGTTCTGAACGGCTACACTGCCGTCAAGGACGCGCTCGTGGACAGGTCCGAGCTGTTCGCGTCCAGGCCGCCGAACTACCTGTTTGATGTGGCAGCTGGTTTTGGAAAAGGTAAGATATTGCCTTTCCCTTCTTCGTTTGAAACTTGTTTCAGTGTAGGAATATTCGTTTTTGTATCCATACATATACATGCACTAAGAGAAGAAACAGGAAAAAGTGTACACCTTCTTCCTCCATACCCTGCAATTGGAAAAAACTAAGAACGACGTTGTTACCACCCCCCCCCCCAACGTACGTATATCAATAATGATTACTGGTACAGGTATTTTTCCATAGGTACACTACAGTAGCTAGTCATTAGGAAATAGACAGCATTTCACGAAGACAATGTGCTAAATCAAGAGTTGTCTGTTACGTCTTGAGTGAGAAAGTCCAAATTCTAAATTCAACATTTGTGACCTACACAGAAGGAGGCATTCATATTTAATAACATATCAAAAGCGTCTTCTTTTGTCCTGAAGATGTAGTTTCTGCACGTTGGGGGCCGGAGTTCAAGCAGAAAAAGAAGTTCGCTACCGCGGCCCTGAGGAACCTGGGCATGAAGGTCGGGACTGGCAGCTTTGAGGAGAACATCAGAGTGGAGGCGAAATATCTTCGAGATAGGGTAAGTATAGAATATTAGCGTATCATATGTTCAACCTGAATGTCTGCTGGACAAAGTTGTCGCATTGCTGATGATGATGTAAATCTGTTTAGATTGGAGAATACGAGGGAGAAGCCATTGACATCGCTCATGACGTCACCGTGACGGTGGCAAACGTCATCTGCTCCATGGCGTTCGGGAAGCGCTACGACTACGAGGATGAAACGTTCCGAGAGCTTTCGAAGGCGGTTGCCGCAGTGATGTATGAGGTTGGAGCAGGACAGATCATCAGCGTTTTCCCCTTGTTACGGTTCGTTCCTGGAGGTCAGTACATTAAGCTCTTCTAACTTTTTTAAAGCCCCGGTTATGCTTCGGTCCCAATTTAAAAAATGGGCCCCGCCGGGTAGTTGAACTTTGAACTTTATTCAGCTTTGAAGCGGTGGCACATCGGCAGCGCCGAGTACTAAAAGTACATACTTAACGCAGATTGAGATATCATAGGTAACCAATATACAAAATCTAGTCGAGAGTATCGAGGAGTGATAAATTAAAGTAACAGTATTAGCTGGTGCATGGAAACCAATGAAGTTCATAGAAGTAATATTATAGCAGTAAAATAAAAGATAGATAAAATGATAACAGAATAAATGGTAAACCTCAACTAACATTACTATACCTAACTGAAGCAGGAAACAATGGAATTTTTATACTAAAAACAAACGAAATTGATATAAATAACAATACACAACTTCAGGGGAGTATGATAAACAGTGTCAGCTGGGTTCACGAGCTGTTTTTGGCTCTTTCAGGCGTGACCTCTACGTGGCCCCATGGGACACCCTGCGGCTGCCGGGCTAATTTGAGTCTGGTCGGGCCCCGCGATGAGTTTAACTCGGACTTAAATTCAACTCGGGACCCGGTAACAAATAGACGCCGTCAGAACGTACCAGCCCCAGAACGTACCGGCCGGGACCTACGCCTCCTACGGGCACCGGCGCAAATGGGACCGAAGCATTACACAAAGCCGAACCTGGACTACCGACCTTTCCCGAACCATATTTGGTTCAGGAGCTAGGTCGGCTGTGATTGGCTGGTTTTCGACGTTGTAGTAGAGACTGACGCCCTATGTTAGCTTTAATTTCTTTGGTGTGTCGAGAGCTACCATAAGGATACCCTCAACAGTTAAAGTCTCATGCTGATGTTTTCTACCATTATTGCCATGCACAGTGAACCGAGCCAGCTTGAGGATGTCTGAGCAACTCGCCAAGATCAAACATGTGTTGAAAGAAGAAATATGTCACCATCGGGAACATCTCGATCGCGAGAACCCGCGAGACTTCCTCGACTTCTGCCTGATGGAGCTTGAACAGCAGGAAAAGGTGGACGGTCTGACGGAAGAAAACATCATGTACATGTCTGTGGATTTCTTCGTTGGGGGAACAGACACAACCACCAACACACTGCTGTGGAGTCTTCTCTACATGACTTTAAACCCCGACATCCAAGATAAGGTAATTATCAGCACAAAAAGTTACACGGCATTTCTCAGACTCAGTAGAGTCTGACGATTACTTAAACTCTAGGCTTCAGTATTTATTTACAACATTTTCCCTTCCTTTGCAAACGATATTGACCGCCAGTCATGATTACTCCACACTTTTCTTGTGACTTCTAGAAAGCCTTAAGATGTTTATAAGGATTGGCTCAATACAATTTTGCTTTAACAGGTGCTTTTCTTGTGACTTCTAGAAAGCCTTAAGATGTTTATAAGGATTGGCTCAATACAATTTCGCTTTAACAGGTGCAGCAGGAGCTTGATGCCGTTGTTGGCGAGAGTCTGCCCGCCCTGTCCCACCGTGCCCAGCTGCCCTACGTGAATGCCTGTCTGCTGGAGGTCATGAGGATCCGCTCAATTCTACCCTTCGCAGTTCCCCACGCCACCACTGAGGCCGTCAAAGTCCGTGAGTTTGACATTCCCAAAGGAACCCAGGTATGCTGGTTTTGATATGTACCATAGGATTGCACATTCCTTTTGCACTGTTGCTGACATAATTCAGAAATAAGGAATCCAGTGGCACAGCGGCTTACTCCGACTCAGATGATGATATAGATGATAGCAGTCTTCACCCCCTCTGGTAGAACATACAGAAAGTGCAGTGCACAAACACACACGCGCGCGCCCACACACACACGCGCGCGCACACACAGACACACGCACAAACACGCGCACGCACACACAGACACACGCACGCACACACACACACGCACACAGACGCACAAACACACACACGCACACACACACCACCATACATACACATTCACGCACACACGCACAAACACCTACACACACATACACATACACATACACTTGGGGGCGCGCATGAAAACTCCCTCAGGGGTACCGGTAAAGTGATAAAAGCTTCGCAGAAAGCTGTTTTCAATACCATATCCAGTGTCTTTTAGTCAGGGCAAAGTACAAACCTGTTGATAGTTTTACTGCATAACTGCAATATGTCTGATTATTGACCGTAGGTTTCATCTTTGATCCAGGTGCTGATGAACCTGTACTCCCTCCACAAGGACCCCGCCTACTGGCCTGATCCGGACCGGTTTGACCCCGAAAGGTTTCTGGACACGGAAGGCAACGTCATCAGCAAGCCTGAATCTTTTCTGCCTTTTTCAGGAGGTAATTATCAGGGTTAGAGTTGTTTTTATTGCACGTAAGAGCAATGCTGTCACATCCTCTATGCTATGATCACACAAATTAACAGTTGGCTGGTCTAACTACTCGGCACTCTATATTTCTAGGCCGACGTGTGTGTCTTGGTGAGCAATTGGCCAGGATGGAACTTTTCCTGTTCTTCTCGACCCTGCTGCAGTCCTTCACCTTCAAGACGCCAGAGGGCGCTCCTCCTCCAAACGCTGACGGCGTATTTGGTTTGTCGTTGGCCCCGCATCCGTTCCAGCTCTGTGCGATACCGCGCTAGTTACTTTCACCAAGGTGGTTTAGTATTAGGGGCGTGCATGACTGAAAAAGCCGTAGAAGTAGGCAAGATGAAGAAACAAATGATAATTATGTGGTTTGGAAAGAGGAGATAGTGATTTCATATTTGTGACACATGCGAGTTATGTAGAAGTGGGTACATTAAGTCAAATATCATACACATGAGGTGATTTCCATAGTTCATAATACTGCCTGGAGATGGTATGGGATTGTCGAACTCTATGCTGAGTTGTAAAAGATAGGGGTCACTTAAAGCACCAATAAAAAATCATTGTTCCACCGTTTTAGTAGACACGATGTATGGAAACACATACTTGAGCACAATTTTAGAAGACCAATCTATTCTATGTTCTACTAGCTACAACACTGATAACTCAGTAACTTTAGTCATTGTCAATGTAAGCATGATGTTATACTGTCATGTCCGGATGCTTTGCTCTCGTTTTTGGAATCAGTTACAAAAATGTGTGCTGTCTTGTGATATACCAGAATTTATCTCATTGAATAAGAATGCCACATTTGCATACTTCATATGATAGTCCCTAAATCGTTGGGCAGTTCATAAGAAGCTGCCTTTTCATGATAAGTAAATGATTTCATCTTCCACCAGTTCGTGACAAAATGGACAATCCTTTTGATCAACAGTTTCCTTTTTATATGTTCAATTTCTGACCTCCAATCTTAGCTTTGTGATCACATCTATCAAGTCGTGTTTACTTTTTCTCCAAGCGGAAGGGACAAAGGTGTAACCTTTCTCTCGCCTGGTGAACAATGAATATTTTCTCTCATGTACAGAAATGTTAACTTCAGAATTCACTTACACTACAGTAAATGCTAAGGACGTCATATTTGAGGTGTAGGTAATGGGAGGGGAATATCCTGCATTTTCCCGAACATGTTGCCTTTCTAGGTTCTATTATTTGGATACCCTCTGGCACACAAAACAAAACAACCAGCGGTAACAACAAATAACTGGGGCAAAATAAACACATCTTATATAAAAACAAATTTCATGGAGACTTTGGGTCTTCGGACTCTTGTTAGTTTTGTTGTGATCCATGTACATGTATGTCCAACTTATGTATATTATTTGAATGTATAATTTCCTTTTGAAAACCAATAAAGAGAGATAAAAATAAGAAGCCGTCCTACGAGTCGACCTGATTCCTTTTAATGACGTAGTCGTCGGACGACCTCGTATGTCCACCGGCAACAAGGGTCTTGCGCACGCGCAGATATGTTGTCTGCATTCTTCACAAAAATGGCCGTAATTGTCAGCTGGATGACTGAGACCGTCCAGGAGATTTTACAGATCTCTGGGCTGACTCTGCAGACGTTTCTCGTCTTTTGTATGGTTTTCCTCCTGGCATGCGCCCTCGTGAAGCGTCCCCGGAACCTGCCTCCTTACCCGGCAGGACGTGTGCCTGTTCTCGGGCACCTCCTCGCCTTGGGCCGGGAACCCCCTCTAAAGCTGACGGAGTGGAGGCGGCAGTACGGGGACGTCTTCACCGTCAGGATGGGGATGGAAGATGTGGTGGTTCTGAACGGCTACACTGCCGTCAAGGACGCGCTTGTGGACAGGTCCGAGCTGTTCGCGTCCAGGCCGCCAAACTACCTGCTTGACGCGATTGTTGGTTGCGGAAAAGGTGACTGTTCTATCCCAATTTTTTTCCTTATCCAGAGGGGAAATTGTCTTTCTTTGACGCACCACCCGACTGCTCGCATGCTAAGACAGTAATTAGTTTGACCTGTTTCTCCATGTCCTGAGGGTAAGAGTCATTTCTTTCCAAGAAGGTACAGGGATATATATGGGTCAGTTACAAAATTGCGCTTGTACTAGTCTAAATCATGCAGATCTAGACAACTCACATGGCTCTCGATGTACGTACCTGTAGGACAGTTGGCAAGAATGGGGTATAGATTGATACTCTACAGACCACAAATAGGGCACAAGAGACCCGAATTGGTCTTGCTTTTTATCTAAGTTTACGATCGTCACTCTTGTGGCATCGAATTGCCTAGTTTCTAGGCCATCGGACACGGGATTCAGAAGTCACGGGTTCGATCCCTGTCCTTGGGAAGGGCGCCTTAGTGTATAATGGTACCTGACGTCGGTTGGGGAAGTAAAAGACTGGAAGGAGATAGATGGCCTCTTTCTTCAATATGGGACAACCTATATGCTAATGCCCTAGATATGTGTATACGGTGGATTATATATTAACGACCCACTGCCCCTTCGTCTACGGCATAAAGCAACGGTCTTTGGAGCCTTTACCTTTAACCGTCATACTCAACCTGTCCTGCACAGTTTACATTGCAATCTGTTTTGAAATACGACGTCTTCATTTTTTTTCTTAAGAAATCGTTTCTGCACGCTGGGGGCCCGAGTTCAAACAGAGAAGGAAGTTCGCTACCGCCGCCCTGAAGAATCTGGGCATGAAGGTCGGACGTGGCAGCATTGAGGAGAAGATCCGAGAGGAGGTGAACTGTCTCCGCAACAGGGTAAGAGTAGATCAAATATGGATCTTTGTTTTACTTCAACCCAAGTGTAAGATACATAATGTCTGTTTGTTTGTCTGTGTCTGTGTGTGTGTGTGTGTGTGAGTGTGCGTGTGTGTCTGTCTGTGTGCGCTTGTGTGTGTGTCTCTGTCTGTGTCTGTGTGTGTGTCTGTGTGAGTCTGTCTCTCTCTCTCTCTCTCTCTCTCTCTCTCCCTCTCCCTCTCTCTCACTCACTCACTCTCTCTGTGTGTGTTTCTGCGATATACGTGGTCCACAATATACACGTACACAATACAGTTAGCGTACTATCGTTCAGCCTTAGTGCTATATTGTGTTCGTCTGTGGAACTGGAAGAGTTGCAAAGCAGTATGCATGGGTAAGGGGTGAAGTCTGCTGCCAGTTCTGATCACTTTGTTTTGATACTGTTTGCCGCTGTTCTGGTTGATCAAAGTAAATTCGGTCGTTTAATGAGACTTTGTTATTTGAATAGTGGCCATGTAATGAACAAAACAGCATGCCTTCCTATCGTGTTCAGATTACAGAATACGATGGACAGCCCTTTGACATCTCAAACGACCTGAGCGTGGCAGTTGCAAACATCATCTGCTCCATGGCGTTCGGGAAGCGCTACGAGTACGGGGACGAAACGTTCCGAGAGCTCCTGGAGGCGGTGATGAACGTCATCGCCGAGCTGGGAGCGGGGCAGATCATCAGCGTCTTCCCTCTGCTGCGTTTCGTTCCCGGGAGTGAGTAACATTTAATGCACTCGTTTGTTCATCTTTAGTTTACGGAAAGTTGCAACGCTAAAATAACCATATTTCAACATTTCAACACAGAGACAGACACACGGACATAGACATACACACACACACACACACACACACACACACACACACACACACACACACACACACACACACACACACACACACACACACACAGACACACACACACAGACATACACACACAGAGAGACATACATACACACACTCGCACACACACATACACACAGAGACATGGATGCACATACATTCACACACACATATATACACACGCACACACTCACATATCCTCACACAAAATTGGACAAAACAGACAAGTCTGCAAAACATTATGTTGACAGCTATCGTGTCAGGAGAACCCTTTGCCAGCTTTTTATGTCCTGTCCTTTACTCCTAGTAAACCGAGCATATATGGAGGTGCTCAAACAGAACGCCAAGATCCACGGAGTGCTGTGGGATGAGATATCTCGTCATCGCGAAAACCTGGATCGCGAGAACCCGCGAGACTTCCTCGACTTCTGCCTGCTGGAGCTTGAACAGCAGGAAAAGGTGGACGGTCTGACGGAGGAGAACATCATGTACATGGCCCAGGATCTATTCTTCGCAGGAACGGAGACATCTACTAACACACTGATGTGGAGTCTTCTTTACATGACTTTGAACCCCGACATCCAAAAGAAGGTACTCATTTCCAACCTAGCTTTAGAACGTGATCAACTTATTCTTAAGATCTTCTGCCTTGCAGTCATATACGGGCCGAACATTGAAGTCATTACACTAGAAATGATGTTTAATTTGATACACAAAATAGTCTCGGATATACTATATTGGCCTCTATTTGCTATTTAAAACATAGACACAACATAGAGTCTTCTCCAGGCCGCCCAAAAGTTGTAAACTTCCAACATAGTTTGACCCCTACACGAGGACCACTTTTGATCACCTTTAACTGCAATTTTTGTTTTGTCCACACAGGTACAGGAGGAGCTTGATGCCGTTGTTGGTGAGGGTCTGCCCACCCTGTCCCACCGTTCCCAGCTGCCCTACGTGAATGCCTGTCTGCTGGAGGTCATGAGGATCCGACATATCGCTCCACTGATAATTCCTCACGCCACGACTGAGGACGTCAAAGTGCAGAAATACGACATCCCCGAAGGGACTCAGGTACTTTAAGTTTGTGATGTGTGAAATTACTGTGAATCATATTTTCTCAATATGATATGTACTAGAAACCAGTTCTGTACATGGATCATAGTCTCCAAGCAGACCTACGGGTTGCAAAGACCGTATCCAACTGGCAGAAGGAGTTTTTATGGCAACTCGTGTTGCTTCTGGATACAGTCTTTGCAACCCGGTAGGTCTGCTTGAAGGCTACATGGATCCCGCGTTGTCATTGCCATCACGTTTTAGTAGTCCCTTAGATTATTTTCCAATTGACTCCAATTGATGCTGTTAATCTTTTCTTTGCATGCTTGATTTAGGTGCTGTTGAACATGTACTCCCTCCACACGGACCCCGCCTACTGGCCTGATCCGGACCGGTTTGACCCCGAAAGGTTTCTGGACGCGGAAGGGAACGTCATCAACAAGCCTGAGTCCTTCATGCCTTTTGGAGGAGGTAAGCGCAATAAATAGATCGCATTTTTTACTAGTATTAGGATTGATGATTTTTATTGCTGATGCATGGTTGATCTTACCGTGTGAATCGGACGGAGTACATGTTTTTAGTGTGTTTATTTGGGTCGGTATGTGTCTGCAGGTATTTGATTGGCAGCTAGTGAGTGGGAAGATGTAAGGTAAATGCTTGCCATACTGGCATGAAACATAGAACTAGTCGTAAATTTTTTAATTTTATTTTGTGCTATTTCTAGGGCGACGTGGGTGTCTAGGTGAGCAGCTGGCCAAGATGGAACTTTTCCTGTTCTTCTCGACCCTGCTGCAGTCCTTCACCTTCAAGTCGCCAGAGGGCGCTCCAACTCCTCGCTCGGATGGCATCTTTCGCATGACGTTGACGCCGCACCCGTTTGAACTCTGTGCGATTCCGCGCTAGTTCATTGGCTAAATGTTTTGACCTTTTCCCAGCATATCTAAGTTACAATTTGCTTGTCGTAGCGGTGAAAGGGTGACTAAAAAGCTAGGTGTGACAGGTCGTTCAGTGTAATTCAACCAGCTGTAGCTGCTGCCGCGTACCTGCGAAGCCGAAGGGCTGTTATACTGGCTATACAGATACAAATATATTTCTCATGTCTTAATAGACACTCATAAAGAAGGGAAAATGTAGCTCTATATCTAGCATATTTCTATCAGGTTACTTCTTCAACTGTATTATTCTGTGTGCTAAAACGTACTAATGATGTTTGTTAGTTGTATTCGGAACTTGAAGTGTCATAAGAACTCATGTGGGTGATATTTGAGTGAAGGGTGGGACATGCAAAGTGATTAGATTGATTATATTTCAGCTGTTCTAGCAACCGTGCCTTAGTTCTCAGTTGCAAGTTTGAGGTATAGGCGGCAGATTTTTTGAAAATACGCTGTTTTGTGTTATGCCATAGCCGAGACAAATTTGTCCCGGGTACGGGGGGGGGGGGTACCTTCCGGTGCTCACACGATTACCTCATGGCGTCACCGGGCCCCGTGTTGATTTTAAGGCCGGGTTAAAATAATTCTTGGTCCCCGTTGAGCCCAAAAATAGCCCAGCAGCCGCAGGGTGTCCCACGGGGTCACGTAGGGGTCACGCCCGAAAGTGCCCCCAAACAGCCCGTGGACTACCCGGCGGGGCCCCTTTTCCCAATTGGTACCTATGCATAAGCCGGGTGCATTGACCTGCAAAGGTAGAATTGCACATTTTGATTGACAGCTGGCCTAGCTCAGCGTATTGGACCGACCTGAAAAACAAATTACATACGCTATAATAATATACATGATAACATTTTGTACATGAACATCTCCGAA
This sequence comes from Branchiostoma lanceolatum, assembly GCA_035149815.1. Classification (NCBI taxonomy): domain Eukaryota; kingdom Metazoa; phylum Chordata; class Leptocardii; order Amphioxiformes; family Branchiostomatidae; genus Branchiostoma; species Branchiostoma lanceolatum. The sequence goes on from CM068880.1 coordinate 2,230,552, forward strand.
AAGATAAGGTGCGCATTATGACGACTATAAAAGTAATCATTGACATTCTGTTCTGCTGGGACTGAACAGCTGTTGTGCTAATGACGAATTGTACTGTTAGTGTTAATGCCAGCAAGGAGCAACGATATGAAATGGGTTCTGCCACAGTTCACCGGGATGTATTCATTTATTTCACAAACTGTTACTCTGGATGAAGTCATATTATTTGCTGACAGAAGCTTCACTGTGTGGGTAAATGAGAAAGATGACTAATAAAAAAAAGACCTTGTTTTACCACGACATTCATGATTATCAATTCTATTTAATGTAATGTAATGATACAGCACGGTGTATTCCGTAACACCCGAGGTACAAAATATTTTATGGCAGCCCGTGTGATAAAAGTAGAACCCCGTGTGATAAACAAAAATATCACCCGGTCTGGAACACCCGTATTGAACGTTATCCCGGTTCAGGTTATTGGCCTAATGGTCCACCTGTTATCACCTCCATGAGTAGCGGAAGTATCATTTCCCGTCCGGTTATTTGTATGTTTGTGGTGGTTCCGGAGTTCTCAGTTTGGTTTGCTATGTTTGGAAATGCTATGGTGGCAAAAAGCATTTGATGGAAAGTGGTGCAAGTTTGGGTCCCCTAGCAGCTTCTCTGTAATTGCAGGAGCGTTTTTGCTGATATCTCGTAAGGACGATAACTGAACAAAGGAACGACGGTCCTCCAAAGCAAACATGTAGTCGGTTCAAGAAATATTCCATAACTGTTGGCTCAAGGAATGACGAAGTACTGAGTTGTTTGTTCCGCGCTGTTTGGACATTGAACCTTTGTCATGATAAGCTTAAATCGGCATGCAGGCCGCTTTTCATTGAGGTCATGAGGGAAGAGGTAAGGGTCAGATACAATATAACAGGGATACACAGCCATTTGAGTCCTAATAACTCTATCAACATATATCATTACATATTTATGGTACAACAATATACAATTGCTACAACATACAACATATAGTAGGGCGAAAGCTGGTTCATGGTCCGTGTCCGTTCGTTTAGTTCATTTCCGTTACTTCAAGAGTCTCTTAAAGGAAGTCAGATTCGGAGCCGTACGTGTGTCTGGCGGTAGGCTGTTCCAGACATTTGGTCCGCGGTAGGCTACCGATCTTCTGAAGGTCTCTCGCCTGGATTTGGGGACAACCAGCTGACTGCTTGTGCTTGTTTGCCTCTGGCAGGTCATGCCGGGACAGGGTAGCCTGAGTGTTATATTATTTAACTAAAGGTTTTACCTTCAGCAAACAGCCTGGAACTAAACAGGCAAGGGTCAGGGCCATGTTAGGGGCGATATTATTTTGCGCAGAATCAAAGGGCACAAAGACTCGACTGTAAAGAATGGCCGCAATCGTCCAGTGGATAGCTGAGTCTGCCGAGGAGATTTTGCAGATCTCTAGGCTGACTTTGCAAACATTTCTTGTCCTCTGTGCGACTTTTCTCCTCGCATATGTCGTCTTCAAGCGCCCCAGAAACCTGCCTCCTTACCCGGCAGGACGTGTGCCTGTTCTCGGGCACCTCCTCGCCTTGGGCCGAGCGCCTTTGCTCCGACTCTTGACGGCGTGGAGGCGGCAGTACGGGGACGTCTTCACCATCAAGTTTGGTTCGGAAGATGTGGTGGTTCTGAACGGATACACTGCCGTCAAGGACGCGCTCGTGGACAGGTCCGAGCTCTTCGCTTCCAGGCCGCATAACTATCTGTTTAGCGTAGCGTCTGGTTGTGGAAAGGGTAAGATATTCTCTTTCTTCATCTTCCTTCCTTTCTGCTTCTTTGATGATATTACACGTACGGCTCAGTATACGTAGAGGAAAGGTATCTCTGGGTTTGATGAGTAGACACCCTGTCCGTATTGTTCTATAAACGTGACGTAATTTGACATTTCATTAGGATGCATTTTCATATAATGGTGGGTATAGTCGCACCACTAACCTTCCTGGACTCCACTTCATTTTACATCCATTCTCAAAGTGATTATTCACACCGTCATAAACAACTTGATGCATATCTTAGATGAAGTATCTTCCTTTTTTGTTTAAGGCATAGTTTTTGCACCAAGGGGCACGCCGTTAAGACAGAGGAAGAGGTTTGCCACCACCGCCCTGAAGAATCTGGGCATGAAGGTCGGAACTGGCAGCATTGAGGAGAACATCCGAGAGGAAGCAGATTGTCTCCGCAACAGGGTAAGAAATTCAAAATCCCGAACTATATATAAGGACACCAAAAATAATTACTCAAGCAACTGGATAAAATTTTGAAAAAAAAAATGAAAATTCAAAATTTTATCCAGTTGCTTGAGTTATTATTTTTGGCGTATCTTACCACCTGGATGTCTAACTTTCATCAACGTACATATAAGGACCTTCTCTTGTCTACAATGTTACATGTTTATCCTCTGTGGGGTGACACAGGTTTGTCCACAAGTCCCTGTCGAGCAGGACAAAACAAAGCTCATCCTCCTGTAGACCATTACGTACATAGGAGCTATACGGTTATCAAGTAAACGAATTGATAAGTAACTTAAGTGACATTTTATATAAAGAAACTCCGTTCAGATTGCAGATTATAACGCAGATCCCTTTGACGTCGCCCATGACGTAACCGTGGCGATTGCAAACGTCATCTGCTCCATGGCGTTCGGGAAGCGCTACGAGTACGGGGACGAAACGTTCCGCGAGCTCTCGGAGGCGACGGCCCACGTCATAGATGACGTAGGAGCGGGGCAGCTCGTCAGCGCCTTTCCTTTGCTACGGTTTGTTCCGATTGGTAAGTACAATGGACCTTTCTTGGAAAGCTCTTCTGGATAATATCTGTACATAGTACCGTCACAGCGCCATGCATGCAGCATGCTGGTTGGTTGTACTTGAAACAGCAGGACCAATGAATTGTAATGTTGATGATGTGTACTCCAAGCCTTGTGTCATGATTACGTCAATGTCATTACGAATGCAATTGAAGTTCACATTGCCCACGGTGTAGTGACCTTAAGTATACTAACGATGGGAGACCGGATGTCGAATGCATGTAGTCACGCATGCGCATACCAGCACGTACACAGCAAGCGTACTGTTGAAGGACTATGTAACTGTTACCGTGAGTGTACAGTGTAACATAAGCAGAGAGTAGATCAAATCTTGCAGTAATAGAGGCAAGACTGTGTCTGTGAGTGTCTCTGAGTTATACTTCAGTAGGGAAGATACTAGAGGTATTGCAGACACTACACCAGGTAGGCTATGGAACTCGTGGCGCAATTCGAGACACGACATTCCCCACGTAGAGGCGCAATTCGCGGCACGAATAGCGCCACCAGGGGGCTAAACTCGAGATCTCGAATTCGTCCGCGCGGAAGCGGAAGCTCGAAGCGTAATACAAAACCGCCACTGACAGTCACATGGTATTCCTATGCCCAGTGAACAGACCCAGCAACGGTTTAGTGAAAGAGCTCTCGAAGATCCACAAGGTGATGAAGGAGGAGATATCTCGCCATCGCGAACACCTGGATCGCGAGAACCCGCGAGACTTCCTCGACTTCTGCCTGCTGGAGCTTGAACAGCAGGAAAAGGTGGACGGTCTGACGGAAGAGAACGTCCTGTACATGGCCCAGGATCTGTTCTTCGCGGGAACAGACTCAGTCAGTAACACACTGATGTGGGGTCTACTCTACATGACATTGAACCCAACCATTCAAAACAAGGTAATTTGTCGACTATGAGATGTTACAGTGTTTGCTCTGTCAAATTCCAGGTCCTCCGGCAATGATCACTGGAAATTCACAGGATATCTAGAATGGTACCGTGTCTGTCGAATGCAAATCCAGTCCGTTACTCTGATCGCTTTGAGAGAAGCAAACCAGGGGTAGCTACATAGAGGAGGAGGTACAGTATATCTAGGATTAATTTCTTTTACAGTGTTTGATATAAAGGCATGATAGTATCTGAGGCATTCAGCTAGCATCGCGATGTCTGTTTAAAAAACGAACAGAAAAATTCAAAAACAAATTTGCCAAACTAGGTACAAGAGGAGCTTGGTGCCGTTGTTGGTGAGAGTCTGCCCACCCTGTCCCACCGTTCCCAGCTGCCCTACGTGAATGCCTGCCTGCTGGAGGTCATGAGGATCCGCCCCATCGGACCTCTTGCAATTCCCCACGCCACCTCACAGGACGTGATCATACAGGGATACAATGTTCCTGCAGACACACAGGTATACTTTGGCCCTGAATGTCGCAGAACTCATTAGATAGCTTTAAATGCATGCAGTTAGATATGCGAAGTTTAGAGATGACAGGTCGTTCAGTTTATATAACCAGCTGCTGCCGTTCCCTGTGTCTGCGAAGCTGTTACGCCGAAGGGCGGTTATACCGGCTATTTACTAGTTACAGATACAGAACTGTTTTTGTTCACATCACCTTCCTCAATTGCAAGATTTCTAATCCATTTATTCTATAAACATACTTAGTTAAACACCACTTCACTGTTCATTATCATCTGTGGGGGTGGGGGGGGGGGGGGGGGGCTGCACAACCGCCCGCCACACTGTGACGCTCCATCATTAATAGTCGCGCTTAATTGTTAGATCAATCTTCAACTAAATTCACGGATGGATCTTTGTTTGATCCAGGTGTTTCCGAACCTACTTTCCCTCCACATGGACGCCACCTACTGGCCTGATCCGGACCGGTTTGACCCCGAAAGGTTTCTGAACGCGGAAGGGAACGTCATCAACAAGCCCGAGTCTTTCATGCCTTTTGGAGGAGGTGAGGTTCGAATTGGTATATGATAATGAAGATGAATTCTCACAACTGATGATAACATTTTTGCCTTCAAATGGCCGATCTGAAACCTTAAAAAAAGACGCTTGCAAATAAGGAAATATCAGCCTGCATAGTGCGTTTATTTTCTGTACGACGTTTTCATTCTGTCTCATGATCATATTTTCTTTATTTCTAGGACAGCGCATTTGCGTTGGGGAACAGCTGGCCAGGATGGAGCTTTTCATATTCTTCTCGACCCTGCTTCAGTCTTTCAACCTCGCAATGCCAGAGGGCGCTTCTCCTCCTTGCAATGATGGCCTGACCATGATTCCGCCTCCGTTCAAGCTCTGTGCGATACCGCGTTAGGTTATGCAACAATGTTAATAGCCTCCTTCGCTAGGCTTCTCGTTGCGGCCGGCCCTTGTTTTTAGGGGGATCCAGAGCGCTGATTTGCGATTGTCATAATGGGCCGGCGAATACGATCCCTTCGGCAAAAGATACTCATTTTGAAAATTGCGAAGGAGGCTATTACAACTAGCCTGGGTGCAATCCGGTAGTTTAGGAGGGTAGCGAGTGTAGGAGCCCCGGTAGAAATTAGGATGGCACCCAGGCTAATTACAACAAGTCGTGTAACTATCGAGTACCATATGCCGAAATCAGTCTTTTAGTGACGATGTGTTGCACTTTGATACATGTCATCAAATGACTTAATTCCCTAATGATTGAGACTTTTGAAAATTGTTTTCAGTAGGTATCTAACATTAGCGATCACGTGGAATCTTGTAGAGTCCACATATCGATTAGTGATATTGATGATTCTGGGTGATTAAACGTCTACAAGCATATAGTTCCACCGGGGTAACGTTACATAATTCCGCCACTCTGAAAAGATAGGTCCAAACAGATCTCCAACCCAACGTCCCCCAGTATAATGCACTCCTGTATATCTTAACTGTGCATACCTGGGGGGGGGGGGGGTGTGCTGCACTTGAGATCTCTCAACCCACTGTTCTTTGAAGTGGCGAATTTATGTAACCCGGCGGTTTAATGTAATGAATGAATTAATGAATGAAAGACCTTTATTGTACATTTATGCTTAAACAAGCTAAGTACAGGTCATGGTGATAAGCAGAGAAATACATACAGTGGTGGCAATATAACGTAATAGAAGGTAATATCTTACTACGTCTAATAGGACTAATCTATACTTGTCTACAATTTACAGGTTCGACTTCTTCTCGCTTCTTAAGGCAATTGTAGATGTATGTGGATATGGACCTTTTAATACATGGTTTGTTCAGTTCCATAATGAATAGGAATTTTTCAGTGCTGTTTACCTATCTAAAACTAGGGAACCTATCTTGTATACGATTATAAAGGATATTTCTCTTATCGTTGTATAATGTACAGTCCGCAACAAAATGACTTTCGTGCTCAATTCTATCTAATTGAGATATTGACGAATTCTTTCTTACAAAGGAATGAGGTTGTGCCTGCAATGGCGGTTAGCTTTTTCTCACTTCCTTGGTAGTCTCTACCAGACTAACAGCGTCGGCTATAGAGAGAACATTTGCCGGGGTACTTTGGCCATGGAGGATAACATTTCCATCCGCTGTTCCATCCAGGGTTGCCTATTTTTTGACCCTCTCTCCGTAGCCAACTCCCTTCATACAATTGACTCTATTTGGCCAATTTCTACTATTTTCCCAGCGACCCGCAGAGACTGGTAGAGGCTAGTTCCTTGGGCCCGCCCACCTCTCTCAAAACGTAGAAATACAAACAATACGGCTGAGTATGCTAGCACTTTGGCCGAGGTGCCATCGACCCCCAAAGTTGCTGGTTGGCTTGCAGTTGAACTGTAACGTAACATTTGTAACTGTAACATTTGATCGGCCTTCTGTACCGGTGTGTAAATATTAACGAACTGATAAAGAGCACATTATCACCACTAAAAGGCAATCATTAACGCCCAGCTCAGCTTCTACTGATCAGTGTGCTGTTGAGGAATTTACAAGGAGAAAATACATTACATGGGTCCTGTGATATTTCAGTGAGATTCATTTATTCGTTATACCAGTAGTTCTTCGGGTGTAATACGCGGATACAATAATCCCTGTATAATACTAGTACACCGGAAAATACCGTCCCGGCCAAAACACTGTCATCTTAACAGATACTCTGGAAAATGTTCTATGTGCTTGCAAGAGAGCAATCATTATGGATACAATGTAATGTTACTGTAACTGTCGTGGTAGCCCAAAACTGATGCGAGCGTGCGAATAAAAAAAAATGGTCAAAAAAGTTGCATTCATTAGAAAATCTACGAGTTCATGAAAAAAATTACTAAACATAGGCGCATATACTATTCTTCAGTTTCATATCTTCACATCTTCTTCTTTGACTTTGGAAATGGTATTTTGTCATTCTATCGACATTATTATCCCTTTTCAATATTTTGGCATTTATTCAATCATGTCGCAGCTGCTTTGTATGATTTACAGTATGGTGGAAACATTTTTTTTGGAAACTGAGGAAAATTTATGCGAGCGTGGATGTCATCCATATAGTCGAAGTCAAATAGCAGGTGCCACCCATGGTGCACTGCGCCACAGAACGCGCGAATTCCAAGACAAGATGGCGGCGAGACCCGACACGGAAAGGACACTGCGGCTAGAATTCGTCCAAGGAGGCCGTTTTACGTCCGTTTTGGGAGGTAAGCCAAGTCAGAATTTGCGTGTTACACTCCCGTGACCATTTTGAGCAGTAGGTTGTGAACGAACGAATGAACGTCACGGCAAAATTCACGTTTTTTTCTGAAGCATGGCCGTGTGACGTCACACGTAGCTCACCCAGCTGTCAGCAGTGTGTAATCTCCAAGCACATGTTGGGTGGAGATTTTTAATCGTACTTTGGTCATATATTTGCGCATGTGATCAAATAAAAAGTGTGTAATGTAGACATTTGCAATTTTCTTAAAGAGTTTTAGCCATCTTATAACTTAAAATGAAAAAATAGAGATAGAGAAAAGAAACTCAGAAAAGAAAAACATAACTTCTGTAACATTAACGTTACACACAGTAAGTTACAAAACAAAGTAAAACACCAAAAAAAATATTCACATTTTGTTTGCTTTATTTGCTTGTTATACATATACAGTCAAACCTGCCCAAGGCGACCACCCGGCGGACCGAGCAAAAACGGTCGCGATGGACAGGTGGTCGCCATGAAGAGGATTCCACTCACATGTTTCCAGGTCGAGGTTTTCAAATACTGTACGTAAATGGATGGAATATTATGTGAATTTAGACAGCATGAGCCTCACCAGGTTCAATTGTCATTGACAGAAAGATCCTACAAAAATAACATTTTCCGTTATCGTTGTAATAATTGTACACCGCTACATCGTGTACACATTTTCGTAATAATTTTGACTACAAAACAATGGCTGCCTCGATGATCTCGCAGCACCATCCCGCATTCACACGTTACATTAAATAATACACACACATGCACATCATCGAAGTTTTAAGGCCTAAGACAAATCCCTAGAAAACACCTGCTGGCCCCAGCCTTTTTTGGGGCGCCGACCGCTGGATTTAAAGGGTCAGATAGTTTTCGATATGACAACTAAAGATGAAACGGAACGGTGATTTCGTCGCGCCGCACCGCGCCGCCAAGCTCTGTGCGACCGCATCAAAAGGTAAGTCAGTGCAGCAGAACGCACAGCGTCCAATAAAGGTTTGTGAGAGTCATGGAAATAAAAAGAAAAAAAAAGAACATTGATTTTCATCAATAACTAGAGTATTCGTAAATGTTCATACACAAAAGCATTGTGTTTTAGAAAGGTCAGCGGTACGCTAAATCCGGGCCATGCCAAATCCATGATGGCGTCGGGACCGAGGAACAACATTTCTCGCCCGATGTTTTGCCCGCCGCGAAGTCATTTTCGGCGGAATTTAGTAAGACACAGACACATTTTTGTTGAAAATACAAGATATAGATAGTAATTTCTGTAAAATCTGACTTTTTGACGCCATGCACCACGTATTCGTTTTGAAAATTGAGTTTAAACTGAACTGAGTTTGCGGTAAACTATAAGATTACGATAGCTTAAGGCACAACAACATCACAAACATTTGTCTTTACAGTGTTTATAGGGGGAACGTTTTATTAAAACACTTCACGGAGGAATCAAAGTTTTGAAGACATTTCCGTGAAATCCGACAGCAAAATGATCCGATGTCACCACAAGCTTGAAAATTAGGCGGCCGCCATGGGCAGTGATTGTGCTCTGTGTGGTCCCAATTCGTGGCGGTCGCGGTCGCGTTGGACGGGTGGTCGCCTTGGGCAGGCAGTTTAATGCTTGTGCCTATGGGGAAAATTTTCGGGACCGGGAAAAAGCGGTCGCCATGGCCAGGTGGTCGCGTTGAAAAGGTGGTCGCCTAGGCAGGTTTGACTGTATCCAGAAATAAGTAAACTTTTCATGTTGGGGCTAAAATTTTGCATCAAGATATAATTTAACATCCAAAACTTCACCCAGAACCTACTATGCTGTGGTGACTATTGTTTGCTGAACTTGGTTACATCTAAGTATTCATACTCTCAGTCATACTCCTAAAAAGTCAGACAAATAGTTATTTTTTATCATCCTTATATACATGTACGTGTGTGTGCAGATACACCTCTTCAAGTGATTGTACTAAATCAAATAGTTACACAATATGGACCATATCCTTGGTCGCTTTTGTATCAATATGATATGCTAGTATAGGGAAGTACTACAATAGACATTTTAGGTTTGAAGTTTGACAAAATTAATAACTTAAATTGGCTATGATAAAGCTTTGTATACATAGTTTTTGTTCTAGTAACCAGGTACATGTAGTGTAGTGCACCAGTATGTTTTCAAAGATAAAGAAACATTTAACCATTTCCAACGTGATAACATTCATTTTTTGTGTGAAAAAAATGACGTTTTCACTTGCATGTTTACAATCTGAAGCACAAAAGAAGGAAAAATGATATCCATCCAGTTTCAGAGCTCTGAAGAGCTAATCTTCCACTGGTCCTGATCAATGAGTACTCCTGACAGCAAAGACAGAAGCTATGTACAGTATTTACAGGTTTATCTGTACCTGGGAAGTTCACTAAGCTCCTTTCGACATGTTGAATAAGCAGTGAACCATGACTTGACTTCCCGTCCTACGGACTGCAACCCTTTCAATAAGCATGCATGTCAGGTGAGCAACAATAGCTGGAATTCCAACTCCCATGCTCTAGATCCAGAGGCACTTAAAAACGCTGTACAACACACGCTACTACTACTAGTACTAAGTACTCCCAACTTTATATATAGGTCTCTACAGATAATACTACATGTAGTTGTTCCCAACCTTTCAAATGCAAACCCTAGTAATTAATGATAATTATAAGTTACAAATTTAAATGCGCTTGATCATATAAGTTTTAGTAATTTACATTCAGCAATGTCCAGCTCTGTCAAATGTCATTGTCCTATTACAATGTGGGTAAGATTTTGTCTTTAAGAATCTTAAATTCTCTTTGAATCTGCCTGCTTTTATGTTCATGTCTTTTACAAATTGTAATACAACATCGTCGAAAGACAACATAAGCTTAATAAACACGGAAATGGGGAAATCTCAAAATGTGGCTGTATGTTTTGAAAAGCACAGAGGAAAATGGGGCACTTCTTTATATATTTATGTTACATGTACAGTACCTTTATTCTCACTATTACTATTATTGTTTTTTGTCATTCATTTAAAATTGCCTTTGTCAAAACTTACAAACCCTTCTCTGGCGACAGGTGGCTACAGTAACAGGTGTTACCCAGGGTGCAACACTTAGTCTGGTGGGTGTTCCAAATCCAAGATGGCGACCGTCAGTCAAAAGGAAGGAATGGTTTGGGCGAATTTCATCCTTGGAAGACGTGCTCCATCTTCTTAAGGTGAGTGGTACTTCATCTTTTTCTGTATTGCTTTGATCATTTCTGACAAGAATTGATGTGAATGCACAGCTGGAACTTCTTTTTTCTTCCCTTTAACAATGTGTTTTCCATAATGTGCATAATGTAGGATGAAAACCCATGCTGTATGTTTTTAAAGCTTGCTGAATTGCCATGTTGAAATTGAACATTTCCTGTATTTTGGGCCCTGAATTTGCTTTGAACATTGTTTAGTTGACTGGCATCTTAAAAGGAATTAGAGATACATGTAGATGTACATGTATGTTGTAGAAATGATGATATTACATGTCATGTCTGATGTCTTACTACAGGAGCTAGTATAAAGTATTACTATAGTAGTACTAACTAGTACTACTATAATAATACTCTATTCTATACTCTATACTAGCTCCTGTAGTAAGACATGTGGTACAAAATTGCAGCTTCACTGCAGCTCGCATTTTCAGCAAAGTACAACTACTAGCTCCCCCTTCTTCTGTGAAATCCAAACAAAATGGTTGAGATGAAGTGTAACGTTTTCTATAGCTGATAGTGCACCCCTGCCCAAGGGACAGGTAAGCGGTACATGTAAGTGCGTTGCGTTCACAATGGTTCACTTTTTTAGTAGCCAAGCACATTGCGATCGGGTCACCCCTACTCTTTTTGGGGTGTTTTACGTGCAGAACTTTGCTGCTGCTGTCTCACTGCATCATTTCAGCTGCGCGACACATTCTTTTTTCACTGTTCAATTTGTTAGTTACTTTATATGTAATCATTTATCATTGCTGCCATTGTGTTCTGACATGTCATTACATAGTATTTGTATTTGTCAATGTCTCTTTTTACATGTCACAAACCTACTGCTGCATTCAGTCATGGGTTAAGATTATTAATGACATCTGACTTTCCCAAGCTTTTAACTTTTAAGTCTATGTTAAACTTTACTTATTTGGATTTGGCTTACATTTAAACTTGATATTGTTTGGTTTATTCTTCGTCATATTATGAATGTTTTATTGGTTGGTTTATTGGTTAAAAGATCTCCATTAGTAACAGTATAGATTGTAATACTATGAATACCTCACTACTCTTCTTGGAGTCTTAATGTAATACATTTGTACACATTACAATACATGTAGTAAGCAATAGATACAGATAATAATATAATGCATATAATTATACATTCTTCAATTTACCACCCATTCTGTTTAGGCCTGTTTGCATTTGTTTGTGTTTTCAGTCTGTCTTTGATGAGGGTTTTGAATGTGGACGATACCAATGATATGGTTATCTGGGAGAGTATTGTACAATTTGTACACCCGTACAGGAAAGACTTTGTAGCTGATGATGTTCTTGGTTTGGGCAGGTTGAAGTTTTTCCGTGTTGCAGATCTCGTGTTGTAAGTGTGCTGGTTAGATACCAGATGTAGTTTACTGTGAAGTGTTGACGGTTTGCTTGAAGAAGATGATATTTTGTGGAACATACACATGTTGTTAACATTGAGTCTTTCACTGTTTAGTAATAGTCAGCCATGATATCTTGACATTGTGCATATGCTTGACCTGGGTGTGGTTAGATCTCAATAGAATTTTTCCTGCCTTATTGTGCATTACTTGTATTTGCGATGATGTTCTTTTGTGAAGTAGAGGTCCAAACCACTGTGCTGCAGTCCAAGTGTGTCAAGGTAAGTGCTTCTGTCAACAGTTTCAGCAACGACTGGTCCAAATATGCCACACTTCTGCTGATGGCAAGGTTTTTATTTTATTTTGATATGATGTTTTGATTTATGGCCTTATTTTATTTCATATGTGGCTGTTTTTTCAACAGTATGTTAGATGGCAGCCAACATCAGCAATGCAGCCTGGGTGACTTGTGTATTGCTGTGTTAAAGATAATTCTAGAAAGGTCAAGGTTTTGTAACAATTTTTCAGTGCATAGTTTACGTACAGTGCATCAGTTGTTGTTATCCTTGGTAGAAGCTTGAATGAACGTAAGAAAGGTAAGTTCTTAAGAAAGTGATAGTGACTGATAGTGATCTCGATCCGGTTTAGCTCAATGTAGACCTACTCTTCCACTGGTTGCGACAGAGAAAACAGACTTTATGTACAGTATTTACAGGTTCATTGTACCAGGTAATTGCCCTAATTCTTTTGGCAAATACAACGAACAGTGGACCAAGGAGAAACATCCCTGCGACTCTTTCCGCTGTTTCCCCCTGTTATACAGCTGATTTGCTTTTAACTTCAAACCAGGGTAAACCTTGGACCAGGGCCAACGAATTTTGTTTGTGTTTGTATTGTATTCCAGGTAAACCACCCCATGGCTTAACACACTGTGTCTATACTGAACAGTTCAAGCTCATATCCGGACAGATTTATTTGATCTGCTCACACCAGGAAGGACCCCTACTGTTTTCAAAAAGTGTGGTGGGTTCTTTTGCGTGCTTGAGGTGTGGATCTCCTCAAACACGGGACCTCCATTTAACGCCCTATCTGAGGGACGTCCCTAACCGAAGCTAGGTACTCATTTTCACCTGAGTGTACTCATTTTCACCTGAGTGTACTCATTTTCACCTGAGTGTACTCATTTTCACCTGAGTGAGGTGAGGAAAGTCGTGGAGAGTGCATTTCCCAAGGGTAACAGCCAAACCAAACACCTTGCCTTTATGCCACCGCGATGCCACCACCAATTTTAACACATGAAGACAAACAAACTTGAAACTTTATTTCATGGATTGGAGTGGCCTTAATATTTGGGAAAGATGGTTACAAAGTGATCCTCATGGGACACAACAAGCTGCCCCTCCCCACCAGCAGCAACATGCTCAGGGTCATGAATATAAGCGACTGTGCGGACATGATCTCCCTCAGCTGTGAACATCTCCACTCGCCTGTTCCAACTATCAGCCACAATGACGCGACCCAAACTGTCCACACAGATTCCCGAGGGGTTAAAAAGATTCCCCGCTCCTGCACCTCGACTGCCAAAACTGGAAAGGTAGACTCCATTCTTGTTGTACTTTAAAACACGATGGTTCATCATGTCTGCGATGAAGATGTTCCCTTTCTTGTCCACTGTGACAGACTGTGGCAAGTGTCCTTCTGTTGACCCAAACCTGCTCATGTTGCATGTTTGTGTCCCTTGTGTGTGAGTAGGGCTAAACCACATGGCCTCTGTGCATGGTCTTTCAGTACAACTATTATCAGAATATTGTTTTATTGTCAGTATGATTTTGTCAGAAAGTTTGTCAACGGCAATCCCATAGATTCGAAATTTGCCATTACATTGAAACTTGGCAAGGACATGGCCATCTTTGCTGTAGTGATTGACGGCATTTTCATAATCTTTATTTCCATGATGTCTGCCCTGCAAAACGACCCACAGGGAATCGTTGTGGTCTGCGGAGATGTCCTGTGGTTCCATGTTTTCTGTGGGGAAACTGCGGAGGAAAACACCCTCCATGCTGAAGACCTGGATCCGTTCGTTGCGCTCGTCTGTCACAAATATCTCGTTAGTGGAGGACATGGTCAGTCCTCTCGCAGTCCGAAACTGGCCAGGTTCTTTTCCTCTCCCGCCAAACGTGACTCTCTGTCCCTTTTCTGCGGGTATTAAACAAACAATCATGTGTACATGATGAAATATGGTCAATAATGCTTAATCATACTGTAGGTCAAACAGCACAGTTACAGACTTCTATTTGAAAGTAATGCAGACTATACAATAAGAGGGCCTAATGAAAAAGTACTCAGTGCAGTGTTAAAAAGATGTATTCTAATTGAGGCCAAAGGTTTTGAGTTACATTTAGGTAGGCTTATATAAGCCCTATGATTAGCTCTGGGAAGGGGGTTCACCTCTGAAGGGGGTATATTACTGTCTGTGTCTGTGTCTACAATCCTTGATCCTTTTGATGGATTCATACAAGTTTTAGTATGTTGGTAGTTATTTGGTTCCCAAGAAAACATGGCAACTTGGGCCCCCCATGCCAGCAGTACTTCAGGTACTGTAGCATTACAGACTGACGTCCCTGAAGGTGGTGTGGTATTGTAAATTCAGAAATGTTTGCAGCGGCTTTATGTTAAACTTTGCGGTTTTCGTGGTGAACTCTTTACCACAAACTTGAAACCACAGCGAAAAACCATTGTCATTGTATGACTGTAGTGCTACTATTGTTTTAACCGCAAACTCAAAACCATTGCAAACACTAATTTTTCTCCCTACTGCGAAATCAAATCATTGAAAACATTTATGCATCTACAGTGCTGTCCAACTCCAAAAACAACTGGTCAGAGGACCGCCAGACAAAGATACGCCAAAAATAGTTACTCAGACTACTAGATAAAATTTTTGAAACAGTCAGACGTTTCAGACAGCATCCGCTATCTTTCGTCAGTGACTATATAAGGACAGATCTGGTGGAAGTAGGTGTTGTCCCAAGTGCCTGAAAGTTTGATGCACCAGACAAAGATCCCTTATGGGGGGAGGGGGGGGGGATATCTGGGGTTGATGAAGGGAAGGCCAAAGTTCACCATTACAGTCATGCGCAGAGGGTCCATTTTAATGCCACACAGAAACCGCATGTATATGCTATTTAAAAGTAGCTGTAGGAGGGCTCTTTGTTGGAAATGTTGGTGTTTTTGAGCTGGAATTGACAGGTAAGGGTTGTGGCTATTTCATTTAGTTAGAAAAACAGGGTTTTAGCCGTGTTTGAAGTGTCCGGTACACTTTGAAATAGGTGTAGTTTGGATGTAATCAGGTCTTGTCAAGGGGGTCATCTAGCCATGTTTTGATAGAATTTCACCACTTTGCTCAGGTAGAAAATCGGAGAAACTCAGTAGATTGACACTTTAGAGGTCAGACTTCGCTGCCAATGTGAGTTTTCCATGATCTAAACTTCAGGTAGGTGACTTTTAACAGCCTTTTTCTTATATGTTCATCATTGGAGTCTAGGGGCGAGTGAAATGCTGGTCTTTACCCAGAAGATGGGAAGAGGAGGATCACTAACATCTGTGATGGCTAAGACTGTGGCTTTAAGAAATTCACAAAAACTTTAAATATTTCATTTTACGGAATGAGATGTTCAATTTCTTGTAAGAAGTAAGAACAGTAGGTACTTGCGCCCACCTTCACAGTGGTATGTTACCTCCAAGTACTTCTTGGTGCCCGGACAGGGGTCTCCAAAGTTCATCTCTGTTACTTTCTCGCTGCACTGCTGTAAGCCTTGACATGTAAGCCTTACACTTCCATGGGGGCTGACAGAGGTTGGACTGTTATAAAATGTAAGATCATACAAGATTACTTTATTGCCTTGTCACAGTCTCAAGACACATAATTTACAATTGCAAAAGAAGTGAGCTATTCAAAGAAGCCACCAAATTGCTCCCATGTTTTTCCACCTTAAACAGACGAAAAGACGAAAAGAAAACTCCTTTGGACAAGAATTTGCCATTACCAAGTTTAAACATATTCTTATCAAAAGTAATCAAAGTTTAGTTTAAAGAAGTTATATTTTACCTGAATTCTCTTGCTACAACTTAGTACAGTAATTATAAATGCAAAGAAATATGTCATTCAAATTTTCGGCAAGTGAAAAGTTGGTTTAGGCAAGTAGATTGTTTGATATGTACTTGCTCAACTGAGTGCAAGTGACTTTTCAAAAACTTGTCTAACACTCGCTAGATAGAGATGTGATTTCAATTATGTATATCAGGCTACGGTGCTCAGCACCTACCTGTTGTCGATTTTCTCACACTTGTTACAGCCCTTGAGCCGGAGCCAGTGACAGCCACATCCTTTTTTTGTCCTGCGACCGTAGAAGGCATCGTCAATCACAAGCAGCTTGTCCGCTGCGCACGACAGTTTCATGGTTTCTCCTTCGCAGGCTGTTTCTGTGCAGTGATAGCAGGGCATTATATAGTTACCTCCAGGAAAAATGGAGTTCTTGTTTTCAGGTTGTCTGCATGTGTGGTTTTGTTGGATATTTGTTGTCAAAATAACTTTAGAACCAGTCTGCACAGGTTCTAATCATATGGTTTGTGGGTAGCTGTTGGGAACATGAAGGCCATTTTGCCCCCCCCCCCCGGTGTGTGACTTTGATACTGCAGCAGAACTTCCGTTTTTTGTATCTTTTGTCCTGCACATGATCTTATCTAGTATGATATGATATGATAATATTGATTTTTTTTTTTTCAGATAGCTTTTGATGTATGTAGGGAGAAGTGGTGTAGGTTTGGACCCATTGTTTGATATGCTTCATTGTATAGATTATTTGAATCATGCTTTACAAGATAGTCTTAACAGTTGGGAAAAAATGCGGTCAAACGTCACACTGAGGATGAAACAAGATGCTTTTTTGTTAGCTAGTAGTGCAATGTGGCCTCGCTACGGCTCGCATATTTTTGCCCAAGCACAACAGGTCACCCCTACTCTTCTCGATAAGTGTGTTAGTTGCAGAGGTTGACGTTTTACGTGCAGAGGTTTGATACCTCAAAGCTCCCTATAAAGGGTCGCCGGCTTAACGTCCTCCGATAGGACAATGCAAATCTTTTCCAGTCGTGCCCAGGTCTGTGCGCTAACTATTATGTAAAATACAATTCCAACAATGTAGAAACTGTAATGTAAACAAGTTCAACCCCAGATGATACACATAATATTTCATACTTACAACTTAAAGTTTGTAAAATTTTACTTCTATAATTGTGATACTTACTTTTTTGGATTTTTGGTCTTGTACGTTCCATGCTCCAAAGGATGGGTGGTCTTGTACGTTCGACACTCTCAAGGGTGGGTGGGTTGTGAGTACCATGGGAGCTCCCAACGTTGGATGGGTCAGTACCATGGATGCCCTCAAAGATGGTTTCGTTGTTACCATCAGAGCTTGTAATTACAGCTATAGTGGTATTGGTCGGTTCTGTTACATTGAATGTATTCGAGCTGTTGATGTCTTGCGTAGAGCTAGCCTGAAGAAAAGGGCAACAAAAATATGGTTTACTGATTAATTTCTATCCTGTTGTACAACCTGATATATACAGCTTGTTCTTATAAGGAAATGACGGAAAATTGTACATGACTACCCAAAAAAATCTTCGTCAGATCTTTCCATCAGTTGGAATTGAACCTGCTGGTATAATATACTGTTTAAAACCTCACCATTTTCCATCCATCTATATATGTTTGTATAATATTTGACATTAAAACACATCCATAACATGTGTAGCTTATTAGAAGCAGTAACTATTTAACATGTTAGACTAACACGCATGCGTATATGACGTAGCATGAGAAGCCCAAGAGAGAACCTCGGCAGGCAAAGATGCCTGTGCAGAGACCTGAAAAATAAACAGCTTGAAAGTGCATACTGGACTGGTTTCATCCTGATAGATTCCTACCAAGAGGTAGAAGGAGGGTCCGAGAACAGATAGGACGTGTCGCATGGTGTCAGAAGTGGGACTTGGAAACCATTTACATCCTGATCATGTTGTAAGTTGTTTCTGACTTCAAGAAGACCACCTGTCCAATTAGACCTCTTTTTCCTGGTCCCCTGGGTGGTCGTCTTGAGCAGTATGTAAATTAAACTAAAAGAATGTAGAATTGTTGCTGTTGACCTTACCGTTTGGACTTGGGTGTTGTGAGAGACTCCTGTGACAACTCCAGCAATGATTGCTCCCACAAAGAAATTAAAAATCAGGAAAAACGCCAGAGCAGCAAGCCAGTGACATCGATGTCCTGCAAAACAGCCTGTTTGATAACCCAAGTTAATAAAACAAAAATGAGTTTGTATAAGAAAAGTTGAAACAAACTTTTAAGGATGTAAGCTTAGGGCAACCCCTCCTTTTCAATGCTATTATCTATGTTTAATACTTTGACCCTAGTTTTTTTATAATTAGATAGCACAGAAAAATTCATATTCCTTAATGAATCCTTATGCAATTAGAAACATTCATCAAATGTACAGCTGCCTTAAGAAGTGAGAAGAAGTTGAACCTACACATTCTATACTGTCAATAGTAGTATACATTGCACATTAGCCATTGTAGATGTAGTAATATACCATTGAAGGTATTAAATACAGTATTTAGACAGAAGGCATGATTATCACAGATTATGACAACTGCAAAATGTATTAAAATGATAAAAGAACAAGGTTGCCCTGAGTCTTACAGGATTATGTCTGACTCAGTTGTCTTACCTGAAGCCTGTTGGGGGTCATTGTCGTATATCGGATTTGTCTTAATTTGGTCTACATTTGGAGGATTCTGAAGCTTGTGTACTCCTGAGTCTTCTGAGGCCCGTTGGCGAACGTTTGTTCCGTACATCGGGTTTGGGAATTGTTTGTTGTTTGGATCCTGAGGCTCCTGTGCACCAGGGTCGCTGCCTGTTTTGCCGGTGTCACCAAGCCCTGTTGTTTGTGGTGCCTTTGAAGCTGCTGTGCCGAGGTATGTTTCGTGATCACACATGTCTGCAACAGCGTAAGGTTCTATGTCAATGTCTTCAGAGAGTTCATCTTGCCAGGTCTGATTTTTAGCATCGTCTTCTTTGGTGTCTGGTTGAGGTCTGTTAGCATTTCTCTTTGAGTTCAAATTCATAGCAGCTGTACTGTCTCCATGCTTGACTTTAGCTTTTTCTTCTTCATCAATGCTTCCAACGTTGGGATTTAATTCTTCATTTTCCTCAGAGGCAGAGTACATGGCGGAGTCTTCTGCATTGATCTTATCAGATACCACATATACATCAGGGGCTGGGGTGGGGTTGTCGTCGTTTTCTGCATTGTGGTGATGTTTATTTGTGATGTCAGGTGAACTTGCAGTGCTGTTCGTACGTTCAGGTTCATTGCCAGCTACATACATGGTCTCTTCCTCCAACACGTCTTGCCCTTGGATACTGGGACAGCCTTTACTACATGTTGACAGTCTTTTTGAATCTGCAGTGTTTTCTGCGTACAGTACATTTACATCATTGGATTCTAGCTTATCTTCATTTTGCAGTGGACTTGTCAGCCCCTCTGGCTCCATATGGTTTGTAACTGTAAGACATACTGGATTGTTTTTTCCTGTGGTTGACTGGTCCATAATAATAGTGTGTCTATTGAAAAAGACAAGATGAGTCTAATGTCACGATTTTATCCAAATACCAGTGCCTGCCTTTAATTTGAAGGGGAAAAAATACAAATACCGGTAATATCACATTATCCTGGCAGGTAGCAACTTGCAACTTCTCAGACTTGGTATCATGAATCACAAATTGTCCATGTCACATCAGGCGTTTATAGCAGCACACTACATGTAAGCCAAGTAAGTCAGTCACTTAAGTCTAAACCAAAAGAGCTGCAAGCCTAGAGTAGCAATGCTGCATAATGAAATTGATATCCAGGATCATTATGCAGTAACTTGGCTTAGTCTTGTAAACTCATACATAGCATAGCAAATTGTCAGTGACTGCAAATATACCTGTATTATAAATGATTGTAATTTGATCTTTCTATGTTTAAGTGCTAAGATATATCGTCAGTCACTTTTATTTATTTTGTTTATAAATCCTTAAAGGTTGTCCCTTCAGATAATTATTATAACTTGTGTAACTTCTGTTTCATTTATCCAAGAACCGGGCAATGCAAACTACGCACAAAAAGAAATATAAATCAACACAAATGTCACCTATTGCAAAAATCTAAGACAACTAAAAAAGGAGCTTAAGAATCTTAAGCTCCAGGATAAGATAGACATCTATTCACCATGTACCACAATATTATTAGTTTATTTGTAAAACACAGTTGGGAGAAAAACTGGTCTGATCCTACTCTGCGCATGTGAGGCAGACTAATTATGAGATTGAAAGGTGTTGATGTTATATTATGTAAATGACGTGCTTATGGAAAAATCCTTTGTTATGAGGGAATGTACAATATCGAGCCGGGGGAAGGGCTGGTGCGTATGGGGGAAGGGCCAAGGAAAAATAAAACAAGTCTAGGAAAAAACTAGGCTTGGGCTGGAGGGAGGGCCAAGGGAATTTTTTCTCAGAATTCGCAACAGGGGTTTCAGAGAGTAGAGATTACAAAATTTTCCCCGACCCACCTTGGATTATTACACCTTCGATGAAAAACATATCGGGATGGCGACATCCCCCAAAATCTAGCTTGACGCGGTATGGTGAACATTCGGTCTGCAATATCTTACCCTTCACACAAATTTCATGCCTCTGTTTTGTGGCATTTTCAAGCATCTTTTTATAGTTTTTGTGTCAGTTTTAGTGTTTCAGAAAGGGGGGAGGGCCAAGGAATTTTTTTTTAGCTGGAGGGAGGGCCAGGGAAAAAAATTAAGAGCTCAGGGGGAGGACCAGGGTATTTTTTTTTTATCCGACCTCCTACGCACCTGCCCACTCCCACTCCCGATAGATACCTTTAACACACAGTCCCTAATTGAATATCAACTACTTGAGTAGACACCTCAAGGACACTCAGAACCCTGCTTCAACTTTCCTGGCCAGAACTGATAGTTAGGAATGTTAAGCTACACTAATAATAAAGAAACCCGGTCGTCTCGGTGGCTTTTCTAATAAATTTAAAGCTGCTCCAGACATTTTAGCAGCAGAGGGAGAAAATCATGTCCTCTTAGTCGGTGTCATATAACTAGCTGCTGCCGCGCTGCGTGCCTAAAAAGTTTTTGTGTTACGGTGAAGGGCTGTTGTTGTACTTGTTGTACCGGCTATATAGATTCAGATACAGATACTCTTAGACTAGTTGCTTAAGCCAGCTCTATCTCATTTCTTTTGTTCTCTGACATTTCAAACGAAACTAAGGATCAAGCAAGAGAACCAGATGGAAACAGCAGGATGGAAAGAATAATTATTGTATTTTACTCCCTATAGCTAAAAGCATGATGTACCGCTGTACTGCATTTCCTACTGTGTTTTTAGGTTGATCTTCGAGTTTCATGCAAATCAAATTGGTGTGGCCTTGGCAGAAAAGAAAGCACAATACTTCACAGAATCTTGATTTTTAGCTTGGCAGAACCAAGAATGATATGCAGCTCCCTATATAACTTGTGGATTACATGCACGAAGCCTGAAGTAAACAATGATAATGATATTAGTTCTTGCCTAAAAAGTCCAATTACAAATAACATTTTAGATTGATAGTTACAATTAATGACATTTTAACAATGGCAGTTTGGGACTGGTGGCTACTCTAGTTTCAATTGCTAATGCTCTAAATCTAGTTGGATTTATCATCTTTTTGGAAGATAGAAAATAGTTCAATACCCCACTTTTTCTGTAATGTGTTAAGGTTCTGTTATTTTAGAATGGGTGTAGTTTTTTTCTCGTCTGTAAACATGGACAGATTAGATTGTGTTTTAGTGGCTTCTTCAAATAGCTCACTTCTTTCATAATCTTTGACGGAACAGAGATGAAATGCATTTTGTCTTCCACTACTCTACTGTATTTTCACTTGCTTAACTTACTTGCTTATGTCGAGACCTTCTAGTCACGAGTCTAGATTTATTTTCACAGTCAATCATATCCTTTTGCCCACAAGCTATTTCTTATTTATAAGATATAATTCATGACTCAACACTTACTGTTTAGGTGGAGCCTTGAAATTGAAAACTGCTTTCTAGACTGGTTGTAGCTGTCTCGTAGACTGCTAGCAAAATTTCTGGTCGGTAGAAACAAGTTTTCTCCAGTCTGCTCTGGGTGAGGTGTGGTACTCCAAACTGGTAGACTAATAAGTAGATTAAGAACTGCTGAAGGCATGATGAAACAAAAATGGTTTATTGAACATTTATTTTCATCTCATCTTGTTGTGATGAACAAAGTTGCTCAGATGTTTACAGTGCAGTGCCACGTCGTCCTTGTCATGCAGCGAAGTAAAATGTTTATTTAGGTTCTGTTTTAAACCTTCACCTTTTAGATCTGATCCAAGATCTCAAGAACAACAAACAGCCTCTGCCACACCTGCAGTTTAGTGAGTTCTCGGATACATTACATATAATGATAAATGATCTATATAAGGCCTGAGAGTCAAATTCATGCATTGTTGTACGGTATGAATACTCGGTTTTACCATAGGGATTAATATACTAAACTGTATTACTACTATAGAGGCAGATCCAAGTTTCTTCAAGCCCTCTGGTGTTATTATTTCCTGCCTGCTCAAATCTTACATAAAAACCTCCTCAGAAAATTGCTAGTAAGAATATTCTTCAATCAGGGACTTTTGAAAGGTAACAAAACACATACCTCTTAACTTTCGACGTCTACTGTGCGTCTTGATCACGGAGTGACCTATAGTCTTGTTAGAGCACGAGACTAGGTCAAGACTTGTGTAAATCTTCTGGCCTCCCCTGCCTCCTTGCGGAGCAGGGGTAAGTAGGACATGGGCAGTAGACATTGTGCTCTCGCGAGTCTATAGGTACTAGGTCACTCTGTGATCAAAACGTACAGCAGACGTTGAAAATTTGGAGGTACGTGTTTTGTTACCTTTCAAAAGTCATTGATTGAAGAATATTCTAATAACTGGTAATCACACATGACTGATCATGATGAATCTCTTCAACATCCTCAGAAAAGCAAGGGAACAAATTGACGGAGGTAGCCTTCATTCAACTGGAACATGTAGATGACCCTCAATCAAAATAATTTGAGGACTCAATGTCAGGTCATACCTGGAGACAATTTTATTGGCCACAGTTCGTAAAAATATGTTCAACATTTTAAACTCTTTTTAAAAATGTTACCCATACCCAGAAGCTAATGTAACAATCACGATAATTTATTTATTTGCTAAGTTTCTCCAACAAAGTGGAAGGAATGGCAGAACAGGATTGGTGTTCCTTGGCAAAGGGCACCTTTTCAAGGCCGCCATACCGAAATCATGACAAAGTTACACAACTATAATCAATACATATTGATACAATATAAATAACAAATAGAGTGAATCAACATAGAACTCACAAGATGACTCAGCCATACACTATGTACATACAAAAGTTCAGCATAGACGATATTTCCATTCCTGGATAACAGGACTTAATATAGTCCTATATTTTTGATGTTCATAAAGAATCATCTCACCAAATTCCTTTGTGACTCCAAAGTAAGATTCATAAACTAATATTTCAGATTCAGGCCTACTGTATAGTCATGTAAACTCCACTAATCATCATCATGATAAGTTTTACCCTCTAACGAGTTGAAGCATCTACAAAGTTTTGCTTCCAGTATTCAATGGCACACACATTTATACATTTATTTATTAAAGATAATATCTTTAATTAGAACGACTGGAAAAAATTCCTGCATAAGGGGCAATTGTTAATACAATGTCTTAAAGTATGTACAGTTTTTTAACTTGCGGCACAAAAAAGAGACAATCAAGATACACAAATTTTGTGAGATTCTTTGGTCTTCTTAATGGTATTCTGTCTCACTTTTGACATGAGAGTTTTACTACCTTTTGACCAACGAGGCAGGATAGTCAAGGTAAATGTTGGGATGTTGGCTTCACAACTTCCTGTTTCAGTGCACGTGATTGGCCCCAATCATGCCCTGCCACTCACTTTTGTCGTACAACTTTGATGATACGCCATATAACAGTAATAATTAAAGCAACTGGATATGATTTTGGAAATGGTCACAGACATTTCAAGTAGCTTCCACTATGTTTTGTCAGTGACACCGAAAAGCAGTGGATTCTACTTGAAACATCTGACCGTTTCCAAAATTATATTCAGTTGCTTGTCATGCATGAGTAACTGTTATTTGATGTATCTTATTACCTGGATGTCTAACCTTTATCATGCTCTGACGAAATGTTGTGGTCTAATGAGGCCTTAAAGGTCAAATTAAATGTTGGATGACATTCTTGACTTTTAAGGTATTCTTTTCGGTGTATTCCTAGGCCTGCATCTTCCTTTTTGACTGCCAGTCCAACAAGGTCATGCAGTGTCATTAGCGATGATCTGGGAGTTGGATCAGACTTGATCGAAGGTAGTCATTATTCATTTTGGCATGTGTAAAGGGCTGAAGTCTGCCATCACTTTTTGACTTGTTTGGTTGTGAAACTGCTTCTTGTCTTACATCTGCTTGAGGGAGGCCTCAAGATTTTTGTTGGAAAGGGACATTGGAGTTGATGTACTTGTTGGATCGCAGTGGTAGATCTGGCACCTCCTCGCCGGAGGGTATCTGCAAGCCCTGTGGCTGTGACAGGGCTCTAGTAGAGTTGATGTGCCTCTTGGATCGCGGAGTCGGATCCTGAACATGAACTGCCGGTATTTCTGAGCTCTGTTGCGATGAGGCACCGTAGGGGATACGCCTGTTGGATCGGGGAGGTTGAGCTTGGATCCTCCCCATCTGAGTCATGTCCGAGCTTTGTGGGCGTGTCGAAGCCTTGTAGTTGATGTGCCTGTCGGGTCGTGGAGGGGAATCTGGCATCATTCCTGCTCGAGACGTCTCCGTGCCCTCTGGTTGTGTTGAGGGGTTGTAGGTGGTGTGCCTGTTGGATTGGGGAGGGGGGTCTCGGGGAGGTGGGTCCGAGATCGATGCTGCCAGCGCTTTTGGCTCCGTCGAGGTTGCGTCATACATGGGATTTGCCATGTCCACTGTTGTAGCATACGGAGTGATGTCTGTGTTGATTTCGTCCGGGATCTCTGCATAAGCTTGCTGTAGGGGTGCTGGGTTGTCATTTGCATTGGCAGGCGCTGGTTGGAGTGGTATGTTTCCTGCACCATCTGCAGCATTGCCTTGTACGTGGTTACGTTGTTGTCGCATCTTGTAGCACTTGCAGCAAGCAGCTGTTACCCCACTCAGAAATAACAAAGCCAGGCAGGCAATGCTGATGTATGTGAGTGTAGCGAGGCGTTCCTCCTGCTGCGAGTTCTTGTCCATGGCCTCCAAGATGATGATCTTCTGTGTTACTGTTTTGTTTTGTCTGGAAGGTGTTGTAGTGTTCATCACAATGTGGTTGGTTAGATCTGGAGTGGTACCATTTTGCAGCGGGTTCTTGCCTGTTGTTTCGTTGATCCGTTTGGTGATCGTTGCGTTGCTAGGAACAAGTGTGGTGTTTGTGGGACTGTTCTGCTTATATCTTGAAGGTCCTCCAGGATTGCTTCCGCTATCTTTCTCAGAGAAAGCAAACCTGATGGGATTCTTGGTTGAGCAGTCCCTTGAGGGTCCCTCCCCACCATGGTTAGGTTGAGTCTGATCTCTTCCGGGTCCAGTTGACTTGTTCATTGTTAGATTTGCAAAGACCTTACCTGCTTGAAACTGCACAACGCACCGAAAACTACCCTCCTTCCAACACTGAAAGGCTTGCGGACTCAAGCGGAGGGTGTAGGTGGACCTTTCGAGGTAGGACAGGCCAGAGGCATTAGCAGAGAGCGCTGCTCCATGTTCGGGAGATTGGGTGATGAGAGACTTGTGCTCCGTGTATGACGTGGTTATGTTGCCGCCACATGGCTTGAGAAACTCCTCCTCATTGCAATTGACATCCCTCCCTCCTGGATCGAACCACCTGATCTCTGGCCGCCTATCCCACTCCCAGAACACGTCGCACACGAGAGCCGCTCCGTCGTCTTGGCGGTAAACCTTGACTGTAGGTGCTGGGCATGGCATTTCCTCTTTAGTTATGTTTGCAATCTTTCTCCCAAGCAGGTTGGGAGGATAGCTGCACTCCAAGCTCTGGTAATCTTGAAATGCCTTAGCTCCTGCAGATTTCAGATAGTCCAGCACACAAGTGCATCGGAAAGGATTATTCGCAACATACAAACCGTAGGCAAACAAGCCATACCTTCTTATCCTTGCAGAGATGGACCTAGCCGGGATTGTCTGCAGCAGATTGTGTTCTAGGTGGAACTGAACCGCTGACGGTAACTTTTCCAGCCATGCAGACTTGAGATACACCAGCTTGTTGTGGTCCAGTAAGATGCTTTCAAGGCTGCGAAGAGGATGGAATGCCTTCCCGGCAATGCGTGAGATGTTGTTGTAGCTCAGTTTCAGACACTTGAGACTGGACAGCCTTTCAAAGTGCCACTTCTCCACTGCACGAAGACGGTTATGCGTGATGTCAAGGTGCTCAAGATCTACCAGCGGGTACAGAGCGTCCTTCTCGATTTCTTTGATTTCATTCCGAGACAGGTAGAGCTTCTTGAGCTTCCAAATCAGGCCAAACCATTTCCCAACGGTTTGAATGCAGTTCTTGTTCATCGTCAGTGTCAGAAGATTCGGCACTCCAGAAAACACTCCACTTGTGACTGTGCGTATGTTTCCAGGCCCCAGGACAAGTGTGTGAAGGCTACCAAGTTGAGGCAGGGCTTCTAGCGTGCCGTTCTCATTAGTGTGCCCTGCTACTTGCAGCATCACAAGGTTGTTAAGAAGACAGTTGAGCAGATTCTCTTCTGCCTGTTTGGTCATGTTGCAGATTGCGCAGGGCTTCATACGGTCAAAGAAGTCCACCTGGAGTGCAGTTCCCATTGTCTCTGGTACCTCACATTGTCCATTCTTTATCTCACAGAAGTCATGACAAGGCAGACCACTCGGCTGAGTCAAGCCAAGTGCAAAACACAAGAGGGCAAAAGTAATGCGTATATAACTAGTACTATAAGCCATCTTAGGCTCTGTGGTCGTGTGGCGTGAGTAAGCCAACCACAGCCGCCTTTCTGCAAAGCTGGTGTCACTCGGAATGGCGGTTATACAGGTTATGCAGTAGAGTCAGATTCTATATAAGGGTTTTGTACAATTGTCTGGTAAACTGTTTAGAAATATACCCTGCTACAGAAACAGCAAGGAAACTTGGTGATCTATGTGCCACAAGGCACTACATGTATGGTGAACAACAACAACTGATAAACTCTAGATCTATGAATCTAGTTACTGAAGAAAGTTGGCAGGTGATGATAGGAAAATAATGTTCTTGTTTACAGTAATTTTACTTGGCCATTGTTTCAACAACTTCTCAGCTACCTTGCTCAGGGGTTTTCAAACTACATTTTACAATGTCATGTACTTCTTACAGCTACCGTAAGTAGTGCTACAGACTACAGTAACAATGCTGTCTTGATGAACGCTACAAAAAGTCTTAAGTTTGCCAGGGAGGCTTTGATTAGGGTATGCTGTACAATATGTATATGAATATGTATGAAGCTACATCATAATATTCAGAGTTCTTGCTAAGTACAAAATAATGTCGATGTGGGTTGAACAGGTGTCTGGTCTAGTCTCTGTCTTTCCTGCACTGATGAGTTGTCTTGATGAATGTAGCTTGTCAGGGGTTGAATTTATCCACTGCAACCTGCAGCAAGATCGTCACGGTGTAAGATTCCAGGTAAAAATGTACAAAACATGCAGATTTGCAGGCTAGAAAAAAAAATTCAGGCTTTGCCAAGTTAATAATTTTGCCAGACTAACCTGTGAGGTAGTACCTTCAATTACAAACTTTGACAATCCTTTAAAATTCAACCTCCCTGCTGAAATAGCAATACGATAGTTTTTAGATTATCAGCTGTAGATATAAGATGTTTCATGTAACCGTTCAAGTCTACCTTCGATCTGTGTTACTGTGTCATTTTAACAGCTAATTTTCTTATGAAATGATGTCAAGTTATGTTGTTGATAGCTGTGAATTTTGTGAATTGCAATGAAATTCAGGTTGTCTCAACCTTTAATGTTGTAAATATTGAATAAAGTCACGGTGTAAGATTCCAGGTAGAAATGTAGAAAACATGCAGGTTTGCAGGCTAGAAAAAAGTTCAAGTTCAAATTTTTGTGTGCAGAATTTTGCCAGACTACTGTAAAATGCAGAAATGTTCGCGGTGGCTTTGTGTTTGCAGTTTTTTGCGCCTGCCGTTTCGCCGCAAACTTTAAACCGCCGCAAACTTTTTTGTCCAATACTGGAGCAGTATGTGATTATAGCGCTGTCGCAAACTTAAAACCACCGCAAGCACATTTTCCCCTTAGCGCAAAATAAAAAACATGCAAACTTAAATGCATTTACAGTATCCTGTGAACTAGTATTTGCAATTACAACTTTAAAATTTAACCTTCTCCCTGCTGAAATAGCCTTATGCACCAAATTTTTATTGTTTGCAGGTTTAAACAGCTGGGAGAAGGATAATTACACTGTACAAATGATATATACATAGAGAGATCCTTCTGTAAAAAGATACTTTATACTTCCCATATTACCCCACCCAATTCTCTGCGTTCATTGCAATTGGATTTTGTGCTAAGGATACATGTATACAGTCAGGTAGGATACATGTATACGAGGGGTGATCAATAAGTTGTCGGCCTCACCCAGAAATATGGTACACAACTCACATTTCATGGCAGAATATTATGACATCTTTTAGCAATATCCACCAAATTTCAAATTATTGTGGTCAGTACTTTCCAGTCGACGTCCATTTAAAAATCAGTAGGTATGTGTCGAGAAAAAACATGTTGAACTGTGATCAGACTGCTGAGTGAGTCAAACTCCTGATGACATGAATGCCATGAATCTGTCAAAATGTTCCCTGAACATTCCCTTCTTATTTCAACTAAAAATAAGTGGGTATCTGGCTTTCAGGAAAGCAAGTCTGCCCGCACACCTCAGGTTGCAGCTCAATTATCAATGTTTTTAAAAAAAATCCTTCTACTGTACCTCACTTAACGTTACTGGGTGTCGGCTGCAAAGTAATGATCACAATGGTTTGAATTTTGGCAGACATTCATAAAAGCCTGTATAGTTTAAGATTACTCCCCGATATCTAAGTTGTGCACCTTAATTCTGGGTGAGGCCGAGGACTTATTGATCGCCCCTCGTACAGTCAGGTAGATATCTAGATCTGAAGCATACATTATATAAAAAGACACTTACTGTTGGCAAAGCCTCAGAAACCACTCAGCTGCAAACCTTGTCAAGGCACAGACTCTCTCCTCAGACTCTGTTTTCACGTGAATCTTCCAGAAACTGTTCAGTATTCATATCAAGGTGTATTGCAGCGTTACTGACAAATTCTGCTGTCAGAAGCAACATGCCCAGTCAGTACTAAGCGAGGTGTGGTACTCTGGTAGACTTATTGCTTCATTAAGACAAACTGATTGGGTTATAGTCGCAAAACAATTTACATAATTTTTCGTGTTGTGAACTCAGTTAACCCTGTCTTCATGTATTATAAATTTACATGAAGGTCTCAAATTTGCATTACATTTATGAGTTCTCATTAAATCTACGAAAATTTTAGCAAAGACTTACATGTAGCAACCTTGCAGGTCTAGATTTAAACAGAAGTCTGGGAGGAAAACTGAAATCTGACTGATCATATACTCCTGTTATCTATGCGTAGCAAGGTATAGACTGTTTCCTCAGACACTGTCTTCATCTTGATATCCACCATTCTTTAACCCTTGTCTTGCTGGCGTTTTCTACACAAATTATCTCATTAATTTGATTTCTTACTCAGGTCATTTTCCCTTTACTTTTTCTGTGCTGCGGTGGCATAGTTACTTCCCCATTTGGTGGGTTTTGCTTTAGTGATGCGCTCAGTGGAAAAACATCCCCAACCTGTACATACATGTATACTCTGTAATGTGCAACCCATATAGGGGTCTGCAGGACAAGGGTTAAAAACCAACAAATTTAATTTGTATGGCCTAAGGATTAACCTTATCTGCCAAGGCAACAGGACCACAACATGTGCCGGTACCGACAGTGCGCATGCTC
Source organism: Branchiostoma lanceolatum (assembly GCA_035149815.1). NCBI lineage: Eukaryota > Metazoa > Chordata > Leptocardii > Amphioxiformes > Branchiostomatidae > Branchiostoma > Branchiostoma lanceolatum. The sequence continues at coordinate 2,260,990 of CM068880.1, forward strand.
GAGTCTTTTGAATCCTAGTTCTTCGGAGAAATTGTTTACACAGACAGCATATTGGAAATGAATATTAAGACTGAATAGCAAATATTCAGAATGCATGAGTATTCACTTGCCGTGGGCGGCCCAGCACCCGCACACATGCCGTCAAATAGTTTTGGATGTTGCTATACAATGTCAGGGACTATTCCCCTAACTCACTGAAGTAAAGTATTGAGAAAAGTGGCTTATTTTGCACTTTATCTATTGTAAATCAGTCCGATTGTAATAGAACAACTGCTTCCTCAGGGTTCGGGGAATGACCTTCAAACACAATCTATACTTAATGGACGTGTGCAAGGCCACTTTCTTAGGTTTAGTCTGAGATTCGTCTGTTGCTATGGCCGGAGTGTAACATAACATGTATAAGAGCCAGAAGTGAGCATGCTCAAGACTTTTGAGATGGTCAAAGACTTTCAATGATTTGTTTACGCAGACAGCATATAAGAAATAAGCAGTAAAACTGAATATCAAAACTTCAGTTTGAAGTATGATATGTACAATTATATGTTTCTTTGAATATAGATAGCAAGCCTGTATTCTTACAGCTTCTCAAATTTCAAGTTGCTTTTTAAATTGATTATATCCTGTTATTGATGTTTTGAATCCATGCTTCTCGAGTATAGAATTAACTCCATTTCTGAAACTTTAATTTGTTTTTTTTCGTATTTTTCTATTCCCAGTTATGCAGGGACAACCCATTGATGTAGTGGAACCAACCATTTGCCTTAATGGGGAGGAGCTGGAACCAACCATTCTTTTCCATGGGGAGGAGCTGGAACCTACCAATCTTCTCAATGGGGAGGAGCTGGAACCTACCATTCTTCTCCATGGGTAGATGCTGGATATCTGCATCAGTACTGATGAGTGGTAGAGTTATCAATAAGGTACTTCTCAGGAGGATGCTAGACACAGTATTAGAAACCCAAACTTTGTGCTTAAACTATTCTTGAACATTTGCAGAGACTCAATTGTGTAAGTCAGAAATACTTGATTTGTGCTGTATTGCAATGTACAGTCCAAAGTTTATCTGCTCACTGTTTCAGCCTCTAAGAATCATAACTATTGGATCATTTTATGTAATTCTGTGTGTTTTTTTTGTCTGACTTTGTGTTGGCACTTTTTATTATTCAGTGACTGAATCATTTGCAAGGCTTCTCACTAGAGGAGGCACCAAGGGTGGCGGCTTACCGGACCAGATGGAGGAACCACTTGGAGCCCCATGCGCCACGAGGCACGCAAGGGGACTGAAGGGTTTAGAGTAAATCATTTAGGACATGTTTGTTATTGATAAATGTTTACTGTCCTTGGTGCTGAATGACATCCACAAACACACATCCCTGTCCTTGGTGCTGAATAACACTCCCCGCAAACACATATCCCTGTCCTTAGTACTGAATGACACTCCCCCACAAACACACATCCCTGTCCTTAGTACTGAATGACACCACTCTCAAACACACATCCCTGTCCTTGGTGCTGAATGATACTCCCCACAAACACACATCCCTGTCCTTAGTACTGCATGATACTCCCCCGCAAACACACATCCCTGTCCTTAGTACTGAGAGACACCCGCCCACAAACACACATTCCTGTCCTTGGTGCTGAGAGATACCCACCCTCAAACACAGATCTGTAACTACAATCTATGTTTCTGCTTATTGCAACAATGAAGGGGTTTTAGAATGCTTGTGTGATAAACATTATGCATGTCCAAGATTCATTCATTCTGTAATGACTATTGTGATAAGAAATTCCTTTGGTGAAAAGATTTTAAAATCATCACGTTTATGTCTTACTTGATTTTCCCTTGGCAGTGTTACTGTGTAACAGGTTTTACGTCCCTGCCTTAGATGCTTTTGGAGCTAACTTTGGGTTCTGTTAACAAGAGAGATACTATAAATACATTTAAGTTTGCTGTAGTTTAATTTCACCACAATGCTACAGTATTGGACAAAAATGTCCGTGACCATAATACCCCTGAACATTTCTGCATTTACAGTATGTTGTGTTAGATGTATTCTCATGTGGTTGCTGTTTGACTGTGATATTCTGTGTTCACTTCTGGATGTGCTCTTCATTGCCTCACTAACAAATGTCATGTTCTCTTTCCCAAACCCAAAGCAGGTTTTAAAATCTTATTAAATGTGAACATCATAAATGGTGGTTAGATGTATCTTGTATGATGACATATGTATGTTCTGGGAATATTGTTGGTGTATGTAAATTTGGCATGCGATTTCTGAATGAGTTTTTCTTATGCGCCATAGGTTATGGGAAGCTGATACTGTATACCTGACCATGTTCCTGTGTGCCTGCCCATGTACCTGTGAGACCTGTCCTTATTCCAGGAGGACCTGTCTGTGTTTTTGTTGGACCTGTCAGCTATCCTGTGTACCTGTCCATATATTCCAGGAGGATCTGTCATCTATTTACAGAGAAGAGAACATCGGACTTTGACAGTGAGTTGGCTTTCGCTTTTAGAATTCTTTCAAAAATGGGGTCTGCATGCCGCAATGCGTAATCAGTTGTTTCAGTTTTGCGTCAAGCGAGCTGTGCCGCCATGAGTTGCTATAAAACGTACTCCGTGTGTTATGTGTAAAGTGTGAATGAAGCATTGAACTTGGCTGACGTGTTCCTGAATTCAGCGCCTGATCAAGCATTTAAATTTTGCATAATTCGAAACCGGTTTGCTCTGAATTAAAGTTAAATGTAATCTGTGCATTATATGTTAAGCGTGAAGCCATCACAAATGATGCGTGGCCAATGCGTTTCAGAATTTTGTGCAAAGCGCGATCGGGACTTCCCATGCAGATCCCTAGAAATGACAATGAAAAAGTTGGGACAGGGCATGTCTGTAATCCTCAAATTTTTTGTTTACTGTCTAATATTTTCAGTTCAAAACATCAAAACTGGCCCTCCCTGCTATTTATTGTCATTTCTGAAAGAGTTCACATTTCTTGAACTAACATCTAGTTTAAACTTGTTACTGATATTTTATTGTAGATGTGGTGGAGAACACAGTACATTTCCCTATTGGAGGAGAGCACTTGCGATGTTGTCTGTTGTTCCATTCTGTATGGCAATGGGTTATATTTCTAACAGCATTTTGCAATCAAACTGTTTTCCCTGATATCCTCTTCATCATGATCCACAATTCTGCCCTTTTATAAAGGACTTTTCTGAAATGAAAATTGTAATTATCGTAAAGCAGATGAATCTTTTATCAATTTTTATCATCTTTTAACATGTATATGATTTTACACATATAACATGCTATGGACTGAGACGATAGTAAAATGCCTGAATACAATTTGCAGCAATTCAAAATAAAAGACAGATACAAAACTGTAAGTCCCAATCTCCTTTTTATTTGAATAACTAATAAAGTTTTTAATTCACAACCAAGGTGCTACAAACAGCTAACATTTCCTTTTTATTCCTTTTGAAAAGCATGTATTACGTAAAATGATATATCAAACATGTATGGCAGCAATGCAGATAAACTGAAATTGATTGCCAATTTGTTGCCATGTTTTGGAACAATGACCTAACAGATGTACAATGGAGTAGTATTGCCTTCGATAGCTGATCAGAATATCTTCAAACCGAATCCAATACTATACTATAGTCTACGCCCCTTAGGCTTCGCCAAAAAAAGTAACAGTATAGATATCGCAACTATTACAAATCCAAGGGACGTAATCAATGGCAAAAGAAATTATCAAACATATTCCTAGCGATCTTAATTGCAAAACCTTAGTATAAGATACAACGATGAAGGTTAGACATCCAGGTAATAGGATACGCCAAATAACAGTTACTCCAGCAACTGGGTATGATTTTGGAGCATTCGCTACTTTTGGTATGACTCTGAGCAAGATTTGTCAAATAGTAGGTTTTAACCACAAACTATGAATTGATATGCAAATAAAGAGAAGACAATAGATTAGATAGTCCATTTAGATATTGTAGAAAGTCACATGTGACAGGAATCAATATGTTAGCTGTGCTATGCAGAGAAGGAATATGTTGGCTTTTAGACTGTATAATTTGTGAATGTTTTCCAGACCGTGTATGAATGCACTTCAGTGACCTCCGCAGACCTTTAACAGTGGTCGTGAGAAGCCGATACACAATTTTTTTTAGGTCGTTCCCTAAAGTCAAACATATACGTTTTTCGTATTTCTCTAGTGCTAGTGCACCCTACTGTAATTTTTATCACAGCGAAGTCAGTCACCTTTTGGTTCTCAAGGTCTCACACGGCAGTTAGGCCGTTCCATAGGAAATAACGTTAGAACTTGAACCTTTCATGGCCGTAATTCCGATAAAAATTCAGAGTTTATGGAGATGTTTTACTTTCTATTGCAAGCACAAATGTTGTTCAGACAATGAAAAAAATGTCACCAAAATATAAGCTGAGGAAGCGATTTTTAATGGCATTTAAATCTGAAATTACCTACCAGCCGCAAGAGGCTTTCTGGTGCCGATAGAGCCCAACCGTAGTACTCAGGTCTAAAAGGCATGTAAGTCCGACAATTGCTTGGGCGCCAAAACTTTCCTGCCTTATCCTGTCAGACATGAACAAGCTTCCTTCTCAAATGCTTTGTATATAAGGTGGGATCGATCAAAGGCAATTTATGATCGACTGAAACACCTGCCTTTGGGGCCCAATTATTGTTTGAGTCCGCACTCTTTGGGCATCTATACGCAGAGTAATTCAGGCATGAGACCTTAACATATCTTCCTCTTGTTTATCTCTCGTAGTAGAATATGCCTGAAGGGTAAGTGAAACAGAACCAAGATTATTCATATGTCAAAACCTAATGAACAAAATTCGATTGGAGAGAATAATGGAGAGTTAATGTGTGAGTGATGCACATTCTATTTCCATCTACAATTTTGTCAGTGATCATATGATGAAGTGGATTTGAGGGAAAACGCTTTTGGTTACTTAAGTTAATGGTTGTTGGAAATATGTCCCATTGCTTTACTGAGAATGGAACAGGCAATGTTGTGCTTTGTTTTTGTGAAGCGAAATGTAAGCTTTTGGTAAGCTGTGTGTGATATTTGAACGAGAAATTGAGTTGAGGAATCAGCGAAATAAAAACAAATCTATCAAAAGTATGCCAAAACTGTTAACTCAAGCTACTGGATAAAATTTTGAAACAGATGTTTCAGACAGCATCCGCTATCTTCCGTCAGTGACTAAGAAAAGATCTGGCAGAAATAGATATGTTAACCTAAGTTAATCTATCAAATGTACTGTAGCTAAAGAGCACTTTTGTGGGGAAATTTTACAGTGGATTATCTTGGAGGAAATTATGGGTTTAGTTTCGCTGATTCCTTCTCAAGTTACTTTGCTATCACTGTTTATGAAGTTGTAACAATATCAATCTCCTGTTGCAAAATTTAGGACTCGTCTTATGTTTATCTAGTAGAGTTTGACGGTGATACTTAACACTGACAGACTTTATTTGATGAGCTCGAGACTTAGCCTGGATTTTGCAGCATGAGGTGAGTTGTTACAGGCCGTGAACAGTGATAGGCCGTGAACAGTGATAACAGAGTTTGATTGATTTCTACTTGTTCCTGGGCTTAGCCTTAGAACGTTTGTCCCAGGGTTTTAACTTACACATGCCTCGACTCTGCGTAGTAAACCTGTTGACAAACAACTTTGTCCGTCATCCTCATCAGGCCTGCTAACACAGAGAGGGGCTTTGTGGATGTATTTATTCTGGCCCAAAGGTTTTTCCTCCAGGCTCCCCCCCCTTATTTGCATTTGTTAACAGAAAAGTTAATTGGATTAAGTTTTTCCCGCCGATTCTGTTAGAATGGTTTTTTTCCTCCTAATTTGCATAAATTTGCATATTCGGGTCTCTTCACTCTCCTGATTTGCATACTTGGAACTCTTTGCTATTCCCGAGACAGGCCTATAGACATTGCACTTTGTATCTTGTATTCTCATCTGGATGGTCAGGGCTTAGAATGCATGCGTTGTGTGTATTACTTGTATCAAGTTTACTCATTCACTGAGTGTCTTTAATCTTTTTCATGATCAGTCTGTGCAAATGTTCTCCCGAGGAATGTCTTTTCTGGAAGACATTGGGGCGTCGAAACCCCAGTACACAAGCACATTGACTGACAGGAAAAAGAACGAAGACACTCAGTGAATGAGTAAACTTGATACAAGTAATACACACAACGCATGCATTCTAAGCCCTGACCATCCAGATGAGAATACAAGATACAAAGTGCAATGTCTATAGGCCTGTCTCGGGAATAGCAAAGAGTTCCAAGTATGCAAATCAGGAGAGACCCGAATATGCACATTTATGCAAATTAGGAGGGTGAAAAAACCATTCTAACGGAATCGGCGGGAAAAACTTAATCCAATTAACTTTCCTGTCATAAATGCAAATAGTGTGCTCCCCAGGGGAGGTCTTTGCCAAGCTCAAGACCTGGTGGTTTGAATCACCAGCATACCTTTGCAAACAGACAATAGAAAATTAAAACAAACCAAACTTTGTTATTTTTAGAATGGCAGCCAATAGCAATTTAAAAATCCAGAAATAGAGGAATTTACAAATGTTTAGGTTCATGAGGGAAACAGGACGAAGACGATTGATTCATAGTTTCGATCATGTGAAATTGAACGTCTCAATAAAAATAGACCCCTTTCCAAACTCATTTTGCATATTCTTTTGCCAGAGCGAACGTGATTGGAATGCACAGCGATAAGACCAGGGTAGCGGTAATACATTATAAATCAATGGGGTTCCCAATTGAAAATGGTGTCAAGTCATATTCGGTGGGGAGTTGTTCTCCTTCTTGATCAAGTTTGCCACAAGTAGATAATATTGTTGTGGACAGTTGGACTCGATATCGGCTAATAAGATTGTGAATAATTATCTGTTCATTTTTCACAGTTCCTGACGGAATGTTGAAAGCGCGCTACAGTATTAGAGTGCATCGTATATGTTTACACCGCATGTTTGTAGTTTCCGCAGATAATGTTAGCTCAAGTCGAAAAAAATTCCCACAAATACGTAAACATTTTGGGCTGGGATCCTTGTACAAAATGTAGCTACTTACTAAATAGGTATAAATAAAACAACATTTTGCCGCTAGTGACCATGCCAACATTGCCATGGAAATATGTGAGTAGGGAGGGTGTCATGTTTTCTGTCTGGCCTTTCATTAAATCACTTCGCCTGGCAATATTTTAAATTTCTGCTGAATGAAACCCCTACAAACTGAAAATGTAGGCTTGAGTTCAAAGTTCTTTTGGGTAGAAATTTGGCAAAAATTATTTCTACCTATGTATGCAGGTACAGGGATCCCAGCCTGAAATATGTACGTTTTTGTGGGATTTTTTCTTGACTTAAGCTAAATTCATCCAGGGGAAACTACAAGCATGCGGTGTTAAACATATAGGATGCACTCTATCATCAGATCACTGTAGCACACGTTCAACAGCCTGTCAGGAACTGTGGAAAATTAACAGAAATTCACAATTTTATTGGCCGATATCGGGTCCAACTGTTCGCAACAATATCATCTAGTTGTGGCATGCATGTACATTTATATCAATGAATTTCACCCAGAAGAAGAACATCTCCCTACAAAGATAGCGTGACGCTGCTTTCTATTAGGGACACCATTAATTATTTATTATCACGTGTCCTCTCGCGAGATAAGATTAAAAATGGCGTCGGAGTTTGGGAAGGGGTCTATTCTCAAAAACTGATACGACAGCATTTGACCAGGGGTGGCACAGGAACAGATGTTTTGGTAAGGATTGTACAGAAGGTGAAAATGAATACATGACTCGTATCATTGACCTTTATTTATACTACTGTTATTGCTTGTACAAAAATGATTCAAGAATGAGGAAGAAAATTTCAAAATTAATGATTCAAAGTAATTGTTATCAATCAAAACTTAACATCATGCTTGTCAATTATATGTAAACACTTTCGACTTGAATGCTTTGATATTGAAATTATTAGAATTCCAAACTTAAAGTGAACGGTGTTAAGAATAGTTTGTAAGTTCGGGGTTTACAAATCATTATAGGAACAGTCACTGATGGAAAACACCTTTGAATAGTTTCTGTGTATGATACAAAAGGAAGGCGGGGTCACACACTGATTATCATGCAAATTAGAAGAAAGTTATGGAATTACTCATTAATTTACGAAATCAGACCTTTCGAAACATTTAGGTAATGCCGTAGACGACAAATTTCATCACTTTGATGAACTGTAGAAGTGTATATGCAGTTACTAGTTTATCTCATCGGGCGAGTTCAGAGCCTACACTGGATTTTTAAGGTCTCACGCTATGAGTTACGTGCAGGATTTGATGCACATCCCGAAGCCTGTACTGTATAATTATGCTCTATAATATGAATAAAAGTCAATGATACATGCATCTGTTTGCACCATCTGTACAATCCTTACCAAACTGTTTTCCTGCGTCATCAAATTGTGTATACACGTGCTGTCGTATGAAAATACTTTTCAATTTGCTGAGATTCGGGAGACATACTTATGAAAGATATCTATTGAATGTTTATTTTCACATGATGTCATCAACACCGAAACCATGAATTGCCATCTGCACCGGGCAAAATGTCCATAAGTCCATGATGCATTTTAGTATGATAATATATCCAATACATTTTGTTTTGCTGATTCCGTAACTCAATCCCTCTCTTTGAAACATCACACACAGCTTACCTGTAGTACATTTCACTTTACAGAAAGAAAGCACAACATTGCCTTTTCCATAGTCTGTAAAGCAATTTCCAACAATCATCATGTAACCAAAGTATTTCCCTGAAATCCACTTCATCACTCACAAAACTGTTGAGAGAAATAAAGTGCAAACCACACAAACTTGATCATTGCCTTGACTTGATGTTAAACATTGTTTATTCATGAGAAGCTCAAATCTCCATGCATGCCGCTTTTCATTGAGGCCATGTCAGAGAAGAGGTAAGGGTGTTAGACAAAATATAACAGATTTGTCTATTCTTGAGAAGCTCAAATCTCCATGCATGCCCTTTTTCATTGAGGACATGTCAGAGAAGAGGTAAGGGTAAGACAAAATATAACAGATTTGTTTATTCTTGAGAAGCTCAAATCTCCATGCATGCCCTTTTTCATTGAGGACATGTCAGAGAAGAGGTAAGGGTAAGACAAAATATAACAGATTTGTTTTTTCTTGAGAAGCTCAAATCTCCATGCATGCCCTTTTTCATTGAGGCCATGTCAGAGAAGAGCTAAGGGTAAGACAAAATATAACAGATTTGTCTATTCTTGAGAAGCTCAAATCTCCATGCATGCCCTTTTTCATTGAGGCCATGTCAGAGAAGAGGTAAGGGTAAGACAAAATATAACAGATTTGTCTATTCTTGAGAAGCTCAAATCTCCATGCATGCCCTTTTTCATTGAGGTCATGTTAGAAAAAAAGGTCAAAAAGGTGAAGTCTTATGTGATGAAGAGGATATCAGGGAACAGTCTGATTGCAAATGATATTGACGATATACCCCATTGCCATACAGAATGAAACAACAATATTGCAAGTGCTCTCTTCAAGGGAAATGTACTTTGTTCTCCGCCATATCTGCAATAAAACATTAGTCACAACCTTAAACTAGGGGTTAGTATAAGAAATGTGAACTCTTACAGAAATGACAACAAACAGAAGGGAAGGCCAGTTTTTAACAATGGTATTTGGAAACTTAAAAATTCAGAGGATCACAGACATGCCCTTTCCCAACATTTTCATTGTCATTTTTAAGGATCTGCATGCATTGGGAGATCCCGACTTTGGTAACGCCAAATAGCCTGTATACAAAAACGAATATCTTCTAGAAGGCAGATTTTTCTCACCTGTGGTGTATTGCCAGGTCTCACCTGGTGGAGACAGGTACAACAGTCCTGCTACTCCTCAGGATGCACCGAACTATGCAGAAAGAAAGATTAGTCTGAGACAAGTGACAACACCAAATAGCCTGTATACGAAAAATGAAGATCTTCTAGAATGTAGGTTTTTCTCACCTGAGTACCCTGTCACCTGTGGTGTCTTGTCAGGTCTCATCACCTGGTGGGAACAGGTACAGCTGCACATCCACTCTGCAGGACACCTGTAAGAATCATTGAATAGACATGCATGTAAGGCCTAAGAAAATAAATGTTGTGTTTCTGATTAGGCCATGTTGATTTGATTACATGGATGACATCCGCACATGCATTCATTTAGGATTTACGCATCTTCAGTCACAAAATAAGACAATTCTTGGTGCAATATTTATACCGGTACAGTAGCGGTTTGTCATGATCCGGTATTTTAGACCTGTACCAAATATTGGCTTTTTATGGTACAAACAGTATTGGTCTGAAATGGACTTAAGTAATTTCATATCACAGAAACCTGTGTTCAAAGAACCAACCTTAGTACTTTAGTACTTAGTACTAGAACCTTAATCCACCCCTTCCAAAGAATTCTGTTGAGATGTACATTATGATTAAACGAACATGAAAGCTGAAATTTGTGTACAAAAATGGCAAAGAGCAATAACAATTTCTATCCATGAATTGTTTTGAAATTTTGTATTCAAGGGCTTACTATGTAGCTACTTGTTTTCAGTACTTTGCAAGAGGTCACATGTAGAAAAATGTAGCCTACACTATGAAGAAATTATCTCAAAGGGACACAGATAGCATGAAAGACTACAGAATGCACAAATGAAAAGCGGCCTGCCTGCCAATTTGAGTTTATCATGAATAAACAAAGGTTCAAACAAACAAACAAACAAACATCAGAGCAATCCCTGTCCTTAGTGCTGAATGCCTTCCAGTGTCTGATACTGTGAGAAATAAGCTAGTTTGCGGTTGCTACTACGCATATGCAGTGTCAAAGGTGAAGGCCCCTGGCTTGTAAACAGTTCTCGTCTCGACATTGTCTCGATTTGCATAACAACGCCCCGACGGGTTTTGTTTACGTCTAGGGGCCTTCACCTTTGACATTGCACATGTGTAGTCGGAACCGTGAATGGGCTTATATGTCACTAGCATCCTGCAAGTAGACTATCAAAATCTCCATCAATATATCTTAATCAGAAAAAAAACACAAACATATGCCTATAGGGAAACAGCTGCTGTAATTTGTTCCACACTGAGATTTAAAACGGACTAGTTTACAACAATAATGATCTTCAAGCAATAAAAAGAATTATTTAAGTCCTGAAAATGTTAAAATTGGGTAACAATAAAGGAGCAACAGAGATATGATTGAGCAAACAAAAGAAAGGTATCAAATTCTCGAATTGAATTTATTTCAGCAGCTTAAAGCTAAGACGTCACCGTTTAGTTTACCCAAATTTTGGCGGGAAAATGAAAATGACGTAATCCTGCACATTCCAACAGGTGGTCGCCAAGCCCAGCTCGCCACGTGGCGACAAATAAATAAGAAATCGTTTGTAATACGGCTTTCTTTTACAAAAATATGAACTAAAACCTTCCATAACTGACAAAAAAGACATACAAATACACTCAATGTTCTATAAGCACACCATAAGAAGGCGAATGTTGAAGAAAACGGTACAAAATGGACTATTTCCAAGACTGTCTTCTCAAATGTGAATCAGGAATATTCGCTTGGGACTTCAAGAACTACACTAATTTTTTTACGGAATGTAATTTCACATGTTCTTTCTGGTGCCTTAGAAATAATATCTACGAAACAGTTTGTAGTTTTACCTTGTAAGGACGCCGCAGTCTCCCCCACCGCGCCACGCCGCCTCCGTCCGTTCGTCTCGTCTCGCCATGTTGTCGTCTCCTCCAAAATCCAACACAGGGCAGGGAACCCGCGTTTTCTCCTCAGAACAGCAGAAATTCCCGGCGAAAACTTCCCAACATCGTGCTGCACACTTAAGAAAAACATTCCACCGACAAGACCAGGGAAATATTCTCCAGAATTTTCAGAAAATGAAAATAATTCCAGAGCATATCGTTCAACAACACAGCAAACAGCACTATCAGCCTGGATCATACCAACAGTGATCTTTTCACGGGGGCCACCTCATACTACTTGTTTGTTATTCATTTATTCGGGCTACCTATGGGTCTTGTGTAATACATTATATTAATTGCCCATATCATTTTTTGTGTTTTGGGCTTGGAATAAACATAATCCGTCGATTCTGTCAGCAGTTATAAGGGTTTTAAAAATGACAATCAACGGATGCCACCCCTCAGTCCCATCAGTCCGTGTGCCTCATTAATTCAGCTTCTTTCACGGTCATGTTTTAGCGTCCCCTATCTCACAGTCCGCCAACTGCAGCATTGCGAACCGTGATAAACCGCACCGTTGCAAGGATAGGATCCACCAAGCAGGTGTTGTAGAGCCTCCTGTATTCCACCATTCAGATGACTAAAGTACCACAACCAAGGTGCTAACTCGTTCATTTAACGCTAGGAACCATAAATTACACGATTGCATTACTCTAATATGGCGCTAACATTTCCACAAACCAAAGGCAGTGTGTCTAACCATATTCTAGGTGCAAAGAAGGGCGCTAACGAAAGTCAATTGGATTTTAGATCGACAGTCGGTTATACTGTGATGTATTCACTAAAACTGGATAATCAGGGCATAGAAAGTGTTCAAGGTTGACCTTTACGGACCTCTGGTCACCTCGGAAGGTCACTACATTATCCTGGTTACCCAGCTTAAAACATATGCATATTGCACAGTATAACCGATTGTCGATCTAAAACATAATTAATTCCTCCTGAACTCGATTGCTTCTTACTTTTACACCTAGATCAGGCCGTGATGCTATATATTTGTTTTTTGTAATTGTTAGCATCGCTGGGGGCACTGTAACCGTGTAAACAAACAGGTTTGCTGAGAACCTTGGTTGTAGTACCTCAGACAACCGTATAGCTTCTCTCTTGTACCGTGCCGACTGCACATATGGTACGTTGATAATGGATGACAATTATTGACTTTTCCTTGCACAATATAAACTATGCCATTTTGACAGCGTAAACTGTGTAATCAGGCGAGTTTGCTGCTAGCTCTAGTTGCAGTACTGCAGTCAGCCGTAGAGTGTCTCTTTTGAACCGTGGCAAATGTGCGTGGTACTAGGACATGGTATCATATCAGAAGGCTAAAACAAGTGTCAAAACCGAGGGACGGTAGCACACGACACTGTCTATTGCAGTTTGCGTTTTCTACAGCTTACTGAGTGATGCGGGTCGTGCCAGCGCGATGCCTCTTCGGGAACCAGGGTGTCTGACATGAAGCCATAGGGAAGGCTACAGCACCCCGGCGAAAGACATGCACCAGAAAGCTGTGATACATTTCGAGGATCACACAGTAGCGCCTCTCGATGGTTGTTTGACCAAGTGCAGCATTGAACTAGGGGGAACTGCAGTTGTTTCAAATTATTTTCGAAATTTTGTGTTTTTACTCCATTTCATTTCTAGGCGGTTTTGCCATAATAGCTACGACATTATCCAAGACAACTATATCACGTACCACATTTTACCTAAACTCCAAGCAGACCTCTACGGGGGCATAATGCTATGCCGCCAACAATCTTCAGCCGGCCCTTATGACAGCAAACAGATTTTCTTCCTCCTACGATTGAACTTTCATTTGTCGAGGAAAGATTTGAAGTCCTGTTCGATCCCGGTGTTGTAACCCAGATGCCTGAAGTCCCGCCATGCACTAGTTACTTGACCTTTTCTACTTTCTTTCCCTTATGATTTACACCTCCTCAGAGTTTACTGGCATGTTTGTGAAAAGTTGCGCTAACATTTCCACAAACCAAATACAGTGTGTCTAACCTTATTTTAGCTACAAAGAAGGGCGTTAACGAAAGTCAATTGGATTTTAGATGGACAGTCGGTTATACTGTGTTGTTTTCACTAAAGTTGGTTAATCAGGGCATAGAAAGTGTTCATGGTTGACCCAAGGAGGCTCTATACGACCTGCTTGGTGCATCCTATCCTTGCAACGGTGCGGTCCTGGGTTGATCACGGTTACTGCAGTTCGCGGGCTGGGAGATAGAGGACGCTAAAACATGACCGTGAAAAAAGTTGAATTAATGAGGCACACGGACGCGTGTAGTGGTTCCCAACATCTGCTTGGAGATGACGTGCGCACTGGTGCAAGGTCAATGCCCCCGTTCTCGGCCTGCTGATTGACTGTTGGCGGTCACGTACACAAACCGACCAGGTCAACTGAAAGCAGTCTGTTTCTTTTCACGCCACAATTTCCCAAGACAACAGAAGAGGTTGAAGAAAGTGCCTTGCCTGGGTGAAGCAGAGACATTCGAAGCCTCCCTATATACAGCAAGAAGATCGCGTTTACCGAAGACTTTGACGTGCCATATCCTATCTACAGGAACAGCCTTTTGATATTAAGAAAGTAAGTTTTTATTTTTCTCTGTTGTGCCAAACAACGGCATTCTTCTGTGAAGCTTGCAGCAAGCTCTGTAAGGGTCCAGCTAGCTGGGCTCGTTGCCAACGGTCATGCCCAGTGCCGCTAAACAGACCATTCGACGCAGGACGTATTGAAAGACTAATACAGACCACGTTTGAACTCATCAGCACTGTTGGCCAGCGACACCGAACGTGAAGAAAGGATACGACGTACAGTATGTACAGTTTCTTATTGAGCTTTCTGTGAATATCACTTAAGATCATCAATTAGCGTTGTCCGCGTATCGTTGTAGCTCTCAAAGCAAATGTTAGGATAGAACTTTTGAGCTGCCCGATGTTTGCATAATTGCATGTCAGAAACACAGGCAGCTCGAACTGAACGGGAATCAGGACGATTCGACCCTTTACCAACTCGGCCAAACCGTTAACATCCTGGTCAACTCAGCCCAACACACTGGTCAACATGGCCAGGGTTAAGGTTAGAATTATGGTTAGGGTGTTGGCCAAGTTGGTAAAGAGCCGAAGCGCCTGACATGCTTGCGTAAAGGTCACGATCTTGTCCCCGGACATCTGCTTGGATCCCCTTTGTCTGCCTGTGTAACATTCTCCAGGTGTAGCCTTGCCTGTCCAGACCGCCCACCGAGTCATTGAACCCTATCACTTACATTCCGTACTGCCATTATCAAGACCTGGCCTTGACCTTGACTATGTTTGCGACACAAATCTTGTCACAAGAGCGATAAACCGTCGGCAGACAATGAACACAAACAATTCTGCAATTCAATGCTTTAGTATGCGGACGTCTGTGAAAAATTTACAACTTTCTGCTTACAACTTGTGTAATAACACGTTAAGGCAAGACGGACCTTCATGACGTGCGGACTTGCTTGGCAGCGCTCTTAGCTTAATCTATTCCGTGTGTATGCAACATGTGGTCATACCTTAAGCCCTTGTCACACATATAGACGACAATGGCCTCCCGACCCTCTGCAGGCCATGGTTGGGGGTAAGCCGTGAGCAAGGTCATCTGTGGTTGGGAGGTGGTCGGTGAGGTCTTTAAAAGCCTCCTGTGCTAGATAACTATGCATTTTGACAAAACAAACTCGGGAAATTTCGAAGGTCATCTGCTTGAATGCGATCAGAGGGGCGTTCGGAACTGGAGCTAGAATTGGCTGGATTCCAGGCTACTGCTAACCAAGCGCCGGCCTTGGCTGGGGAGGAAAGTCGTGTGTGACAGGAGCTAAAGAAGACCTCCTCGACGACTGAAAACGAGGTCAACTGAAAACTCCTGAATTGGGGAGTGACATTTGTGACTCGGGAACCTTTGGAGGCTCATCAC
This sequence comes from Branchiostoma lanceolatum, assembly GCA_035149815.1. Taxonomy (NCBI): domain Eukaryota; kingdom Metazoa; phylum Chordata; class Leptocardii; order Amphioxiformes; family Branchiostomatidae; genus Branchiostoma; species Branchiostoma lanceolatum. The sequence continues at coordinate 2,276,830 of CM068880.1, forward strand.
GTCATATACTTAATTCTGAAGCAGCCGTTGCAAAATCATATAGATTATACTTTACGTTAGATTCAAATGATTCCCTACGAATAACGTACAACTACAGGGCTTGATGACAGCTAACGATAAAAAGGAAGTCTAAGGTATTTTGAACAGTGCATTGTAACTAGAATGACGATATTTGCAAGCAAATGCAGAATGTTCCCACCATGTTATAGATATCTCCATTACTTAACACTGTCTTGGAAATGAGCAACTTTACTGAAGAAAATTTTTACCTCTGATCTTTTGAATTGATAAATGATTGATTGTTTGATTGATTGATTGACTGATGAAATATTTCTTTATGATCAACAGCCAAATGACTATGGCAACGCCAGTTGAAATCGCAGTTCCGCAGTCTGCAGAGGACATCGCCCCCTCGTGGGTGCAGCAGATACTGCAGCGTGACCTCCCTGACGTCATCATCACGGACGTCGACGTGAAGGGTCCTGTAGGTCAAGGTGAAGGGTTCATGACCAACATCATCGCCTTTGACGCCGTGGGGACCAGGAACGGCGCAAGTCAGCGCTACAGTCTGGTCGCTAAACTGACAGACTTCGCAACAATGATCTGCCCAAAGGATAAACAGATAGAATTTGAGAGAGTTGAAGTCGAGTTCTACTCCAATACAGTTCCCGAGCTCCTAGCTATGTCTAACGAAGATCGCTCTCTTGCTGATCCTTTCTTCCTCCCCAAATGCTACTTCGCCGCCACCGATCCACGCTCCATGGTGTCCGTCAGGGTTATGGAGAACCTGAAAACTCAGGGGTTCTCCATAAAACCCAACCGCCAGCCGCTGAGCCGTGAGGAGATGATGCTGACCGTCGGGGCCCTGGCGCAGTTGCACGGCCTGTCGCACCGGCTGGAGCTCCGCTCGGGCGTCCCTCATCCCGAGAAGTGCGTTCTCGGCACGTTCGCGCCCGAAGTAGTCTCCCACCTCTGTCAGGGAGGGCTGAAGATGTTCGCAGAAGCCTTCCCCGGGGAGAAGGACCTGCTAGCCCGTCTTGAGAAGGTAGTCGACGCCAAGAGTTTCATTGAAGACATGGCGAACAGCAAGAGCCAGAGAGTCAGGGTTCTTAACCATGGAGACTGCTGGGCCAACAACATCATGATCAAGGTAACGTAAGACAAGTTTGTTTTGACAAAGACCGATGTCGTACGGTCGAAAATTTGGGTAAGTCCAATTCTTGTGTTGGAAATTACAGTTAAAACTTGTTTAAGAATGATTTCTACCAACACAGATGAACTTTCAAGCTAAGTTTGTTTTAAATGTGCACATTAGAGTCAACATTTCCTACTGCGTTTTTCCTGTAAACACGATAACTCGAGAATGCCTAAATGAATTGTCCTCATACTTGGTATGTGGGTAGGTCTCCTTGAGACCTCAAAAGTATTAGATTTTGGGCTTCCTAGTGCTTATGGTTCGATATCTCGTGTACTAGTTTCTATCTGATGTTGTTGTCTTCATTTCCGCCTGAGCAGTACGAGGCAGACGTGCCCACTGCGGTAAAGCTGGTGGACTGGCAGGTTCTTCAGTACCTGCCGCCGACCTATGACCTGGCCATGCTGTTCCTTTGTTCTGCGGCCTGGGACGTCTTCCACAACCACCGGGACGCCGTCCTGGCTCACTATCACCAACAACTGCAGAACGCGCTGGGTCCGAAAGGTAAGAACTCTTCACTTATTTACCTATTTGTTGGTTTGGCTGTTCAGCACACACAGTCAGGGCCGTCCAACTAGCCTGTGTCTATTACAAAGCGCTAGCCCTGCTGACAAAGACAAGCCCGTCGAGTACAATGAAATTTTAACATGGACAGTAAAACGAGCTATAACATATTCCAAGGACATGTTCATAGAAACTATTGTATATAAATGGTTTAAGATAACGTCCTCGCTGTCAGTGTTAAGATCTGTCAGTGAAATTAAAACCTAGTGTGGCTGTTTTTTGTCAATTATCGCATTGCTATAGTCACATTTCCAAACTGGGGCCCTGTCAAAAATTGAAAGCTGTCTGTGGGAACAAAACCCTATGGCCGTGTTCATCAAGAAATATACACAAATTATTCAAATTTTTTACATTTTTTATTTCATTTTGTTGTCTTTTGCGTCATACATTTTGTTTCCGCAAACTGTCCAGAAGGGCATTGGTTAGGAAATCTGACATAAAAACTCCGATGCCCTGACGCCCAGAATGGCCTCCAAAGTTCCAATATTTTCATTCATCATCTAAATTTCATATTTTCCCACAGAACCTTCGGGCCTGCAGAGCTACACCCTGGAGCAGTTGAAGGCGGACTTCCGCACCGACTGCCTGTACGGGGTGTTCAGTCGCGTCATGCGCATGCTCGTTCTCCGTCCGGACGCAGACTTCCTGCGGATGGTTCAGGAGATCAGGGAGTGGGGGCTTCTGTGATACCCCTTCGACTAGACGGCGATCGCGCTGCGACCTCGCTGTGACCTCGCTGCGACCTCAATTGGATTTGTGTAACTCTTTATTTCATAATTGGAATATAATTTCAAATGTAGAAGTATGACTGAAAAGACAACAATTTTATCCATGAAATTTGTTGAGCGATCTTTCAAATCTTTGGTCGCTCAGCTGTCGCAGCGCGGTTGCAGAGTCTAGTGGAAAGTGTCGCATTAGTTGTGTTTGTTTCTTAAAGAAGACATAGCAAAAGATAATATGTCATGCGGATGGTTGTTCTCCGTCCGGACCCAGACTTCCTGCGGATGGTTCAGGAGATCAGGGAGTGGGGACTTCTCTAATACTGTGATAGGACGTGCTTCTGTGATACTCATTGACGACTAGACGGCGATCGCGCTGCGACTTCGCTGCGACCTCAATTGGATTTGTGTAACCCTTCATTTCATAATTGGAATATCATTTCAAATGTAGAAGTATGACTGAAAGGACAACAATTTTATCCATGAAATTTGTTGAGCGATCTGTCAAATCTTTGGTCGCTCAGCTGTCGCAGCGCGGTTGCAGAGTCTAGTGGAAAGGGTCGCATTAGTTGTGTTTGTTTCTTAAAGAAGACATAGCAAAAGGTAATATGTCATACGGATGGTTGTTCTCCGTCCGGACCCAGACTTCCTGCGGATGGTTCATGAGATCAAGGGGTGGGGGCTTCTCTAACATTGTGATAGGACGTGCTTCTGTGATACTCATTGACGACTAGACGGCGATCGCGCTGCGACTTCGCTGCGACCTCAATTGGATTTGTGTAACTCTTTATTTTATAATTGGAATATCATTTCAAATGTAGAAGTATGACTGAAAAGACAACAATTTTATCTATGAAATTTGTTGAGCGATCATTCAAATCTTTGGTCGCTCAGCTGTCGCAGCGCGGTCGCAGAGTCCAGTGGAAAGGGTGGCATTAGTTGTGTTTGTTTCTTAAAGAAGACATAGTAAAAGATAATACATGTATGTCATGCGGATGGTTGTTCTCCGTCCGGACCCAGACTTCCTGCGGATGGTCTAGAAGATCAAGGGCTGGGGAATTCTCTAATACTGTAATAGGACGTGCTTCTGTGATACTCATTGACGACTAGACGGCGATCGCGCTGCGACTTCGCTGCGACCTAAATTAGATTTGTGTAACCTCTGACTTAAAAAGGAGCAAAAGATCACGCAGATGATCGTTCCCAGTCTGGATCCCGACTTCCTGCGGATGGTTTAGGAGATCAAGGGCTCGGGACTTCTCTAATACTGTGATAGGACGTGCTTCTGTGATCCCCATTGACGACTAGACGGCGATCGCGATAGAAAAAAATACCGAAACTTATGAGTACAGCCTCTAGACTGTAACACTATATTAAAGACTTATGCTAGCCCTTATTGTACTAGTAATTAGGATGTCAAGTTTTATTCTATACCTCGATTTTGTACTATATTTAATGGTTGTTGCCATACGTTGTACTGTGTACAATAGTCGTACAATAAAGTTTCTTCTTCTTCATATTATAAAGTCAGTGTGGCCTTAAAGGCAACCCAATCTATATTAGGGCCCAATAATGGAAATAAAAAAAAAAATTGCTGAAATCTTTATGACATTTACTAACATTGTTTAGCACATTTGTGTAATAACTCCATACTTTGAGCATTTTAATAACGTGCCATACGATGATTGACGATTTTCAGTGAGCTCTCACATCACAACGACGTCGTATTTTTGCATCATGGCCGTCGCTTTACATTGTGATAGTGTTGTTTGAACTAATAAAGTGACTTTCAAAATCCGACCTTTCGGGTCCTAATATTGCTTGAGTGTCCTTTAATGAAAATGTATGGCATTCTTTGGGTGTTTGTAGCTCCCGTCGTAAATGAGTGGTTCACATAACTCATAGTTCTCGCCCCTCCACCACCTGTCCAAGTCCGTGTAAACCTTTCTCTCCGTCGGAGACGTCTTAAGGAGTTTCTTACAAACTTCACAATACCTTCCCTCCCAAGACTCTGGTAGGTTCTTAGGAGGTTCGGTCTTCCAAGCAAAATATTGATTATATTCGTGGTCGTTCTGGTCTAGATATTCCAAGTAGTTTGCTAACTCCCTAGGGGAGTTGAAGTCGTCCACATGAATGAAAGAGTTCGGGGGAGCAAATCTTTCATAGTCACCCTTCGGCGCACCTAACACGATCGGGACGACGTCATTTCTAAGCGAGTTATTCCAGAACTTTTCCGTTATGTATTCCGCGCATTTAAAGTTTTCAAACGCTAGATAAAACTTGTACTGGTGGATGTGCTCTACGAAACAATCCCTGTCCTTTTTCGCGCAATGGCTAGCGTTACCACATCTACCGAAGATATCCACTCGGATGTGTTTCCTCAACTCAGTGACGTAGGAAAACCGAGACAAATGTTTGTAACAGTTACTCACATACCACAGGACAAGCTTGGTCTTCCGTGCGGCGTAATCTCTGTTTAGAGCGGGCGGGTTTTCCGCCAGTTCTTGATAAATCTGCGTCACATGACCCCATGTAGCGAGGATGTCCGAATCATTTCGATAAGTGAAAGTCCAGTTGAAGACGCCCCCGTAAGAAACCAAGTCGATGTCCCTTGTGAGATGCGGGCATTCGTATGGCATGTAGATCCAGTACTGGTGACTGGGACGTACTTTCGGGAACTCCGTTCTATTGTAGACTAAAGGAAACCCGTGGATGCCCCGGAAGAGGACGGCATCCGCGTCTACAACTTGTCTCCGGTTCTTGCTGAACACACACTGCGGCATGGAGGAACAAGGACTCTTAGGCGGCCATTTTGGAGTTGAGTTCCAAACAACAATTGTCTTGTTGTTTGGTGGCTTCCTTAGTGGCAGTGTGGCTTCTTCGTGCCAGACTGAATAGAATTTTGACGATGTGTTTTCATCCGAGAGAGAAGAAATGAAGTAGTGGTACCGCGGAAGCAATGAGCGCTGAATAAGAGACGTGTTCTCGTCTACATGGTAAAAACCCTTGCTTCTTTTGAACTCGGGTACCCCAGCAGAAGGATATGATGTCATTGGATGTTCCATCGTATACTCATCATACACAATGTACAGTAGATACATGTAAACACACATTCCTATAAAAGCTCCGACAGTTTTGAATATGCCGTGTTTGTTGTATCCGTTTTTAGGCTCCATGTTAAACTTTCAGCTGCTAGGCATCCGTCCATTTCCTTTTAATGCATGGAATGGACCCTGCACGGTTTCACCATATTAAAACGAATAATCCATTCCAGCACACCTCCGTCCAGTCGTCTTAGGAGTGTTGTCTGAGAGAAACAAAAAGAGTTGTACAAAGCTGTCAGTATAACAAATAGTTAGTAGTCATTTTGGTGGAATCAGCGAAAAACTGAGAAATGGACACCTGATATTTGGATTCGATTATAGTGATTTCTTCTTTTTTTCTTGTTTGCTTTTGTAGTGAGGGATAGCAAGCCGATGTTGGGATAAGACTAGCTAAAGGCCATTTAAGACCGGATGCCATACTCATTCTTACTTTGTCACCCTGACGCCTTAGGGCCATCCTCTCTCAATGAAAGAATGACCAAATATTTCGCATGCCCTGAATTCGAAACCGGTTTTACTTCTCGATTTCCTATGTAGTCTGTGTAAGTAGTCATTATATCAATACCTAGTATATCTGGTAGGCTTCTGTTGTTTTTCTAATATTTAAGTCGGGTTTCTTTTGTTACAATCACCTTCACAATCGAGAAACTACTATATAAAGGAATATCGTAATATGAGCGAAATCGCTGCACATGTCAACATTGAGGAACTGTGTGCGTCTTTCTTATAATGGCGTGGTCAAAATCGGTGCAATCTTCTCAATAAGAAACCTTTAGTAAGCGAACATTTCTAATCATTTTGTAGCGACAAGAATCGAAAGAAAATTTACGGAAAAGTCAACTCACCAGGTCAGTTGCCATTGGACTGTCGCCATCGAGTGTCGGTAGTGCAGACGTCAACTCCGCCAGGTTTACGAAACGTTTGAGTAAAAAAACGAAGACAATCCATCCGAGCGTTCTTGAGCTATCGTGTTCACGGAACGAAGGAAGGATACACACACGAACGCTGACGAAAACATAACCTTCTCGGCGAAGGCAATAAGCTGGAAATCAGGCTCCACGAGTCTTACTGTCTCGGTCCAAACACCCACCTGTATGTATGGATATGAAGTCCTGGGGGAAGACCGGTTCCCTGGCTGCTGACCAATAAAAGCGGAGGGTGAGCGGCTAGGATTAACTGACTTCATGACGTCACACCCTCGGAGGGTGACGTCAGCCCGACGAACGGTTTCTCTTGGCATGGATTGGAGCTGGAGTTAGGAGTTATTACCTCCGTGAGAAAACAGGTATTGTTTTGTGTGTGTTTCCGCGTAACTGTGGTAAGCATAACTTATAAATTATCATTAATCACACATTGTCATCATGTTTAATCGACTCGTATTTAAACTAATTGTTTAAATGTTTAAGACGTTTTTCACATGTTTTGGAATCGTAACTTCTTGCCATTTGCACCATAAGGATATTCATGACAATGGCATATTAAGATATTGTTCTTTTATTATTTTTTAATCTTCATTTTAATAAATTCATTCAGCATATGTCCGTATATCATAACATATCTCAGGGGGAACACCCCGGACACAGATGTTAGAAACAATTTAACATATAATAAAAGACACATTATTACAAAATCATATTGAATAAGCTAAACCAAAGGACGAAGATAGAAACTCTTCATATTGAATTTGTCACCAGTAATTATAACAATTTCTATTTGTTTTCGAGATTGACTTCATCTTAAATACTACTTATCATATGAATACATGATAGTTTTTACCTGGACTATTATCAACAATTTTGTCAGTCTAATACACAAATAAGTATAAGTCACTCAATTAGAATGCTATAACTACCTGTCCCATATGTAGATACCATGCATATCATTTGTTAGTCTTGACCATGGCTTTGAACATCCGCTTTCTTCAACAGACATTTACTTTGGCACATCATCATACATTTATGTTGAAAGAAATGGTTTCTTTTTTCATATTTAAAAAAAACCATTGCAGCACAAGTGCTGAATTGCAGCCTTTGTACAAATGTCCATCTTTTACATGTTCTCAGGACTTAAAAGCCATTACACATTGAATAAAAGTGTTTCAATAAGATTATACGTCTACGTTAAGTCTATCTAAAACACTAATATATACAGACATTTAGCAGCAGTCGTTTAACAGACGAACGCAATATGGTAGTATACTGTTTGCCATGCGCTGTGTACGACACTTAAACTGTGATAGATTGGTACTGTTTCTGAGTGTTCTGTTGTGGACATCCCCCCTTCGTGATGGTAACCAAGCACGGTATCTGTCACTATGTATGAGAGACCGAGCAAACCTAAGGCACAGTTCGTCACGTCTGGCATCTAATCTAGTATGTGTACATGTATATACTTAATCAGAATGTCAAGTGTAATGAAAGATTTCTTGATATTTTCTGACCTTAATCCCTGAGAAGTGATGAACCACGACCTGTTGGCTTCACCATTGCAGTAAACAGATGTCCAAAGCATCAACGTTATTTTAGGTTGTCTAATACATTTCTGGACAGTCTTGACCATGGCTACTCAGTTGAGAGAACAGAAGCTCCCTTTTCTTCACCAGAATGTCTACACACAGAGGCTTAGTATACATCTGAATGTATATCTTTAAGTACTTTCAAGAATGTATATTTAACTGGAATGTTAACTAGAACAACGAACGAAGAACAACTTGAATATTGTTACTATTTGCAGTGTCCTAAGTATGGAATATACGGGCGTTACTTGTTAGCCTTAACCATGGCAGTGAAGAGTCCGTCTGGTTTACTTGTTAGCCTTGACCATGGCAGTGAAGAGTCCGTCTGGTTTCTTCAGCAGGTTTTCTGGTGAGTCGTTCTCCATCAGCTTCCCCTGGTCCAGAACCAGGATCCGGTCAGAGTTCAGGATGGTCGCTATCCGGTGCTGTTGGGTGAATCGTTCAGAAAATGGTTACGAAATTCGCCATTAAAGAATCATGCCACACTGTTATGTTTTTGTGACAGACAGGTTTGCTTTATGATTATGTCATTGCATTTTAGTTTTGTCAGTTTCAAGAAAAGTAAGAGCTTTAGAGTTCAAGATACATATGTTCAGTCAATCTTAAAGGGTTTATGAAACTATCACATTATGTTATTCTTTTATTATATTCAAAAATAATTATAGTGTTAATTAATGAACAGACCAAATATGCATCCTTCTAATATTATTGAATATTCTATAATTTGTGGCGTCGTGTGGCGCAACTGTAGAGCACGCGGCTGTCAAACAATGGGTCCCGGGATCTAATCCCAGGTGTGCCCAGAGACATGTCCGAACTTGCGCCCCGACGTTGTGCCCTTGGGAAAGGCACTTAACACGACTTTCCTCACTTCACTCAGGTGTAGATGAGTACCTAGCTCATCTAGGGTTAGGGACGTCCCTCGGATAGGACGTTAAATGGAGGTCCCGTGTTTGGGGAGAGCAACACCCCGCGCACGTTAAAGAACCCACCACACCTTTCGAAAAAGAGTAGGGGCATGCCCCGGTGTGAGATGGTCCAAATCTTACAGTCCGGTCTGGGATGACATCTTGAAAAGGTGATAGTTCACCTGTTATGTCAATCCTTCCACAAATGTGGTAAATCAAATAAATAAAATAAAAAAGAAAATAGGTTCCAGTGAGTGTGAGAGTAATATCATACAAGTTTTCCTCCCAGCCTTCTGTTTTCATATTGACCACCTGCTAAAATAGAATGTCAGAGAACCAAGGAAATGAAATGGCGTGTCCAAAGAAAAACGTAGAAGAAAGATTCTTATGCTGATGAAGTGTGTGAAATCATGATGATGAAATCATGGTAAACAGACTACTCACGGCAACAGTTATAACGGTTCTGTCTCCAAAGGCCACCTTTATAACTTCCTGCAGAATCGCATCCTGATGGGGAAAAGCAGAAACATGTGACATCATCACTCAACACCAAGTGCAGGGGTGCCGAAGCATTAATTGGTACGAATTTTAAGGAGAAAAAATGCACGAATCACTATGCAAAAATGTAAGAATCTCATGGAAGAAGCCTTTTTATGCAAACCGGCCAACGGCTGCATTGGAAGGTGGTATGTTATCAACAGCCTATAGCTACATGTGTAGTTATTCGTGCGTTTTTCATAAAATTCAGGCGAATGCAACCTTAAGCCGGAGATAACCACCCAATTCTCAAGTACATTCTAATTCTAATTCACATGGATTCTACATCATAAAAGCATACCAAGAACTACTAGAACTAGTCAAATCCTACAGACACTGCACTTTCCTTCTAAGTGCGCTATCTTACCGTTTCCATGTCAACAGAAGCCGTGGCCTCGTCCATCATGAGTATCCTGGATTTCCGGACAAACGCTCGGGCTAAACAAAACAGCTGTAGATGGAGGGGAGGGGGAGGGGGTACAAGAAAGAAAAGAGTACTTTTTGAGTCACACTTTGATAGCCAATCATGAACAGTTATAAATCTAAACCGAAACTGATCCAACAGACACAGTTTAAAAAAACATCTAACCCAGCGAACCTACTTACCTGCCTCTGACCAACACTGAAGTTTTCTCCTCCTTCTGTCACCATCTCATCTGGTGAGAGACAAGAAAGAAAATTCTCAAAATCTGCGTCCATGTTATCATTGGATTCTCCCAGCATTCTGGGGAATGTACAGGGTGTATTTGCCAGTTAAACAGTACTGAAGTAGAGTGGAACTCGTTGGCACCAAGTACAATAGAGGCATCTTCACTAGATAGCACTAAACAACGCTTGCAGCTAGATGTGGAAAGGTTAGGTGTGACAGGTCGTTCAGTGTAATATAACCACCTGCTGCTGCTCCGCCTGCCTGCAAAGCTGGTGTGTTACGCCGAAGGGCAAAATCATACCAGCTATACAGATATAGAATCAATTTCTACATGTGTACTGCCAACATTCAATATTGTTTGCAGTTCGCATACTGTGTGTAAAATATTAAATGGACCTTTTCACACACAGTTTTATAATAAGAACTTAGATCTGTAGAAATTAGATCAATAGATAGTTGGGACAGAAACCTTTAGAAGACACCAGCCACTTACCCAGTTTGCTGGGCATGTCAGCTACAAGAGTCTTGAGCTGTGCGATCTCCAGCGCCCGCCATAACTCCTCATCGTCACTATTCTCCTCAGGGTCAAGGTTGAACCTGAACAAATGGAATGTGAAATAATACTGGAATTGTTGTTCACCTTGCAGCGCCTGGTGACACATAGGTCAGCATGTTTCTTTGCTGTTTTAGCAGCAGGATACCGGGTATATCTTTGCACTAAGGGGCTGCTCGCCCTTCCTTTTTGACATGCATTTTACATCCCTTCAGAAAGAAGGGTGCAGTCCCAACCAAGATGCCCTTCCCGGGTTTGAACCCAGTCCCCAGTCCGGGGTCTCCCAGTTAGCAACTAATTGGAACCAGGAGCTCAGCTATGAGGCTGCAACCAATTGAGCTGCAGGGACATCCCTGTTACTAGTACAGTATTGGCAGTATAAAAATCAAGCTACATAGATACAGAAGCTGATGTGTTACACTGCTGGACGGTTATACCGGCTATACAGATACAGAAGCTGGTGTGTTACACTGATGGACGGTTACACCTGCTATACAGATACAGAAGCTAGTGTGTTACACTGATGGACGGTTATACCGGCTATACAGATACAGAAGCTGGTGTGTTACACTGTTGGGCGGTTACACCGGCTATACAGATACAGAAGCTGGTGTGTTACACTGATGGGCGGTTATACCGGCTATACAGATACAGAAGCTGGTGTGTTACACTGCTGGACGGTTACACCGGCTATACAGTTACAGAACAGGCACTGACCTGATGGTGCCGCTGAACAGCACGGGGTCCTGAGGGATGATTGACAGGCGTGACCTCAGTAAGGTCAACGGCACACGACTGATGTCCACACTGTCTATGGAGATTTTACCTGAAGAACATTGAGACATAGCAGAATCACGTATAAAGAACACCATTCATAGCTCCTAAATTTACCACAGCTACATCTTAAGAAATGTAATTCATGTTAGTGTGTGAGCGGTTCAGTACCAAGGAAAGATCTACTTACTCACATATGCTTAGTATTTAGCATGCACAGGACAGAAATACTTATTCACATTTGCTTTAAGTGTTTAGCACAAAGGACAAATATAAGTATTCACGTAAAAAACTAATTCAGCACCAAAGACAAGTCTGTTTATACATGGTTCAGCTCAAGGGAAAAGCGATCATTTGATCTTTAACTTGATGACAAACTCTTAAGGAAGCTATTACACATTTAAATGTTCAATAGCTTGAACACAAAAACGTGTAGTTTGGAATGTGTAAGAAAAGTTAAGACCCACCTTCGAACATGTCAATCATCCTGAAGAGAGCCAGAGTGAGGGAAGATTTCCCGCTGCCTGTCCTGCCACAGATTCCAACCTGAGTGGACAATTAGAGGGTCAATACGCTACAAGTTGGCATCGTGTTAGCGTAACCGTTTGGTTGTTTTGGCTAGAACCCAGAGATCCTAGGTTTGAATCCCATAACATGCCACTGATGTGTGTCCCTGGGAAAGGCACTTAACATGACTTTCCTCACCCCCCACAGGTGTAAAAATGGGTAACCGACTTCGGTTGGGGAGGGAAATGGTGGTGGAAGAAGAGGGTTCAAATACTACTACAAAGTGGACAGCAACCCATTGCCCAATCGATCTTAAAAGGCTCAATAAAGTAGAATTTCAGCAAAACCAAATTACAATGCTCTCTTCAGAATCTGGCATCCTATTAAGTACTAACTTAAACATTCTAAACATTGAAAACAAGAATGGTCTTCTTATTTTTCATGACTCAATAATGTCAGGAATCTGATGCGTACTAAATATGCCATAGTTCCAGTGTACCTTCGTAACCTGCACAAATATCTAGGTATACTGGTGCACCCAGTCAGAAATTAGGCCCACATATTCAATGTTGGGTGCAACAAAGTGCATAAGCACACACTCGACAGCCCAGCGATAATGATGACGATGAAGATCATTCCTACCTTCTCCCCTGCTCTGATGTTCGCCGTTACCATGGTGAGGACAGCGTCCAGACTCTCGTCATACCGCGCAGACACGCCCTCCAGCTGGACCGTCCCGGACGCCGGCCATTCCACCGGAGGAACGGTGTTACCTGTGCGATACAAGGCCGTTTTAGACACATCATTTATGAAAGCCCAGAACAACAAAGCTCACTGGTCTCCGCATAGGCTGTGTGCTTACAGACACCAGTCTATGCTGTGTGCTACACCATGGGGTAGTTTATGTTTTTAATGCCGTGAAAAACAAAAACAAAATTACCTGATTTATGTTGGTAAACCTCTCCCTGCACCCTTGAGTAGGTGTCCACCCTCTCCACACGCGTCATGTCATTTTCGACGTTGGCAAAGGAGCTCACCACAGAAAACAGCTGTATCTGGATCTGTTAAGGATAATAAACTCATTAAACTCATTAAGCTGCCAGGTTGTTATGCTAGGGTCACATTTCCAATCCGGGGCCCGGCCGGGCAGTCTTTGGGAACGAAAAGCATGATATAAAAGACAACAAAAGAACAAAGCGTACCCAAAATTAGTTAAGAGCATAGCTTTTGCAAATTCAGGGATATACACTTTGATTTTTCGTTTCCGCAAACAACCCGGCCGGGCCCCGGTTAGGAAATGTGACCATAGCATTAATTACGCTGTTGAACTATGCGGCTCCAGCTTTCTTACTGAGGGACGACTGCGGTGTGAAAGATGTCGGTTAGCTTGAGGTATGAATCCGTTCTATTTCATATTGTTAGCTGAGCCCGGTTATAACCGGGATAGCGAATTCCCCGGAAGAAAACAGTACTGCGTGCATGTACCGTGCGAAACCCGGAAGTTTCGCGGGTTTCGTGAGGGAGATCAGGGGTCAAACAATTACAACTTTTACTGGACTAAAAATTACAGAAATGAATGTCAGAATGAGTGAAAAGGACAGAAATAAATTAATAACTTGCCCTTTGAGAAAAGCATACGTACCCGGATGGCATACGATATAGCGAGTCCGACCCATGCAGGTGACACCAGCCCCTGTAGCCCGGCGACCACAGACGACAGGCCGGCAATAAAAATTATAACTGCCCCGGCAGACACCTGGAAAAGTTGATGTAATTGTTACCCATTCACTGCAGCCTGCAATGAGGAATTTTGAACAGCAGTGACACCACCCTCCTAAAGGCAGGACCCCTATCGATCGATTCGTTGGCTCGCTCGCGTAGGGGCCCTGCTATTTAGCCCCGGTAGACACGGTTCTGGCGACGTTACTGATAGTTGCTCATGAATAATTAATGAGCCATCCTTATTTGGCACATCCTTAATTTATTCTGAACCTAAGTAACGATGCGAGATGTAACCTGATTGGTTGATAGCTTCCCAGCGTCCTTTGCGCTTTTGCTCTAGATGAGGTTTAGCAAACCCTCTGATTGGCTGAAGCTGTTTTGGTGGCGACGGCGCCAGAACCGTGTCTACCGGGGCTAGAGAGCAGGGCCCCTACGCGAGCGAGCCAACGAATCGAACGATAGGGGCTCTGCCTTCAGGAGGGTGATATTGTAATTAAGTTCATTTTGACTCACCATTCGCACCCCTAGCCAGCATTCTACCCCCATCTGGTACATGTTTGGGGTAAAGCCAGCGTTTAGTCTCCTCATCATCTCATCCGTGAATCTCTCTTCTGCTCTGTTCATCCAGGGCAAAATTTTTTATAGAAGAACTTTAATGCACGACAATCGTACACGGTACAATGTATGGAAACAGTTATTAGACAGAGTACAAAATAGAAGTATAGAATAAAACTTAACATCCTTATTGATATACAATAAGGGCTAGCATACATGTAAGTCTTTGATATAGTGTTACAGTCGAGTGTTTTTTGTGGTATATTTTCCTAATAAAAAAGCATTCTTTATACATTTACCTATATTTGCATTGTGGGAGTTATTGCATCTAAATATATGTTCAAATCTGACCCTGTAGCATCGAATTGAGAAATTTGAAGTATCAACGCATGCAGAAGATGCTTTGTCGGTAGGAATTTATAGCTAGACATAACATGTACAGGTGCCGGAACTGCATGAGGTCAGGTACAGGTTGAACTCAACAAAGCAACGTTTGGTAGTCAGTGATGACAGAAATATGAATGAACAGTTAACAGAATGTTTATTTTTTAGTCGTCATGTATCTCATGATTTCAAAGACCTGTACCTGCATAATTTTTATTGCATTGCATCCATAGGTCCATTCGGCCCTTTACCAACTGATCCAACTCCTAAAAAAGATACAGCCCTACCACTAGTCTTGATAGAGCCCTCCATGCACTTGATTGTTTTGATAGAGACCTTACACTGATCATCTCGACAGATACCGACCACTTGTTTTGATAGAGCCACAAACATCTAGCTTCCTGCTGTTTTCTGTTTCAAGGTACCGTTTTATTATTACATTTTTTTTATTGCCCGACCAGCAAGAAGAAACAAATGTAATGATGAAACTCTATAGCTAACTTGAAAAGGAAAACAGCTGGAAGAAGTGTGAAACGGAGGCTAAAACATCTGTATCTGTATCTGTATAGCCGGTATAACCGCCCTTCGGCGTAACACACCAGCTTCGCCGGCACGTGGCGCGACAGCAGCTGGTTACATTACACTGTACGGCCTGTCACACCAGACTTTTGCACATCTGACTGCAATCGTTCTTTGAAGCTATTTAGTGAAGGTGTTCCTACAGCATCTGATGACAACGAGCTCCATTCTACTATGGTTCTCGGGAAATACGAATTTTTGAACACATCAATCCCTGGTTTATAACTCTGGTACTTAAAGGCATGGCTATACTAACATCAGTGCTTTTAACAAACGAAATACTTACCTGTAAGCCCTTATGGTAGAAAGTCCTCCAAAGGACTCTGCCAGTTGACTGAACACCGGGGAGTTCTTGATGCTTTCAATCCTCTTCAGTTCTCTGTGATGGGATAAATCAAACTCAAGTTCATGCCAAAACCTGAAAATCCCTCACACAATTAGCCTGGAAACCATACCATCGGGAGCTCCCGGTATCTCTACGGCGGTGGGAGTGATGCCCGCCCGCCCAGACAGATTAGCCCGCTCGGGGGTGGGTTTACGGCCTTGGCTTATAATAAGCTCGTTATCGCTACTGTGGCGGCGAAACTCTCTATGGCAGCTAAGTAGACAGGCTGACGGAAACGGTTCAAAATAGCAGACTGGGCCCGGTAAAAGACCCCTAAGCCGACCCGTAGAGACTGGGCCTGCCAGAGGACACATTGTGCCCCTGCATATGTAAGTTTGTTATTTGTAAGCGATGAAATAAATAAACGTTCCAAACAAACAAACCTGGCTGAGGATCGATATAGTTTCTGCATGAAGTAGTAGAAGACCAGGATAGGAATCATGCCGATGAGGAAATAAGGGGTGATGACGCCGAGAGCGATAAAGGCTGACAGGACGTCCAGACCATTTTGGACAAACATGACCATGTCGCCGGGTAGGTGCTGCTCGGGAACAGTCAAAATACAACACGTTACTGTCCATCAGGTAAGAAGTTTCCGCAAAGAGCCCGGCCGGGCCCCGGTTAGGAAATGAGACCAAAGAATAAATAGGTGAGCTGTGGGAAGCCACATTACACTACGAGCTGACGAAAAAAGCGTTATGCTTCGTCCTCAATCTAAGGTCGCTTACTTTACCTTTATTACGTTTCATTGTTTGGTTATGTTAAGGATTAAGTTAAGTTCTGATTTGGTCTTATTTAATTGAAGATTACTTTAAAACTCACATTGTCTAGAGTGCCTTGGTCTCCTGACATGCGGTTTAGGATACGGCCGGTAGGGGTCGTGTCAAAGAACCTGAGAAAACGATTCAAGATCATAGCAGAATAGCATCATAAGAATACATCTGAGTTGGTAGAATGCATTGTGAAAAAATAATCTTAAGAATTAGACTCACTGGAATTTTCGACCGACACACGCCACTCAGCCTTCTTTAGCTGCCTCAGACCCAAACCCTCTCGGGACATGTGACTGAATACTGCAGTGACTTTATGCATGATTGTGTTGGTATTCTAGCTTTCGAACATGACTACTTAGTGAGAGAAGTGAAGAAGACCTTATACGTCAGGGCGCACCAACCTTCTCTCAACCGGGACGCGGGGTGGTACCAACTTCTAACAACCTTTGACCCCTTGATGACGTCACACGTGCATTAAGTCACGTGTCCAAAGATATTGGGTCAAACAACTTAATAAGACTGAGAGAGTCAGTTGAAATTTCTAGTGAGTCCATTCTAATGACACCGCCTTTTATCTCCCCAACCGAAGTCATGTAAGCAGGGGGATATTGGTGGCCGCGCTTTCTTACGACTGGCCCCTTCGCCATTACCATCCCTCTATCCGAAACCTCTGCTTGGAGACTGTTCCTACCTGAGCGGTGCCCTGACGATGTTGTGGACCATCCTGTCGTGCATTACCCTTGCCCCCCTCAGACTGGACAGGATGGAGGCGGCCACGGCAGCGGCGGTCAGGGCGATGGCGCCTACAGACAGACCCGTGTACCCTGTGACGTAGTAGCCCGTTGTGACCGGACCGCTGATTGCCTGACGAATGAGAGAACAACAGTTTTTTTGGGCAAACGCAAACTCGAAAGAAGAGGACTCATGCTACTCACAATGTTGTATCCAGAATGCCGATTGCCCGAGGAAGGAGCAACAGTAAACAGCAAACAGCAAACAGATTAATATTGGACTGAGCAGAGTAAATGGAACTAAACAAATGCTTGTTGCCTTTTACAGCTTAGACTTATTCTCCAAGCAGAGGTTTCGAAGTAGTAGTGGCCGGGAATTTTAACGCTGCCCCTCTGTTAAAAATCCCGGCCACTACTATTCCTCCCGATCAAAACCTCTGCTTGGAGAAAAGCTTAAACTTACATATCTGATATTTTGTGAAAAACTTCAGAAATCTATGTTACTTAACAGATGGTAATGACCCCAATCGGGGGTCCTCATGCCTCATTGAAAATTGAAAATTCTTATTCCGCGTAAATCTATCTGGAAAAACGGTTGAACATCTCAAAGTCACAAAGGATTGTATGTAAATGTCACTCACATATAAATATTGTTAACCTAGATGTCAAACCTTCATAACCGTAGATACCTGTGATGTGTTCCCCTGAGTGTAGTTGACATTTGCCTCGGTGTGATTCCAGGCATCAATGCTGCCACCAACGTTGCCACTCGACCAAGCTGCTAACCAGAAGTCTAGAGCTAACGTCACCCCTGCCTTACACACCTGTGATAAGTACAAAAACACCTGTAACACCTGTGAGTTTACAAAAACACCTGATATATATTAAAATCATCATCAAAGTGTTTGGGACGTTACGTTTGGGACCGCATATGACAATTCTTTACGTTTGGGACCGCATTGTAAGCAGCGACACCTAACTGCAGTGTGGAATGATACCTGTATCGCCATTAGTATTGCCATGAGGAAGGTGACAGACGGTCACTGAAACGTCGGCTGTGATGCTATGTCTTGGTTGTGAATAACGAACCTTTCTATATATCGTTCGTAGTAGAAACGTAGAAATGCATACATGCTAAGTTGGGGCAAATGTAGACATTCTGAGATGGGACAAGGCTGCAAGTGCAGCCTGCCCCTGCATGAGAAGACCGTAGCGTGCGTAGTCCAGTGGTTAGCGATCTTGCCTCTGGAACTAAAAGCCCCGGGTTCGATCCCGACTGTGCTATGTGTCGCTCACCCGACATGCACGCTACCGTTAAAGATTGCAGTCCTTAGGACGGGACGTTAAGCCGTGGTCCACTGTTCATTGTGCTTGTCGAAAAGAGCTAGGGGAATTTCCCCGGTACAATGAACCTGTAAATACTGTACATAGCGTCTGTCTTCTCTGTCACGACCAGTGGAAGAGTAGCTCATCTGTTCATTGAGTTCATTTGAGCTAAACTGGTACGAGATCCCCTTTCCCTTTCTTTCCCTTTCCCCAAACCATACAGCACCTCATATAGAACTGCGAACTTGTACATTTGAACATGTACCGACGGTGAACTACGAGAGGCCAACCAATGAATCCAGAACTGGAGCGACAAGATGTGACTGTGGAAAACTGTTTTCTAACCTGTAGAAACAGGACCAGGATAGCCAGGTGCAGTCCACAGGCAGCGGCATAGGTGACGTAATATTTCAGCTTCACGTCCCCCTCCATTCTCTCCTCGGCCTCCACCAGCTTTCCAAGTTCACCTACAGGACATTGATTTAAAGAGTTCCTTACTGAGATCCGAGAAAAGGATATACGAACACATATAATGATAGGGAAACATAATCTCTCTTTGTTTAAAAGATGTAGGAAATCAATGCTGCATTCCATGTTAGCTGCATTCTAATGAAAATATGATCTTTACGTATAACGTAAAAAGGACAACAATTTACATACAACTTACCATCAGGTTGCTTCTCTTTGTTTTCGTCCTCCACAAACGTCGCCTGATCTTTACAATACAAATAAAATGAAAACAACGTTACCATACTGTCAAGACTTAAGGATACTAAAAAAACATGGAGGAGTCATAATTTACCTATTTATTTATTTATTTCATCTCAAGGGCTGCCCCTTCAGCTTTTACGCTTTGATTTCACAAGGGCCCGAAAATGTTCTCAATTTGCTGTGACACTCTTGAACCTGTTGTGTATCCTGCACGATTCAGAGTTTTACCTTTCTTCGTCCCGTCCTCGCACCAGTCTGCTCGCCTGACCCACACGTCTTCCACTGACGACGCCAGGCTGGAGACGGACATGTGTCGTGACAGCCTGTTCAGCAGCAGGTGTTGGGCAGCAATGGAAGAGCTGTTCTCATCTTGCTTCAGGTGGTCAGCTTTCCTAACGTGATTTCTAAAGACAATTGGAATCTTATTTTCAGTTAGTACTTCAGGCAACACAAATCAATTCTTTTTATAAAATATGCAAGAAAAAAGGAAATAAAAATAGACCCTGATAGCCAGAGTTACGGCTTGGTGTACTCTGAGTTTAAAGATTGGATACAATCATATCAAATCGTAAATTCCCAATGGCATCGTCTTGCTACATTTTTACCTAAAACTGTTCTAGAACCAAGGAAAAAATGCGTGTGGTCCAGGAATCAGAAGACTGAACTCAATTTTTTTCTATAACGGAATATGCTTTAGTGAGCAATAGAATGTTAGACAATGTCAATGACAAAGATACAAACATGTAGGCCGCAAAGATCTATAGCAGTACACAAAATCAATGGCAAACTAGTTACGTAACTGGAACATCGGTCCTGCATTTGGCTCCAGTCCTTCGTCGATCTGCCGCACACACTCGCTGATGGCGTCCATCCAGCCCCTGTGTAGGTCCGGGGAAGTCTCTCGGATTTCCTCCATCGTTCCTCTCGCTATGATCTGCCCCTTCTCCATGGCAACGATCTGGGTATCAAAAGAGGGCAACTCTTTAAAAAAGCAAGCTGCTAAGGGCCTAAACCTACACCACTTCTTCTTTATATCAAAATATTGCCTGTCACATAAAAGTCAAGACCAAAGCACGTATAGAAAAAAAGAGACGAAAACCGTTCTGCTGCAGTACAGAGACACACCAGTCACACACCAGAGGGGCCTAAAATCGACCTTCACCGTCGTCTTACCAACACCTACATGATAGAAGTGGCGTGTTGTTCAGAATACAACAAGCTGTTGTCGCGCTGCGTGTCTGCGAAGCTGGTGTTACATTCAAGGGCGTTTGCACCACCTTTACATACTATTGGTCCCTGAGTAAAAGTTGTTTTAACCCATCACCAAGCTGGAATCCAAATCCTTGGTCGGAAAGGTTATTTTTCCATCAATAGTCTCTAGGTAAGTACACAACTGTGAGGCAACAATTATCTAATTACCAAGTGCACATCATCCGGTCCCAGAGCAACCTTTCGTTGAAATCACTTCTTTGATTAAAGACTTGTACGTGATCAAAACAGTGATGTAGCAACCGTCTGCTTACCAAGTGTGCGTGCTCCAGATACTGCAACTTGTGCGTTACCAGGACAACCGTGCGGCAATCCTTCACCAGCTGTCCCATGATGCCCTGGTCAAACAGGTGACTACCGACATGGGCATCCAGCGCCGACAGGGGGTCATCCTGTGGTTCGATTGGTTAAAGAGCGTAAGACCGCAGTAAAGACTACATGTACCAAAACTGAAAGACGAGTCATGACTACACAATCAAGCACTCAGGCCTAAGACTAGCCTTAATCCCACCTTCTACACCTTCCAGCAAGAGGTACAGTGTTATCTAGGACCAGATGAGAGTAACAGAGCAGTTGCTAAATGATATATTGTTGTGTACCAGGTTGTGTAAAAAGCAATTTTAGGATCCTACTCTCCTACCAAGACAACATTGACAGATGGAATGAATGCTTTAGATACTTACCAGTAGGACTATGTCTGTCTGTGCGTACATCGCTCGAGCCACGCTCACTCTCTGCTTCTGCCCTCCACTTAGGTTGATACCCTAAAGTACGAATGATACATGTGAAACAGTCATTACATGTACATCAACAATCTCTGATGAACATGAAATGATGGCTTCATAGAAACACTTTTGTTCATGCCAACTGGTCCCTCTAATTACCACTTCGTCACTTTTTCTCTCCACCCCCAATACCCTACGTTACTTCCTTCAAATCCAAAGTAGCCATACCAGGCATTTCAGGGAGTGAAAGTGTAGCTGTCAGACATAGTGGAGGACTCAAGAATAGTAAAAAGAATGTAATCACCTTCTCGCCTATCTCTGTCAGGTCTCCGGCAGGGAGAATGTCGATGTCAGGTTGAAGGCAACAGGCCGAGATCACCTGTTGGTACCTACAACAAAACACCAACAGTCCTGTTAGAATTCATCAGGACTCAAACCCAAACTGATCTGGACCACTGAGACCACCTGTTGATACCTGGCATGATGAAAAAAAGGCAGTACAGCATTTGTGCCACGGATTTTTCTCTCTTCCCCTCTTCCCCTCTCTCCCTACCTCTGTCTCTTTCTCTCTCTCCCCTGGTCTCTCACCCTCCCTCCCTCTCTCCCTCACTGACTCCTTTGTCTTTCTCTCTCTCTCTCTCTCTCTCTCTCTCTCTCTCTCTCATTACAATAATGATGTTATCATACTGACCTTGCGTGGTCAAACGGTAGACCAAACGTGACGTTGTCTCGGAGCGATGCGTTCAACAGCCAAGCACGCTGGGTAGCATAGGAAACCGTATTTTGTTTCCTACAAGGAACAGAAATCCCTCAGTCAGATTATTACAAAAGTTATTTACAGTGCCTTTGCTCTTTCTTTTAGCTACCATATTGCAATTTTTTAGCCTGACCCTAAGTAGATCTTTCTGAAGATCTTATCGAATTTAAAGTTCAAGCTCTTTGTACTTACCTGTTCCAAAGCACTTGACCTTCCAGTGTCCTCATCTCACCCAACATGGCGGACAGCAGGGACGACTTCCCCGACCCGACCTGCCCCACTACAATGGTCAGCTTTCCTGTTAAAACAAAATCAGGTGATATTCAAACTCTGCCAACAGGATATTTCCTACAATGACCAGCCATCAGTTTCAGTTCTATCTGCTGTAGATTAATGGCGTCATCAAATGGCCGTCTAGTGGACACGAGATCTAGAGGTCACGGTTTTGATTATTTGCATTCCTGGTTATGCTAGGGTCACATTTCCTATCCGGGGCCCGGCCGGGCAGTCTTTGTGAACAAAAACTATGATATAAAAGACAACAAAAACACAAAACGTACCTAGAATTATCTATGAGCATAGCTTGTGAAAATTTATGGGCATACACTTTGATTTTTTGTTTCCGCAAACAGCCCGGCCGGGCCCCGGTTAGGTAATGTGACCCTAGCATTAGACGTTGTGTCCTTGGGAAAGGGGCCTTACACGGCTTTACTCACTCCACCCAGGTGTAAAAATGGGTACCTGACTTTGGTTTGGGAGGTAAAAGGCAGCGGAAGGAGAGTTTTAGGCTCCGCCTTCCAATACCGTGCTCTAGACACAGTGGATAACTACCCACTGCCCCTACATCCTCAAGAGGGCAAAGGGACTACCTTTACCTTGTACCTATGTTGTTATTACCTTCGCCGAGAAGGCTATGCAGAGGGTAGCGTTTGTGTGTGTGTGTGTTTGTAACCAACAGCATAACTCGAGAAGGCTTGGGTGGATTGTGTTGATTTTTGGTAGGTAGGTAGGTCTTGATGAGACTTGGAAATGATTAGATTTTGGGTCGCCTAGCGGCTTGTTATGGTACTGCAGCAGAACCTCCTGTTTTGATATCTCGTGTTCTGGACATGCTATAGTCCTGATTTTTGAGTGGTAGATAGCTCTTTGGACAGAGAGTAAGTGGTATAGGTTTTGGCCCCCTACCGGCTTTTTTGGAACTGCAGGAGCAGGTTTTGCTTCAAACTTTGAAAGGGAATAACTCAAGAAGGGCTTGATGGATGGTCATGAATTTTGGTAAGTAGATAGCTTGAGTGATGATGTACATGATTGGATACTTATTATGCAAATCAGTATCTAATTTGCATATTTAATGAGGAAAGTTTATACAGCCGCCAAATTCCATGATAGGACTCTCAAACATGTCACATATGTAACTGAGAAAGAGAGAAATATTAATAGATATCAACTATGCAAATGAGGACCTCATTTGCATAATTAATGAGAAAATACTATAACTCAAGATGGGCTTGATGGATGTTCATGATTTTTGGTACGTAGAAAGCTTACGTGATACTTTGTATGATTGGACAATAATTATGCAAATCAGATCCCAATTTGCATAATTAATGAGACAACTTTAAAAATCTGCTGTGTTCCATGATATGACTATTCAAATATGTGACATTTGTAACTGAGGAAGAGAGGAATGTTGATAGATAGAAAATATGCAATTGTAGGCCTAATTTGCATAATTAATGAGAAACTACTAGAATTCCTTACAGGTAAATGATGGCAATTACATACTTGTGGCATTTGGAAGTTATGTGAATGTCAACATCGTTGCATCAAATTATGCTAATAAGGACCTCATTTGCATAATTGATTATATATGTTTGCATAACCTCTGTTTTTTGGGTGAAGACGATCAACTGGTTTGATTTATAATTGATGAGAAACACTCCTAATATGTCAGTCATAATGGTTAAAATCATTTGGCGAAGGTATGTGGTCGTGGAACTCTAGTTGGTTAATGACAATGGTTGCACTCCTTCATAATTTACAAGTCTAAAAGTAATCCTGCAATACCTTTCGGAACCGCCAGGTTGATTCCACTGATGTTTGCTGTCTGCGATTCCAGCTCCCAAGTAAAACTCCCATCTCGTACCTGAGAGAGGTTATAGCAACATAATTCAGTTTTATACTATGAAGAAGTTTTGCAACAATATTCAACAGTTCTTTTATAATTTGTTTCTTTAACACTTTTCTTTAACTATAACTGTTACAGTTATTCTTGAATGTGATAAACTCACACGTTTCTAAAGTATGCTATGCAATATTCATGTTGTCTTAAACTACATAACATATGATCTGACAGTTGACTGGTCTAATCTCCAAACAGATCTACTGGTGGCGAGACAGTATCCATAAGTAAAAAAAACACAGTGGCCAATGGGATATTGGATACTGTTTTGCCACGGGTAGATCTGCTTGCAGATTATGCCTTGTGATTAAGATCAAAGCATTGAAATTCATAAAGATAAAAGGTTACAGAAAGTTGCTAAAATCATTTCCCATGTAGAACCATATGATCATGAGTGACAGACCTCAACAGAGACGTCGTCAGCGAGGTCGTGGTCAGCTTGGTCTCTAGATGTGGATAACTTCAAGTCTGAACTGTCATCAGCAAGTTCATGTTGACCAATGTTGGAAAACTTTGTAGTCTGTGGTACCATGTAACGGTGGAAAATTCAAAACAATTGGAATGTTGCAAAGGTGTATGTTATCAGCTAAATCAATAAAATGCAAAGAATTTCTTTCGGAAGAACCAGGAGCAGATGACTTTCAACAAAAGTACTCTGGCTTTTAGATTTAAAAATCTAAAAGCCAGAGTGTGAGACCGAATTACAAAGTAAAAAGAAACCCGACTACCGGACATCGACTAGAAAGTCGACTGGAAAATAACTACCAGAATGATTTGAAATTAAGTTGATGTTAATGAAAGATTTCATACTATATAATTGTGCCCCGTTCCGCAACTTATTTCTGTGTGAGACCCAGAAATTATTAATCACCCCCTGTATATCTCCTATGGAAACATCGTGATGACAAGTATCATAAAAACATGCGGTGAGTCAAGGTTTTCCTACCCCGTTGTGGTCTGCAGCAACATCCCCGTTCATCTGCCCACCTTCAGCACCCAACCGCAGCACACCGCCCAGCCCCTCCACTTCCAGGGACTGCAGGAACGGGCCTAGCCGCTTGGTGGCCACAGAGGCGGCGGTGAAGAGGCCCAGGAGGCCGGGGATCTCGGAGAACGGCTGGTGCAGCGTGTAGAAGAGGGCCAGGGCGGCGAAGGCGTCTGCTGCAGTCAGCGGCTGGTCGTTGAAATACTCGTACGACCCGAAGGCCTGAAAATAGAAGGATCGTTTTAGAAAAAAAAAGTTAAAGTGGTCCCATGCATCGAAGATGCGTAGGGGGGCGCCCATCTTCCATTCGAAGCCCTTGGGCCACACAAGTGCAAGTCACTACAGCAGGGGGCTCGTCCGCTGGTAGCGATGTGTGTGTTTAACTTCCATACTCTTTCCCAAATGCTGAGTGCTAAGCAGAGAAAGAAGTATGTACCATTTTTAGAGTCTTTGGTATGACCCGGCCGGGGTTCGAACTCACGACCTATCGTATGCAAGGCGAACACTCTACCAATTAGGCCATTGCACCGGTCTCATCGAGTTAGAGCCAGATGAAAATTCAATCGGATTTGGGGAAGGCGTCTACTGCAGTCATGATCAGCGGCTGGTCGTTAAAATACTCGTACGACCCAAAGGCCTGAAAATAAAAGGATCGTTACAGCTAGATAAAGCATTCAATCTTATCTTCAGGCCACATCAATTTCATTGGTTGGGTCTCGGATTTAAAAGGAAAATGCTCTTTCTTATTTGTGATGATTATGACAATGTGGACGAAAAAGAGGAAGTATATTACACCATACTTACAATCAATGTCGCCACCAATGGACTCGCATTGTTGCAGAATACTGAAAAAAAATACCAAAACAGTTGGGGATTATTTTCTAACATCCTTCACATCCTGATTGGGAGTGACCTGTTTGCCACCTTACAAACTCTCTCTCAGATATGCGATTTAGCAGTCTGGCTTTACTGTATCGCTGCTTTGAAGGCAAATGCTCCCTGAGCCGGCTTTACTTACTTGTGCCACCACTCCAAACGTTCTCAGAAAGGACACGATTTTTCACTTTCATAAAGGCAAATTGATTTTCCTTTCTTCCTCCATTATCCACATACTACTAAAAACGATTATAACGATGCCCTTACTTGCTAATATCCTCCAGCGCGCGTGGCTGTAGAGCTGTTTGACTTCGTCTTTCCTGGCTGACGTCACCTTCTCTACAAACAGGAGCTCCCAGGCGTACAGCTTCAGGAGTTTGATTCCCTAAATAAAACAAGTTTGTAACAGCTCGACTCCGTATGAACAACCCACATTTCCATCATCCCCAAATGATCTAAAGTAACAAAATCATTCCTAACCTCATAACGTTTCATTGATTTTGTTATCTGAAAAGTAGTTTAATTTGTTCTCCTCCCTGACAACTGTAATTTTTAAAATGGTACAATTCCACTGCACTCCATTTCATTCTTGACAAAAAAAAAAACAAATTTAGAAGGGGCATATTTTGTTGTTAACTGTTAGTGCATTTGGAGCAGGACAGTTTCAAAACAGTACAACACCGTAGTCTTCAGGAGAATGGAAGGCATCTGTCATGACAATTGGACAGCAGACAAGTGGAAACCGCATGGTTATGTTTCACTGCACTATGTGATGTTCGCTTAACTGTATCCTATTGACCGGATCAAGGAAAATTTGCTCAGCATTCTTACTGTATCACTTTAACGAAGATAAAACAACTGCACTGAACACACACGATGTCCGGCCTTCACATCAACCCTAGCCTGAGTGCCATCCTCCGTAGTAACCGTTGGCTCAATCTTTTCGCCTGATAACGAAATCGAAAAGACTGAGCCAGCGGTTACAACGGAGGACGGTACCTAGGCTACATCAGCCCAACTCTGTGATGCTAGAGCGTTTGTAAAGAAGAGAATCACCTGGATGGACTCGTTAATCCATTTCAACCTGATGTCCGTTTTTGCCTGCAACAACAAAAAACGTACAGTTGTGAGAGTGACTTAACACATCACATTTAACGTATCATAACTGCCGCAGTCGCACATCTCTTTAAATGTAAACAGGTGACGTTATGTGAAAACTTGAGTAACGTAAGATTAATACAAATTGCAACAGTGTACCTCTAACAGTAGATTACGGGTTAAGAACCTACCATCTTCTGAGTGTTGAGATCGTGCATTTTCTTCATTATGAGGAGGTTCACAGGCAGCAGAATCACCAGAAATCCGACCGCCAAAACCGCGTTCCATCCCAACTGGTAATACAGCAGCGCGGTCCCGGCTATAAGCTGTCGTTGAGAGGGATGCGCATCAGGTCAGAGTTAATATATATTTATCTACTTGCAAAACCATGCCTGGTGGCTTGAATTGCAAGTACAGTTTCAATCTAAATCAAAAGTAAAGTAACATCAACACACATGTACAACTTATGGCTAAGCAACTACATACAAAGTATTAGTACATTACAAATACTTTTCATTCTTAATCTTAATAGTTTACTTCACACAAGCTCCTTCCCGCACCGATGGTGCAAAGGGCGGCGCCCATCTCCGTTTCAGTAGCCCTTGGGCCACACAACATTGTGCAATTACTACAGCAGGGGTCTAGCCCACTGGAAGTGGTGTGTTTAACTTCCATACTCTTTCCAAAATGCTGCGTTCTAAGCAGAGAAATCAGTATGTACCATTTTTAAAGTTTTTGGTATGAGCCGGCCAGGGATGGAACTCACGACCTACCGTGTGCAAGGCGAACACTCTACCCACTAGGCCATTGCACCACTTCACATCCTGCTTGTTTTCAAGTCATTTTTGGCTCTACCAGTACCTACCTGGAAGAGTGAAGGCCACGAGAAGTGGAAGAGAAAGATGCGATGCTAGAATTCCGAAGGTAAAAGGCAGAATGGTCCTGTTCCCATGCTGGCCTGTCTTTAAAAATATGTCCGCCAAACATGTCTAGATATACTTTTTGGCACCAAGAGTACCTACCTACCTAAAAGAGTGCAGTCCACGAGAAGTGGAGGAGAAAGATGAGATACTAGAATTGCGAAAGTAAAGAGTAAACTTGTCTTGACCTCGTGCTGGCGTTTGTTGATAAACATATCATGTCTGCCGAACATTTGATCTAAGACATTTTTGGCTCTAAAAAGAACCTACCTGGAACAGTGCAGACCATGAGAAGTGGAAGAGAAAGACGAGAAACCCGAGCACGGCACAGCCCTCGCTCATGTGGTTGGTGATCTGGCCCATACTGACGTGTTCCTTTTCTAACAGCCAGTTGGGAAGACGTAGACACTTGTTGTAGATCATCGCCTGTCGGTAGATAAGGAGTATTGATGTTGGGGACACTATAAAGCAAAGTTTTTTTATTCACAAACACGTATTTACACGAGCAGACGTGTCAATGACTGTCAGCGTCATGTTAGATGATGAGAAGTTAAGTACCTTTCGTATATAAATAAATAAGTAGAAATTGCCCAACATATACAAGCATAATTCCACCAGTGTACATAATTCCGCCGCCCTGAAAAGATACGTCCAAACAGATCTCAAACCTAACGTTCCCCATAACCCAATATAATGCACTCCGTCTAAACTGTGCAAACCTGGGAGGGGGTGCTGCACTAGAGAACTCTCAAGTGCACTTTTTGTGGCGGATTTATGTCACCCGGTAAATTAATGTTACAGAAGGTTACCTGCATGCCCCTCTGCATAACTTAGCCAGAATTCTGACAAACTCCGGCAGAATTCTGCATAACTCAGCTAGAATTCTGCATGGTTCAGCTAAAATTCTGCATAGCTCAGACATGATTTGGGTAACAAAGGGCTAAAAAGCAAGGCCAGACCCTGTTGAAGAAGTGACAGTCACTGACGAAAGATAGCGGATGCTGTCTGAAACGTCTGACTGTTTCAAAATTTTATCCAGTTGCTTGAGTAACTGCTGAGTATCTTATTGCCTGGATGTCTAACCTTTATCAACGTTAAGTACCTTTAGTACATATAAAAAAAGAAATAGCTTACCTGCATGCCATTTCTCAGCATCATCCCGGCAGTGTGGCTAAGGCTCATGGATGTGGCCTGGGCCCCGGTCCTCAGCAAAGACACCACAAGCAGCACCACCAACAGGACAAACCCGTTCTGCAGAAACTCCCACGGACTCACCAGGTACTGATCCTGGAAACGAGGAGAAGGAAGATTGCAAAACTCGGAAAACTTGAAAGCAAGCGGAGTAACATAAAAAAAAAACTGGCAATATAGATGTATATAGATACAGAAAACTGAGTGCCATGCACTTCGAGCACGTTAAATAACCCATCACATTTCTTCCCCCTGTCAGTGGATCAAACCTTTTACTGGATATGCAAAACAAAAAAAACAAAACAAAAAAAAACAATCATTAAGGCTACTCTCCTAGACCTTTCCCCCTCATATCCTCAACAACATCAAATAACCCCAGATGCAAACAACCTTACCTGCAGTAAACTGTGTGCTTGTGTTTGTTTTGTCGTCTCCATGGTGACATAGATGATGATGAGCTTGAGGATGAGAGGTGAGACGAGTAGGAACACCTGCGTCAGCATCATTAAGAACCCGGACAGGCCGTACTCCCAGGTCAGGATAAACGACCGGATGTAGACCCCCCACAGAGACAGCTGCTTACCCGACTTGTCTGCTTTCTCCTACAAGGGTAAAACGGTCAAACCTGAAACTGAGTACGAAGCATAACGCTTTTGTGCTATTGCTTGTAGTGCAGTGCGGCTTTACTACAGCTCGAGTATTAGGTGGATCACCCTTGCGTGGGTAGTTTTACGTGGGTTTGACGATTGAGGCTTATCCCTGAAGCTCCCTCACTACTTAAAGCTAAATACCTTGCACAAGCCCATGTATTGTTGTGTCTTCAAGAGAAAATTAGTTGAATATATATATATATATATATTCTGATGAACATCAAAATGAAGAATTAACGAACCTTTTCCCTTCTGTATACCTTTGCCAGACGATCTAAGGCTACCTCTGCAGTGAATCTCTGTAACAAGACAATCGAATGATTACATTGAAATACGTATGAATACAAGTATAATAGTACTAGTACTAATACACCACTAATCAAATAATGTTAAAACCAGCTCTTTTTAGAAACGACTGTTCCCACCTTTGTAGTCTCTGGAGATTAAATGGAGGTGAGCCACACCTCAGATACGTTAAAGAACCCACCAAACGTATCAATAAGAGTAGGGGTCATTCCCAGTGTGAGTGTGTCAAATAAATCTGTCCGGATATGCAGATTGTACTATTCAGTACAAACCTGGTGTGTTACGCCAGCTGGCGGTTTACCGGGTATGCAATAAAACAAACAAACAAAAAAACAAGACATAGCAAGACTAGCTCCCTTTAGAAATGGCTGTTCCCACCTCTGGAAGTCTCCCCAACTGCTCGGCCTGGAGAGGCTGTTTGTACCCCAGTAGGAGTACCCAGTCCATCCAGGCGAAGGCGAACCATGCGGGAAGGGACGTGTAGGGCAGACCGAACCGCATGTTCTCGTCTAGGAGGTCGTCCGGAACCGGGGATTCTATCGGAGTTGTAGACAGGTATCGCTGAGGAGGGGAGATGTTGATATGGTTATATGCTAACGTATAGAAGGCGGTGAGGCGGGTGTTTCTTCTTTCGGAGAAAAGGGACCACTGTAGGTTATTGGACATGTTGTAGTCCCCATTGCTTACCATTTTGTACAGCACGTATCCCTCCACCGCTGAGAGCAGCCCGTACAGCAGTACTGAAGCCCATGTCAGCTGGAACCGCAGGCTGTCCCAGCTCACACCCCTGCCGTACAAGTGGGACAGTCTGAGCAGCTTGAACCCCCCTGATAGGATGTGGTACAATCCTAGAATCAGCAGCAGCCCTGGGCGGTTCAACCTCTCCACCTGCAAAAGTGATAAGCATTTCCTGAAGTAGTCCTCCAAGCAGATAGACCAATTGTTAGCTTTAAAGGTGTCCTACAGGAATGTCGGACGACTCGGACCATTACCAACTCGACCCAGTCAACTCAGCCCATCCGACCATCGCCCGGGTCAGCTCGGCCTAACACCCTGTTCAACTCGGCCAAATACCGGAGGCAGCACAAAGACACACACACGATAATAATGTTGATCGCCTAAGCAGTACAGAGGCCTTTTTTTGTATACGACAGGCTTATATCCTTTGACCTAAACCAGATTAATCTTTCTTCTATCTTCGATGGGAAAGCAACAGTTAGTATCAAAACTGAACTTCATCACAAATTTCTGCTGCATTGTTTGTGTATTTTTTCTAGATTTGAGAACGACGCTGAAGTAAAAATAACTTACTAGTAGTCGTTTCAATATGATCTCTATGTGGCTTACCAAGTGGTAGAACACACTCCCGAGGACCGTAGCCAGGAGAGCCATGATCCAGGGTACGTACAGGTGGGGGTGGTGGCCGGCCGAGAAACCGTCCGACATCACGCCTTCTCCAACCTACATGGAACAACAGGCTTCTAACTTGCGAAACAAGACCCTTGGTGATGATATGTGACTAAATAACCAAATTCGGTTTGCTCAATCTGAGTAATGGCTATGATCTTTGTTCAATATCCCTGTCCAGAAGTAAATGCAGTATGTTAAAAACTAAAAGAAAAAGCACGTCCTATGACCTACATCTAAAGCTTATATGCCTCTTCTCTAAATGTCTCAAAACGCGAGTAAATGAATCCACAGTTTTTCTGCTAGATACCGCTAGTTACCGTGGCCGACAGGTACAAAGCAAAAGTCGCTGTGTCGCGCTTTGTACCTGTCGGCCACGGTAGCTAAAATCAAGTTTACCTCGCACAACGTGACGAAAAACAGCGCGAAAATGGTCAGCCAGCGGACAGAGTGCCCTGGGAACAAGACCCAGAGTCGGCTGGGCAGACGGCTGTAGTCATGGTGACGACAGTGTCCAACAGCAGCAACTGTTGAGGAGGTCAAACATCATCAAATCTCATACTATATTGTGTTTTACAGTAAACTTCGCATTGTTCCATTTTTTCTCTTCCTTTTAATGCACACTAGAGACTTCCGACATTGTGAAGCGCTTCGAAGCTTCGGTCTATTTCTTATTTGTCAGCTACTGCTAGCTATAGGGGTTGAAGTCCTTCGAATGGTGAATATCGGAAATAGTGTGTTTGAGGAGAGCCACGCCTCAAACATATTATCGATAAGAGTATCGGGATCCAAACAGTCCATTCTTACTGTGCAAAACTCGTACAGTCTCGCAAAACTCGTAGTGCAAAACTGGTGAGTTACATAAGTGCAAAGCTGGTGTGATACACCTTGAGGCCGTTTAACGATTAGCATTTATAATGGATGAAACAAAAAAAAGTAAGAAAGAATGACGTACCCAGTAGGACGGCAAGTGGAAGAACAACCACATGTGGAAGGACGTTCAGACCATCAACTAGACACTCGAGGTCGTGAAAACCGCTGTCGAACTGTCGTATTGCACTATTCCATTGCTGTAAAACCGTACTCTTCCATTGCTGTCCGAGTGTGCTGTTCCACTGCTGTCCGAACGTGCTGTTCCACTGCTGCCCGAGTGTGCTGTTCCACTGCTGTCCGAACGTGCTGTGGTTTGAGTCGGTTGCGTACGGCGGTCCGCAAAAGAAACTCTTCATGACTCTGCTTGGACTGAAGAGTTCCAAAGACGGTCTAAATGTAAATAAAAGATAGCTAAGATAACTAAGATAGATTTATTGCACAACAGTTGTACGGGTGTTAAGTACGGCATCTACTGGTACATAACTACAGTTCCATAACGAGCTTATCTACCTAATACAAGAGTGTACAGTATGGGACGAGAGTGTTTCTCTGAATTAAAAAAATACATTTTCCTTGAGACAAAGTTATGCAATACAATCGTTCGTACCCTCACTAAAAACCCTTACTACATCGTTGGATGAATGAATTGGCATCTAATTACAATGATGGCGTTATCAGGTACATGTACCAACATAATTCCACCACCCTGAAAGGATCCGTCCAAACAGATCTCCAACCCAAACGTCCCCTAGTATAATGCTCTCCTGTATATCTAAACTGTGCATATCGGGGGGGGGGGGGGTGCTGCACTAGAGATCTCTCAACCTCACTGTTTTTCAAAGGGGCGGATTTATGTATCTTTCTATCAGGTTCGTTATTCATTAAGATCATAACAAATAGGACAAATTAAACATGTTTGGATTTCCAATGACGGTCTAAATGTAGATAACAGACCTTATCTTCTTGACAGCGGGTGGTCACTTAACCTTTGACCCTCCAAGGGTCAGCTTAGCTTCCCTTTCGTCCCCTTAGTCAATCTCCAGGTTACGCCGTGAATTAATAGAAAAACAACAGATTAATACAAGCAATATCAGTAAAGAAACCTCGAATGAAAATACTCACGTGCCCAGAAGGTAATGTGTATACGATATCTAAATGGATACTTGGTCAACGTTCCATAACGGACTACTTTCTCAACAAACAAACCCACGCCCCTAAATGGTGCCTATATATAGTTAGATCTTATCAGTCGCTGGCTGAACGGGTCAGTTGGGGAAATGACAACATGACAATTGACGCTACGTCAGTGGAACTTTAGACGTATTTGTGCCGTTGTCCGGAACCTTACATGATACAGCCACGTTTGTCGACATGTGCTATTCCGAGATGTTGGACAACGCCCACAACGGCTACTGACGGACTTTATTCTGCTTCTGTTTGTTTGTTTGTCAGATAGTATTTTTTTTAATCTGGGACCCACAGTAGAGCAATAGCGATAATCACACAAAGTGTATATCATCAGAATCTGATCTTTTCCATTTTTGTTTCGTCCTGTATTTTCTGATAAAAGTTGCAAAGTCACAGAACACTTTTCAAACAACATTAAGCGCACAGGTGGAACGATTGACCCTTGTCTCCCACTCCTAAACTAGGTCACCTGTCACGAGGCCATATAAGGTACATCTTTGTTGTTTTCACCTCAGAAAGGGGAGAAACATTCTCTAGTAAAAGTAAAAGGCTATCAATAGAACACATCGACATAAAGAGAACGATGACAGCTCTTGTTGAGACGGTGTCGTAAAACCTTTATCCGAAAGTTTGACAACCGTTGAGCTATCTGAAGTAGGGCACCTCAGATTGATTGACAAACTTCGGCGGGACTCTTTTGCCCCCTTCACAACTTTGGAAATGAAAAGAGAAAGCAGTGACTCTAAAACAACAGACTGGAAACTATACTGTAGGATACACCTCATCGATAAACGTTAACCATGTAATCAAACCTGTACTGTTGACCATCTCTGTATAAGGACCATCTGGCCATTAAAGCGATCTCTTTCATTATCTTATTATTGACCCAGCACGTACTGCTACCTATACAGAACTGCTGTCTACTATGTCCGTTTTCGCCACGTCCATTGAGCAGTCAACATTGACAGGTTTGACTGTATCTGATTCTGAATAGGAGAAATGATAGAAAGAAGACCAAAGAAGTTTCCTTACCACAGCACTGTCACGCCTCAGCTTCAACTGTCAGCCTTTCGGGTCAGATTACGTCACCCTGATGATAAGGTCAGTATTTCCTTTCCATTGGCACAATAACCACAAGAGGATAGCTTTCAGGTCACGATGGGATTCTTAGCAACCCGCGCTACTGATGTCCGCGGATAGTTGGTTCCTGTCAGTAAATTTGGGCAGTCACTTTCACAGGGGATGATAGTTGTCAGCGAAAACAACGTACAACTGAACGTGCGAAGTTAGGGTTACCCCTTAGCCTAATAGACATGCCTGCGACGACATTCAATGATGTACAAAGGTGCTAAAGTAAGTCGACAGAGCACTGAACATTTAACCTAACACAAGCCTGAAATGACAGACGAGTGAACTGAACTAAACGAGCGGAAACTAAGAGCTCCTACCTTCCCGAATGAACTCAACTCTACTCCACATCAAAACATTCGGTCTATGTACAGATAAGTAGGTCAAACCTGTTGACAGTGGGTGGCCACTTAACCTTTGACCCTCCAATGGTCAGTTTGGTTCCCCTTTCGTCACAGTGGCCAATCTCCAAGCAGATGTAGGGTAGTTTTACACGACGTTCTTGTTTGTTTCGCATAACCGATCTTTACATAAGCATATAAGTGTAACTCACTACTTTACCTTTCACACAAGGGCTTAGCAAGGCTCCTGAGGGAGCCGAGCGGGCAAGACGTTTAAATTGTAACCAAGAGAAAATTGGGGAGTTGAATCTATCAAGAGTTAACATCATCTTAAGAGTTAATATTAATCATACAGTAACTGTACTGTTATCAGAGATATAACTTAGATTTTGAGAAGCACAAACAAAAAATCATTTTGGTATGGATGATTTATTTACAAAAATCAAAGTCAAAAACAGAAAAGTGAAAGGAACAAACAAAACCGTTGCGATAAATTAACGCAAAAAAATCATGGTAAATCAAATTGAATATAGATAAATCAAGAACACATTCTAGTTGACAAGTGTATCGAAGAAAATTTCATCTATTCTACTCATAATTCTTTTGTCCTCATAGTATCATAAAGCTTTGAAATGAATACAGTCATGTATAAATTAGATGTATCTTGAAAAGCTGGCACCAAGTGTAATCAATAATTAAACAAAAA
Source organism: Branchiostoma lanceolatum (assembly GCA_035149815.1). NCBI lineage: Eukaryota > Metazoa > Chordata > Leptocardii > Amphioxiformes > Branchiostomatidae > Branchiostoma > Branchiostoma lanceolatum. Next base: position 2,312,623 of record CM068880.1, read on the forward strand.
TCTATGATTTTATCAATCAAAAATCTATAATTTTAGCAACAACTAACATCTTATGGTTACGTTTCTAAATAAATCTTTCAAATTCAAATTTGGCACAAGAATGCAGCCACATCACTGAACAGTGACTTAGTCTAGAAAACAGAGAACTTAGTCAAAACACCAGGACAATGAATGGAAAATACGATTTGTGGTTAATATGTTCTTTTCACTTTTTCTCTCTGAATTTATCGACTACTAGGAGAGCTCTTAAACATTCAACAAGCTGATTTTACAAGGGGGCCCTTTCTACAAGACATATCAACAAACTTAAAATGTAACCCGAATTAACGTTAATAACTTCATATTAGTCAGAACCTGACTTTAAAAGTATTGTTTTTGAATCAATCAACAAATTGTTTGCGACTTGCACCTGACAAAATGAATGAGCATAACCTCTAACATCCATATCTAGTCAGTATGCCAGAACAAAAATTTCTGTACACAAAATGTACTTACATTTTTATCTTTAACTTCAGTTATCCTTTTTTCATAAAGCTTGTACATTTGTGAAAAGTCATGTACATTTGAAGTTACTGTTAACAGTAGTAATTGTGTACACATTCATTTTCATTATAATTGTGCATTTGATAAAAACTCTATGTTTTTCCATAGAAAAGTTTTTCTACATGGCATTTGGCAACTACTGTACTAAAACAGTCGATGTGTTGCAACGGCTGGTTTGTAACTAAAAATTTCTGCAGCATTTTTATAGTAGAAAGAACCTGTAAATACTGTATTTTGTGTCTGTCGTCTCTGTCGCGACCAGTGGAAGAATAGCTCTTCAGTGAGCTAAACTGGATCTAGATCACTTTCCTTTTTTTCAAGTATGTCTAACTTACTGATATATAAATTCTTGAAATGTCCAATATATGAAGACGTTGCATAGGATTTCTGGAATGTGAACTTGAAAGTTTGTTGCAGTCGTATTCTGCACAAGTGTGAAACTTAACATTGATTAACGTGTGAAACTTAACGTTGATTAACATAGATAAACGTGTGAAACTTAACATTGTATGTATCATAATGGATAGTTGTAGAAGCTGCTAATAGTGGCACCTTTTTTAATAATCATGACAACATGAACGATAATAACTGAATAACAAATAGGAAACATAACATGGCGGAATTGTAACAGAACTAGAGCTACAGTCAAACCTGCCTTAAGCCTAGTAGTACACACATGAGAAGTTCAGTCAGATGGCCACTATAGACAGGATTCTTAATGCTTGTAATGTGTCAATGTGGAAAATTATTTAAGGGACCACAAAAAGTGGTCAGTTTGGGCTGGTGATCCTTGCGTATACCAGTATGTAGACGTGGTCATGAGCACTGGTTTGACTGTATATCAATGGCCAGGTGGTCTTTATGTAGAGGTGGTCACTAGTACATGTTTGACTGTGTATTGGCCAGGTGGTCCTTATGTAGAGGTGGTCACTTGTACAGGTTTGACTGTGTATTGGCCAGGCGGTCCTTATGTAGTAGTGGTCACTTGTACAACTTTGAATAAAAATCATTGGCCAGGTGGTCTAATGCAAAGGTGGCACTAGTACAGGTTTGACTGTATATCAATGGCCAGGTGGTCTTTATGTAGAGGTGGTCACTAGTACATGTTTGACTGTGTATTGGCCAGGTGGTCCTTATGTAGAGGTGGTCACTTGTACAGGTTTGAATGTGTATTGGCCAGGCGGTCCTTATGTAGTAGTGGTCACTTGTACAACTTTGAATAAAAATCATTGGCCAGGTGGTCTAATGCAAAGGTGGCACTAGTACAGGTTTGACTGTAGCTGCACCTCCCTTACTCTACGTGTGCTGGTTACTTATTGGCCTTGACTAGCGATGTGAAGAGTCCGTCTGGTTTCTTCAGCAGGTTTTCTGGTGAGTCGTTCTCCATTAGCTTCCCCTGGTCCAGAACCAGGATCCGGTCAGAGTTCAGGATGGTCGCTATCCGGTGCTGTTGGATAGAAAAAGTCAACTCTGTGAGGGAGCATGCCATTAGAGAGTGCATTACACATAAAAACTTTGAATACATTGATAGAAGATTTTAGTACATATACATGACAATGTAAAAAGCTTTCCTGATCATATAAAGATGAGTTTCAAGCTCTGTTATGAAAGAAGCAAACTCACAGCAATAGTTAAGACAGTTCTGTCCCTGAAGGCAGTCTTGATTACGTCTTGTAAGATGGCATCCTGGGGGAAAAAGAAATGTAACATTCATAGGAGTTCAGGTCAGACAGGTCCAGAAATTTAAGAACAATTTGGGTCTCCTAGATCCAGGAGTACTACTTAGTCAAGACAAGGGTTCCTACTTAGGAGTGACGACACTCTGGCATGAGAAATCATAAACAATGTATGAAATGCTAGCCTGTAGGACCAATGTAAGCAGATCTGAATCCAAACCAACATGTGGAAAAGAAACCGTATGATAGTTAATCTACTCTATGGGAATGTATGTCTAATATACAATATATGTATACTTGTAATTAAATTATGTGGTTTTACCCCTCCTCTAAGTCTAAATTTCTAGAATATACTAATAAAAGGCAATTATGGATATAAACAACTGAAGCTTAGTATCTAAAACTGTACTGTAACAACAATAGTATATACTGGTACAGTTGCAGAACTTGTTTAGTTTCACTAAGTTTTACTACTGCAGTTGGGTCTAAATCAGTCATCTCTGAAATCTGATGACAGCCACATTTAGACAAAAGAGAAGAAGTCAAAACCGTCCATGTCAATAAAAGCAGAATGAACTGCTTAAGATAATCGATTGATAAAGAGTAAAAAATGCACTTTTCTATTAAAGATTTAGGACTGATTACAAATCAAGAAAGAAACTGTAACAGTTGTTAGAATTGTTGACTACACTTGGACAAAAGAGAACAAGAGTCAAACCGTTTCCATGTCGATAGAAGCTGTGGCCTCGTCCATAATGAGGATACGCGATTTCCTGACGAATGCTCGGGCCAGACAAAACAGCTGCACAAAACAATAGTTTTACACAGTTAAGGAATAGAAAATTGTTAAAAGCAAAGATTTAGGTTTAACATCTGCTAATATAATTCCACCAGGGTACATACATTTTGCAATTCCACCACCCTGAAAAGATATGTCTAAACAGATTTCTAACCCAACGTCCCCCAGTATGATACACTCCTGTATATCAAATCTGTGCATACCTGGGGGTGTTGCTTTAGAGATCTCTCAAACACACTATTTTTCAAAGTGGAGGATTTATGTAAGCTGGCAGATTAATGTTAATGGAGGCCAATACTACATGATTATATCACAATGACATCGGATGCCACAGTTGAGATATCATACTTTTACAAGCAAAGATACACACCTGTCTCTGACCAACACTGAAATTCTCCCCTCCTTCTGTCACCATCTCATCTGAAAATAAGACAAAATGTCATGTACAATTTTTTTTCACCTGAAGATAGAGACTACTTATCATTTTCTAGACACATACAAAATGCATACCAACGTGTTGTATATGAGAGCTTTACTTTAAAATGCTGGTAAAGGTATTCCCATTGCCTTTTTGAGGCTGTAGAGGTAGTGGGTTGTTAATCCACTGTACATTGTATCTAGAGCAAGGTATTGAAAAGCAGAGCTCAACCCTCTCTTTTCACCGCCTTTCACCTCCCTAACCAAGTCAGGTACCCATTTTTACACCTGGTTAGAATGAGGAAATCCGTGTTTTAAGTGCCTTTTCCAAAGGGCACAACATAGGTGGTATGTGAGAGGATTCGAACCCAGGACCTCTGGGTTCTCGGCCAAACACCCTAACAATATTGAACACTATGCCATATGCTTGAAGATTCCTTAAGACTTAGTGATAGTGTTTTTGTTATCATGACTTACCCAGTTGATTTGGCAGCTCAGTAACAACAGACTTGAGCTGTGCAATCTCCAGCGACCGCCACAACTCCCAGTCACTGACCTTGTCCTCGGGGTCAAGGTTAAACCTGGGGAGGGGAAGAGAAGAACATATGATAAGCTTTTGTTAAACTGCCAAATGACACTTCAGACCAACTCTTACAACTGAGTTGTAGTGGTGTGATTTAAAACTTTTCACAGTGACCTATGTTATTTTATTGTGGTATTGAACACTCTCTTCAAAAGAGTGCAGCAGTGGTCACTAAAACAGGTTTAACTGAAGTGTCATTGAGTCATATACATGTAACACAAGCTGAATTACGACAGGCACTAACCTGATGGTGCCGCTGAACAGCACGGGGTCCTGAGGGATGATTGACAGGCGTGACCTCAGCAAGGTCAAGGGTACACGACTGATGTCCACTCCATCTATGCAGATTTTACCTGAGTAGCAAGAAGAAGAAGTAAAGTCTGAATTAAGACACAAATATAATAACTTTCTAATAGCATGGCTCTTAAATCAATGAATTTAAAAACTAGTATTAGTTCCAAGGACAACAGAATTGTTGCAGTTGATAAACCTACCTTCAAACATGTCAATCATCCTGAAGAGAGCCAGAGTGAGGGAAGACTTCCCACTGCCAGTCCGGCCACAGATCCCAACCTACAGAAAGAGCAATAAACAATTAATTTAGCATCTAATCAATCATAATTACTATGCTTTGTTAAAAGCTTCTCAGATGAAAGGATGTTTGCCAGAGATTATCTAAGGAGTTAGGTCACGAAAAACGAATTGCAGCTGTGAGATACTACAGTAACTGTAACTACAGCCACAGAATTTGTGTGTGATGATCATAATAGATTGAAAGTTTACACTTGATCACGCCAAATCATCTAAACAAAGAAAGAAATTGCCAACAAGATAATGTAGATAGCTTACAATAGGTGATGCTTGTTAAATATTCCAGTCATGCCAGCAGATACCTTAAGAGAAGAGTTAGTCAGTCTAAACTTACCTTTTCCCCTGGTTTGAAGACGGCAGTGACGGTGTGAAGGACGGGGTCCAGGGTCTTGGCGTACCGGACGGAGATCTTGTTCAGACGGATCTCCCCACACGCCGGCCAATCAGCAGCCGGGACCACGTTTCCTGGAACAAGCAATATCCATATAAAGAAAACATCACAACTTGTAGTACAATGCTAAACTTCCTTCCAACACAAAGGTATATACTTCCGAAAATAATCTTGCGATATGTTTGATCCGTATATAGTTTTGTGTTGGAAGGCAGTTTAGCATTGTACTGTCCATATTAAGAAAACATCACAACTTGTAGTACAATGCTAAAATTCTTCCTTCCAACACAAAGGTATATACTTCCGAACATAATCTTGTGATATGTTTGATCCGTATATAGTTTTGTGTTGGAAGGAAGTTTAGCATTGTACTGTCCATATGAAGAAAACATCACGACTAATGCTAAACTTCCCTTCAACACGAAGTATACACTTGCACTGTCGCCTTCTACAACTAGTACAAGATCAATAATGACCAATCACTTCTGAACGTAATCTCAAATATGTTTGATCCGTATTATACATTTTGTGTTGGAAGGACATTTAGCTTTGTACTATGATTACTACCACAACAGATGAGCTTCCATGTTGACATCACAAATTGTAAATAAACCTATGGAGGACAGATATAGTCCTTCTTTTTCAAACTGCATCCTTCTTTTTCAAACTACCACCGTAGGTGTGGCAAGCCTGACCCTACTGTCATACATTTGTACTTTGCTTGACCGACAGTCAACGGAATGCATGAGACAAGATTTGTATGTCATGTTATATTTTTCTACATATCTGCAGGATATTTCCATTAGTACATTAGACATCTACAGAAGTATGGAAAATAATGATAACCTCTCTGCCTGTCCCTGTACTGCTCTGTGGGAATGGTGGTGTAGAAGGTGATCCTCTCCACAGCGTTCATCATCATCTCCACCTCACAGAAGTTCCGCACCATCCAGTGTAGGTACTGCTGCAGCTGTGGACAGTCAGGACAAGGAAAATTACATTTCAGCTTCAGAGCACATGTAGAAAATGGCACAAACTTCCTTATACATCCTAATGAAATCAACAAAGAAACAGACTGAATGTGGCACAATCCATTACATCTAAACTCTAAACTCTAAACTGTTTCTTTTTTTTTTACATGTTTTGCTAGAAATACACATTTTACAATGTTTGCTGTCAGGGCTGTTGTGAAAAACAGCACTCAATTACACAGACTGACACAGAAACATACAATGAGTTAGGATAAGTAAAATAAAAGACAAGATACTTACATTTAGTGCATATGTTATGGAGAGTCCCACCATACCAGAAGACACTGCACCAAATATGGAAGCCACCATGGACGACAACCCGGCAACGAACACTATAACACCTCCCATGTAACCCTGTAGAGGGACAGAACATCATCACTTAGCAACTGTTACCTAGCAACAACAAACAATATAACACCCCCCATGTAACCCTGTAGAGGAACAGAACATCATCACTTAGCAACTGTTACCTAGCACCAAAAACTATAACATCTTCAATGTAAACCTGTAGATGAACAGAACATCATCACTTAGCAACTGTTACCAAGCAACAACAAACACTATTATAACAAATTCATTGTAACCATGCATGCAAATACTACTCAAAGGGGTTGCAGTTCTTCTTACGGGACGTTAAGCCACAGTCCATTGTTTATTTTACTTGTTGAAAAGAGCTTAGCCTAGTGGAATTTCCCTGGTATGATGAACCTGTGATTTGTCTTCTGTCACAACCAGTGGAAGATTACCTCTTCAGTGGGCTAAACTGGTTCCAGACCACTTTTTAACTCTAACACCATGCAGTGAAGGCAATGTCCTTTGTGCTGAAAGTCAGCTTATAATGAACCTGTAAATACTGTGCTTAGGGCCAGTCTTCTCTGTCATGACCAGTGGAAGATTAACATTTCAGTGAGCTAAACTGGTTACGGAAAGGAAAGTGATCTCAAACCAGTTTAGCTCAAATGAACTCAATGAACAGATGAGCTAATCTTCCACTGGTCATGACAGCGAAGACAGACGCTTTGTGCAGTATTTACAGGTTCATTGTACCGGGGAAATTCCCCTAGCTCTTTTTGACAAGCGCAATGAACAGTGGACCACGGCTTAACGTCCCTTCCTAAGGACTGTGACCCTTTCTGGTAGCATGCATGCCGGGTGAGCAACACAGCCGGGATCGGACCCGGGGCTTCTAGTTCCAGAGGTAAGATCGCTAACCACTGGACTACGCACGCTACCGTTTACGGACTGATTTTTCAATTATGAATCTGACAGGTATCTACCATTCTCAATCCCACCCAGGACTGTGTGGCTGTGAAGAAGTAGAAGGGTGTGTTCGACCTGTTCACTTTCTCCATCAGGTTATCATTGAATCTCTTCTCCACTCTGTAGACACAACAATCTGGGTTAGGACATTTCTTTGCTTTTACTCAATAGTCACGAGACCTGAAGGTCACTTCAAGGTCACCACGAGGTTACGGGTTACATATATAACTGTAGCAGTGATTCTTACAAAGTGTACAATGGATCAAGGACAATGTCCAGACTTTGCATGATGTACAAAATGACTAATAAACTTGTGGACGCTCAGAAGAAGAGGACTAGAAATAGTCATGCTTTTAAGTACCAGAGTTATCAGCCAAGGATTGATGTGTTCAAAAATTCGTATTTTCCGAGAACCATAGTAGAATGGAACTCGTTGTCATCAAGTACTGTAGGAGCATCTTCACTAAGTAGTTTTAAAGAACGGTTAAAGTCAGATATGCAAAGACTAGGTGTAACAGACCGTTCGGTGTAATATGACCAGCTGCTGCCGCGCCGCGTGCCTGCGAAGCTGGTGTGTTACGCCTAATGGCGGTTGTACCAGCTATATAGATACAGATACAGATCACCCTTTAAACGTTTGTACCCACCTGAAAGCACGTATGGTGGACAGTCCCCCTAACGTCTCGGAAACGTGGGCAAACATCGGGGACTTGTTGATTGCATCCAGCCTCTGTAGCTCCCTGTGATGCAATATCAGCCAAGGTTTCTTTATCAAGAAGTGGCTTAACATATCCACCCTCATTAACCAGGACCGCCTATCGCTCGACGTTACATCGCGAGCGTAAGCGGCCCTGGTAAAAAGCTTCGCCACATATGGTTATGGCAGGTCGACGAGACTTGCTCATGAATAATTAATGAGCTGACCTTATTTGGCACAAACGGCAGTTGTAGCTCATGAATAATTAATGAGCTAGCCGTAACACGTAACCTAATTGGTCGATAGCTTCCCAGCGTTCTTTGCGCGTTGGCTTCCGATGAGAGGAAGCAAACCCTCTGATTGGCTGAAGCTGTTTTGGTGGCGACGTCGTCATAACCATATGTGGTGAAGCTTTTTACCAGGGCCGCTTACGCTCGCGATGTAACGTCGAGCGATAGGCGGTCCTGGTTAACGAGGGTGAACATATCACAAAATTGTTAATCTGTATCATGCTTAACAAAGTCCTTGGTACTACATAACCAGTATATATAAATATGGCCTGTCGGTCAGTATTGACCATGGTAAAATCCTAATTCGTAACAGCCCTACAGCATGGACTATGGCTAAACAGTCCTATGTTTATGTATTCCCACAATACAACAACAACAATAACAGCATGGATTGAATTTTGTTTGCAGACCTAGAGCTTAAATGCTATCAGAAGAGTTTTAACTACACATTATTATACAACTTTGAGAATACACGAGCACAGTGTGACAGTCCTTCTAGTAACTTAATAGGCTACCTTGAATAGGTTTCAGAATTTAGGTCTCACCATGCAGTTGCTTGGCAAAATACAATACAATCGGGTCTCACCTTGCAGTTGCCCTGTAGAACTTCTGCAACTTAAAAGGCTACCTTAAATAGGTTTCATAATTTAGGTCTCACCATGCAGTTGCTTGGCAAAATACAATCCAATCGGGTCTCACCTTGCAGTTGCCCTGTAGAACTTCTGCAACTTAAAAGGCTACCTTAAATAGGTTTCACAATTTAGGTCTCACCATGCAGTTGCTTGGCAAAATACAATCCAATCGGGTCTCACCTTGCAGTTGCCCTGTAGAACTTCTGCAACTTAAAAGGCTACCTTAGATAGGTTTCACAGTTTAGGTCTCACCATGCAGTTGCTTGGTAAAATACAATCCAATCGGGTCTCACCTTGCAGTTGCCCTGTAGAACTTCTGCAACTTAAAAGGCTACCTTAGATAGGTTTCACAGTTTAGGTATCACCATGCAGTTGCTTGGCAAAATACAATCCAATCGGGTCTCACCTTGCAGTTGCTCTGTAGAACTTCTGCAGCTTAAAAGGCTACCTTAGATAGGTTTCACAGTTTAGGTCTCACCATGCAGTTGCTTGGCAAAATACAATACAATCGGGTCTCACCTTGCAGTTGCCCTGTAGAACTTCTGCACAAAGTAGTAGAGGAGCATGATGGGGAGCGCACCAATCATGAAGTAGGGGGTGACGATGGAGTTAACGACCAGAGCAGAAGCGACCATGAGACCTGTTCGTATGAGAGCCTCCATCTGGAACGGCAGCCTCTGTGTGTGGCGGTGGGTGTAAGGGTGTGGAAGAAAAATATACAGTTGATATTAAGACTATTTTCCTCTGTCCTGTCTTAATAATTTTATATCCTTTTTGTTATCTTTTGTTATGTGTTGGGATGAGGAAGAAATAATACAGTTGATATTAAGACTTTTTTCATCTGTTCTGTCTTAATAATTTTATATCCTTTATCTGATGTTTTGTTATTATCTACATTTTTTATACCTTGTGAAGAAAGGACCTGATGTAAGGCCTTAAGAGCAGCTGTCTGTAAAAACCAAGCATAAGGTGGCCAAGTTCAAAAAATGAAATTTTCTTAGATTTTGTGTGGTGGTAGGGTCTTGGCCCAAACCTACAAAAATGGGAAACTTTTTGGTCGGAGGTTACCAGTTGCCATGGTAACGGCCATTTTTCAAAATGGCGGATTTTCGCCTTGTGCAGGCCTCTCTCCCGCTCAAAATGGACCATCTTTGGCCTACTGTAACTCGCACAAATGAATAGAAATGTTGCTGCCTCTAACATATTATATTATCCATATCTTAACAAGAAAAACCATGTTAAGTGTTGCTCAAAATGTTTTTGCAGTGAGATGCAACAAACGTTTAAAGATGACCTGTCTTTGTGAAATTTCAAAATTGACAAAACGCCATCTTTTTGACGTTTTTAGCAAGCAATACCTCCTTAAAGGGCACTTCAAATTTGTTGATTTTTGGCACAGCTCTAGTTTAGACCTTTATGAATATCATATTAAAAAAGAAGTCTGGGTTCTCAATGGGGCGAGCCACAGTGACCCGGAGACTAAGCCATTGTTTCCATTGTAGCAGAATTTCAACTACAGAATTGAAGGTGAAATAAACATGTGCAACTTGGTGATTGAGATAAGAATGACTTTTCTTGAACTTTTTTATGGTGCAAGAAACCTGCCTGGCACTTAGAAAAGTATTTTGTAACCGTTGACTGTTGGTTGCCATGGCAACGGTCATCTTTGTTGTTAATGATGGATTTTCACATGGTTGTATTAGGAAAACATCCCTGTAGCTACCTGCTGATTGCACTAGAGATATGGACATAACTTTTATATTTCCATATAGCATGGTTTCCAACGTTTCATAGACCAAAAGTTCAAGATCAAGCATTAAGATTAAGAGGGTGTACTAGGGGGTTATCAGAACCAATGAAATCAGAATTTTCATCTTGCTAAATTTTAGTCATTTTTAAGGGGCTTTTTCTTCCATCATGGGCAATGTTGATGAATTCACGGCACATAGAAAAGTATTATGTAAACAGTTGACTGCTGGTTGCCATGGCAACGGCCATCTTTGTTCTTAATGGTGGATGTTCACATTGTTGTAGGAGGAAAACATCCATAGCTTTGTTACATATGTAAAGAAAATGAAATCTGACGTTTTTTCATGTAACAAAGAATCCTACCTATTACTTAGGAAAGGAGGTTTCTTCATTGTAACAGTCTTTCAAAGGTTCAAAATTGGTTCAAAATTTGTTCTTACTCAGGATTGGCAAGTTGGAAATTGAGATGATAATATGATTTTTTTAAATCCTTTATGCTGCAAGGAACCTACCTGGCACTTCTATTTTTTTGTAACAGTTGATTGCTGCCATGGCAACGGGCATTCTTTTATTTTCTATCTTTACTGGTTTTCCAAAATGAATTACCAATACAACTACTAACAGAATATGGACATACATGGGTCACAACAAAAGCCAATGTGTATATGTGCAGCACACAATACATACACTTACAGATAACCATACCCTTATAAATATTAATTCTAATTTGCCTCCAAACAATATTTTTTAAGTATATGATTACATATCATTATTTCCTTACATCTATATTATTATATAAATGTGAAACGGCCATACTTAATGACGGATATTCACAAGGTAAATGTCATAGTTATGCGCACAGTAAAGTATTTGACCTTCTGCAACACCCACTGACAAAAAAGGGGAGTAGTAGGATGCTATGCATCTGATATGATACATCCAGATGCGGAGACAGTTGCTTTTAAGATTGTTTATACAATTTGAAAATTATGATGGGTAGACCATCATAAAATTGAAGACGAAGTAGTACTTTTAACCAATAGCTCACTAAAACAAAGTTAATGAACTGAGCTTAAGAGGGGCCTTGTATTTTTGTCAGGGACTATACTTTGATTTGACTATTTATGCTAATAAAGTTAAGATTTCTTTCTATATAATTATTCTATATATACTGCATACTTTTTTTATGCATTCTGTCACAATGAATTCGAGGGACACGGCCTGGCGAAACAAAAAAACTGTATATCAGATATCCGAGTACCTCAGTGATTAGTGCCTTCAGAATTTTTTACATGTATCGTATCAACAATACATGTATACAATTTTTTTACTATTTTAGAAACTAAAAGCCACTGATTTAAGAAAAGCCTAAAATTCTATTTCAGCTATAGGTTGACCTACAGTTACAAGTTGTAGGTCAAAATTAGCACAGATACAGAAAGTATTCATCTACGGAGAATTCGGGAAAACTATCCAAAGATTAAACTAAAATGTGTCTACAATATTCTCCAGTGGATGTACGTAGGAGGTCAATCTTAACATAGGAAGAGGTAAACAGAAGTGTTCCGCAATACACCTTCTGCACCCTCTATACCCCTGGTATGTGGAGTCCTGATAACCCCAATGCATGCGGATCCTTTGTCTTTTTGTACCACATAGTGAATACACAAAATGATTGAGTAAGTAACTTACTGATTGATGTCTTAGAGAACAAATATCAAGAATGTGTAAAACAGCTTTATTCCATACCAAGTTTCCCTATAAACCCCATGTAGTGCCCTAATTAACATTTTTAATTGTTGTAAGCATTTCATGGCATCTATCCGTGGTTTTCACACAGCGACACTAAGATGGCCATAGCTCACACCGTAGTGAGACATGATTACCTCACTTATTTCGTATCAGTCCCAAAACACGGAAAATACACATAATTACCCTTAAGTCACGGCTCCTGTTATACGTGTCCCTATAAAACAATGTTAGTTGTTGACTCAATGTTTCTCTGGTAAAACCATTCATCAACATTGCCAATGATGGAAGCCCCTTAAAAATGACTAAAATTTAGCAAGATGAAAATTCTGATTTCATTGGTTCTGATAACCCCCTAGTACACCCTCTTAATCTTAATGCTTGATCTTGAACTTTTGGTCTATGAAACGTTGGAAACCATGCTATATGGAAATATAAAAGTTATGTCCATATCTCTAGTGCAATCAGCAGGTAGCTATAGGGATGTTTTCCTAATACAACCATGTGAAAATCCATCATTAACAACAAAGATGACCGTTGCCATGGCAACCAACAGTCAACGGTTACAAAATACTTTTCTAAGTGCCAGGCAGGTTTCTTGTACCATAAAAAAGTTCAAGAAAAGTCATTCTTATCTCAATCACCAAGTTGCACATGTTTATTTCACCTTCAATTCTGTAGTTGAAATTCTGCTACAATGGAAACAATGGCTTAGTCTCCGGGTCACTGTGGCTCGCCCCATTGAGAACCCAGACTTCTTTTTTAATATGATATTCATAAAGGTCTAAACTAGAGCTGTGCCAAAAATCAACAAATTTGAAGTGCCCTTTAAGGAGGTATTGCTTGCTAAAAACGTCAAAAAGATGGCGTTTTGTCAATTTTGAAATTTCATTAAAACAGGTCATCTTTAAACGTCTGTTGCATCTCACTGCAAAAACATTTCGAGCAACACTTAACATGGTTTTTCTTGTTAAGATATGGATAATATAATATGTTAGAGGCAGCAACATTTCTATTCATTTGTGCGAGTTACAGTAGGCCAAAGATGGTCCATTTTGAGCGAGAGAGAGGCCTTCACAAGGCGAAAATCCGCCATTTTGAAAAATGGCCGTTACCATGGCAACTGGTAACCTCCGACCAAAAAGTTTCCCATTTTTGTAGGTTTGGGCCAAGACCCTACCACCACACAAAATCTAAGAAAATTTCATTTTTTGAACTTGGCCACTTTTTCCTCATTTTGCTTGGTTTTTACAGACAGCTGCTCTTAAGGTTTGTTTCAATTTATGTATCCCATGATCAAAACAGCCACAATACATGATACAGTAGCTCTATACACTGAGTTGGCAGGTATGATTATACTAATATTTAACTATTACATGCTTTTGCTTCAAATTTTCCCAAAACTCAGTCCTGAAGATCTGTACAGACTTGTTATATTTCTAAGGGCTCCCTTGGAAATCTGTTACTTAAATTGTTAACTGAATGGACCACCCTAAAGATTGATAAATAAATAAATAAATATTGAATTTCTTTTGTAATGAAAGGAGAGACAGAACTTACAATGTCAAGGACGCTTGTGTCCTCGGACATACGGTTCAGCACTCGGCCAGTAGGGGTCGTGTCAAAGAACCTGTGGGGAACAACAAAAGAGCAACTGTTACAATAACGGATGTATGATACAAAAATACAATGTTGACCTGTGAAGAGCATGGTAAAACTCACAAAACTACACAGTACACATAGTTTGACACTGTACCAAAAAAGCAATGAAGGAGTTATCTTCTACATGACTATCTTCTATCCATGTGTAATATAGCGTACATGTTTTTCAGCTGGCAATGTGGCAGATATTTGTCCCATATGTTTTCATAAGAGATAGACCATCTGAATTTCTAAGAAACACTGACAACTCCCCCCCCCTGGGAGACAAGATGAGACAGAAACATGTGAAGTGCTGACCCATCTTGAAGAATTGTCACATAATTAATTGACCTGTCAAACACATCTGGTAAAGATCCTGGATTAGATAAGGAGTCCCAGACAGATAAAAAGGGACAGACAATAGGCAAGACAGCACAGTTGGATGCCGGGAATAGAAAGGAGAGGATGTGAGTGTGAAATGAAGTCTATTACTCGGCCATGGCAAATCTTGTGTGTCTGTGCTCATTTCATCCCGAAGAAGTATTCTACACATGCTTGTGATCTGCAGTTCAAATCAGGCCAACAGACAAACCGACCAACTAACGAAGCAACCAACAAAGCAAGCAACCAATGAAATACTCCTCCCTTCCTCTTTAACAGCAAGTGACTTTCATTTCTTTTCCGTCTATTCTTTCCCTCTCATTAAACATACAAATCTTTAAATAACCCTCTAGTTTTCCTTCCTCCCTTCCTACCTCATAGGAGCCAGCACAATGTTCTTGACCATGCCTTCGTGCAGGTTCTTGGCCCCCTGGACCATGGACAGCATGCTTACGATGGAGCCCACTCCGGCCAGTACGATGGCTGTGACTGACAGCGCCGTGTAGCCGTTGATGTAGTAGCTGGTGTCGATGCCTTCAAGCAGCTGTGGAACATTCCAGAAAAGTCCAGTGAGCTAACACATACATGGTCTTATATGATTGTTTGTACCATCCTTGTTATAATTGTAATTTTCTTGTTAACTGTATGGTACAATGAAGCATTTCATGCAGAATCATTAATTTTTGTGCTTCTTTGAAAATATTTCTTTGGAAAGAAAATTTCTTTGGTTTCTTAGATGGGCTATGACATGATGTAGTATTACTATGTACATGACTGACAATAATGCATTGCATCCCAGTAACATGTGACCGTACGATAAAGAGGTTGCTGTGGTTTTCTTTGTGTAACTACCACAAAATAACGTGTGATTGTGAAGTCTTTAATCATTGATCCATCCAAAAACTTACTATCTAACAGTTGTTCATGTAATAAACTTTGTAAGTCAGATTCAGAATGCCTGGTGCCTTTTGAGTGTAGGAGAAAAGAGCTTCTCACCTGTGTGAAATTTCCAAGTGTTTGATTGACATCTGTCATGTTGATGACAGGAGCTGTTGCCATGGCAGCAACAGTGCTTGCAGACGACCAGGTAGACAGCCAGAAGTCGATGCCCACCTGCATACCCTGTTTGCTCACCTGGTTGGGAAACATAAAAAAGGTAAACTTTAAGGTAGTCCCAGGGCCTTTTTATCTCCATGAAAAATGGAGAATATAGTTTTGGGTGTGTCTGTGTATTTGTGTGTGTGTGTCTCCGGATCACTGTAAGCAGCATAATTCAAGAACCTCTTGATGGATTACGATGATATTTGGTATGTGGGCGGGTGTTGTGAAGCCAAAATTCAAGGTTGATTTGGACCCCCTGGTATGTGACCTTGGTACTGCAGCAGACCTTGATTTTTCTATCTTTTGACCTGGACATGCTATGGTCTTGGGTTGTTATCCACTGTGTTTTAAGGGCACAGTATTGAAAGGTGGAGCCCATCACTCTCCTTCCATTGCCTTTTACCTCTCCAACCAAAGTCAGGTAACCATTTTACACCTGGGTGGAGTGAGGAAAGGTGTGTAAAGTGAATTTCCCAAGGGCACAAGATTGGGGACTCGTTACCACCAAGTACAGTTGGGGCTTTCAACAAAGCTAGCAGTAAATGTGCGAGAGATAGGTGTGACTGGCTGTTGACATCATCATCTTGTCATGAGAATGTCACGGATGGCCATAACCCTCCTCCTCCAGTCCTCTCTGTCCTCCATTGCTCTTGGCAGTTCTTCTGGTGTGCATCCTGCATCCTCACAGAGCTATAACTGTATGTATGTCGTGTGAGGTCTGCCTACACTTGCATGCCCATGTTTTGGTGCCCACAGGAGGATGTCCCTGACGATCTCTCCCTCACTCCTCCAGGAATGTCCAGCAAAACGTAGCCTCCTCTCACGGATGACTTGAGATATGGCAGATGTTGACTGGCTGTTCAGTGTAACATAAGCAGCTGATGCCGCGTGTCTGTGAAGCTGGTGACACTGTGTTATGTGTTAAACCGGCTATACAACTACAGATAACCACACATTCCTTGTTAATTTGAAATGTTAGACTTCAAGTTTATCATATAGACCAAATTTAACATACCCAGTATTATGAACAGTGCTAATTTTCCTCACAGCAAGTAAAACAGCCACTGTGCCAATGTACCTGTAAGAACAGCACAAATGCCACCAGGAGAAGTCCACAGGCTGCAGCGTAGGTCAGGTAGTGTGTCACAGCCACCTCCCCAACCATCCTCTCCTCCTTCTTAACAAGCTTGCCCTTTGCAGCTGGGAAATAAAAAACAAAAAGTCCAATTACGTTTGTGAAGGTTAGACATCCAGGTAAACAATGTATAAAGAAAATCCAGACTCTACAACTGGATAAAATCTCTGAATTTTTATCCAGTTGTAGATTTTGAATTCTCTTTATAAAAAGTTCAATTTCTTGGTAAAAGTTCCTTAAACAGGAACCAAGTTGTAAAGATCATAATTGAAAATGCTACTGAACAAGCTTTTCCTTTGCAGCTGGAGAAAATGAAATGAAAACTTTTTTTCCAAAAGTCTTCAAATCTTAGCCAGGCTTATTAATCTAATGTTACATGTTCTATCAGTCTTTTGTGCTTTCTCCAGTAACTTGAGTAAGGTCTAACTTATCATACATCGATTCATTGACGCAGAAGTCTAAAATGTACAAGACAAAACATCTTTAAAGAACTAACTGTACAGGAGATACACAAAGGACCAAAGTTCTGTAAGACTCACACGACCTATAACTTGTTACAGTTTCTTAAGACAAGTCTTTATCTTTCTCAAGATTCCTGAAGCTCTCACCTTCCTCCTCCTCCTTCTCCTTCTCCTCTTCCTCTCCCTCCTTGTCCTTTGATCCCGCTGACCCGACCCTTGACCTTACGCTATAGGCTGAGAACTGCCGAGACAGCTGACGCAGCAGCTTGGCCCTCTCTGCCTCTGCAGAGGCCTCTTCCTCATCCTCACTGCCGCTAACACTGCCTAGGGAATGGGTACTCGAGCGGGACCTGAAGAAACAAGAGTGGTGTTTTAAAAACACACTGGCGACAGTCGCAGAAACTGTGTACTAACAGCTTTTCCCTCTCTGCCTCAGCAGAGGCTTCTTCCTCATCCTCACTTCCACTCA
This sequence comes from Branchiostoma lanceolatum, assembly GCA_035149815.1. Taxonomy (NCBI): domain Eukaryota; kingdom Metazoa; phylum Chordata; class Leptocardii; order Amphioxiformes; family Branchiostomatidae; genus Branchiostoma; species Branchiostoma lanceolatum. The sequence goes on from CM068880.1 coordinate 2,330,219, forward strand.
CACTTCCTAGGGAATGTGTACTCAAGCGGGACCTGAAGAAACAAGAGTGGTGTTTAAAAAACACACTGGCGACATAAGTTAGATGTTATTATGCGAGACATTTTAGGTGAAAGTATAGCAAGTTAGAGGATAAAATGAAAACAAGGAATGCTAGAACTTAAGTGGAAGGAAAATATGAATATGGCTCAACTATTCAATCCCTGAAACTTTGTATATCAAAGTGCAGACTTTAATCATCTTTGACTGTTTCCATGCTGATCCAGTTTCCTGTTCCATTGAAATTGAAGAAAAAAAATACATTTACAGAGTCTGACACAGTTCCAGACACTCATACATTCTGACTCAATTCACTACAGTACCTTCTGGAACACTATATTAAGCTTGTTTTTAAAAAGTAGTATAAGTTCATCATCATCATCCGTCGACCTCAGCAGCAGAAGACGGGGCGAGCCCTTGTACAACCGAGGCCCACATCAGTCTAGATCTGTCTGACATGACTGCTCCCAAGTTCTCCAACTCAATCCAAGATACAAGTTTCCTGGAGTGTGTTTTCCCGTGTGGTTTCCACAATGTGAGAGATGAGACAATCTCCTCGCTGGCCCGATGGCAGTGCCCAGCAAACCGAACTCGTCTCTGTTTGAGACTATGTGACACTATAAGTTAGGTTATAGGTATCTTGTATATTAATTATGTATTTTAAGGTAGTCCTTTTCTTCTTTGTATATTGAATTATATAGGCCAGGTGCCTGAAATAAAGTAGTGTTGAAATTGAAATTGAGTTCATTTGACACCCACTCACCCCACACTACTGTGAGACAGCAGTCGCTCCCGTTCCTTCCTCCCCAGTCCTGCTGCCACCGTCCTGTGCCCCTCCAGGATGATGTCCTTCCAGTTGTTGTACAGTTCAGGGTTCGATTCCCGGATCTCTTTCATGCTCCCTGTTGCCTGGACGTGCCCGTCCTCTATAGCAACAACCTAAGCAATCAAGAAGAACTTGTAAGCGAACTCCTGCTCTGGGCACCAACTCATGGGCACTCCTGTGTAGGGCGACTCCGACGGACCTACATAGACCAACTTGCTGGGGATGTAGGGGTGGGGTCTGAAGATCTAGACCAACTAATGGCGGACCGTGACGCCTGGAGGGAGAGAGCAACCTTAGTCCGGGCAAGCCGCCTGATATGATGATGATGATGAAAGAATCATGGTTCAAAATAAATTTCACTCTTTACGGATATCTGCACAAGAGAATATGTTTATAAAAAGTGCCCCACAGTGGCAGCCGATTTAATGCTGAATTGCCAGGACATTACAACAATGCTTAAAAACCGTATTGTAAGTAATATTTGTATGCATTTAAAACAGTATATCATATAGTACAATATTAGGCCACACCAATTTCATTTCTTGGTTAACGGATTTTTATTTCCCCCCAAAAAAAATTTAGAAAATTTTTTTTTTTCTTTGGAAAATAAAAACCTGTTAACCAAGAAATTAAATCGGTGTGGCTTTAGGTATACATTATATGACATATGAACAACCAACTGACCCTATGACTCAAAGGCTATAGGACTACCCTTACCTTTCAGTGACTACATGTACATAATTATACATTTTGTATTACTAAATACTCACAAAGTGAGCGTGCTCCAGATACTGCAGTTTGTGCGTTACCAGGACAACCGTGCGGTGTTCCTTCACCAGGTGTCCCATGATGCCTTTCTCAAACAGGTCGCCCCCCACATGGGCATCCAGGGCTGACAGGGGGTCGTCCTGTCATGGAGGGGGGGGGGTGTTATTGTGATGGAAAAATTAAAAGTTCAACTTTATTTCAATCCACAATGAGCTTGACATTTCTGTTAGCTATTCTTCCTGTGGTCTTTTACATGTAATACATCAATACAAAATCATGTAACACTGTCATAGACCTTAAAGTTTCAGTCTTGTGTAGCACCCAAAATTAAGTAAATGTGAGTTTTTTCTAAAATCATTTATTCCCAAAATGTATAGTTAGCCATGATGTCATCAGATACCTTAGGCCCTGGAGCCTCTTGAGTAGATAAATCATCTGTTGATAGCAATATCTGGTGTTCGAAATGTCAACCCATGGAGTGAATGAAGTTGTTTGAATGGTAAAACTACAAGGTGTATACTCACCAGTAGAACGATGTCACTTTTTGCGTACAGTGTCCGAGCTACGCTGATCCGCTGTTTCTGTCCTCCACTCAGGTTGATGCCCTGGAAAATAGCATTTGAAAATGATACTTAGAAGCCTCCTTAGGTACTGTAAATCTGGGGTGGTTTTATTTTGAAATCACAGGTTTCCTGGTGACCTTTCCAAGTCTCCATCCCAAATTCATTACACCGTTGAAACCGTAAATATGTCTCCCTTGTATATCTATTTCACTACAAAACTGTTTCAACCGCGAATTCAAAACACTGTGAAAACCTCCATTTTCCTCCTACCAATAAATAAAATATCATTTGTAAAAGTAGATGATGAAATAGGTCTCCATGTAACATCACAGTCTGTAGCAAGTACTAGCTTAATCATTTATTTGCTTTTTCACACATTCGTTTCTAACAGACCAATCAATAATGATTGTAAAAACTTTACTAAAAACATCCTGTACCTTCTCTCCTATCTCTGTCATGTCCCCACCAGGTAGGATGTCGATGTCAGGCTGCAGACAACAGGCAGTGATCACCTGCTGGTATCTGTATAGTAAACAGGAGGGGGAAAAAGTATGCAGCTCAGTAGAAATTTCAATGCTACTCATTCAAGAAAACTATGGGAACTAAGGAACCTCACAATTTACTAGACAAAGATGAATAAGAAAGACTGATTGCAGCTGCAGGGTGTTCAGACCACTGCAGCAGCAGAACACAGTAGACTACTAATACTCAATCATATCCATGCTTAGATTTTCTTACTACATGTACATCTTTTTTGCAATTGATACAAATTAAAGACCCCAATGCAAGTATCTACATGCGTATGAACAGTTTGTTAAATGAATTGCAGTATCGCCATCATTCAAATACAGCATGTCCTTCTTTTCACAGAATTTTTGCAAAGCAGGATCTGTTATATGGGTCCTATCACTTTGGCCACATAGGACATAGTCTATCAGCCCTATAAAGTATCAAGCAATTGTTTTGAATGGAAAATAGAACCAACAATATCGATTTGATGAATTGTACAGTAGGTTTGAACTTTATTTATTCAGGACAAGCTCAAATCGGCATGCAGGCTGCTTTTCCATGAGGGAAGAAGGGTCAAATAAAATAGAAAAGAGTCTGTGTCCGCTCGTTTTGGATATTTCTGTTATTGAAAGAGTCTCTTAAAGGAAGTCAGATTCAAGTTGCAACAACAGTTTGAGAAGCTGATACAACACGGACCTTGATCGATCAAACGGCAGACCGAACGTGACGTTGTCCCTCAGGGACGCGTTCAGCAGCCAGGGTCTCTGGGCGGCGTACGCAACCTTGTTATGCTTCCTGGAAAGGGTGATGAAATAGAATAAGTTTATGAACTCTATAGAATAAGTTTTAGAACACCATATGAATTTGAAAAAAAGAAAGTTATACAATAAAATCTAAGTGTACAAAGTGCTACAACTGGTTGCTCAGCCAGGTTTAAACTAAAAAATCTTACATCAAAGAGTGGAAATGATAATCACAAAACTACTGCAGAGGTAGACGTACTCGGTCTATGACTAAGTCTTAAAGGAAACTAAGACATTTGGTTGGAAAACGTACTATACTATCATAATGATTAATATACACCAAAGTCAAGTTCTCACCTGTGTTACATCAAATTATTCTTCCTAATTTGTGACTGTGAATGGTGTAAAACAGATGAGAACTTGACTTTTGGGTACATGTAGGTTTTCCAACCAAACCTTTTAGTTTCCTTTCAAATTTATGACCAGTCAAATTGCTGGGCCTCGCTACTCACTTGTTCCACACGACTTGTCCGGACAGAGTTTTCATCTCACCCAAGATGGCCGACAGCAGAGATGACTTCCCACAGCCCACCTGGCCAACCACGATCGTCAGCTTACCTGGACAGGTGGGAGGAGGATGCAGGTGATGTATATGTATAATGTCATCAAATCTCCTCTCCCTGAACTTCATTCACTCCTTAACATGGGAGGTTAGCATCTAAACAGTATTGGAAATATAGTACACAAGAAGAAACTGGTTGTCATCTTTAAATGAGAGTAGATTTTACCTTTAGGAATATTCAAGTTGATGTTGCTGATGTTGGCCACTTCTGAGTCAAACTCCCAGGCAAAACTGCCATCTCGAACCTAGGAGAAAAATCACAGTCATTTAAGAATTATCAAATGCTGTTGGCTATTTGAAACTCTTTTGAGTGTTAATATATTATATGTATTATATCTTGAGTATGTGTGTGTGCTTGTGTGCGTGTGTGACTGTGACTGTGTCTTTGAATCTGTTGGTTTCCGGATATTTGTGGTCAGCAAAATCAAAGTGAACTGCTAGATAGATTTCATGATATTTGGTGTGTGGGTAGGTCTTGGGAAGACATAGGTCAAGGTCAAGTTTGGGCCTCCTGGTAGCTATCCATGGTACTGCAGCAGAACTTCTGTTTTTTGTATCGTTTGTACTGAACAAAATATGCTGTGGTCTTGTTTTCAAACTAACCTCAATGGCCACGTCATCAGGCAGCTCCCCATACCAGGAGCTCCTTTTTGTCAACTCAATCTGGTCTTTGCCGTTCTGTAAGTCGCTTGACACCTATAAAGTAGAGGGAAAATATACATGAGAAAATCATACAAAATAATACCATTCCTTTCAAATTTTGAAATACAGTAACTGTTTGATGAAATTCCTGACAAATTACAAAAAGTCCTCAAGAACAAGTCCAAACTACTTTGAAACTGTAAATTTTTTAGCATAGTAGCATTCAATCAAACCCCATACTGGCACCGTACTCTAAAAAAATGCACCATATCAGATTGTAATTTAGCTGATCAGGCATTAGCCTCTGGTGTTAAGCCTCTGCACGCAAAAGAACCCAAAACACTTGTTGAAAAGATTATGGGTGTGCTTGGCTAAAAACAAAGTCATAGCAAAGCCGCATTGAAGTTAACTTCTATCTACTTAAAAAGCGTCATACTTAGAAAAGCGTTAACCAGCCGCTGTCGCGCCGCGTACCTGCGAAGCTGGTGTATTATGCCAAAGGGCGGTTATACCGGCTCTACAGAGACAGATGCTTCACCTCAATTGAGGATGACAAAAAGAATAAAGAAGAAGAAACAGTACCAGAAGTGAGTCCCTGTCAGTGTTCCTCTGCCCTCCACTGTCACCTCCATTCTTCTCCTCTTCGTCCACGTCGGCGCGAGACATGTTCCCTATCGCCTCCACCTTAAGGGTAAACATGTAGTTAGTCATCATCAGTCGACGTGCTTTCGCTACGACAGGGTTATACAGTCCTTTTTACAGGGTGACATACCCTTTCGTTGGCTGTCATACAAGACGGGGATGCGCCAGGTCTCCCGTCAAATTGAATAGTGTAAAGCACCGTATGGCTGATGCAAGACGGAGGTTCGTCAGGCCTACATCTGGGTGATTTAGTACATGCCCAGAAAAGAACAAGAAATAGCCAAAGTACCAGAATTATCAACCCAGGATTGCAGCATTCTGCAAAGCTGGTGTGTTACGCCAAAGGGTGGTTATGCCAGCTATACAGATACAAATGCTAATGTGTTATGCCAAAGGACGGTTATACCGGCTAATATATAAAGATACAGAAGCTGGTTTGTTACGCTGAAGGGCGGTTATACCAGCTTTACAGATACAGAAGCTAATAAATGCCAAAGGGCGGTTATACTGGCTATATACAATGTAGATACAGAAGCTGGTGTGTTACGCTGAAGGGCGGTTATACCGGCTATATAGATACAGAAGCTGGTGTGTTATGCTGAATGGTGATTAAACCGGCTGTATAGATACAGAAGCTGGTGGGTTATGCCAAAGGGCGGCTATACCGGCTATATACATGTACAATGTAGATACAGAAGCTGGTGGGTTATGCCAAAGGGCGGCTATACAGGCTATATACATGTACAATGTAGATACAGAAGCTGGTGGGTTATGCCAAAGGGTGGTTATACCGGCTATATACATGTACAATGTAGATACAGATACAGACCTCTGCAGCCTCCATGAAGGGACCAAGGCGCTTGATGGCCACGCGGGCGTTGGTCAAGGTGCGGATGACGATGGGGAAGATAACGAGGGGAAGGGCCAGGATGTTGAACAGGGCGAGAGAGGTAAAGGCGTCGGCGGACGTCAGCTGTTTGTTGGTAAAGTACTCGTACGTCCCAAAGGCCTGGAAATTGAAATATCAAAAACTTAAATTACTGAAATTTATTTTATCTTCACGGAAGCAAAATTTCACGGTGTAAGGAAAATTGACATTTTTACTGAACTTTAACTTCACGGTGGCACCAAGCGATTTACAGAACGGATGTCAGATGGATGGAAAGGAATCATAACTAATAACAACAGTCAAGTTCATGGTACAGAGGTGACCATGAAAATAGTGTACATAAAGTTACAGTCACTGCGATAGAAACAAGAATTACAGTATCATGGAAGCTCATCTGTGTTGGTAGTAATAACACTGTTCACTTCACATCCGGAAATCCAGTTTCCGGATTTGAAGGCGTCCATCTTGGAAATCCAATTTTCCAACTTTTTTTCTACTGAACATACAGATTAGTTTTATATGTCATTTGAAAGAGCATGATTTCCCTTGCGTTATGGTACCTCTAATTTGGTCATAAGATGTAAAGCTATGAAGATATTCCTTTTTAAAGTTGCCCAACCCATACCTACATTGATTAGGCCTGGCGACTGTACTATTGCCCAGACTTTGCTAAACTGGGGCCACATGGGGCTAAGAGTGGGCTATCCCAATGAAAATTGGTGATAATTAGTCCTTCCACACTGTTGAAAACACTCGCATAATGAGTTATCACACCTAGCTAGTCAGTGTAATTAGCACTTATTTGACAATTTTCTCCTGAGGTGAACAATCTGATTTGAACAAGAAGCTCCTTGCTCTATCAAACCTCCTTGATTTGACTTTGCCAGATCACAGTGCTTCATTATTTCAAACTAATAAGCTAATGTTGTCAATTAGCTTGACTACATAGGACATCTGGACATCTGCAAAGAACGAAAAAAAAGTATAATGTGCCTTGGTTGTATTCATATAAGCTGTGATAAATGTAACCAAGATGTAATGGTGTAAAACGATTTTGACCTTTTTTAAAGAAATGGTGGAAGAAACCTTGAAGAAACAAATCAAATGCAACTGTAACAGTTCCAATTGTCTTCCCTTGGCCCTCGCCGCAAAAAAAAGAATGTTAAGAAATCATTGGGAATTTTCATAATTTGTATTTGGGAGATGAAAAAAGCCTCAATGCAAGGAGGTTACAGGCCTAGTATATATCAAACCTCCTTGCCACTGTTTAAGATTTGCTTCGAGTCCTGAGTTGTGGATTTGTTTCTTTGTTAGCAAGGCCTTAGACCATGTATAACTTGATTGCTGTTTGAACTCTCTTATCGATCAAAAGCCTTCTAATTGTTCGCTTGGCCCATGAATATAACATCTTGATTTGACCAAGGATATATAAAACCTCCTTGGTTTTCCTTAATGGCAAGATTTGTCCACTGTCTTATAAAAACATTTGTAACATTATGTAACAAAGCTTCAGGTAGACAATTTGCATAATACTTACTGATCACCCATACAAAAAGAGTGGATAATGATACCTACCAATTAACATGGTTAACACAGAGCTTGAATGACAATGGTCCATTATTTACACAAGTTTGTTTTGTTGTTGTTGCTTGCTGGTAATATGACAAGCAGGCCATCTTTGCACAAAGATTAACAAAAACCAGGGACACTATGAAATGTCCTTGCAAAAACTTAGCCATGCGGCCTAATAGTTTAATATGTAACAAAGGCTTTTTGTTGCGGGACAAACTGAGCAGGCGAGATGAAAATGATACACTTAAAAAAGTTAACATGAAGAAAAGTTAACATGAAGAACACTACGTAACGGTTTTGTTTCAAACCTCCTCCTGAGGTAGTCTGCAACGGTTCAGAATAAAATGGTTTCGCAGAATTGTAATTGTGCAGGATTACAACAGAGTTATGCAAATTCAATGTAAACCGTTTTCAGTGCGGGTGCAAGTTTGCATTGCTGACGCAAAATGTTAACCGTTTCAATTCTGGGTTCATACGAAACGGTTTGAAGCATTTTATTTTTTTAATCATGAACGTGGCCTTTAGTTATTGTTTAATAAATGTGTTTTAGATGGCAGCAAGTTAACACATTGCTGTGGCTAGCATGTTTTTATATCAGGTTAAAAATGTTTGATTGCATTTACTACCAATTATAACAAAAAATAAGTCAGTCTCCCCACTTGAATTGCATGGGTATATCTCCGGAGATAGCTCTTCCATACGGCTTTTTTACGAATGTATTCAAGGTGATATTATCTTATATTATGTAAAAAAAGTGGTGGAACCTCAGACTGAGGACAAGCATGATGCTTTTTTGTAGCTAAAAGTACTAGTGCAATCAATGCAGCAGAAAACCCTATAACTCCTGTATATCATAGCCAAGAACAGTGTCCCGGTCACCATCATGCGTCACCCCTACGCTTCTCCTCGACAAGTGTATTGGCAGTTCTTTTTGCGCAAACTTTTTAAAACTGTGCTGCACCCCTCCCCACACTTTCTGTCTCAACCAATGACACTTGACTTAATAATATCAGATAGCAACTTGAATGACAAGACTCATTTGATAACAGACCATTCAGTACACTCACTGAATTTTACATGTCATGAATGAATTTGTTTGGACAAGGCGCTGGCGGTTCAAGTCTGGTCTTGCCCGTCCCTGTAACGTTACATGCGTCTCATCCTCCTTTTTTGTTGGGTGTGTAGGCGGCATCCCATATGCAAGAAAACGTGTAGCAAACATAAGAAATATGAACTACTGCCAGACGAAATAAGCGGCTCTTCTATCGCTATTTGAATCGTGCGCGACTGTAATATCTTCCACCACGGGTCAGGTGCACTGCGCTTCCGTCTGTTGGTCTAAAGAAAACGGAAACGGTACTGAAACGGTTCACATGGGTTTAAATGACGCAAGTGTAAAGTGGGCCTAAATGGGTATTTTACCAGACTGCAGACTTGTGATTGAAAGTATCTCTATCATATAATAGTTAATGGGTTTGATGCCTGCAGTTTCAAAGAGTTTAATTGCAATTGTCATGACCTCAAACATATCTTTTAATAAGGGCATTGCTGCACTTATGTTGTTTTTCTTGACAGTGCCGGGGGGACTATATTAGTTTGAGGACAGTTTGTAAATAAAGAGACCTCCTTGATTAAATTCTGAAACTATTCAATGATCGAAGAGTTACATTTTATGAATGTATATAAAACGGGCAAATAGAGTAAGTAGGTGAGATAGCCATAACATATTAGCACCTGGTGATATAATGTGGGCAAGACTGCAGTAGCACTTTTTATAAAATTTGGGCGTGGGTCAGTTGTTTCCGAGTGGATGATGCCAAAACAAACTGACACTACCAAACTAGCCACTACCTTTTCCCATGAGCAGAAGTGAATGTGAGTATGTGAGTATATAGTGGGAAATTTGGGTGAACAGCCGTGAACCAGATTCATATTATGTAAATATGGAGGGGTGAATGTAAAACTTGCATCTTCATGACAAATGAGTAAAATGGGGTGAATCTGTCGATGAGTAAACCAAATTGCACTTTACAAATACAAAGGCGAATCCTTGCAACTACGTCATTATGTGCATTGTTTCAAGGGCTGAACGAATGGATCGACATTGACACTATCAAAAATTCTATAGACAATATGTAGTAGGTTGGTCGGGAGTGGTGGCTTCGATACTCTTCTAAGTTTATCAGTGTTTATTATCTTTTAAATGAGCCGTTTATCTCCAGTGTCTGTAAATTAAAGTACTTTTTTTTTCAATTAACAGTGCACACCCTGTACTCGTATTGTAGCTTAAGTTACTCCTAAACCTTTTAGCGAAGTTGTTTTAGAAATTGTCAATACGTATTGGGAATCCCCACCACAAACATCCACCAATTTTTGAGAAACCATAATGTATTCACATTGTTATGCAGCCCAGACTTCCACCGCTATTGTTCCTGTATGCAAATGAACATCAGTATCACAACATCATGAGTGGCTCAGTAACGCTCCATTCAAACAAGGACAATATTATATAATGTCCTTGATTCAAACAACACCTTAGGTTAAAGAATTCGATTTTAAAAGATTCCACAGTAGAGAGAAGTCAACAGTGGAAGATTTACAAAGTTACGAAAAATTAAACACCTCTGTAATTGAACGGGTATTTTCTTATTTCTTGATATCAGAGTCTCCAGTCCTGCTTTTGAAAAATTCTTAGTTTTGCCAAGGAGGTTGGTTTTGCCAATTTCAATAAGGCACATCACTCTCGCTTGCGGAAAATATATTGTGTGTATGTCATGCCAGGAAAGGTTAAAGAATGCATTTAAACGTATACAGTATCTATACTCTAAAAGCAGTCTCAGTAACAATTAAATGAACTAAACACAATAAAATCGAGAAGAGTAGAGTCGCGGTGTGCTTCGGACCAAAAAATCAGAAGCGGTAGCTTTTCACGCCGCATACTCAACCTACAGCCTCCCTGACTAATTAGTCGCCAGACTCGCCACTCTCATGATCAACATCCCCTGTTCTGTGATTTTAGCAGGACTTGAAATTCAGTACTGTACTTTTCCTGTCATACTTCAAAGTAAATAAATCTATCCCGTGTTACTATAATGTTAGTAACATAAAACTACCTGCACCGGCCTGCTAATTTCAACTGCACCATCTAATCATTTTCCTGTTCTGTTCATCAAATGTAATAATTTTAAAGTGATATAATTCAAACCTCTTTAAATCCTGAAATCTGTTCTAAGGGCAGTAAGGCAGTACAAAGTGAACATATTGTTTTATAAAGAAAATGGCCACTACCTGAATTGGATCACAGACCTACTTTGAATCATACTTGCTAATTAGACTGTATTTCACACCAACTGGCAAAGTGTGAGTTCAGTTCTGGAGAGCCAGGCATTGGCAATAGAGAGCCTGGCCATTCCCACATGGCCATTCAACCTTGGTCGATTTACATTTTTCACACCTTTTCCACCAAATTACCAGTTCAGTGGTCGGGCTTGAGTTCAATGGTCTAGCTCATTAGAGGTGTCATAGCCCCCTATGGGCGAAAGCAATTGCCACTCAATTACTGGTATTAACCCATATGGCCAGTATGAAGCTGCATTGTGCTAAGCTAGGACTACATCGTAAACATGCATTTTCAACTGATCATATCTAAAGCGGTGAATATCACTGACAAATAATTTTTACATGATTATGTTCATGATGAAGAGAGCTTTCAGCTGATACCCAACTTGTAGGCAAAAATCAATCATTTCTGAAGATTCCTGATAGCTTCTGTTTTTCCACATGTGAACTGACTAGTGTTTAATCATAATACAATGTTTAACTTTTTTCAAACACAAAGGCATACATGGATCAAATTTTCAACGACCACGGTCGACTTAAGTTAACTAACAGCTGAGAACTCAACAGCTGCTTTTAAAGGACAAAGATAACGTAGGATAAACTTTGTGACTGTTATGCTTACAATAAGAGTCGCTGTCACAGGTGATACTTGTGTGATGAACACTGAAAAACAAAAAAACATGTTAAACAGACTTCATTATCGGACGTACACAAAAACTAACATTGAGTGATTCTAAAATTCCGAATCTAAAAAGAAAGCTAACTATATCTCACGTAAAACTACTGACAGAGACTTAAGAAGTCAAGGTATGGCAGTCTAAATTTGATATTTAGTGGTAGTCTAAATCTAATAAATACAGCTATTTAATGACAGTACATCAAATGTTCCTTACTGCTACGAGGGTCCACATCACTTTCACATCTACAGTTCAGGACAATCTGATATTTACGAGTTTGGATTTTTTATCACTAAATTCTTCAGAATTGTTCAATAATGGTGAACTCACAGGTGAGAATCTCCCAGAATGCTCTCCTGTACATCTGCTTGACCTCCTTGTCCCTGGCTTTGATGACGTTGTCGGAAAAGATGTGTTCCCAGCCGTACAGCTTCAGCAGCTTGATGCCCTGGACAGGTCAAGGTGCAAGGTCAGAGGTTAAATGCCAAAAATTAATGGTCAAACAGTCATAACAGATACGAAACATCAGAAGTTAAAGATCATAAAGCAAAGGTCAAACAGTGAGAGGATAATGTTGAACTTTTATTATACAAAGAAAAGGACAAATATCTAGTTTAAGATTTCCTAACAGATGTTGCACGGTTAGTTCCAGCCAATGACTTACCTGGATGGCCTCATTAATTCTCTTCATCCTTTGATCTGACACAGCCTGGAAATGAAATGCAGAAGAAAACCTTTTACACAAAAATTGGAAATGCACTGTGACGGAAAAAAATACGAGACAATTTCCCAAGGGTAAGCAAACCCAATTAATATAGTATGTGAAGATATCTGGATCAAAGTGTAAAATTGTCTTAGTCTGGGAACCATCCTTCATTAGTTTACCCTTGGCTCATTTTTCTGTTTGCTTAGCTGAGAGTGAAAGAGAAAAGAATTGGCCAGCGGTAAACTTCAGACTGAGGATGTTTTTTTGTATCACTTTTTCTACCCTCAAAAATAGCCTAACAAAGGAAACACATTGAAAATAACTTTTGAATTAGTCTCCAACAAAGCATATCTCCATTTTAAACATCAGGGATAAGAATGTTCAGACAAACCAGTTTTGTCTTGGTGACTATTTCCAGTTGTTTGGCGATCTTGTAGTTGACAGGCAGCATGCACAAGATGATACTGGCACCGATCAGGGCACTCCAGCCTAGCTGGTAGTACAGGAAAATGGCTCCTGCTATCGTCTTCAGAAAAGAAAAAACAGCATTATGGAAAATTGGCATCGAATCGCACAGTCCTCTGTAACAGCATGGTAAGGGTGCTAAAACTGGCTCCTGCTATGGTCTACAGGAAAACAAACAATGGCAACCGAAAATAATTTCATCAGGTTGGTAGAATATAGGATATAGGAGATTCTTTTGACACAACCAGGTAATCTCACCTGCTGACGTTTCGGTGTCTGTCAGACACCTTCTTCAGAGCTTCTGACTGGAGTACTGCTTCTCACCGCTATAAGTAGCCGATGTAGGTGGCGCTTTTGCGGCGAGAACGTAATCCCAAATATGGCTGAGCTTGTATCCCCGAACTACAAGCGGAGCTACCGAAAAATCTACAGGACGCCGTGCGTTTGCATGTGACCAGATCCGGGGAACGAGAGTTCCAAGTGACGCGGGACCGCCATCTTGGAAAATTCGAGCGCCTCAAACAAGCAAGTTTCCGACAACAACAAGAATTGGACATCGATTTATCCGGCACGCAGTTGAAAAAATGGGTAGTGAACATCTCCAAGAAGACTCTGACCGACCCCCAGACCAGTGTACTGCAGAAGGGACTGAACTTCGCGGTCACGCCGGACAAGTTCCCCGTGGAAGACTTCGTGGTGGCCACGGAAAGTGCGTGTTTGTGCTTGCCCCTGAGCAGCGCCGAACAGCTCAGATCCGAAGTAGCAGGCATCCTCAGAACAGTGAAGCCCCCGAAATCCAACATTACCAAGCAAGAAAGAGAAGCTCTGAAGGAACTAAGGAAGGACAAGAACATACTGATACTACCAGCGGACAAAGGGAAAGCCACGGTGCTGATGGACAGAACAGACTACGAAGAGAAGGTGAGCGCCATGCTAGCGGACGAGAAAACGTATGAGAAACTACCTACGGACCCCACACAAAAGTACAAGAGAAAGTTAGTGGCAATTTTGACATGACTTATGAAGGATGGCAAGATCACGGAAAAACAAAAGGATTACTTGTATCCTACTGCAGAAAACGTACCAAGAATGTACTGCACACCGAAGATTCACAAACCAGGATATCCCTTGCGCCCCATAGTCGATTACACGGGGTCCATTGGATACAACACGTCGAGAGCCCTAGCTGACCTGTTAGCACCGCTGGTTGGGAAGTCGGTATACCACATCAAGAACTCGAAACATCTTGCAGAAGAAATGTCAACCATCCTGATAGAAGAAGATGACATGTTCCTGTCACACGATGTAGTGTCACTCTTCACGAACACCCCTATCCCAGAAACACTTGACATCATTAGAAGAAGGCTCCAGGAAGACAAAGACTTAAAGAACCGGACCAACTTACAAGTAGGTGACATAATGGAACTACTGTCTTTCATTGTCACTACCACATACTTGAGCTTTAGAGGTAACATCTACCAGCAGAACTTTGGTACAGCCATGGGCAGCCCTGTGTCCCCCGTGTTGGCCAACCTGTTCATGGAGTGGCTGGAACAACAAGCAATGGCCACAGTACCAGTCACATGCAGACCAAAACTGTGGAAGAGGTATGTGGACGATGTTATGGAAGTGGTAAGGAGAGGAGCCCAGCAGGAGCTCACAGACCACCTGAACAACATTGACCCCACAGGGAACATACAGTTCACCTACGAAGAGGAGGAGAAAGGAACACTCCCTTTCCTCGACACTTTACTAGTACGCAAGGGGGACGGCTCGGTGAAACTACTGGTGTACAGGAAGAGCACACATACAGACCAGTATCTCAACTTCCAGTCCCACCACCCACTGCACCAAAAGCTGGGAGTCATCCGCACCTTAATGGACCGCTGTAACGCAGTAGTCACAGAGGACCAGGACAAAGAACTAGAGACACAGCACATAAAAAGGGCCCTCATGCGTTGCGGCTACCCGGAATGGACGTTCCATAAAGTAGAACAACAGAGGAGACGCAAACAGACAGTGAAGACCAAGAAATCGAAACAGCAAGAGGAGAAGACGAGAGGCATGGTGACCATCCCTTACATTAAAGGAGTCACAGAGCCACTGGAAAGGTTGTTCAGGAAACACAATGTAGCCACTGCGGTCAGGCCTAAAACAACTCTGAGGAGTCTGCTGGTGCATCCCAAGGACAAGGTCGATGACCTAGTCAAAACAGACTGTGTATACAAGATCCCATGCGCAAGCTGCGAGGAAGTATACATTGGGGAAACAGGCAGGACCCTTGGAACTAGGCTCAAGGAACACAAAAAGGAAGCTACCGACATGGATGAGGTCAAGTACACCAGATCCCAGAAAAGACAGGCACAACAAGAAGAGAAGAAATCTGCAGTCACGGACCATATTGCTAGAAACAACTGTGTCATTGACTGGGAGGGGGCCAAAGTAATAGACAGAGAGGACAACAGACGTATTCGTTGGATTAAAGAGGCAGTATGGATCAGGAAGTCATCACCTGTGATGAACCGAGACGAGGGGGGATACAAGCTCAGCCATATTTGGGATTACGTTCTCGCCGCAAAAGCGCCACCTACATCGGCTACTTATAGCGGTGAGAAGCAGTACTCCAGTCAGAAGCTCTGAAGAAGGTGTCTGACAGACACCGAAACGTCAGCAGGTGAGATTACCTGGTTGTGTCAAAAGAATCTCCTATATCCTAAACAATGGCAAATTAACATTATTCCTCTGTAACAGCATCGTAAGGGGGTAATAAAGCTGGAATTTGAAATCTGATTCCAGTTACAACTTAAAGCTGATGGTACAAAATCAGAAGGTTGGAATAATTTGGACATGTTAGAAGAATGCCCTGTAAAAAATATCAAAACATACATGCACATCTTGGATCAAGCAGATACACATGTATGGGTATGGGCTCAATCTCTGGCCAATAAAGTACCACTGAGACATTGGCATGGGAAGGATTTCTATCAAATATAATTGCATCTTACCTGCAGCACCATGGACCATGAATGGTGGAACAGGGCGGCGAAGAACATGAGCATCATGCCGTCCATGCTGACATGGTTCATTTATTAGCATACTCATTTGCATACTCAGGACAAGTTAAATGTAGCCATTTCCAAAATATGAGTCCACCTTACCTGCAGCACCATGGACCATGAATGGTAAAATAGGGCGGCGAAGAACATGAGCATCATGCCATCCATGCTGACGTGGTTCATTTATTAGCATACTCATTTGCATACTCAGGACAAGTTAAATGAAGCCGTTACCCAAATATGAGTCCATCTTACCTGCAGCACCATGGACCATGAATGGTGGAACAGGGCGGCGAAGAACATGAGCATCATGCCGTCCATGCTGACGTGGTTCATGATCTGACCCGCCGTGACCTTTCCACTGCCCAGGACCCAGGACGACAGGCGCAGGCACTTGGTATACACCAGGGTCTAATGGGGAGGAAATGGAGTTTACAGTAACAGTTAAAAACACAGGGATGGATATATGTATGCGTAGCAGGCACTTTGTGTACACCAGAGTCTAAAGGGGAGAGAACAATGTACAAAGTAACAGTTACAGGGATGTACATGTATGTTTGTATGACTAGCAGGCACTATGTTCACCCCAAGGTATAAAGGGGAGGAAACAGAGTTTACAGTAACAGTTACATGTAGCTCCAAATACAGGGATGAATACATATATGGCTGAGAAACAAGACTAACACATCAATTAGAAAGGGAGAACAAAATTGCCTAGGGCATTCCCTTTGTTATCTTAGTCAGATGAAGTATGACTGTAGTGTAGGCTAACCTACATCGTAACAGTTCACTCATATCACCCTAACACATTCCTAGCATCCTAACTACAATATGTGGACAAGGACTTTAAAGTTTAATCAGGATCTCTATCTGTAGAATCAGAAATTTTGCCAGATCACATTCTCTACATTGTGTACATGCATATAATTGACCAATAGATAGTTATTATGCACCACATGAGTCCACAGGACAGAGGCACCTGGCAAGCGGCCATCAAGCTTGCCCACCCATGTGCAAGCACGTCCAACCCCAGATGATAGGGGGAAAAGAAGACGTTGAATTCAATAGTGATTGAGTAAAGGAAATATCAGCTCTTCCCTACCTGCATGCATGTTCTGAGCTGGACTCCCTGTTAGAAGTTGAGGAAGACTGACATCTGTTCAAAGGTGCACCTCACAAGAGTGCAGATCAGCAGTAGGACCATATATACATGTATCCACAACAATTGATCAATAAATAATCCTTAGGGAATACCTGCATGCATGTTCTGAGCTGGACTCCCTGCTGGAAGTTGAGGAAGACAGACATCTGCTCGAAGGTGTACTTCAGCAGTGTGCAGATTAGCAGTAGAACCAGCAGGATGTACCCGTTACTCAGGAACTCTCCGAGACTCACCAGGTAAGGACCCTGTATAGGGGGTTTAGACAACATGTTTTAAACTTCACACAGCCTAAAGTGTGTCTCAGCAGTGTTCTGAGGAACCCCAAAACACTCACAAGGTAAGAACCCTGTAAGGGGGTGTTTATAACAGGTTTTAAACTTCACACAGCCTTAAAGTGTGTCTTTAAAAGAATCATCAAAAAAACGAAACACTCACCAAGCAGGGACCTGAATGGGGGTTTACAACTCAGCCCTTATGATGAGAACTACAACTAGTGGACTAGCCCCCTATAGCCCCTGCTGTAGTGCAGCCCAATGGCTATAGAAACGGAGATAGGCACTACCCTTTGCACAAAATGGTGGGGTCAGGGTAATTAAAATTAGAGTGCCAAGAAACTGTCCTTTTGTGCCTGCTGTACAGGTGCTAAGAAACTGTCCTTTTGTACTAACCTGTCCTGTGTACTTGCTAAGAGTGCTAAGAACATGTCCTCTGTACCTGGTGCACAGGTGTGCCCCCGTTCGCCGCCAGTCCTGCCCCGATGGCGGCCGTGATGATGCCCCGGAGCAGCAGCGGGTTGATGAAGGTGAAGACGTCGGAGATCAGCTTCAGCACCCCGGTCTTCAGGAACTGTCGACTGAAGGCCACGAAAATCACTTTCCACAGGGACACAGACTTCTTGTTCTTCACTGCACTCTCCTGGGGAGGGAGTGGGTGAGACATGTGGGGATGGGAATGACAAAAGAGAATAAAAAAAAGAACAAAGCACAAAAGGCAAGGAAAAGGAAAAGATGACTAATCAAAAAAGGTAAAAGGAGACAGGAAATCTTAAAATAAAAGAAAAAAAGAACAGATACAATGAAAAATGAACATCTAAAGAAATGGGAGAAACGATAAGAAGTGGAAAACAAGAAAAAGAAGGACAGACAACACATGCAAGAAAGAAAATAACAAAGGGAAAGAAAAAAAAGAAAAGACAGTGTTTGGACAAAGAGATGAAATTGCTCACAAGAAATGTAAAACTGAATCCACTGAACTTTTTGTTTCACTTCCACCGAAGTCCGGCATCAGCACACTACCTACATTGTACTTGTCAGAAAAAAGAAGCAAGGGAAAAAGAAAAGAAAAACTTGTAAGGTGAAGAAAAAGAAACGAAGAGAAAGAAGGAAAAAGGAAACACAAAAACCAAGACAGATGAAAAAGAAATGGAATGAAAGAAGAAAGGCTAATTAAGCAAGCATGCAAGTCTAAAACATGAATGTCTAACTCACCTTTTCCCTTTCATAGACCTCTCTGAAGTGGTGGTACACTGGTTTGGCATGGAAGTCCTAAATGAAGACAAAATTGTTGCTTGAAGTGACAAATCCATAAGTGATAATCAATGTAGTAAGCTGGTGTATTATGCCATGAGGTGCATGTTTATATTCACCATCAATCAATCAATCAATCAATCAATCAATCAATCAATCATTCGCAAGCATCAGGAACTGATGCATAGCAGCTACAGACATGCGTGGCTATATAAATGTACTAACAAACTAAAAAGCATGCTACCGAGGCTAGATTTTCAAAATGCTAAATATCTGTTTTCAACAACCACTCAAGGGACTGGGGAAAAATAGTTGCTGACTGGAGGTGGTTAGCTGGCCAGGTTTGACTGTATGTAAAATATACAAAATTTAAGTACAATGCTGGTGTGTTACATCATTAAGAAGTTTACCAGTTACAACACAAACACACAAAAAAAGGAAACAACACCCTAGGCCTGCAGTACCTTTGGTAGTTTTCCGAGGTGTTCAAACTGTAGCGGCACCTTGTACCCGAGAATCATCATCCAGTTGTGCCAAGACTGCGTCATACGCGACGGGAGGGACACGTACGGAAATATGTAACGCACGTCTCCATGCAGCAAGTCTTCTGGTACGGGGTCATCGATTGGATGAGAGCTCAGGTAATGCTGAGGAGAGGGAAAAATTTGACCAATGGGAGAGTAGATAAGTTACATGAGTGAAATTTTTAATCAAGAAGCTTAAGTTGGGTTATTTTGCATGTGGCATGTACTATCATGATATCATTGTACTTAAAAGACGTAACTTTGCAACTACAAAATTTATATAAATGTCCTTATTTTTCAAGTTTTCTAACGTTTTAAAAGGGGACAGTCAGCTTCTATAACAACTGTCCATCCTTTCATGACCAAAAGTTTTTATGCTTCAAAATTTGAAATCAAATATCCTGAATGACGAAAAGGTGTATGGTTATTCTGAATGCCAAGGAATGGAATGAAAGAAATTTCTTAAGTCTTCCTAAATTAACTTAAGAAAGTCCAACAGTTTCTCACCTTTCTATATAGCACGTAAACCTCCAGCAGTATCATCATGAGGTAAATTATCACAGAAGTTATGGCCAGGTCAAACCTCAGGCTGCCTAAACTAACACCCCTGTTTAGCAAATGGATCAGTCTGTCAAACTTGAAGACGACAGACAAGATGTTGTAGATGCCGAGGAGGGGAAGCAAGCGGGGAAAGTTGGACATCTCAATCTGTAACAAAGAAACAAACAGACATAAACAGATTGTCAGGGTCAGAGATAATATATTACATTGTCATAATGATACGGTTGCATTGCATATTCTATTGCTTTTCAGGATCATTCATGGCCCCTCCCTTAGAACTGGTGGATATCTTGAAGTTCACAGTGCCTGTTTGCAAGTCAGGAAGCACTCAAAGAAACAAATAGTATCCTATGGTATGGTAAACAACAATATAGGGAAACCTGCATGAAACAGGAAAATGTCACAAGAAACCAAGGCATAGATCGACAAGAGTAAAGATTATGTCAGACTCAGCTTTTACTGATTCCTAAACATGCTGCCATAACTAGAAATGTTACAGTACTTTAGAACCTGTATTCTGCTCTAAGAAAGTCTTAACAAACTTTTGGCATAAGTCTTTACAATTTGAAGCCTATGAGAATGTGATTTGATATTTACCTGATGGTAGAAGACCCCGGCCAGTATGGTAGCAGGGAAGGCCAGAATCCAGGGCACATACAGGTGGGGGTGGTGGCCGGGGCTGAAACTGTCTGATATCACACCTTCTCCAACCTGCAATGAAGAGAAACAAGTGGAGACACACACTTAGTTCTGCTTATCTACATGTCATATAGATGTGACGTTTTATGGCTCGTGATTTTGTTTAGCCTTCTCCCTGCTGCCTACATGTAACTCTGTGACCAATAGGTGCAGTAATTCCCTTCAAAAATCGTAGAGCCAAGAAACCAAATTTGGGCAGCCTCACCTCACAAAGGGTAACAAATAGCAGCACAAAGGTCATCACCCATCGCGCGTAGTGCCCTGGGAACAAGACCCACACTCTCTTGTCCTGGTAACCGTTGCCACGGCGACAGCATCTGGCATAGATGGCAGCTGCAACAGAAGTCGGGGGTAAACATGACATGAGTGGATGCAATTCTTAATGTGGACAAAGTTGGTACCAAATGTTGTAAGATTATTTGTACCGTTGGCTACACCATATATTTCGATAAGGCTATACTACAGTCAACAGGACTTGTAGCCTTATATAAGTCCACTCCTCTGATCCCTTCCCTGTGCTGAATATTCTGTATGGACCATTGAAGAAAATCAGAACTCCTTTAATTACTTCTCTGCCATGTTCCCATCCCCACCAAAAAGTTTTATCAAGACAGAATCGATCCACTCTGAATTCAGGTGAAAAAGATTGGAAACAAACCGCCTAAGCTACCTCCCGGAGGTGGGTTGCAAAGGATCCAAATCGCAGAAAATCTAAGCGGCTTGGGACCATTCACCCTTCAAAAATTGATCTGGATCGAGGCATTTTGATCCAGATTGATGATCTATCCGGATAGATTTCTTTAGTGTGAACGGGGTCTTAGAAAAGCCTGAATACCTAGCTATAGGCTAGAAGATTTAGTTTAGCAAACTTACCACATATAACAGCCAGTGGGAGAAAGCCCACATGCGGTATGAGGTTCAGGGTATCCACAAAGCATTCATTGGCAAACGGCTGACCAGCTGTACCGCCCTTGGGCTGTCCTAGCGTGCTGTTCCTGGCCGACAGCAGCTGTCCAGAGGTTGTGTTGCTGTTCTGGTAGGCTGGCCCACAGAACAGGGACCCAGTCTGTCCCATCCTGTGTTATTGTATGCTTCTGCAGTGGTCTGCATGAAAAGGACATAAACAAATTAACACAAAATTTATAAGACATTGGTTGACTATAGCTATTAGTAATGTAAGAGAATTCAACACAAGAATCTATATATTTAATATAAGACTATTAAAAGAGGTATAACTAAGATTACAATACAGCTGTGCACATGTTTTGCATATGTTTTAGATGGGGAAGGATTGATTCATTGTTTTCTATTCTCTGCAATTTGTGAACCAGATACATAATACACACAGCCTAGTTACATTCTGAAAAAAAGTTATTTCCCGCGATTGAATTTTTTTCACATAAATCAATGCAGGTTGTGCATATTTCATGCCATGATGAATGAATGGTCTTCATTCACCCCTTTCCTGCCCCAAACAGGTAAAAGCACGTGCACACAGCTTGTTGGAACAGCAAGCAAAAGATTAGTCAGTAGAGTTTGCGTTTACCAGGCTACTGTTCACACACTGCCTCGTGGTAAACACTTTTCATCTCCTTTACACAAGGTAAGCAATGATCTAAAAAAAAAAGCAGTGGCCTGAAGATGATTTAAGTCATTTAAGATCTTCTGGGTAATGGAGTCGGGGGTTCGAATCCCAGGCAGCCCTCATTGCTCTAAGTCTAACTTTCTTGTTTGTTTCGCATAACAGATACACCGCCTGAAGGCATAACACATCTGTTTTGTACAGTCGGTACAAGATGAGTAAGATTTGATCCACTCAAACCGGGATGTGGGCCCTAGTATATATATAGTACTCTTTTCAATAAGCATAGGCGTGGTGGGATCTTTAACATGCTCAATTGCAAGGTGTGGCTCTCCTCAAACAGGAGCGTGACCCTAACACTAACAGCAGCTAGGTGTGCTTTGTTCACCTGATGAGTCCAGTGTGGAAATTAACTATGCTACTTAGTGCCGTGCCTATATATATATATATATAAGGGCACAGCATTTAAGGGCCTGCAAAACCACCTTGCCACCTAATGCACACAAACCTGCTGGCAGGGCCATTCAACTTCAAGTAATCTTATCATGTAACCAGAACATTAAAGATTATTCAAGAACAGTTGACTGTACACAATGTACTCAGGAGTTCAACAATAGTTCCAGATTCAACTAACAGTACATTGTATATTGTATGTTGTACATGTATGTAACCATTGCACTAGCAAATTACATTGTACAAAACTACGTAAAAGGAGCGATTTCCAAAGACCATACTAGTAAATTTTTTACTTCCACAGCTGTAGAATCTACCACTTTTGAATCTACATTAAAACTCCACAACTATATATGAAAACAAAGACAATATACTGTCAGTTTCTAGTCCTAACTTGCCTCTGGATCCGGAGGTACAGGTCTTTTTCCCAGGAGTGGAGAAGAATGAAGAAATGCAGGAAAATAATGATAATGGGTAAGGCCAGAAGTACCTGAGTCTGTGGCTTTAATGCCCTGCGATTATGTGGATTTAGTGATTATAGGAAATTTGATCCGAAGCAGTTGTCTTCTCGCCCTCTTTGTATTGTGAGGTCCTGACAACGCTGTGAGGTTCAGAAGAACCCCCTACGTATTGCGCTAAAATCAAGGAAGGCGATTACGAAAAGTTTGGTTGCCTCGCTATGAATTACGTGACCAAGACGGCTTTGGCATTTCCCATAGTTTGTAGGAAAGTTTCCTGCAAATTACGGGAAATGCAATTAGGCTGCCAACGCCTTATGAAAAAGAGCCTGCAGACCCTCTAAAGTCTAATCTATTGTGGGTGTGTCATGCCCAGTTATCAGATAATCCTGGCACAATCATGTGAAGCGAGATTCTTTATATGTTATTGATCAAGAATCCTGATGCAGTTCTTCGAACGACACAGTACCTGTGCATGTCGATGCCTTCTATCAATTAATTGCTGCCCCAAACTTAATGGTGGTCCACAATCTACTACATTACAATCCAGATGTTGTAAAAGTTGCGCTCCAGAACCTGCAGATGGCAAGCTTGTTTATTTGTTTATCTGAATTCATCACAACGTGAAACTTGAAAGGGAGGGCAAAACAGGTGCATGCACACCTTTACACGTTGCCCTCCCACAATCAAAATCCTTAAACCACAAGACAAGAACACTTTGCCACCATTTTGTTGCTCTTTGTGACTAAGATATTGCTTTTCAGCCATGGATATCAATCCATGAATTTTGACGAATTCCGCAGTCAAAGACGAAGTGACAAAGTCCCTTCACCACAATGGATTTCACTACAACTTAGTACAAGAAGTGGTCAATTCCTTAAGGCCAAGGAATTGACCACTTCTTGATGCCCTATATATAAGGGTTGCACATTATATTACAGAGCCTGTATGTGGGTCTTGTAGATGTACAGGTTGGGGGTATTTTCACAAAGGTCAACAGGTACAAGCTTAAGCAGTTGTGATCTGAAGTGTATAATCGGTAAAATTACCAGTCATGATGGAACGCACATTTTTATCCTCAAGTCAAAGTTAAACTAGTTAAACTTTGACTAGTTTAACTTTGACTTGAGGATAAAAATGTGCGTTCCATCATGACTGGCAATTTTCCTGGTTATGCACTTTAGATCAAAACTGCTTGTACCTGTTGACCTTTGTGATCCATGACCCTTGACCCACTGAAGTGCTTAATGATATTATAATAATACTAAGTAAGTAATTAAGTTCAAGCCTATACTTTTGACCCTCTCATCATTATAAAATTCTAATTTCTAAGGTAATTGTGCAGTGATTAACTGTACTGAGACCTTTTCAGCTGGCCATAACGACTCTTATTGTTATCTCAGAGAAGTTGTGCCTTTTGGGTCCAAAGGCTAAGTGAAAGATAAGGCATGTACAAAATGTAGACATATAAGTTATCAAGTACTATTCAACCAATTTTCTAGTAAACGTGTTAGTAATGATTCAACACAGAGAGAACACATAATTTTATACCTCAATAGTAGCAACATACAGCAGACCAGTGCCTAAGCTTCTCAAGGAACATTCCACCTCTAGCTAGTCCTTTGCAAATAAGTCACTTTCTTGCAACCTCTTAGCCTCTATCAGTAGTTTAGCCAGGGAGTACGGTTTGCAAACTCCTCTGGTATGTTATCTATTTGGCCAATTTCTATTATTTTTCCAGCGACCTGTGAAGCCTGATAGAGGCTAGCAACCTCTGTCCCCCCCCGAACTACTGAAGTTGAATAACAGTACTCTACGTACTCTACTCTACTCTACTCTACTCTACTCTACTCTACTCTACACTACTCTACTCTACTCTACTCTACTCTACTCTACTCTACTCTACTCTACACTACTCTACTCTACTCTACTCTACTCTACACTACTCTACACTACTCTACTCTACTCTACTCTACTCTACTCTACTCTACTCTACTCTACTCTACACTACTCTACTCTACTCTACTCTACTCTACTCTACTCTACTCTACACTACTCTACTCTACTCTACTCTACTCTACTCTACTCTACTCTACTCTACTCTACTCTACTCCACTCATGATCAACTGGTTATGTAAAACTTGGGAGATACTACAGGATGACAACACACATTATGTACAAGCCAGTCCTTCAAAGCAGGCAGTGGTGTACAACTACAGTCGTACAACTATGTACAGGGCACTGGATAAACCATTATGAGAAACCAGAGTTGTCATCAAATTTATGAAGAGCCCCTCGCCGTTGTCCTACTAACGTTATACTATCTGCATCTACTCTAGATCTACTCGACTCTATTCTACAACATACCTGAGTACAGTCCTTGTAACACTTCTGTAGTGTTTAGTGCGTCGGCTGTAACATGAACCGGTGTGTAACGGTCCTCGTGGTAACGTGAAACTGACTAGCGGGTATTCTCTTCGCTTGGCCGGCTCCAAGCCTCGTGAGGTGTCAGGGCTGAAATATGGGTAAACACAACAGCGTGTGTAGACAGAACCATTTCAACCAAAGGGGTGACAAAACTATTTCATAATGGACTTTATTAAGCTTTTACTTAAATATGATACGTTTACAAATAATTGTAATAAGAGTATTAGTTTTGCTTGTTATTATCCATATTTCAGAACGACAATAAAGTACCAAAACCGTTTTAAACTAACATCCCAACACCCCCCCTTCAACATGGTACGGTCAACAATTACGTTTCATGCCCTACTGACCGTGAGGTCAAAATGCAGCGACATGTAGGATATTGACATTAGCCGGCATCTAATTTTAGACATCAGACATAAGACCTTGAAATGAATAGATTGACAAACAATCAAACGTACGAATTGTACTAGTAACTTCATAAAGGAATGTTAACACTACATCTGAAAGTAGAACGGGATTTAATCCTCCTTGGTTACACTAGAAATGACCGTCCGGTCGTTGACCCGATGTCAAATCCGCAAAAATGATCTCACGGTCAAGTTTCAACCTTGTTTCAACGCTGTGCAAATTTGCCTAGTGGACCGATTCTCAAAAGCTCAAAACCCTGTCTCAAAAAGTATAGTGTGATTTTTGATGTAACGGTTACATAAGTTATATCATATCAATACTCCAGATACATAGGACCACACTCCCTTTGAATATTGATTGATTGGTTATTGCAAGAAGGTTATAGGCTTATTCCAGTTATTGATTGAATATCTGAATGGATATAACTTGTGGATATAACTTTAATAAGGCCAAATAAAGTTTTAAGTCAAAGTCTCTGTTTAAACTTAAAGTCTTTTTCTATAAGATCTGTGGACAAGCAAAGCACACCGAAATGATATTTTTAACTCTTACATCTTGTTTATGGTATGAAAATCCTGTGCTATTTCGTGCTTCCCTGTCTAATTTTGAAAGGTAGCAAGTCATCACATTATCGCTAGGCGGCGCTGTCGAGCAGTGCTGTAACAGCCGCACTCAGCCGCACCCACTTTTCCTTTTGTCTTGAGAGAAAATAGTTCCATTCCAATAATCATTCTTACAGTCTGTTAACGGAATTTACGTTCACAAATTTGTCATATGCATTTACTTGACATTATAAATTTTCCATTTAAGAGCTTATTATCGAAAAAAGTATACTTATATTACAAGTTTGAGATTACGTCACTTCTGCTACTTTTATATCATTCCGCGTTAAGTTCGGCGTGATGCGGTCGATCATTTTTAACATGGCGGCCAGACAGACAACAACAACAACATATCTCAACAAAACGCCGATTTCGACCGTCTGCTTCTGTTTAGTGATAAGATTTCCATAGAGGTTTGTATACTAGTTGTTTCTGAAACTAGAGAACTCTATTTCCTAAATCTAACTTTAGCTAAGATTTAGATATAGGGTCGAATTTGGTGGACAAAGTAAAGAATGTTGTCATCAAGAAGCATATTAAACATGATGTGTTCCAACTTTAACATGGTGACGATCATTTTTCTATCCAACTCACAAATTATGTGATCTAGATAAGTTTTACTGATATGAGGATATGAACACCATACAGTAGTACGACCAGTGATTTCCTGTTCTGTTTTCAGTTGAAACTAGAACTTCTCTCTTTCATACGTGCATCAAACCTGTACGTAGTTACATGTTCCTGACAGCCTCATGCATAAGTCCACTCCATTGACTAGCGATCCTACATGTATTTCTGAACCGGAAGGTTGAGGGTTTCAATCCCGGCTGTTGTCGCTCAATCAGCTTTCACAATTTTGGAAAGTGTCGCTGTTTCGTAAAAGTTAGATAGACTATGGTCTATGGTTGATTGCAACGATATAAGATATAGCAACAGGTTAGGGTGATTTCATGGGTAATGTTACACCAGAACTTTGAAACTGTCACTAAACCTTTTGGTCAATCAGTTGAACAATAGCTTTTCGTAACAGATGATAAGTGAAACTGGATGGTAAGTCTCAGAGTGAGTGTAAGGCTAACAGTGAGAGATATGTTTTCAATTCTCCAGTGACCGTTGCCATGGAAAGAGATGTTGAGGAGGACATCGCCATGGCGACAGTCCCGGCAACAGTGATAGAGGTGCTGAGTGATTCAGACAGCGACCATGACTTGTCACCGGAGACGGAGACATCAGGTGTGCAGCTTAGTGATGATCAGGACTCAGGTGAGCAGAACTGACACTGTGAGGTACTAAGGCATTAAGAGATGCTCTCACGCCTGGTGTGACATACTAGTAGGGCAGCAAGTACTTTAAAAGTACGAAAATAATTTTTTTGAGAGGCATCCTGTGAAAGACCCAAATGTTACCACTACTGTAATTCCCTTTATCTTCACGGTAGCAAAATTTCACGGTATGTACTATAAGGAAAAAGGACACTTTTACTGAATTTTAACTTCACGGTGGCACAAGTGATTTACAGAACGGATATATGAAGGAATAATTACAACAGGTTTTTCACGGTAATGATAAGTTCACGGTACAGAGGTGACCGTAAAAACAGTGAACATAAAGTTCCAGTGAAAGAAACAAGAATTACAGTACCACAAAATCAAAATACCAGGCTGATTGACACACGATTATTGAAATTTCAGTGCAAGGGTACAAAGATCTTTATATTAGACAGGACACACTGTACTTGGTTCATTTGAGCCTTATACCATCAAGAAAGCCACACCAAGGCGAAACTAGTCTGGATGTGGGCTTGAATAAAGTCTTAAACAGAGACTATGCGGCTATAGCGTCTTTTCTGAAGATACGGCGTGAGTGTGTACGGTTGGTTTGAGGTTGCCCACTACTACTGCCAAGGGTACAAAAAACTTATAATGTGACACTACACTACACTACATATTAACAAAGGTTCTAACATTGTGCTCTTCCTGACAGGACCACAGCAGCCACACCCTAACAACAGACCTGTCAGGACATCTACAGAGGATGAAGGGATCGCCATGGAAACCAGGGAAGGTCCGATAACAATACAAGTGGAGGATGGGGATGGTAGCGAGGTGGAAACTTCGTTTGGGATTCCAGCTAACGAGGACAGCAGACAAGGTAAGTAATGTGTCCTGTCTTTCCTAAAATCGGTATTCTTTTTTTTAAATTAACAAACTTCTTTAAAACCTAGACATTTGCAACCCTTGTGATGCTACATATGCAATGTAGTAATTCTCCTTGTTATGGTTTTTAATTTGACAGTACTAACAATGTCAAACTTC
Organism: Branchiostoma lanceolatum; assembly: GCA_035149815.1. NCBI lineage: Eukaryota > Metazoa > Chordata > Leptocardii > Amphioxiformes > Branchiostomatidae > Branchiostoma > Branchiostoma lanceolatum. The sequence goes on from CM068880.1 coordinate 2,358,995, forward strand.
TCTAGTATATCTATTCAATGATAGCCACCAATAGTTACTCCAAAACTTTGAATTCATCTCTAAGATTCCCCTAGGGGCCAGAAGACCAGTAAACAGTGATCTTATTATATAATTAGCTCCATTGTTCCAAACTTTTTCTTCCTTTCCTCCCCCAAGCTCCCAGAAGTCCTGACCTCCGACCCACAGAAGAGGACCAACCAGAACACTCGTTCACCCCCATCCCCTTCCTCAGCCCCTCCTCCCTCCCCGGCTCCGGCCGATCCACCCCCCTGGGGAACATACCCCCTGAGGGACTAGCTGATGTAGAGATACCCCCTCCAGACCCCCTCTCCCCACGTAGATTAGAGCCCCTATCCCCCCCTTATGCACCTTCCATGCCCCTGACACATCTGACCCCCCTGAGCCACGAGCCACGCCCTGCTACAGCAGCTAGCGTCAGCCTGGTCACAGTCTCAGGTTAGCAAGGCCGGCATAGGCTTCCTGTTGTTTTTGGTGTTGCTATTGTTGCACTGTGAGTTATTGTTGCTTGTATTGGTGTTGTTGTTGGTTGTGGTGGTGGTGGTGTTGTTTTGTTATCCCTTTTTGATTGCCATAATTGGTCTTAAATAACTCTGTCTGAATGCTCCTCCTGGACATACTGTAAATGCAGAAATGTTTGCGCCGATTTATGTTCAGTTTTTGCGGCGACCGTTTTACCACAAACTTGATACCACCCCAAACATTTTTCTTCAATACTGTAGCAGTATGTGACTATAGCGCTGCCGCGAACATAAAACCAGTGAAAATAAAGACATTGAAATGTTTTAGTCACAGAGAAAAAGCAGATACAACAAGATAATTTAATGACTCAAGACATCTTATTTCTCATACATGTCTTCTCAAGGTGCCATGGAAGACGGTGCAGCTCCTTCTGGTGACAACCCTCCGTCGTACAACGACGTTCTCCCCTCGTATGACGCAGTCATGGCACAAGGAGGTACAGTCAAACCTGTATTAGCGGTCACCTTTGCATAGCGGCCACCTGCCCATAGTGGTCACTTTTTGTCGGTCCCTTGGATTTTTCCCATTGACATAAGCATTAAGAATTAGGCTATAGCGGCCACCTGTCCAACGCGGTCGCGGCCAGACGATTTTCGGTCCCGCGAGTACAGTAACACTGCCGGTAACGGTCAATGTCCGCCGGTAGAAGCCGCATCGCCACCGCACGCCGGGTTCAAAATCTTCATTTTTTAATGCAGTTATCAAGTTTATATGAACTCAACTTTACAGGATAATAATAAAGAAAACAAGAATGTTTCAATGTCGGCCCAATATTTCCGTTTTCGCCGAAATGTGCCCAAACACGATTTTCAAAATGGCCGAGCAGCACAAAGGTCATCGGAAGACACCACTGTTGTGGAGGTATAGTGTGCTAAATTTATTTTGCTGTTAACTATCACTGAGGATAATAACTTAACCAAAAGCTTCAAAATAAATATGAATAACATTACTATGATGTAAAATTTGGGCTGTTGCAATTTTCTGAAAAGAAAAAAAGCCCTCAAAAGAGCGACCTTCCTCTCGTTACCCTATCAGCATAATGGTAGAAGCCGACCATGACAAGCAAACAACAACAGACTAAGGGAAATTGTCGCCACGATTTTATGTTTGAAAACGGTCGAAAACGAACAGTAAGGGGCAACTGAGCAACATATATTTTGTTCTTAACTAACTAGGTGGCATTTTGCTGCGAAGGACTTTGTTTCATATGATTAAAACTCGTTGGTGACGCGTGTGCCGGCAGCGTCAGTCGCGAAGGATCAGACATGAAGCTCGAGCATTTTGAGCCATGGATTTTGGAGTTGGCAGATACAATAATTTTTTTTCAAGCCCATAATAGAAGTAAAAGAACAACAATCTAATTTCTAAAATGATCTAAAATGTACCTTACGTATGTAATGTTTACATGTGTACTGTGCGGTGAATGAATGTATCTCAGTGGGTACTGAAAACATGTGTCACTCGAGGTCAATTTATCAACATTTTCTCCATAGCGGCCACCTGTCCTTAGCGGCCAGTTTTGGCCAGTCCCTTGAGTGACCGCTATAGACAGGTTTGACTGTACTGCTCTTGTTTGTTTGTAAGACCATGAGTGATCTCACAAGCACTTTTGAAAGTCCTTAAGTTAACCTTTAGCACCCTGTGGTAGCCATTTAGCACCCAATTCCCTATTGGTTACAGATTTAGGCAGCAGGGAGAAGCTAAGAACTATCAAATTCCCAACTTTTTTTCTCTGAGGGATGTTTCCTTGCTCTGCATCAAAAGTTCAGGAGGTCATCTACTAACACAGAAGAGCTAGATCCTTCTGATATAGATTGTACATGTACAATCATGTACATGTAGCTATAGCAATACACGTTATCTAGATATAGAAGTCTACTAGTGCTGGTGTTGTGACTTCTATCATGGTGCACCCTTTTGTTTTCTTACTAATGGTTGTGGACTGGTTTGCACCCCCTTCCCTGCCCCTACCCCCTTTCCCCTACCCCCCTCCCTTCTGCACAGAAGAACCTTTAGAGACATGGAGGCTCATGGGAGGTCGTCCCAGTCAGGTTGTCATGGAAACCAGCTTTGGACCAACTATATCCACTGCTGTGTCAGGTAAATACATGTGTGTTACCAGGCAACGCAAAAAGGCAAACAAACAAGGCTTATCAACCACAAAGAAATGTTGAATTCACAAATCATCCAACCAACCAATTAACTTTAACCAGTCAACTATAGATGGAAAACGTCAATCTTCTTGATATCTGCAGAAATAAGAAAAAGACAATCATGATATTTTAAAATGCAACTTTCCATGAAATTTGTATTAAAGCTATGATGATCTTGAATAAAGTCTCCTTGATATTTTAGGGATTAGGGTTTTTAATGTCAAGGCAACTGTACATGTATCACATGGACAGACATAACTGTATGAAGCCAACAATAGAATGAGTGCCTGGACTACGCTTTGCCCTTGAAGCTTGGCAGCTGTTGAACCATTGATAGCTGCAGATTTTTTGTACTACTGTAGAGCTTTGCAAATTGCAGCCTATTTTACTAATTGACTTACATTTAGTTGCTCCTGCTTTCTTAAGAAAGTTATAGTAAGAAGGAATTACCATTCATAACTTACAGTTTGCACCCAAGTTGTATCCCTTTTCCCTAGCATGGTTATTGTCTTGTAAACTGCCTGTAACTGAATGAACTTTCCTTCCCTAACCCCTGTGTGACCAGCCTTCTGTCTCTTGCATGCCTTCTTCTGATGGTATAATAGTGATTACAGGTAAGCTTGGACAATTACAAATGTAACATCAATAGCCCTCGTTACTTCTAACTCCCTTTTGTGAAAGTGGGGAAACAACTATGCACTGAGCTGTCAAAGTTTTTTACCATTAAGATTAATACACAGGCCAGAAAGAAACATGTTTGACATTAAGATCCAACAACAAGAAAACTGACATGTAACTCCATGGACATGTGACATCAGTAACTGGTCAAAGGTCCGAAGAAGTCACTGTAGCATGTGTAGTCCAGTGCTTAGTAACCCTGACTCTGGTTCATGTCTTAGACGAGAGGACATCCCTAAGCAAAGCCAGGTACACATTCTCACCTGAGGAAATTGGTGTTAAGTGCCTTTCCCAAGGGCACAGCATTGGGGCCTGCCAGGGGTTTGAACCCAGAACCTTTAGATTCTAAGTCAACAACACTAACCACAAGACCTTGCCAGCTAAACTTTCCTTCCCTTTCCTTACTTAAGTTATAAGAAAGACATGTGTCAAAGGGATGTATATCTGAACACTTAAAGTCTAGTCCCTGTCACAAGAATCTTTTCTCTCACCCATCCTCAGCTCGCAGGACAGACCTTCCAGCAAATGCACCCCAAACGGAGCACCAAGTTACTTTCGTAGACCCCGCCGTGGAAGTGGCATCGTCACGGCAATCCGACCAGCCGGACGGCGCCGTGGCGAGACTTCCGTGGCTGTCGCGCCGTGTGGAGGGGGTGGGTCTAAGCGTACGGACGCTGCTCATCAGCCTGTTTGTGGGGCTGTGTGCCCTACTGCTGGTGGGACTCCTGCCTCCCAGCTTTGCCTATGTGGACTACTACCATGTAAGTCTCAATATCAATAGGTAACTCCTGTTTCATAAATAAATGTTTCAAACATTATTGTGAGGGGGTGACCGGGGACAGGGTAGGCAGCCTGTTTGCGGGGCTGTGTGCTCTACTGCTGGTGGGACTCCTGCCTCCCAGCTTTGCCTACGTGGACTACTACCACGTAAGTCTCAATCTCAATGGGTAACCCCCAACAATCCCTTCTACCAGGAAGGGGGGTAACTGCATCAGGGCAGGCAGGCTGTCTAGTATGGTTTGAAGAAACAGGAGTTAAACAGTATCATGTAACACATAAAGATTTCAGGGAATTGGTAATCCGTGTTTGCATGTATAAATAAATATGTCAATCAGAGACACAGTAAAGGGTATATTTTTACTTTTGATTAGGAAATCCTTTCATCAGTATGACTTCAAGAAACAAAAGTCAAACAGTATGATCAAAGAATAACATAAAGGTTATCAAGGTCTTACTAACCCATGTTGGTATGTACACTTTGTATAAATCAAAATGAGTAAAACGTATATTTTTACTTCATCCTTCTTAGTCTGGCTTTAAGAGACAGAAGACGATCAGTATCATAGAATCCCTAAAAGTTTTCAGGGTCTAAGTAACACATGTTTGCATGTATGAATCAAAATATGTATATTTTTTCTTTATCTTCCTCAGTATGGCTTGAAGAAGCAGAGGTCGACTGGTGTGGTGAACACAAAGGTCGTGTATGGAACAGGCCGCTACGCGATCGGACCGGACTTCGAGTTCAAGCTGTTCCCGCGGGGCGCTCACGTGGTGCAGCTCAACAACCTTGCCATCTTCACCTCTGACCTGTTGGAGGTCGTCATCAACTGCTCGTTCCAGCATTTCCTCAGGTCAGAACCTCTGACCTATCACCTTCTGTTTGTCTTTATTACATGTGTTAGGTCATTTGCAAAGCACCATTACGTAGGACAACCATGCCAGTTTTCCATGTTCTATGCAGATTGAGTTAAGTGGGTATCACACATTCTGTTCTAAGATTGCTGTAACCTGTCTACATCTTTCCTCACATAGGAAGTGCTTTGAAATTAAAAAGCCTCATGCATACATTTCTTTTTGTCACAAGTGATGTAAATGTTTGGTGCCAAACCTTCTGTTGTGGGGGCCCCACATATATGTTTTATACCCCCACAGGAAATACATGTATGAGGCCTCACATGTATGTTTTATTGTCCACAGGAAAGATTAGGTCTCACATATATGTTTTATACCCCACAGGAAAGATGAGGTTGGCCTGCTCCATGACAAGTTTGACCTTGAGTATGAGCCCGTGCTGTACCGGGTGGCGTATAGCACCATCAAGGAGACAGCGACCTTGTACAGCACAGTAAACTTCATGAGCAGCCGGCCAGAGATAGAGGTCGCCTTCCATCGGGCACTACGGGACAGACTGCAGGGTAGGTTGTGTACCTTGAGGATAGAGGATGAAACACATTGTATTCCGACTCAACCAAGGTACCAGCCTGACCACAAGTCAGATCGCCCAGAGGTCAGAGGGGGATCCGACGCGCAGGAGGGCTGTTACTGAGGGTGATGGGAAATACAATATGTTGTGTTCTTTTGTCATGCCCACCCGAGGAAACCCACATTTCATTTATACGAAATGTGCCAGAATTTGAGAGAATTTGGTGTCTTCAAAGAAACCCTTATAAGAACATCAGGTCCAACATCTGAATCTTGTATTCACTTGTTTGTTAATATGTTTTGTTGTGGAAGACCTTACAAAAGTCGCTGTACTTTTGTTATGTCAATATAGATTGTTCTATGAAACATCCTGTTGTGGGGTCGTGTGGCTCAACGGCAGAGCGTTCGGCTCAGAACCAAGAGGTCCCAAGTTCGAATCCTGTCATGTCACCGCTCTTGTGAAAGGCACTTTACACGACTTTCCTCACTCCAACCAGGTGTAAATGGGTACCTGACTTCGGTTGGGGAAGGTCGTTTTGAGGTCACCTGGTAGCGCCGAATGGCAGCCGCCCAGACCCTTGCGACAATTCTACATAATGCAAGTGTGGATAAGATTATGTATATGTTGTGTATTATGTGAAACCTGTAAAACCCTGCATCAATTCAGCGCTAGAAAGGCTGCCATTGCGGGTAATTTCTGACCAATAAAGAAACATCCTGTCCCTGCCTGCAGGTGATTGCTGTACAGGGGACAACACCACCCAGCCTGCCTCCTGCCGCCCCCCTCCCGACTGTGACATGGGCTACCACACCGACGTGCGCTACTTCCAACTTCTCTCCGTCACCCTCCCCGCACTGATAGTGGAACGGTCCATGACGGCTCTGACGTTGCAGATAGATGCAGAGAAGGAACAGTTCATTCAGGTGAGGATAGGGGTGTATAGTTGATGCTGTAAGATTACTTTTAGAACAGATGGAAAGGGAATATATGGTTTGAAGTTTAGCCGTTCTTACAAGAAAGACATTTAAACTTTTAAGGTGTAAAAAAATCACAATTTTTAGCATCTGAAATCAGATTCCTTGTGGAAATGTTACCATGGAAATCTGTTTCATTTCATTTGTTGCTATGACAATGCAAGTTACCTTGACAACCTCTCGTCCCCAGGACGACCGAGTGACGAGGAAGGTGACAGAAGCCATGAGACAGAGCATCCTGAACCAGGCAGACCAGATACGGGCCAACGGCACGGCCCGCGCGTCGCTGGTCTTGTCGCTGGCGTACGCACGGACCAACCAGACGACAGAGATGTCTCACGTCGACGGGCTTCAACTCATGTACAACAATCTGAACATCTCGCAGGAGGAGGAGAAGGCATCGCTGCACTGGATACGGGCGTTAGAGAAACATCCACGGCTCCATAGGGGGATCAGTTTTCAGGACTATGTTAGTATTACACAGAGGAGCCAGCCATGATAATATTTAATATACATGTACATGGTAAAGTCACAAATCATGATACAGTAGCACCAACTACTCTCACTGGTTCTATTCAGGAGAAGGACTGTGTCAGTATAACACAGTGGGCCACATTAGATATTTCCAAAAACTACATTGTTCCCCCTGCAATGGATCTATGCCTTGGAGAGACATCCATACAATGTAGCTCTATGAGGATCATCTTCGGGACTAGTTGTGTTGAAGAACTACATAAAACTACATTGTTCTCAGTGCAGCAGATATGTGCCTTAAGCTTAGAGAAGAATCCACAACTCAGATATCAGTCACCATGACTTAGCCTAGAACACAAACTGGTTTCGTCATAAAAGGGGATATATTGCTCACAAACTGTCTATGTCACTGCGCACATCCGTTAAGAATAGAACATGCTCGGACGACATTCCCCAAACCCAGAAGAAGCAGGAGCTTTATGACAATCTGACTGATTTACGATAGATAATTTTAAGTATTTTACTCATGTGAGGAAGAGGAATAACCACCGACATTGTATAGCAATATCCAGACGTTTTTGATGACGTGTGCAGGTGTCGGCTCGGAGAATGTTGTTTGAGCACATTCTATTCGTCTATTATACAGACCAGTCAGCTGTGAGATACAGTCCAAACCTGCACGGGGCTGGTGCAAATATCTTCTCAATGAAAGTTTCTCCAGATTATACAGTATAATCATGTAAACACAAACAGTGTGTAAAAGGTACTGAATCTCTTTTTAATACTTTTAAAATTGAATGAATGCACTATTTGTATATTTTGCTTAAATGTATAGTGTATAAACAAACTTTTGTGTATTTTGAGATACATGTATTTTGATAAGTGTTCAAGAAAAAATTAAATGTTCAAGATTAAATTGAACTTCAAAATAATTTTTGTATGCCTCCCTAATTTGACATAGATCTATACTACAATCATAAATTAAACACCTGATTTGAAATGTATTGTAGTTTTATAAATGCTCTTTATTGTCATATTTATTTCAGGCTTGCAAGTATTTCAAGTTTAGGCAGCTTTAGGCAAAAGATACTAGTGAAATCAGGAAAAGCTGACTATATTTTAACAAAATAAATGTAGTGGGTACTGAACTTTTGTAGATAATGTGTTGATGCAAAAATATACAGCAAAACAAATTAAAAAGTACCGTATTAATGATATATTTCAATCATGAAACCAATCTCATGGAAAGAAATTCGATATACGTACTATATTGTCTGGTTTCACTTGCTGCGATAATTTACGCATTGTAAGAAAGAGTCTGTCATATGTGTAACGTTGTGTAAATAGGTCAGGGTAAAGACCTCGATTGAAGTCTGAGGAAAGAGCTAGAGATGGCGATCACAATGTAGGATGCAAGAAATATTTTAGGGTGGTCTTCCATTTATAAATCCCGAGTTCAATCCACTGATCTAAAGTGACATGAATCAAAGTTAAATCTCTACACTCGTCTGACACACGTTTTAGTTTGTGCGGGGGGTGGGGGTAGTCCCTGTAACAGGTACAAGGCAAGCATGGCATCCCAACCCTCTTCATCACATGGGTTAGGAGGTGATATGCATGCAACATAACAACGAAAACTCACAAAAGATATGAATGGTTCTTTAACGTTGTGTCGCATTATTCATAACTTAACAACAGTATTGGTTTGGAACAGTACACACTGGGCAACAAAACAAACGTCACTACATGTTGCAAGCCGTGCATGGTGAAGTTAGAAACCATATCAGGAAACTTTTACACACCTAATGAGATTGGTCTGGCAGGCCAGAGATATTATAGCCTGGTCCCAGTCTCCATGGGGCGGCTTGGGTGTGTTTTACCGGGCCCAGTCTGCTAAATTGACCCGTTTCTGTCAGTCTGTCTTAGCTACCATATAGAGTTTCGCAGCCACCATAGTTTAGCAGCCACCGTAGTTTTGCCGCCACCCTCGGACGGGCTAATCTGTCTGGGCGGGCGGGCATCACTCCCAGCCCCGCAGAGAAACCGGGGAGCTCCCGACGGTATGGTTTCCAGGCTAGAGATATTACTATAATTTATATATGTACGCACTTGCCTGCACACGTGTTCGGCTATGTCCTATTTCATTTTAGGCCAAGGCAACTGGTAAAGTGGCAGACACCCTGTGGCCTTCGACAACATTAGATAGCAAGTGGCTGGACGGGCTTGTCATTATGCACACATGTACAATATAAAATAATACTATAAATGTGTCTGAGTAAGAATAAACAGAGCAGTTGTTTGTTAGGCTACACCATGTGAAGGTAAACATTATGTATTTGCTGGCAAATGTTGCCTGTCCTTTTCATCTGTAAAAAATAATCATAACCTCCATTGAAAACTCTCATTGCAGGATGCTGTCAGTCGCCCCAGAACCAAGGACTTTATAATATGTCCTTGTTTCTAGAACTATACTGTCCTTGGTTCTAGAAACGTCGAATTGACGCATTCGAATTGGTCTGAGATTGGGCTATAATGTCTTGAATGGGAGCAAGAACGGACATTTTCAGTATGTCTCTTGTGTATCGAGTGTCTCTGTGTGTTTCTGACTTTGTGTGATGTGAGAAAAGACTGCACTTCGGTGCGGACGGCCGAAACTTCGTTAGGCTTTTTTTCCTGGGTACTGCAACTCAGTTTCTCAGTGCACTATGGAAGTAAGTGGGTTGTTTTTCCTCTTTGCGTTGGGGTCTGTGTGGTCTGCATGCGTTTGTCTGGAAAATACAACGTCAAGTAACAGCGAAAAGGCTGTGAAATGCAAAGTAAAGAAGTTGCAGTTCACATCAGTTGATTGTAATCACAAGGGACTGAGGGCGCTCCCTGACAACATGCCGCCCGACACTGAACGACTGACGGCCATGTACAACGACATCCGAAACATCACGCGTCTGCCGCAACTACCGCGACTGCACACACTGGAACTTAGTGTGAACGACATGGAATCCTTTTCATGGGGGTGTCTGCGTAGTTTTCCAACTTTAACATATCTCTTTCTGAGACTAAACCGCCTGCAAAGTGTCCAGCTAGACATAGTGATTGAGTACCTGCCGCAGCTGGAATATGTGGATCTACGCGCCAACAGACTTACGTCGGTATCTCCAACTCAACTGGGATGGCCACAGGTGACCACGGTCCTAATCTTGAGAAACCCCTTCCACTGTGACTGCGATCTCTCCTGGCTGATTGACAAGATGGCGTGTTTACACGCATGTAAGGGGAGAGGCAGAGAGGCCTGCTGTCTGTCGTGTTCAGCCTGTTATCTTACTGACAACCAAAAGCACGACGGTCTGTCCTGCAGCCTACCAATTCATCTCCGTCAGCTCCCGTTGTCACAAGTCCAGATGAAGAATTGTAAACCCACCACAAAAATGACCACTACAATCGCAGCTTCAGCCATGGTTACTGGCGAAAAGGCTAAAGGCCTGCATAACCCTGAGAATGACACTTCTCTCAATACTGGTTTGGAAAACACCCATACCCAACCTTGGGGGAAAGCAAACATTGAAGCGTACAAAAACAATCTCAGCTCTACAGCCATACCAACAAATGCTACCCAGACCACCATATCTAATAACGTGGACAGAGGGAGTTTCGAAAGTTCAGTTGTCTACATCCTCATTGTTGTAGTTGAAAGCGCACTGACTTTCACGTTCGTGGCCTGCCTCATTCGACTTCCCATGAAGTACAAACTGTCCTGCTGTCGTCATCGTAGGGATGTGACTCATCATTCTATTCCCTTACGTCAGATGACGTCGCCAATATCTGTGCACCACTTGAATCACGGACATTTAGTGGTCCAGGAGAACGAACACTACCGCATTGAACCTGACACCGCCAATGACGACCATCCGACTGCCACGGATGAAAACCAAACCTCGGCAACAACACTAAACTCGACACACCGGAGGACTCCGGAAGAAGGATTGAATCCAGGACCTCTAGACGTCCAGGAGAATGGAAGCGTCGAATCTTCACGCAGCAGGCAATCTCAAGCGCCAACTCTGCCATCCAGCTTGAATGCATCATTGTATGGTTTAAATCGCGAGAACCGCAACAAGCGCCGCTGCATGAACGAATATTCCCATGTAACAGCTTCACCATCCAGCCTGTATGTCACACCACCGGTGCGCTCAGCACACAACAGCGATTACACGAGAGGTCTGAATCATGCAGGGAATGAATTATAGAAGTAGCCTGTCATTATAGTTACTCCCAGGGCTCCCATGCTGTAAAGGGAGAGTATGGGAGCCCTAGAAATGACTCTATGGCTATCTAAGAGGTTCCTTAGAATGAGAACGTTGAGACGTCACTAGCGGTACGCGAACAATTCTGCTGCAGTACCAAGGTTACTCACCAGGAGGCCAAAAATCGAACTTAAACTTCGTCCTCCCAACAACTACCTACCCACATACCAAGTATCATCACAATCCATCCAGAGGTTCTTAAGTTTTGCTGGCCACAAATAGTCGGAAACAGACACAACAAAAACAATACCTCCGTCTTTCAAGGTTGTAATGAATACCGCATGTATGCTCCACGTAGTGTGATCAGAAACCCAATCTAAAACCTTTTACACACCGAATAAGATTGGTCAGCCTTGGAGAAATGGCAAGGCAGAAATATCAAATTATGTGCAGTTCCCTGCACATGTGTCCGGGTGTGATCTATTTCATCAATATGGAATGAATCATCAAGGTTCCTTAGAATGAGAACCAATTGGCATTGGACAGGTGTTACGAGCGGTACGGACGCCAGTACACACATTGAACTGAAAGGGATCTGGAACCAGTACAGCTCAATGAAAATTTAAGCTACTACTCCACTGGTTGCTGCAGACAACTCAACCGCTGTAACGTACGGTGTGTACATGTTTATTGTACGGGGAAGCTCCTTTAGCTGTTCAAGACAAGCACAATGAACGATGGACAACGCTCCATTCCTAAGAACTGCAACTTTTTTCCAGTAGCGTGCAGGTCGGATGAGTGACACTTTCAGAAGTCCTTGCTCCAGAAGCAGGGCCACTAATTACTGGACTACGCACTGGGCACAAAAGTGTGCTAATAGTCTATGCCTCTATGTGAGGTACTAGCACCACGTAATCATGTACACAAATGACATGTATAAATTATAACTCTCAAGCCCTTATAGCCAGAGGGCGATTCCATAATCTCCAGATAGCATCAGGTACACATGGCTGGACACTGTTGGCGTGCACCGTCAGCTCTCACTGCTAACCATCGACAGCAAGAGGCAAGTAGAAGTGGACAACCTCAAGTCAACACTCACGCCACATCTTCAGAAAGGACGCTGTAGCCGCATAGGTCCCGTTTTGTAATAGAACTATATTCGAGCCCACACCAGACTAGTTTCGCCTTTCGTGTAGCTTTCTCAATGGTCAGAGCTCGAATGAGCACAAGAACAGTGTGTTCTGGCTTTTATAGGCGAGAGCGTTAAGACATTGACAACCTGCAGCTGCGTACTTCTGACTGAAATATGAGAGTTGATAAACTGCTCTTGCTCGTTGCTTTGGGGTCTCTTTGGTCAGGATGTTCTCGTTGTTTCCCGACAGGGTGTAAGATCAAGAAGTTGGACCCGCCAACCCCCGCCACAACTTTCAAATGTAGTTTCCTGGGTCTCACCGCGATCCCTGACGACATACCTCCAAACGTTGACCGAGTCGAACTCACCTACAACGCCATCAAGACGGTGACGTCACTGCCGCCATTGCCGCAGGTGTTTTCCCTGGACCTGAGTCTCAACTCCATTGAGTCTTTCGCCTGGGAATCCCTGTGCAATCTTCCTGCTCTGGAGGTTCTTTATCTGCATAACAACAGACTGCAGCATGTGAACCTGGACACCGTCATTGGGTACCTCCCAAAGCTCAGGTATGTGTATCTTGCCGAGAACAAACTTGTTTCCTGTTCCCTGTACGAGATAGGTTGGCCACATATGACCTCGGTATCTATGCATGGCAACCCCGCTCTATGTGACTGCTTCCTAGACTACGGGCTGACCGGCAAACCGTGCATGGAGAGGGGAGTCGACGCCCGCTGTACGTTGTGTTCAGCCTGTTTCTTTCTCTCGGGGCAAAAACGCGAGGATCTTTATTGCAAGAGTCCAGACAAAGCGAAACAACTCCCCTCATCAAACGCGTCCGCCCAGTTGGCGGAATGTGAACGTCGACAGTCTATGACGACAAGAGCTACCACCACAAAAGTAGGCATGCTGATTCCCTCAGACGCTCAACGGACACTGCGAAGCTCTGAGACGGACACTTCTCAGACCACCGGAGGTGAACTAAAACCGTTACTGCCTACCACAAGAGCTACCACTACTGCTACTGCGCCAGTCACGATGGATGCCGATGAAGCGAAGACCAACAATCTACAGACATATGAGAAGGACACTCTCCTCACCGATGGATTTCACCACAGCACCACAAAGACATCCTACAACAAGCAGAGCCTGGCAGTCGCGCCAGCATCCGCTACACAGGTCGGCATCTCGAAGTCCTCTCCTAGTTCTACAGGCTTGAAGACACCGGATGACCAAGAACTTCCAATTGGCCACATTTTCATCGTCGTGCTAGAAAGCGCGCTGACTTTGATATCTATCATCTGCTTTGCTCGGCTATTTTTAAAGAAACACGGAGCGGGCTGTAGTCGTCGTAAAGAAGTCAACAGGGACCAACCCATTCCTTTGCACCAGATCTCCACACCAATGGCCAACTCCGCGGTCAGCAGCACACCTGAGGGAGGGGTCGATCTTGGGCATCTAGCTGCCCCCAATGATGACCAACACTGCATCGCGTCTGTACACAATGCTGTCCCGAACAACGTTCAGCACCACATGTCTGGACACAATGCTGTCCCGAATAACGATCAGCACTGCATGGCGCCTGGACACAATGCTGTCCCGAATAACGATCAGCAGTGCATGGCGTCTGGACACAATGCTGTCCCGAATAACGTTCAGCACCGCATGGCGCCTACATACAATGCTGTCCAGGATAACGATCAGCACCGCATGGCGCCTGCATACAATGCTGTCCAGGATAACGATCAGCACCGCATGGCGCCTGCATACAATGCTGTCCCGAATAACGATCCGCAGTGCATGGCGCCTACATACAATGCTGTCCCGAATAACGATCAGCAGTGCATGGCGTCTGCATACAATGCTGTCCAGGATAACGATCAGCAGTGCATGGCGTCTGCATACAATGCTGTCCCGAATGACGCTCAGCAGTGCATGGGATCCGAATACGGAAGGCCATCTGCAAGAGCTGCACCGAGTAGCCTGTATGCACCAACTGAGGTTAACTCCGCAAACAACAGCACTTATGCCGGGGAAACCTAGCCTCTACCAGGCCCCGCGGGATGGCTGGAAAAATTGTAGAAATTGGCCTAATAGAGTCAATAGTGTGCCAAAGGAGTTAGCTACGGAGAGAGGGTCCAATCTGCCATCCATCGATAATGGTGCTTCACTGTATAGCGGACTACCCTGTATAGCTGAGTACCTCGACTAATTTCTATTATTTTCCCAACGATAGGACGGAGCCTGGTAGAGGCTAAGGGAAACCTAGCGGCTCCATAGAGTGGGATAGACTGTGTTGAATCTTGGTGAATATATATTGCAAACAACATCCTGCATGATTGTACAGCCGGTCCCTTACTAAACCATCTTATCAAAGGGCAGCATTAGGCCATTAGCATTATTTGTCAGGCACCCCTAAAACATTCATGGTGACTTTTCAAGCGAGAACTCACAGGGCTCACTGAACAGAACTACGGCTGGTATTGCACCGCTTTGACATGCTTGGTAACAAAAGACGAACGAAACATCACAGAGCTGTAGAAGGAAAAGTACCAATGTATGTCTAATAAGTATGTCAACTTAGCAAGCCCCAAATTAAACTTTTAATCTATTTTCAATTATTTCAAATGTGTCTGATGTATATTGTCGAGGTCAAAGCACACTCAACACACTGGAAATGAGGTTCACCCTGTGACATAATTCTATGAGTTGTGAGGAAGATGGTAGGGTGCAGTAGTAATTCCCCCTGATTCCTTTTTCGTAGGCATGTAGACACCTAAATGGTATTTGTATTAGTACATGTGATTTCTGATTTCAAAGTAAGGGCTATTTTCTTAACAGTAGCCAATATTGATGGACCATGTTGTGTAATGCTTTAGGTCGAGCTTATCATCGATGGAAGTAATTTGTTGTATATATTTGCTATAGACATAGCACACTCATAAATATCTGTCCGTTGGAAGAATGTAAAAGTCTATATACACAAACTGCACTGTATAGTGACAAAATACGCGAGCAATAAGCGAATGAATATGTACTTTATGATTTCCGGCGAAGACCAAATTCTAATATGTAATACCTGCCAACATTGACGTACCATGTTGTATATACTTTAGGCCGAGCTGATCATTGGTTGAAGTAATTTGCTGTTTGTGACATAGACATACATGTAGCACACTGACAATTAACTGCAAGTCCATTAGAATAATGTAGAAGTCTGTACGAACTGTACTCTGAAGCACGAAACGTAATGTATTGTATTGCATTGTATTGTATTGTATTGTATTGTATTGTATTGTATTGTATGTATTGTATTGTATTAGACGTCATTGACTTGAAATTAAGTAATAGGCGTTGGAAGTTATGCATGCATCGACTACGACGTAATTGTACAACTCAAGCACCTTTCCCAACTTAAACACGGATGTATGCAGATGATATGCATATGGAAAAAAATATCTCGATCTATGTATCCTTTTATGCCGTGTGATAGAAACTTATTTTTGATTCTCATTCATAGAATCTCTTCTGGTATTCTTTTAAAAGTATGAATAAAATTTGCACCGTCTCTGCAGTCAGCTGGGTCTGAAATTTCTGCTGATCTTAGAGAAGCGTCTTATAAGGAACTTTCTGGGCACAGGAGAGGAAGTCTTTGTCTTAATTTTGAAACAAATATCTTACGTGGTCCTATTTCTCTTAAAACAAAGAATAAGAAGAGTCTGGTAGCGTTCTTGGATCTAAAGATGATTTTTAAGGGAAACAAAACTAAAGCTTTATCGTTAGGATGGTTTTATCTATGGATTAAAAGCCCAGTTTGCATGGTTTAATTACTAGTTGATATCTGACTTAGGATCTAATTCATCACGGTTATCTGCTGCAAAGCACAATCATCACCGCAGCTCAAAAGGAGACGCACGGTGGACCGAAAAAAGGTTATGAGCAAAATGTTCTAGAATCTGTCGACTTTTGTCTCATCAGCAGCAAGGTTGGGATCAAGAGGCACTCACAATTATGACAAACACTATCGATATCATTAAGAAGTATTTTCAGGTAAAAGAACTCCAAACTTTCTATGGTAACAGTTCATAGCTGAGCGTTTCTATATTCTAGGCTGTCGACTGGTTAAAAGAGAGGCGCCACTGGTCACGTACTGTAATCAGAAAAGTAATCTGGACACACACGTGTGTGTGTTTTTTTGGTTCGTAAAGATTGGTCTGAGGTGTCAAATCAATTTTCGTCGGCGATTGACGCCAGAGAAGCTAGGTTATACAAAACGTGTTTTTCTGTTCACGTTTGTTGTTCGGTACTAGTATCTAGTGTCAGACATGGGATTAATTGTTCAATGTAGCAGACGAAATCAGAATAAAACATAGTTTTCGACACTTCATAGGCACCATTGGGAGTCTTTTAAGCAGCCACTTTGATGACCGACTAACACTATTTCGCTTCTCCTTTTATATCTAAGACCATATTTTCTACTATTGCAGACGAACCTACATGTATCATGCATTATTCAAAGGATAGCAGAAACTAGATTTTATGCCTTCGAGAAGTATGATACTAGCCTTTGCAACTGACATATTCGTAGGTTTCACATCAAAGTCTCCGATTTCATAGATTAAATATTAATTATCTTCTCAACCCGAATAACTGTCGTCCAGGCAATGATAGTCTTAGGCAAAGAAGGTTATTGTAGCTGTTTCGCATTTATTTTATTCGCATATATTTTATAGTATAGAGCAAAAAGCATAATTGCTTATGTCACGCCTTCTACTCTAGCACATAGATATTAACCAAGAGTAAAATTCAATGACAACAAACATACATGAATACAATATGGACGATAAGGAAAATGAATGTAAACAAGACAATTTGGTGATCAATTACGAAAATCATCAGTTTCGCATTAATTAGCATAAAATGTATGAAAATAATCTCTCAGCTTTTCTAGTCCAGATGTTCGTTTATGTACACTTTAATGTACACGAGTAGAAAAAATGGGGTTTGTTTGCAGTGCTAATTTAGTAAGAAAGGTAACGATAAAACATAACATCCTAAAATTGATGTTGTTATGGAAAACCACCCATCATCGAAACAAGTTCAAATTTGGGGAAATTGGGTTTTGTTTGCAGTGCTAAATTACTAAGTTGATATCCTTAAATTGATAATATTTTGGAAAGCCACCCATCATTCATACAAGTTCATGAAACATACGATAAATCACAGAACAAAGAATGCCTTAATTTGAACCTACAATAACCATATAAATGTCCCTAATCAATGCAAATAAGCTCATGATTTGCATACTCGCAATATATATTTTTAAGTAATGACTCAGCTTTTCTAGTCCGGATGTTAGTTGGTGTACACGTCTTCATGATCCTCCGGTGGAAATTGGTTTTGTTTGCAGTGCTAAATTACTAACTAATGTAACTTTAAAACATAACATCCTTAAATTGATACTATTTCGGAAAGCCACCCATCATTCAAACAATTTACATGAAGCATACGAAAGATCAGAAAAAATTATGCCTTACTTTGAAACTACCTTAACCATACAATGCGTTCTTTCATCGTTAGAAGTTAACCATAGGCGGTGCTTAATGAAAGCGTTTTATCAATCCTACTACAACACTGTCCCAATGATGCCTACGCCCTTTGTCCGTCCCCCGTATGTATCAGGTGCGCCATGCCGGGTCTTGCTTCTAGAACTTTCTGTAAGAGTTGTATGAGTCCTGAAGTGGCCAGGCTGTATTTGGGATGTTTCCACAATACGCCGTGCTAATTGTATGCATTGTAAACCCCTGGTCTGTACCTCCTTTTCAATTTAATAGCAGAAGATCAGACACACATGTTGTAGAGGCCAGATGAAGTAACTGCTGCTGCTTGCGACTGCGTGCCGTATATCGGCTCGCTGCAGAGCTCATCAGTGTCAGCAGCTACAGGGTCTCCATAATTTAAACCTTCTGCAGAAGTGCTGAGGTTTGCAGAGTAGCCTTCTGGTGACGTGTACAGGCTGGATGACGTAGGATCTGCTTGCGAAGGCCTGCCATATATGGGCTCACTGCAAAGGTCATCATCAGGACCAACAGGGTGTCCATGATCCAAACCTTCCGCAGAAGTGCTGCGGTTTGCAGAGTAGCCTTCTGGTGACGTGTACAAGGTGGATGACGTAGGATCTGCTTGCGAAGGCCTGCCATATATGGGCTCACTGCAAAGGTTATCATCAGGACCAACAGGGTGTCCATGATCCAAACCTTCCGCAGAAGTGCTGTGGTTTGCAGAGTAGCCTTCTGGTGACGTGTACAGGCTGGATGACGTAGCATCTGCTTGCGAACGCCTGCCATATATGGGCTCACTGCAAAGGTCATCATCAGGACCAACAGGGTGTCCATGATCCAAACCTTCCGCAGAAGTGCTGCGGTTTGCTGAGTTGACAGTAGCTGATGCGACTGGCTCTTGGGGATGATGGTACACATTATCATTATCATTATTAGATTCTGTCCCATTCTCATAGTGAGGAATGGCTGAGTGTTCTCCAGTGGTGTTGGCATTCGACAACGCATGCATGCTGTCCTCCTCATTCCCCAGGACGGCTAGGTTCTCTGGATTGAGGCATTCCCTAGCAATGCTCAGGTGGGTCGAGTTCAGTGTTGGTGGCGAGATTTGGCTTTCATTCATGGAAGTAAAATCGTTATCATAAAGATGCAGATCTTCCTCATCAGTGGTGCCTTGGTAGATAGAGTTGATTATTGGTGGTGTGATTTGGTTGATAGCTGTATGTCCGTGATTGACAGCCCCTACAAATATACAATGTACAACAAGATGTACTGGAGGTCAGATGTTTTTGCTCCAACTCGGTAAAGACTAAGATATCACTAGAAAGATGCATAACAAAGGTGCTGGGGTAAAAGGGGGCTGAGTTAACAAATTACAACCAGAGCTGACTAACATGGTGATCTGGGATTGGCAAAAATACACACACAAGCAGAAAAACTCTTTAAACGGATTCATGATGATAAACTCTTAGTGTTGTTAACTTTAACATTCATACTACTGACCTGTCTGTGACATGTCTATGATATTGTAAAGTTGATAATGGTAATATGTAACCTTGAATCGGTCTTAAACTATTTTAGTGTCAGAGGATGTTCTTCAAGTGCGTGGTATAGAACCATGTGTAATCTTAAATTGTGTGACAAAGGTGTTTGATTGTAATTCTTATCTGATCTATGTATATCAAATTGCAAGGGGACATGCTGAGAATATCACTACTGGAATCCTAACAAATCCTTACAATGACTTATGCTGTATTTAGCCTCGCAATTCAGCCTTATAACGGCTTCCATGAGGCTTGTCTGTCAGATGGTGACGAATAAACCAGTCTACTAACAAACAAACACATAAAGAAATGAACAAACCCATGTTGGCTTCTTCTTGGCAGTTGCAGCATAGTTTGTTCTTCATCTTTATTCCGACGATGCAGATGATGACGATGATGAAAGTCAAGGCCAGAATGGTTCCCGTCACAATTGTGAGGATGTAGGGAACCGGAAGTTTGTCAGTCTCTCTTTTCTTCATATCCAAGCTGTTAGCAGACGGTGTAGGGTTCATCATTGCCGAGATGACGTTTGTGTAGGATTCCTAAGTTCCGAATTCATTCCGTTTGGGGTTTTGCTGGGTTGTATCTCCGAAACGTTTGATGAGAGAAGTGTCATTGCTTTGCAGTTGGCTTTTAGTCTTCGCCGTAGGAACCATGGCAGCTTTGGTGGTCGGCTGGTGTAGTCCACAACCCATCAGCTGACTGGACGCGTCTGGTAAAGGTAGCTTACTCAGTCCACTCGGACTGTGACAGACAAGCTTGTCTGTGTATTTCAGGTTTACGGCCAGAAAGCAGGCTGAACACGACATACAGCAGGCTTCCTTGCCTCTCCCCATACAGGCTTGTAAACAAGCCAGCTTGTCAATCAGCCAGGAGAGGTCGCAGTCACAGTAAAATGGGTTTCCTGGGATGAACACCTTGGTCACCTGTGGCCACCCAACTCCGTACTGAGTGAGGGACACAAGTTTGTTGAAACTTACATCTAAGTATTCTAGCTTCGGCAGATGCTCAATGACCTTGTCCAGCTGCACGTACCGTAGTCGGTTTCCAGTTAGATAAAGATAACTCAAAACTGGCAGAGCACGCAAAGACGTCCAGGAAAACAATTCCATTGAGTTCATGCCTAGTTCCAGTATTGACAGTCGCGGTAGTTGCGGAAGGTAGGATACGTTTCGAATGTTATTGAACTCGGCAGTAAGTTTGTAAGTGTTTGACGGTATGTCATCAGGAATGGTGGTAAGGTTTAGAAAATTACAATCAATCACGGATGTCCCATCGTATTCCAGCTCGTGTATCTCACATTCAGCTGGTAGACATGAACAACCCGGCCACAAAGATCCCCACGTAACCAGCAGCAACAGTCCACTTACTGACATGTTTAACAGTTGGTCCTCCTCGTCTACTGTTCAACAGTTCAAAAGTACGCAGAGGCTTACAATGATGACCGATTCAAGTGGACACTAAGGTGCACAATTTTTCCTGCTGCTGTTCTAGCATCGACCATTTAGAACAGCAAGCTACTAGTGCAGTTTATGCGGCAGTGATCTTGAATGCATCCTGTCTGAAGCAAAGATCTTCATGTCATATCTTCATACATATCGTGATGACGTGATGACACCTTAAGGCAACTTGAAAAGTTTAACGGATGAATTCTGTGATTACAGTACGTGATGGTGTTTAGTGACGTCTGTTTTGTAATCATCCTACAAACATGACAGTCTACAAACTTGTACCTGAGGCTTTTTATATGCTTAACTGTAGACTGCTTACACAACAGGCGTCACTAAATACCACCACGTACTGTAATCAGCGAACTCATCTGTAAAACGTCTTCAGACTTGTTCTCAGGTTGACCCTGAGGCGTCAAAGACAATTTCTCAAAGAAGAGGAGTGGGTCTCAGAAACCAAATTGCCTGTTCTTCTGTCCCCATATATTTTTCTTTTGGATATCGTCACTGTTACTGAATGGCGTGATGTAGCCGCAAATAGTGCAAAGACATAACACAAGATACCCACTGATCCAACTTCACAGGATATGGGACCAGTTCAGAACTGTTAGTATTTACATTTTACACCAGGTGTAATTACAGTTCAGACCTGGTGTGACCATGTAAAAGCACTACTAGTAATTAATGTTAGTGTTTTTTCTGCTCCCGTGCCTTGTACCAAAGGACTGTGGTACAAAGCCCAAAGTTGTATATGAATAAGACGCCATCACGATATGACATTAAGATTCATGCAATTCAAACAGGATACGTTCAATTTCGCTGCCGTGCATGCTGTAGTAGCTTGCTGTTCTAAACTGTCGATGTTACACACCAGCAGCAGGGTCAAACTTTAAAATGTAACGTTACGTCTTAGTATCTATTGGAAGTATCTACGTATTCTCCGCCGTTAATAGACAAAGGATGACAAACTGTTAAAACATGAAGGTAAGTGGGCTGATGCTGTTCGTTACCTTGGAATCTCTATGGCCGGGTTGTTCTTGTCTGCCAGCTAAATGTGTGATACGAGAGCAGCAGCATGGGACTTCATTGGTTGATTGCAATACTCTGAACTTAACCACGATTCCTGACGGCATACCGCCCAACGCTTTGCAGTTTACAGCCACGTTTAATAACATTAAACATGTCACCTATCTTCCGCAACTACCGCGACTGTATACACTGGACCTGGGACATAACGGCATGGAATCGTTTTCCTGGATGTCTTTGCGTGCTTTGCCGGATTTGGGTATTTTAGATCTACGCAGAAACCGACTGCGGTACGTTCAGCTGGACAGCGTCATTGGGCATCTATCGAAGCTCAAAACCGTCGATGTAAGTTTTAATAAACTTGTGTCGCTCTCTGAGTACAAGCTGGGATGGCCACAGGTGACCACGGCCTACATCATGGGAAACCCCTTTCACTGTGACTGCGACCTGTCCTGGCTGATTGACAAGCTGTCGTGTTTACAAGCCTGTCAAGGAAGTGACGAGAAGGCCTGTTGTCTGTCGTGTTCGGCTTGCTTTCTGATCGATAACCTAAAATATGCAGGCAGACCTGTCTGCCACAGTCCGAGTGGACTGAACCGGCTGCCTTTGTCAGACGTTTCCAGTCAGCAAATGGGTTGTGGACCACACCAGCCGACCACAAGAGCTACAATGGTTCCCGCGGCGAAGGCCAATAGCCAACTGCAGTGGAATGCCACTTCTCTCATCAAAAGTTTCGGAAATACATCCAAGTTAGACCCAAAACGGAATGACTTACGAACACAGGAATCCTACACGAACGGCATTTCGACAATGATGAACCCTACACAGGACACTACGAAACCGTCTGCTAACAGCATGGATACGAAGGAAAGAGAGACTCACAAACATCCGGCTCCCTACATCTTCAAAATGTTGACCGGAACCTTTCTGGCTCTGACCTTCATCTTCATCATCGTCGGAATAAAGATGAAGAACAAACCAAAAGAAGAAGCCAATATGGGTTCGTCTGTTAGTTTGTTTCTTTGGGTTCCAGTAGAAAACCTTCCAGCATATCATCATCAATCCGTTTGAGAGTTTTCTGTTTGTGTGTGTAATTTTGCCAATCACAAATCGCCATTTCAGTCCCTCACAGTGGCTTTGGTGGTTACTTGGTAACCCAGTTTCGTATCTTGCCACGACACCTTTGGTATCCATCTATCTAATAATGTTTGGCAAATCACTCGCAATCTATATTTGTATTCATATCATACAGAAGTACAGATACAGATATTGGAATATGATGACTGTGTCAGCTCCTACATCTGAGTGAGGCGGGTTGATATAAAGTATTATCTTAGTCTTGAGTTGGACTGCGAAAATAAAGCTAGACCTACCATACATCTTGTCATCCATTATACCTTTGCAGGAGCTGTTAATCACGGACACACAGCTGTCAATCATATCGCAGGAGCTGTCAATCACGGACACCCAACTGTCAATCAAATCACACCACCAATAGTCAACTCTCTCTTCCAAGGCACCGCGGAAGAGGAAGATCCGGATTACTATTACTGCAATGACCATTCGGCTGCCATGGATGGAAGCCAAACTCTCGCACCATCACTGAACACGATACATCCGAGTACCGATGAAGAAGGTATTAATCATCCAGAATATCTAGGCGTTCCGGAGAATCCTCAACTCTGCATGGGATCTGCATCTAGCCGGCACTCGCAGGCAACATCCCGCTTGTATGCGTCGTCGGATGTCTACACCTCTGGATCTGCTACGCCATCCAGTCTGTACAGGTCACCCGACGGCAACTCTGCAAACCTCAGCACTTCTGCAGAAGGTTTGAATTATGGTGGCTCTGTAGCTCATGGCACTGATGAGCTCTGCAGTGAGCCAATATACGGTACGCGGTCGCAAAGAGCAGCAGCTACTTCATCTCGCCTGTACACCATGTGTGACTAATCTTCTGCTATCAAATTGAAAAGCTTTTGAAAAGCTAGTAAAACAGTACTGCTGACCTCTGACCTCCAGACCCGGCCTACCACATCAACTTGATTTACGGTATATGATTTGGATTTGACGCTCAGTTGTGTAAATATTATTATTTTTGTTACTATTTGTTCATTAGTTTATGTTATTTCCTTGTTATATTATTCAGTCTGATTATGTCACACACCCTGTATAATGCCATCTTCCTACCACACATCACATACGCTTGCACAGCATGGGAAGCTGCCCCCGACCAGGATCTACAGAAAATTCAAAGTATGCAGAATCGGGCTGGAAAGCTGATACTAAAGGCCCCACACAGGACACCATCAACCGAAGTGCTCTCTCGGCTGAGCTGGAAAGACATTAAAGAAACACTCCAATACTACAATGCCGTACAAACCTACAAAGCCCTAAACAACAAACTGCCACCCTACATGCGCCAGATGTTTGTGTACTGTAGAGACCAGAGTACTCGTACAACCAGACAAAGCACAAGCAGTCAGCTGGTTGTCCCCAAACCCAAGCGAGAGATCTTCAGAAGATCGGTAGCCTACCGTGGACCAAATGTCTGGAACAGCCTACCACCAGACACACGTACGGCTCCGAATCTGACTTCCTTCAAGAGACTCTTGAAGTAATGGAAATGAACTAAACGAACGGACACGGACCATGAACCAGCTTTCGCCCTACTTTATGTTGTATGTTGTAGAAATTGTATATTGTTGTACCATAAATATGTAATGATATATGTTGATAGAGTTATTAGGACTCAAATGACTGTGTATCTCTGTTATATTGTATCTGACCCTTACCTCTTCCCTCATGACCTCAATGAAAAGCGGCCTGCGTGCCGATTTGAGCTTATCATGAATAAACAAAGGTTCAAACAAACAAACAAATGTTATTCTGTACAGGGCACGCATGAAAAGCAGTGCGTTTAGCACTGAGTGCGCCTACCCTGTATAAAGAAAACAGAAAAAATAAATAAATAAACAAATTGAAGAGGATGACCAGACCAGCGCAGGGTCTTACACAGTGTACATAATCAGCACGACTCACATTGGAGACATCATTAGTGAATCATTAGACATCATTGGGACAGTGCTACAATAGGATCGATATAACGATTACAGGCACCACCTATTCTTAACTTCTGACTATGAACCGACGCAGTGTATTGTTACTGAAGGTTCAAAGTAAGGCATCGTCTGTTTCGTGATCTTTCGTATGTTTCATGAACTTGTTTGAATGAAAGGTGGCTTTCAAAAATAGCACCAAATTTAGGCTGTTATGTTTCATTGTTACTTTACTTAGTAATCTAGCACTGCAAACAAAACCCAGTTTTCCACTGGAGGACCATGAAAAACTGTAGACCAACTAACACCCGGACTAGAAAGGTTGATGGATTACTTACATATATATGTAAGTACCGGTTTATGTGGTTGATTTACAATTACCGATTTGGTGTTTAGTAGAGATGAATACAGAAACAAGTATCTGGTTCTTATATGATTGTATTAAAGATTGTACTAAATACAACATGATCTTATTCGATTGAGATGAAATATTTCTTCATTTGCACATTTAACTTTAATGTAATGCCATTTGTCAATAATGCCAACATAAGTATTCATCGGCTTGTTGAATGCATTGAAAAAGAATAAATGTTGCTTTGTTCAAACTGGGATCATCTTTACCTTAAAGTTTGTTTTCAGGGTAGTTTAGGCTGTTGAGGAGACTAGAACATTTTTTCATGAAGCCAACATGATGTGAAACCTTCTGAATTAGACTATTTTAAACATGCACAGGGTCTCAGCAAATAACAAAGGAAATCCTGATATAAAATCCCAATAGAAAAGAGCAATTATAGTTATTCTATAGGACACTGAACATTCACTAGAATAACCTCTACATAAGGAGCACTTGGTCAATGAAACCACGTTCTGGTGGTCCCGTACATAATTTATTTGACATAAGTATTACGAATGCTGTCTATAATGACCACCTCTCCATATAGTACATAGACCTTATTTTATCGCTGCCCTAAGTGGTCTGGATGGGCAGGACTAGGGGAGGGTGGGTGAGAACAAAGTTGGCTTTCGTCAAACAGGGCCCTTCTTTAACATTGTTTGCAGGGCGGAAAGGAGAAAACAGCCAAAAGTATTAAAACAAAAATAAGATCCTATGATGATGATGATGATGATGATCTTGATCATCTAATGATCATGTTATGATCAGGGAGATTTCTGGATCGTCACATTTTATGGAAGAAATATATAATATCAAAGACGATTCAAATCGAAACAATTCTTTGTTGTTCATTAAGTTGATTATCAGCTAGATATTATCAGATAGGCAATGTCGTGATGTTGTCGTGTTGATGAGGAAACTGGAAAATGCTCTTGCTACTTAAGGAAGAGAAGGGGTTCAGCAAAAAGAGTTCGACTATCCACGGCAGCGACAAGACAGTCTGCAAACGTACACCTCAGCCTTTTTATATGCTAAACTGTAGACTGATCACAGACGTCACTAAACACCATCACGTACTGTAATCAGAGATCTCATCTGCAGAACCTTTTCAGACTTGGTACTGAGGCGTCAAAG
The DNA here is from genome assembly GCA_035149815.1 of Branchiostoma lanceolatum. Taxonomy (NCBI): domain Eukaryota; kingdom Metazoa; phylum Chordata; class Leptocardii; order Amphioxiformes; family Branchiostomatidae; genus Branchiostoma; species Branchiostoma lanceolatum. Next base: position 2,385,550 of record CM068880.1, read on the forward strand.
TCAATTTTTGCAAAGACGAGGGGGCATAACAAACCAGATTGCTGTCCCCACATATCTTTCTTTTGGATCTCGTCACTGTTTCTGACACTATGCCGTGATGTAGCCGCAAACATTTTTGTTGGGGAGTAAAACAATTCAAAAAAAGTTTTGGCAAATGCAGACCAAACATTTCTTTTAGAAAGGTAAACTTGCCTCCAGGAAGGGTGACCACGCCACGCCATGCACGCCGGGTTACAAACCCGCCTCCCAACAAGTAAACCAACATAACAGCTCTTTAGAACCTCTCATCCCGATATGATGAGTATCGGCATGAAAGGGTACGTTACTATATAGAGACTCTCATCCCGATAAAACAGAGCGGAATGAGTCGGCACTATGCAAAGGTAGAAAGAGTGCGAAGACTCAACATTTCAGAAAGTAGAGAGAGTCCGAAGACTCCACACTTCAGAGAGGAGTAATGGTCATTGGCAAAGGCCCTTAGACCAAACCGAGCAGGCCCGAAAGCCCCCCGCAAATATAGAGACACAAACTGAGACCAACAGTGCAAAGACACAACACAAGATGCTCACTGATCGAAGCTCATAGGAATCGGAACTGTTAGTAATTATACCAGATAAAAGTACTAATTTATCTTGTGGGGTGTGGATACTATGGACACAATAAAACATTTCTTCTGTTCCCGTGCACTGCACCAAAGTGCTGCGGTACGAATGCCAACTTTGTACGTGGATATATATGAATACCACGTCATCACGATATGTATAAAGACATTTGCTTCAGACAGGAGGCGCTCAAATTTACTGCCGCATATACTGTAGTAGCTTGCTGTTCTAAACAGTCTATACTAGCACAGCAGCAGGGGAACTTAAAATGTACATTTTAGTATCTATTTGAATAGGTCATTGTAAGCATTTGCGTATTTTTCCACCGTTGGCCAATAGACAAGGAGGACGAACTGTTAAACATGTCAGCAAGTGTACTGTTGCTGCTGGTTACGTGGGGATCTTTGTGGCCAGGTTGTTCTTGTCTATCGGCTGAATGTGTGATACGGAAGCAGCTGCTGTACCATGGGACGTCAATTGTTGATTGTAATTCTCTGAAACTTACCACGATTCCTGATGGCATACCGCCCAACGCTTGGCATTTTACAGCCATGTATAATAACATGAGAAATGTCACCTACCTGCCGCAACTACCGCAACTGTCTACACTGGACCTAGGATATAACGACATGGAATCGTTTTCCTGGATGTCTTTGCGTGCTCTGCCGTGTTTACGCATTTTACGTCTAAGTACAAACCGACTACGACACGTGCAGCTTGACAGAGTCATTGAGCATCTGCCGGAGCTGAAAACCGTTGACGTAAGTTGTAATAAGATTGTGTCGCTCTCCCAGTTCGAACTTGGGTGGCCACAGGTGACAACGGCTTGGATCACGAGAAACCCATTCCACTGTAACTGCGACCTCTCCTGGCTGATTGACAAGCTGACGTGTTTACAAGCCTGTCAGGGGAGAGGCAAGGAAGCCTGTTGTCTGTCGTGTGCAGCCAGCTTTCTGGCCGACAACCTGAAATATGCACGCAAACTTGCCTGCCACAGTCCGAGTGGACTGAATCAGCTGCCTTTATCCGACGTGTCCACCCAGCTGACGGTTTGTGGACCACACCAGTCGACCACAAAAGCTGCCAAGGCAACTACGGATGAGGCTCAGAGTCAACTCACTGACCAGTCACAGGCTGTGGTCACCAGCATCGTGCACGGAACTGCCCGCTATGACGTCAGACCCAAACCAACAGAGCATGAAAATGGCGCAGGTACAAATGCCTGGAATCCTACCAACGGAACAAGTGGTAACTTTACAACGGCAAACGGAATCACTCCCCAAAATGTTCTACTCAGCGCCATGGCAGGGACGATGAGTTGCCTTACCCTGATGATATTGTGCCTTCGTCTGTACAAGAGGAAATGCTACAGCTATACTCATGCTGGCTAAGGCTGCTTAAGACAATGTAGCAGAACATGGGACTGACACTGCTAGCTCAGTCAGGGCTATGTGGAGCTTACAAAATAAACATGTAGCATTCAATAGACAGAAACTATGTAAATCTATCTAAGATAACACTGTGACTTGTGCTGGTGTGACCATCATGCAAATGACAATGTACAATATACTTTAGGGAATACAGGGGTTGCATGTTGTAAAAGAGTATTTTCTTTAGTTCCAATATAGTTGTTCTGTGGAATAATGCTTCCCCCGGCAAGTAGTAGAACCAAAAGTTTTGTTTACATGATAAGAGTACCAGATATATATATCATAAGACATTGTATTGTTTCTGTAGGTTCAAAATAAGGCACTCTTTATTCTGTAATCTTTCGCACGTTTCATGAGCTTTTGTGAATGATTGGTGGCTTTCCACAATAGCATCAATCTTAGAATGTTATGTTCTACTGTTACTTCACTTAGTAACATAGCACTGCAAACAGAACCCAGTTCTACTGGGGGATTATGAAGAACGGTACACCACCTAATATCCGGAACAGAAAGGCTGAGGGATTGCTTAAATACATATTGCCAGTACTGGTTTACGTGGTTGATTTACAATACTGATTTCATGTTAGTAGAGATCAATATAGAGATTAGTCTTCTGTTCTCATATGATTGTACCAAAGATTGTACTTAATACAACATGATCTTAATAAAATTGAGATGACCATTTGCACATCTGTCAATAATGCGAACCTAATTTTTGATCGGTTTGTTGAATGCACTATAACAAGAATAAATGTTGCTTTGTTCAAACTAGGATCGTCTTTACCTTTGTTTTCAGTGAGGTTAGAACTGTTGACACTACAGACAAGAACATTTTGTTTTTAACATGACGGGAATACGATATATGACCCTCTGTTTTCATATCATGGTCAGTTTAAAGGGGGTTCAGCAAATATCAAAGGAAATCCAGAAAAACACTAGTCATTCTAAAGGATACAGAAGCCACTGTTGAAAATTAACTAGATACAGTCAAGCCTGCACAGGTAATCACCTGAGCGCCTCCATAAGTAGCTCCTGGTCAATGAGACCACTTTCTGTAGATATTTTTACTATTGACAAAAGTCTTAAGAATCCTAATTATAGTGACCACCTGTCCCTACCACAAGATTTTATAGGTCCCTGGGTGGTCGTATTGGGCAGTTTTGACCGGAAATGCTGTGCTAAATAGAGGTTGTTCGTTACGTAACCCTAATGGAAATTTTACCCTTAGGAAGTGACGTCAGCGGACAGACTCCCCTCCACGGCAAAGACAAGACAGTCTACAAACGTACACCTCACCCTTTGTATATGCTAAACTGTAGACTGGTTACATAACAGACGTCACCAAACACCATCACGTACTGTATTAAGAGAACTCATCGGTAAAAATCCATGTTCTCGGAACTAAAAAATTGGTCTTCAGGTGGGGGCGTCAGCGTCAAGTTCAAAAGGAAAGGGAAGGGGAAATGACATTGTCATTGTGATGAAGGAGCAAAAAGCGCAAAGACACAACAATGATGCAGAGCAGCCCAGTCTCACAGTTAATGTAAATAATCATTTGTAAACTTTAAGTATGATCAGATGAAAAAGCTAACTAATCTTGAAGTAATGTTGATGATATGAACATTAGAGAAGTGACGTCAGCTAACAGAATCCCCTGGTCTATGGCAACAAGACAGTCTATAAACGTTTGCCTGGGACTTTTGATATGCTAATCTGTAGACTGGTTACACAACAGACGTCACTAAACGCCATCACGTACTGTAATCAGAGAACTTATCTGTAAAACGTCATGTTTTCAGACTTCTTCTCAGATTGGTCTTCAGGTGGGGGCGTAAGTCAATTTCCCAAGGAATGGAAGAGGAAATCACATTGTCTGTGCTGCTGCTCATGGATATGGATATCTTTCTTGCAAATCTTATCAGATTCATTGTGTGATGTAGAAGCAAAAAGCACAGAGACACAACAAAAGATGCAGAGAAGCCCAACCTTCCTGGGAATGTAGATAATTCTTTGTGAACTTTTGATATGATCAGACGAAAGAACTACTAGTAATCTTGAAGTAATGTTGATAATCCCAACATAAAAACTTCGATGTATTTTGTTTGATCCCGTTCTCTGAACCAAAGCAATGTTGTATATACGCCAACGTTGCAGATGGACTTGAATAAATATGGTCATCCTGGTATGTAAAAGGATATGACATAAAGATATTTGCTTCAGACAGAAGGCGCTCAATCTACAGTCGCGGATGCCGTAGCACATTGCTGTTCTAAACAAACACACCAAAAGGGAAATTTGTACATTGAAGTGTCTATTTAGAACGAATTTATCGGAAGTATCTACATAGCTTTCCGTTGCTGACCGACAGTCACGGAGGACCAACCATTGAATATGAAAGTATGTATGTTGTTGCTATTGGTTACGTGGGGTTCTCTGTGGTCAGGTTGTTCTTGCCTGCCAGCCGGATGTGTGATACGGGAACAGCAGCTGTACCATGGGACGTCAATTGTTGAATGTAATTCTCTGAAACTTACCACGATTCCCGATGACATACCGCCCAACGCTGGACAATTTACTGCCATGTTTAATAACATTAGAAATGTTACCTACCTGCCGCAACTACCACGACTGTATACACTGGACCTGGGACATAACGACATGGAATCGTTTTCCTGGATGTCTTTGCGTGCTTTGCCGGATTTGGGTATTTTAGATCTACGCAGAAACCGACTGCGGTACGTTCAGCTGGACAGCGTCATTGGGCATCTATCGAAGCTCAAAACCGTCGATGTAAGTTTTAATAAACTTATGTCGCTCTCTCAGTACGAACTGGGATGGCCACAGGTGACCACGGCCTACATCATGGGAAACCCCTTTCACTGTGACTGTGACCTGTCCTGGCTGATTGACAAGCTGGCGTGTTTACAAGCCTGTCAAGGAAGTGACGAACATGCCTGTTGTCTGTCGTGTTCGGCTTGCTTTCTGATCGATAACCTAAAATATGCAGGCAGACCTGTCTGCCACAGTCCGAGTGGACTGAACCGGCTGCCTTTGTCAGACGTTTCCAGTCAGCAAATGGGTTGTGGACCACACCAGCCGACCACAAGAGCCACGGCGAAGACCAATAGCCAACTGCAGTGGAATGCCACTTCTCTCATCAAAAGTTTTGGAAATACAACCAAGTTAGATCCAAAACGGAATGACTTACGAACACAGGAATCCTACACGAACGACATCTTGACAATGATGAACCCTACACGGGACACTACAAAACCGTCTGCTAACAGCTTGGATACGAAGGAAAGAGAGACTCACACACCTCCGGCTCCCTACATCTTCAAAATGTTGACGGGAACCTTTCTGGCCCTGACCTTCATCTTCATCATCGTCGGAATAAAGATGAAGAACAAACCAAGAGAAGAAGTCAAAATGGGTGCGTCTGTTAGTTTGTTTCTTTGGGTTCCAGTAGTTAACCTTCCAGCATATCATCATCAATCCGTTTGAGAGTTTTATGTTTGTATGTGTAATTTTGCCAATCGCAAATCACCATTTCAGTCCCTCACATTGGCTTTGGTGGTTACTTGGTAACCCAGTTTCGTATCTTGCCACGGCACCTTTGGTATTCATCTATCTAGTAATGTTTGGCAAATCACTCGTAATCTTTATTCGTATTCATATCATACAGAAGTACAGATACAGATATTCGAGTATGATGACTGTGTCAGCTCCTACATCTGAGTGAGGAGGGGTGATATAAAGTAATGTCTTAGTCTTGAGTTGGACTGCGAAAATAAAGCTAGACCTTCCGTACATTTTGTCATCCATTATACCTTTGCAGGGGCTGTCAATCACGGACACACAGCTGTCAATCATATCACAGGAGCTGTCAATCATGGACATCCAGCTGTCAATCAAATCACCCCACCAATAGTCAACTCTCTCTACCAAGGCACCACTGATGAGGAAGATCCGCATTACTGCAATGATGATTTGGCTGCCATGGATGAAAGTCAAACTCTCGCACCAACCCTAAACTCGACACATCATGGAACCCCTGAAGAAGGATCTAATCCAGACCATCTAGCCTTTCCGGAGAATGCCCAACACTGCATGGGATCTGCATCTAGTCGACACTCGCAGGCAACATCCCGCTTGTATGCGTCGTCGGATGTTTACACCTCTGGAGCTGCTATGCCATCCAGTCTGTACACGTCACCAGAAGGCAACTCTGCAAACCTCAGCACTTCTGCAGAAGGTTTAAATTATGGTGACTCTGTAGCTCATGGCACTGGTGAGCTCTGCAGTGAGCCAATATACGGTACGCGGTCGCAAGCACCAGCGGTTACTTCATCTCGCATGTACAACATGTGTGACTGATCTTCTGCTATCAAATTGTAAAGCTTTTAAAAAGCTAGTAAAACAGTACTGCTGACCTCTGACCTCCAGACCCGGCCTACCACATCAACTTGATTTACGGTATATGATTTGGATTTGACGCTCGGTTGTGTAAATATTATTATTTTGGTTACTATTTGTTCATTAGTTTATGTTATTTCCTTGTTATATTATTCAGTCTGTTTATGTTATTCTGTACAGGGCACGCATGAAAAGCAGTGCGTTTAGCACTGAGTGCGCCTACCCTGTATAAAGAAAACAGAAAAAAATAAAAAAATAAATTGAAGAGGATGACCAGACCAGCGCAGGGTCTTACACAATGTACATAATGAGCACGACTCACATTGGAGACATCATTAGTGAATCATTAGACATCATTGGGACAGTGCTACAGTAGGATCGATCAAACGATTACAGGCACCACCTATTGTTAACTTCTAACGATGAACCAACGCATTGTTGTTACTGAAGGTTCAAAATAAGGCATCGTCTGTTCTGTGATCTTTCGTATGTTTCATGAACTTGTTTGAATGAGGGGTGGCTTTCCAAAATAGCACCAAATTTAAGATGTTATGTTTCATTGTTACTTTACTTAGTAATCTAGCACTGCAAACAAAACCCAGTTTTCCACTGGAGGACCATGAAAAACTGTAAACCAACTAACACCCGGACTAGAAAGGTTGATGGATTACTTACATATATATGTAAGTACCGGTTTATGTGGTTGATTTACAATTACCGATTTGGCGTTAGTAGAGATGAATACAGAAACGAGTATCTGGTTCTTATATGATTGTACTAAAGATTGTACTAAATACAACATGATCTTATTCGATTGAGATGAAATATTTCTTCATTTTCACATTTAACTTAAATGTAATGCCATTTGTCAATAATGCCAACATAAGTATTCATCGGCTTGTTGAATGCATTGAAAAAGAATAAACGTTGCTTTGTTCAAACTGGGATCATCTTCACCTCTGTTTTCAGGGTAGTTTAGGCTGTTGAGGAGATAGACTAGAACATTTTTTCATGAAGCAAACGTGATGTGAAACCTTCTGAATTACACTGTTTTAAACATGCAAAGGGTGTCAGCAAATAACAAAGGAAATCCTGACACAAAATCCCAATAGAAAAGAGCAATTATAGTTATTCTATAGGACACTGAACATTTACTAGAATAACCTCTACATAAGGAGCACCTGGTCAACGAAACCACGTTCTGGTGGTCCCTTACATAATTTTTTTGACACAAGTATTACGAATGCTGTCTATAGTGACCACCTCTCCATATAGTAGATAGACCTGATTTTATCGCCCCATAAGTGGTCTGGATGGGCAGGACTAGGGGAGGGTGGGTGAGAACAAAGTTGGCTTTCTTTAAACAGGGCCCTTCTTTAACATTGTTTGCAGGGCGGAAAGGAGAAAACAGCCAAAAGTATTAAAACAAAAATAAGATCCTATGACGATGATGATGATGATGATCTTGATCATGTAATGATCATGTTATAATCAGGGAGATTTCTGGATCGTAACATTTTATGGAAGAAATATATTATATCAAAGACTATTCAAATCGAAACAATTCTTTGTTGTTCATTAAGTTGATGATAAAGTCAGCTAGATGTTATCAGAAAGGCAATGTTGTGATGTTGTCGTGTTGATGCGGAAACGGGAAAATGTTCTTGCAAAGAAGAGAAGGGGTTCATCAAAAAAGTTCGACTATCCATGGCAACGACACGACAGTCTGCAAGCGTACACCTCAGCCTTTTTATATGCTAAACTGTAGACTGATCACAGACGTCACTAAACACCATCACGTACTGTAATCAGAGATCTCATCTGCAGAACCTTTTCAGACTTTGTACTGAGGCGTCAAAGTCAATTTTTGCAAAGACGAGGGGGCATATCAAACCAAATTGCTGTCCCCACATATCTTTCTTTTGTTTCTGACACTATGCCGTGATGTAGCCGCAAACCGTGCAAAGACACAACACAAGATGCTCACTGATCCAAGCTCATAGGAATCGGAACTGTTAGTAATTATACCAGATAAAAGTACTAATTTATCTTGTGGAGTGTGGATACTATGGACACAATAAAACATTTCTTCTGTTCCCGTGCACTGCACCAAAGTGCTGCGGTACGAATGCCAACTTTGTACGTGGATATAGATGAATACCACGTCATCACGATATGTATAAAGACATTTGCTTCAGACAGGAGGCGCTCAAATTTACTGCCGCATATACTGTAGTAGCTTGCTGTTCTAAACAGTCTATACTAGCACAGTAGCAGGGGAACTTAAAATGTACATTTTAGTATCTATTTGAATCGGTCATTGTAAGCATTTGCGTATTTTTCCACCGTTGGCCAATAGACAAGGAGGACCAACTGTTAAACATGTCAGTGCGTCGACTGTTGCTGCTGGTTACGTGGGGATCTTTGTGTCCAGGTTGTTCTTGTCTATCGGCTGAATGTTTGATACGGAAGCAGCTGCTGTACCATGGGACGTCAATTGTTGATTGTAATTCTCTGAAACTTACCACGATTCCTCATGGCATACCGCCCAACGCTTGGCAGTTTACAGCCATGTATAATAACATTAGGAATGTCACCTACCTGCCGCAACTACCACAATTGTCTACACTGGACCTAGGTTTTAACTCAATGGAATCGTTTTCCTGGATGTCTTTGCGTGCTCTGCCGCGTTTGCGCATTTTACGTCTAGGTACAAACCGACTACGACACGTGCAGCTGGACAGCGTCATTGAGCACCTGCCGGAGCTGAAAACCGTTGACGTAAGTTATAACAGACTTGTGTCGATCTCTCAGTACGAACTGGGGTGGCCACAGGTGACCTGTGGCTATATCATGGGAAACCACTTTCACTGTGACTGCGACCTCTCCTGGCTGATTGACAAGCTGGCGTGTTTACAAGCCTGTCAGGGAAGTGACGAGACGGCTTGTTGTCTGTCGTGTGCAGCCTGCTTTCTGGCCGAAAACCTGAAATATGCAGGCAAATATGCCTGCCACAGTCCGAGTGGACTGAATCGGCTGCCTCTATCAGGCGTGTCCAGTCAGCAAATGGGTTGCGGTCCGCACCAGCCGACCACAAAAGCTGCCAAGGCAACTACGGATGAGGCTCAGAGTCAACTCACTGACCAGTCACAGGCGGTGGTCACCGGCATCGTGCACGGAAGTGCCCGCTATGACATTACACCCAAACCAACTGAACATAACAAGCGTGTAGGTACAAATGCTTACAATCCTACCAACGGAACAAGTGGTAACTCTACAACGGCAAACGGAATTACTCCCCAAAACATTCTACTCAGGGCCATGGCAGGGACGATGAGTTGCCTTACCCTGATGATATTGTGCCTTCGTTTGTACAAGAGGAAATGCTACAGCTATGCCCAAGCTGACTAAGACTGCTTAAGACAATATAGCAGAACATGGGACTGACACTGCTAGCTCAGTCAGGGCTATGTGGTGCTTACAAAATAAACATGTAGCATTCAATAGACAGAAACTATGTAAATCCATCTAAGATAACACTGTGACTTGTGCTGGTGTGACCATCATGCAAATGACAATGTACAATATACTTTAGGGAATACAAGGGTTGCATGTTGTAAAAGAGAATTTTCTTTAGTTCCAATATAGTTGTTCTGTGGAATAATGCTTCACTCAAGTAGTCGAAACAAAAGTTTTGTTTACATGATAAGAGCACCAGATGTATATATCATAACACATTGTATGGTTTCTGTAGGTTCAAAATAAGGCACTCTTTATTCTGTAATCTTTCGCATGTTTCGTGAACTTTTGTGAATGATTGGCTTTCCACAATAGCATCAATTTTAGAATGTTATGTTCTATTGTTACTGTACTTAGTAATTTAGCACTGCAAACAGAACCCAGTTCTACTGGGGGATTATGACGAACGGTACACCACATAATATCCGGAACAGAAAGGCTGAGGGATTGCTTAATTACATATTGCCAGTACTGCTTTACGTTGTTGATTTACAATACTGATTTCATGTTAGTAGAGATCAATATAGAGATTAGTATTCTGTTGTCATATGATTGCACCAAAGATTGTACTTAATACAACATGATCTTAGTAAAATTGAGAAGAAATATTCTATCATTTGCACATCTGTCAATAATGCCAACCTAATTTTTGATCGGTTTGTTGAATGCACTATAACAAGAATAAATGTTGCTTTGTTCAAACTAGGATCGTCTTTACCTTTGTTTTCAGTGAGGTTAGAACTGTTGACACTACAGACAAGAACATTTTGTTTTTAACATGACGGGAATACGATATATGACCCTCTGTTTTCATATCATGGTCAGTTTAAAGGGGGTTCAGCAAATATCAAAGGAAATCCAGAAAAACACTAGTCATTCTAAAGGATACAGAAGCCACTGTTGAAAATTAACTAGATACAGTCAAGCCTGCACAGGTAATCACCTGAGCGCCTCCATAAGTAGCTCCTGGTCAATGAGACCACTTTCTGTAGATATTTTTACTATTGACAAAAGTCTTAAGAATCCTAATTATAGTGACCACCTGTCCCTACCACAAGATTTTATAGGTCCCTGGGTGGTCGTATTGGGCAGTTTTGACCGGAAATGCTGTGCTAAATAGAGGTTGTTCGTTACGTCACCCTAATGGAAATTTTACCCTTAGGAAGTGACGTCAGCTAACAGACTCCCCTCCACGGCAAAGACAAGACAGTCTACAAACGTACACCTCACCCTTTGTATATGCTAAACTGTAGATTGCTTACATAACAGACGTCACCAAACACCATCACGTACTGTATTAAGAGAACTCATCGGTAAAACTCCATGTTCTCGGAACTAAAAAATTGGTCTTCAGGTGGGGGCGTCAAAGTTAAGTTCAAAAGGAAAGGGAAGGGGAAATCACTTTGTCATTGTGATGTAGGAGCACAACAAAACATGGAGAGCAACCAAAATCACAGTTAATGTAGCTAGTTCTGTGTAAACTTTTAGTATGAAATAACTAACCTTGAAGTAATGTAAAAATGCAAATTAAAAAAAACTTTGATTCTTGTTCCCGTACCCTGAGCCAAAGCAATGTGGTACATTTGCCAAAGTTGTACGTGAACTTGAATAAATATCGTCATCACGGTATGTAAAAGGGTACGACATGAAGATATCTTCTTCAGACAGAAGTCACTCAATCTCACTGTCGCACGCACCGTGGCACCTTGCTGTTCCAAACAAGCACACTAACGGGGAACTTTGTACATTTAAGTGTCTATTTGGAACGAAGCTATCGGAAGTATCTACGTATGTTTCCACTGCAGACCGGAAGACAAATATGACCAACCGTTAAACATGAACAAAGAAAGTCTACTGTTGCTGCTGGTTACGTGGGGATCTCTGTGGCCGGGTTGTTCTTGTCTGCCAGCTGAATGTGTGATACGGGAACAGCGGCTGGCTCGGACATCAATTGTCGATTGTAATTCTCTGAAACTTAACACGATTCCCGATGACATACCGCCCAACGCTGGACAATTTACTGCCGAGTTTAATAACATTAAAAATGTCACCTACCTTCCGCAACTACCACGACTGTATACACTGGACCTAGGAAATAACGACATGGAATCGTTTTCCTGGATGTCTTTGCGTGCTTTGCCTTGTTTGCACATTTTGCGTCTAAGTGGAAACCGACTACGACACGTGCAGATTGATAGGGTCATTGCCCATCTGCCGAAGCTGAAAACCGTCGATGTAAGTTCTAACAAACTTGTGTCGATCTCTGAGTACGAACTGGGGTGGCCACAGGTGACCTGGGCCTATATCGTAGGAAACCCCTTCCACTGTGACTGCGACCTCTCCTGGCTGATTGACAAGCTGGCGTGTATACAAGTCTGTAACGGGAGAGGCAATGAGGCTTGTTGTCTGTCGTGTGCAGCCTGCTTTCTGCCCGGAAACCTGAAATATGCAGGCAAATATGTCTGCCACAGTCCGAGTGGACTGAATCGGCTGCCTTTATCCGACGTGTCCAGTCAGCAAATGGGTTGTGGACTACACCAGCCGACCACAAAAGCTGCCAAGGCAACTACGGATGAGGCTCAGAGTCAACTCGCTGACCAGTCACGGGCTATGGTCACCAGCATCGTGCGCGGAACTGCCCGCTATGACGTCAGACCCAAACCAACAGAGCATGAAAATGGCGCAGGAACAAATACCTTGAATCCTACAAACGGAACAAGTGGTAACTCTACAACGGCAAACGGAATCACTCCACAAAACATTTTACTCAGCGCCATGGCAGGGACGACGAGTTGCCTTACCCTGATGATATTGTGCCTTCGTCTGTACAAGAGGAAATGCTACAGCTATAGTCAAGCTGGCTAAGACTGCTTAAGACAATGTAGCAGGGCACGGGAGTGACTTAAGACACTGCCAGCTCAGCCAGGGCTATCTGCTGCTTACAAAATGAACCCTTTAAGTTAACACTGTGACTTGCTCTGGTGTGACCATCATGCAAATGACAATGCACAATATACTTTAGGGAATACAAGGGTTGCGTGTTGTAAGAGAATATTTTCTTTAGTTCCAATATAGTTGTTCTGTGAAATAATGCTTCACCAAAGTAGTAGAAACAAAAGTTTTGTTTATATGATAAGAGCACCAGATGTATATATCATAACACATTGTATGGTTTCTGTAGGTTCAAAATAAGGCACTCTTTATTCTGTAATCTTTCGCATGTTTCATGAACTTTTGTGAATGATTGGTGGCTTTCCACAATAGCATCAATTTTAGAATGTTATGTTCTATTGTATCTTTACTTAGTAATCTAGCACTGCAAACAGGACCCAGTTATACTGGGGGATTATGAAGAAGGGTACACCACCTAATATCCGGAACAGAAAGGCTGAGGGATTGCTTAAATACATATTGCCAGTACTGGTTTACGTGGTTGGTTTACAATGTTGATTTGATGCTAGTAGAGATCAAAATACAGATTAGTATTCTGTTCTCATATGATTGTACCAAAGATTGCACTTAATACAACATGATCTTAGTAAAATTGAGAAGAAATATTCTATCATTTGCACATCTTTCAATAATGCCAACGTTATTTTTGATCGGCTTGTTGAATGCACTATAACAGGAATAAATTTTGCTTTGTTCAAACCTGGATCGTCTTTACCTTTGTTTTCAGTGAGGTTAGAACTGTTGACACTACAGACAAGGAACTTTTGTTTTTATCATGACGGGAATACGATAAATGACCCTCTATTTTGATATCATGGTCAGTTTAAAGGGGGTTCAGCAAATATCAAAGGAACTCCAGATACAAAATCCTAGTAAAAAAAAACATTAGTCATTCTATAAGATACAGAAGATACTGTTGAAAACTAACTAGATACAGTCAAGCCTGCAGAGGTAATCACCTGAGCGCCTACATAAGTAGCTCCTGGTCAATGAGACCACTTTCTGGTGGTCCCTTAGATAATTTGTACTATTGACAGAAGTATTAAGAATCCTATCCGTAGTGGCCACCTGTCCCTACCACAAGATTTTATAGGTCCCTGGGTGGTCGTATTGGGCAGTTTTGACCGGAAATGCTGTGCTAATTATAAATAGAGGGTGTTTTTTTTTTTTTACAAAACCCTCGTGGGAACTTTACCCTTAGTTAAGTGACTTCAGATAACAGACAGGAAAAGACAAGACAGTCTACAAACGTATGCCTGAGACTTTTAATATGCTAATCTGTAGACTAGTTATACAACAGACGTCACTAAACGCCATCACGTACTGTAATCAGAGAACTTATCTGTAAAACGTCATGTTTTCAGACTTCTTCTCAGATTGGTCTTCAGGTGGGGGCGTAAGTCAATTTCCCAAGGAATGGAAGAGGAAATCACATTGTCTGTGCTGCTGCTCATGGATATGTATATTTTTCTTGCGAATCTTACCAGATTCATTGTGTGATGTAGAAGCAAAAAGCGCAAAGACACAACAAAAGATGCAGAGAAGCCCAACCTGACTGGCAATGTAGATAATTCTTTGTGAGCTTTTAATATGATCAGACGGAAGAACTAATCTTGAAGTAATGTTGATAACCCGAACATAAAAACTATTATGCATTTTGTTTGTTCCCTGAACCAAAGCAATGTGACACGTACGCCAAAGTTGCAGATGGACTTGAATAAATATGGTCATCCTGGTATGTAGAAGGATATGACATAAATATATTTGCTTCAGACAGAAGGCGCTCAATCTCACTTTTGTGCGTACCGTGGCACCTTGCTGTTACAAACAAACACACTAACGGGGAACTTTGTACATTCATGTATCTATTTAGAACGAAGTTATCGGAAGTATCTACATAGCTTTCCGTTGCTGACCGACAGACACGGAGGACCAGCCATTTAATATGAAAGTAAGTGTGTTGTTGCTGTTGGTTACGTGGGGTTCTCTGTGGTCGGGTTGTTCTTGTCTACCGGCTGAATGTGTGATACGGGAACAGCAGCTGTTTCGGACATCAATTGTTGATTGTAATTCTCTGAAGCTTACCACGATTCCCGATGACATACCGCCCAACGCTGGACAATTTACTGCCGAGTTTAATAACATTAATAATGTCACCTACCTTCCGCAACTACCACGACTGTATACACTGGACCTGGGACATAACGACATGGAATCGTTTTCCTGGATGTCTTTGCGTGCTTTGCCTTTTTTACACATTTTGCGTCTAAGTGAAAACCGACTACGACACGTGCAGCTTGATAGGGTCATTGCCCATCTGCCGAAGCTGAAAACCGTTGATGTAAGTTCTAACAAACTTGTGTCGTTCTCTCAGTTCGAACTGGGGTGGCCACAGGTGACCTGGGCCCATATCATACGAAACCCCTTCCACTGTGACTGCGACCTCTCTTGGTTGATTGACAAGCTGGCGTGTTTACAAGCCTGTATGGGGACAGGCAATGAGGCTTGTTGTCTGTCGTGTTCAGCCTGCTTTCTGGCCGACAACCTGAAATATGCAGGCAAATCTGTCTGTCACAGTCCGAGTGGACTGAATCGGCTGCCTCTATTAAACGTGTCCAGTCAGCAAATGGGTTGTGGACCGCACCAACCGACCACAAAAGCTGCCAAGGCTGCTGCGGATGAAACTCAGAGTCAACAGCAGAGTAATGCCACATTTGTCATCAAACGTGTCAAAGATACAACCAAACTAGACCCAAAACGGACTAAATTGAGAACACAGGAATCCTACACGAACGACATCTCGACAATGATGAACCCTACACGGGACACTACAAAGCCGTCTGCTCACATCATGGATATGAAGAAAAGAGAGACTGACGAACTTCCGGTTCCATACATCCTCACAATTGTGACGGGAACCTTTCTGGCTTTGACCTTCATCTTCACCATCGTGGGAATGAAGATGAAGAGCAAACTATACTGCAACTGCCGAGAAGAAGCCAATATGGGTTTGCTTGCTTATTTCTTGGTTTGTTAGGATTTCAGTAGTAATCTTCCTAGTATGCCCCCTTGTAATATGATACATAAATATATACATAGATTGAATACATATTACAATCAAACACCTTTAGTGATCAGTGCGCGACGTCTCTCTCGGTAGTTATTACTGATGAAGTGATGTTTGCCTGTTTTGTCCGTCGATCGTTACCGGGTAAACTTCAAGGTGCTTTACTCACATGACATCGTACTTGATGAACCTTGTCTGAAACTAAAATTATACTGTATAAGACTAATTCAAGGTTACATATTACCATTATCAACCTAACAATATTATAAGCATGTCAAAGACAGGCCAGAGCTCTGAATATCACGGGTTATACAACACTAGGAGTTAACTATCATGAATCCTATCATGAGTTTTTCTGTTTGTGTGTGAAGTTTTTGCCAATCGCAGATCACCATCTCATTTCCTCACATCGGCTTTGGTGGTTATGTGTTAACTCAGCTTTCTTATCTTACCCTTTGTTATGCATCTATCTAGTGATATCTTAGTCTTAACCGAGTTGGACCAAAAATATCTGACCTCCAGTACATCTTGTTGTACATTGTACATTTGCAGGAGCTGTCAATCACGGTCACCGAGCTGCCAATCAAATCACACCACCAATAGCCAACTCTCCCTACCAAGACATGACAGATGAAGATGATCCGCATTACTACAGTAATGCATATGATTTTGCTGAAAATGATGAAAACGAAACTCCGGCACCAACACTAACCTCGACACACGAGGGCATCTCTGAAGAAGGCTTGAATCCAGAAGATCTAGCCGTCTCGGAGAATGCTCATCACTTAATAGGATCTACACATAGAGGGCACTCCCAAGCTACAGCTGAAGAAGATCCGCATTACTGCAATGATGATTTGGCAGCAATGGATAAAAGTCAAACTCCGGCACCAACCCTAAACTCGACACACCAGAGCAGTCTTGAAGAAAGTTTGAACCGAGAACATCTAGCCGTCTTACAGAATGCTGAGCACTGCGTGGGATCTACACATAGCGGGCACTTGGAAGCGACAACTGTGTCATCCCGCTTGTATGCGTCGTCGGATGCTAACACCTCTGGAGAACACTCAGCCATCCCGCACAATGAGATCGGCACAGAATCTAATGATGTATACAATCATTCCCAAGCACCAATCGCATCGGCCCATTTGTACACATCGGCTAACGTCAACTCAGCAAACCTCAGCACAGAAGATTTGGATCATGGACACCCTGTGGGTCCTGATGACCTGTGCAGTGAAACCATATACGGCAGGCGTTCGCAAACAAATGCTACGTCATCCAGCCTGTATACAGCAGAACACAACTCCGTAAACCTCTAAGTCAGCAGTCAGGACATCTCGCCTGTACAACAAGTGTAACTGGTCTCCTACTTACCAAAAATACGCATGTTTTTCTAATCAAGTTGTCATTTGCAGATTTATCTTACATACTACTACTGTATTTGGTCAGTAATACCAACATGAGCTGAACATGTCGGATGCTCAGTAAAAAGGATATAAAGTTTGCTTTTGTTGAGTGTTCATCTTTACCATCGTTTGTAGGAGGATAGGATTGTTGAAGAGATACTCAAAATAATCCTGCTTTGATGAAGGGAAATACGACAAGAGACAATAATGTTTGAATGTAAATGTCACTTAAAGTAAGGTTTCAGCAAATATCTAAGAAAAATCCCAATTGAAAAGAAGTGTTGATATATATAGAGAGAGAGAGAGAAAAAGAGAGAAAGAGAGAGAAAGAGAGAGAGATTATAGTATCTATTCTCTTTGTTCACCATTAGCGAGGTACGTACTGTCTAATTGCACTGTTGTCCTTAATAGAATCTCTTCGTTGCGTCAGCCTTGCGGCAATTTTACCCTCAAGAGGAAAAATATAATCTAACAGAGTTTTCATTTCCACGGCAAAGACATGACAGTCTGAACTTTATACCCGAGCCTTTTCATACGCTAATCTGTATACTTCTTACACAACAGACGTCACTAAACGCCATCACGTACTGCAATCAGAGAACTCATCTGCAAAACGTCATGTTTTCAGACTTCTTCTCAGATTGATCTTCAGGTGGGGGCGTAAGTCAATTTCCCGAGGAATGGAAGAGGAAATCACATTGTCTGTGCTGCTGTTCATGGATATGTATATTTTTCTTGCGAATCTTATCAGATTCATTGTGTGATGTGGAGGAAAAAAGCGCAAAGACACAACAAAAGATGCAGAGAAGCCCAACCTCATTGGCAATGTAGAAGATATTATTTGTAAACTTTTGATATGATCAGACGAAAGAACTAATCTTGAAATAATGTTGATAATCCCAACATAAAAACTTCGATGTATTTTGTTTGATCCCGTACCCTAAACCAAAGCAATGTTGTACATATGCCAAAGTTGCAGACTGACTTGAATAAATATGGTCATCCTGGTATGTAAAAGGATATGACATAAAGATATCTGCTTCAGACAGAAGGCACTCAATCTCACTGTCGCGCGTACCGTGGCACCTTGCTGTTACAAACAAACAAACTAACGGGGAACTTTGTACATTTAAGTATCTATTTGGAACGAAGTTATCGGAAGTATCTACATAGCTTTCCGTTGCTGACCGACAGTCACGGAGGACCAACCATTGAATATGACAGTAAGTGGACTGTTGCTATTGGTTACGTGGGGTTCTCTGTGGTCGGGTTGTTCTTGCCTACCAGCTGAATGTGTGATACGGGAACAGCGGCTGTTTCGGACATCAATTGTTGATTGCAATTCTCTGAAACTTACCACGATTCCCGATGACATACCGCCCAACGCTGGACAATTTACTGCCGAGTTTAATAACATTAAAAATGTCACCTACCTTCCGCAACTACCACGACTGTATACACTGGACCTAGGATATAACGACATGGAATCGTTTTCCTGGATGTCTTTGCGTGCTTTGCCTTGTTTGCACATTTTGCGTCTAAGTGGAAACCGACTACGACACGTGCAGCTTGATAGGGTCATTGCCCATCTGCCGAATCTGACAACCGTTGATGTAAGTTATAACAGACTTGTGTCGATCTCTCAGTTCGACCTGGGGTGGCCACAGGTGACCTGTGGCTATATCATGGGAAACCCCTTTCACTGTGACTGCGACCTCTCCTGGCTGATTGACAAGCTGGCGTGTTTACAAGCCTGTATTGGGAGAGACGATAAGGCCTGTTGTCTGTCGTGTTCAGCCTGCTTTCTGGCCCACAACCTGAAACATGCAGGTAAATATCTCTGCCACAGTCCAAGTGGACGGAATCGGCTGCCTCTATCAAACGTGTCCAGTCAGCAAATGGATTGTGGACCTCACCAGACGACCACAAAAGCTGCCAAGGCTGCTACGGATGAGGCTCAGAGTCAACAGCAGAGCAATGCCACTTTTCTCATCAAACGTTTCGAAGATACGACCAAACTAGACCCGAAACGGAATAAATTAAGAACACAGGAATCCTACAAGAACAAAATCTCGACAACGATGAACCCTTCACAGGATACTACAAAGCCGTCTGCTAACAGCATGGATATGAAGAAAAGAGAGACTGACGAACTTCCGGTTCTCTACATCATCACAATTGTGACAGGAAGCTTTCTAACTCTGACCTTCATCTTCTGCATCGTCGGAATGAAGATGAAAAACAAACTATGCTGCAACATCCGAGAAGAAGTCAACATGGGTTTGTTCGACTTGTGAACTCGTCTTAACACGATATATCTGCTATTCATTTAACTTAACAATATCTTGATCTTTCCAGAGTTGAACCGAGCATACAGTTAGACCTTCAGTACATCTTGTCATACATTGTTTTTTTGCAGGAGCTGTCAATCACGGACAACTAGCTGTCATTCAAATCACACCTCCCATAGTGAACGCTTTCTACCAGAGCACCAATGATGAAGAAAGCCCGCAGGACGACCATTCTGCTGCTACGGATGAAAACCAAACCTCGGCGCCAACCCTAAACTCGACACACCAGAGCATCTCTGAAGAAGGCTTGAATCCAGAACATCTAGCCGTCTCGGAGAATGCTCAACACTTCATAAGATCTACACATAGCGGGCACTCCCAATCGACAACTGAAGATGATCCGCATTACTGCAATGATTATTTGGCAGCCATGGATGGAAGCCAAACTCCGGCACCAACCCTAAACTCCACACACCAGGGCATCTCTGAAGAAGGTTTCAACCAAGAACATCTAGCCGTCCCGGAGAATGCCGAGCACTTCATAGGATCTACACATAGCGGGCACTCGAAAGCAACAACTGTGCCATCCCGCTTGTATGCGTCGTCGGATGCCAACACCTCTAGAGAACACGCAGGGATCCCGCACAATGAGAACTGCGCAGAATCTAACAATCATCCCCAAGCACCAATCGCATCAGCCCATTTGTACACGTCGGCTAACGTCAACTCAGCAAACCTCAGCACTTCTGCGGAAGGTTTGAATCATGGACACCCCGTGGGTCCTGATGACCTTGGCAGGGAACCCATATATGGTAGGCGATCGCAAGCAGATGCTACGTCATCTAGCCTGTACACGCCACCACAAGGCAACTCGGCAAACCTCTGTGCTTCTACAGAAGGTTTAAATTATGGAGAGCCTGTAGCTCCTGACATCGATGAGCTCTGCAGTGAGCCTATATACGGCGCGGAGTCGCAGGCAGCAGCAGTTACTTCATCTCACCTATACAACATGTGTGACTGATCTTCTGCTATTTGAAGAGGAGGCTCAGACCAGGGACTTACACAATGTACATAATCAGCACGACTAACATTGGAGACATAACTAGTACAGAGCCACTGTAGGACTCACAGAACTCTGACAGCAATTCCTGGACAAGCCCCAACAGGGCGTACTTGATATATACGAGAGACGGACGAAGGACATAGACATCCTTGGGCCTTCAGTGCTATGCAGCATGATGGATAAAACGCTCATAGAAATGGGGTACAGGTTCCACATAGGATTCAGTTACAACGATGAATGAACGAAATGTTACGGGACTCCGCAGGGATTCTAAAGCTCGTAGGGTCAAGCACATTGAAGTATACGATCAACGGACAAGATATTATAGGCAAACATCACTTTAATGAGTATTTATAACCACCCAGAGAGATTACAGGTCGCTCATAGTATCCATGGATGCATGATAACGTGCTGGGACACCTCGAGTACTGCTGATGTCAGTGAACATGGAGAACAAAGCAACCTGTACGGGATATCGGGGTATCAACGGAAATGAACAAAACGAACGGACACGGACCATGAACCAGATTTCACACTACTATATGTTGTAGCAATTGTATATTGTAGTACCATAAATATGTAATGATATATGTTGATAGAGTTACAAGGACTCAAATGACTGTGTATCTTTGCTATATTGTATCTGACCCTTACTTTACACGACTTTCCTCACTCCAACCAAGTGTGAATGGGTACCTGACTTCGGTTGGGGAAGGTCGTATTGAGGTCACCTGCTGGCGCCGAATGGCAACCTCCCAGACCCTGATTATAAACCCTGCAGCAATTCAGCACTGGCTGCCATTGCACGGGTAATTTCTGACCAATAGACCAATTTTGTAGGGCTTGCTGTACCTCCATGACTTACAATGGACAAGCGAAACACCATACGTGAAGACTTAAGACAATTGCAAAAGGCATTCCAAGTTTTATTTCAGTCTGGTACGTTTGTGACTGACAGAGACGTTTGTAAATACTGACAAGTATGACGTTAACTTTAATTATGGCCCGCCTGAAGGATTTTTAGAAACTGTGACGTGTGGTCCTTTTGTGACGTTTGTATCAGTAGAACACAGTGAAATGGTTTCAAATGTTTGTTGGGTGTTGTCGATGAAGATAGAAGCAAATTTTGTAGACGCGTACTTGAATAGATGGATTGCTTTGTGGTATGGTTTAGTTCGAAATTGAAGTTGCCTGCTTCTGAT